>CP092873.1:6740345-6786360 GCA_030710605.1 Cordylochernes scorpioides
AAGATGGGAGGTAATATCAGCTGACCTAATGTACATGTAAAACGTATTTTAACAGAACATAGACAAAAATCTGGAAGATATATTATCGGAATTTTAGACAAGAAATGTTTAAATTGACAGGTTCTGGGCAAAAATAGTTGTTTTAAAGTCAGAAAATGATGATGACAATATTTCTATATCATGTTTGATTATCAGATACAAAATTATAACGGTAAAAATTTCAAAAACCAGAGACAACGGGTGAAGCCAGTTCATTTTTAGTATGCAGGAACAAAATTCTAACAGAAAAACATTCATTCGAGCAGAAGACACAAAGCCAGATCATCTCTCTATAAAAATATCGCTTCTCAGACACAAAGTTTGGAGCGGGACGTTTTCACATGAGTGACATCTACGGCGCCAATTTATAATTGTAACGAATAGTATTTGAAAAAAAAATTTTAATTGGGTAAAACCCGGGCGTTTGCCGGGTCATTCAGCTAGTTATTTATTAATTTTTATTTATAGAAAATAGCTATAACTGTTATGTAATTGAATAAGTAAGAAGGGCGTAACCAATTTAACTTTACATATTATTTATTATTAATAGCAATTATATGAAACAAATCTTGGTATATATGTTTACATGAAAACAATAATTATTATATACATACAAGTTATATATATATATGTCATAATATATACTCTTCCTGGAATAATAAAACAAACCTACAGTCAACCCAGAGAGAGATGGGCAGCTAAAGTACGGTCATTTGAGATACTAGCGACATTCCAAGGGGCGACCAGAGGCCCGGAGTTCTCGGGACTATTGGGACAGGATGTGGGGTCCGGTCACTTGAGATATCAGCGACATTCCAAGGGGCCCGTTACTTGGAACCTCAGGACTATTAGACAGTTGGTGATTGTGTGCGATACAAACGGCCGCCCGGCTGTGGCCGTCGCGGGCCTCTCCCGTCTCTCTCCATCTCTCTCTGGTTGTCTAGGATTCCTCTACCAACTTGTGGTGTCCTTATTTATCGTTCCCCACCTTATTATATTATTATATTGCCACATATATATATTATATAATCTAAAAACTCAAATATTTCTATATTTTTAAAAAATATATTTATTTTATTCATTGATAATTTTACTTTGGTTATCATCGTTTTTAGAAAGACTTTCAGTTTTGTTGTATAGTTTTGTTGTAAATATGCGTAGTTAACATATCTATCCTTTTAAACCACTAATATAGGATTAACTTTATAAATTCTATATAATGTGAGAATAACTAATATGTAATATTTCCTCAAGTAATTGAAAATAAAAGCTACTTGACGGTAAATAATTATCTTTTTTTTTTTATCTCGACTGCACCTCAACCCTTTATCTTATCGATCCTTTGTCCTTATCAACCCTTTATCTAACAACAAACAAATTATTCATAACATATATATAAGTCGGTGGACAAGTGGGTAACACCCTCGATTCCTGACAGTCATAAACCGGATATGAATCCCACGTTAACATTTTGTTTAATATGTGAATAATCTTCACATATTATTCACTGCTTCAATTATCATAACTAGGTTGCTCTTGCTGAGCGGTACCTAATAAAGTGATTTGAACCTGAATACAAGTTCCTTTTCAAACACGAGCTCAATCTATAGCCATTGTTACTCTGTGTATATTCCAACAGTAGCTATAACATAAAGTTGCAGGAGGTTGATATTGATATACCTTAAAGAGACATCTCTTCCTTTAATCTGTATCAACACAACGTAGTCACCCTAGTAGACAACTTTACCTAATTATTATAATGAATCACACAACAGACGTATGCATAAAAAGTAGAAATAAATATATTATAGACGCGTAAGATTCTTTTGGAAAATAAACACTATTATACTGCCCTTACTGCAATGTAAAAATTAATGGGAGGGCCTGGTTCATCAGTGGTGAACCCTCCCAGCCGTTTCGCAAGTTTAATCTACCTACCGCTGTAATATTTAATTTTTCGATCTTCCATTTATTAGGAAATATAACAGCGGTATGGTAGATTAAACTGGCGAAACCGCCTGGGAGGGGTTTATCAATGATGAGCCAGGCCCTTCCATTAATTTTTTCCATTGCAGTAAGGGGGCAGTAGAATTTTTTTTTATTTTCAAAAAGAATCATACGCGTCTTAATAGTTTCGAATTTTCATAACAGATGGCGCGCTAGTGCATCGTAATAGAAATTAATCTGTTTAATAGATTTACCTTCGACGTGTACATCTCACAAATGTAAGACGCTAGAAAGGGGTATCGCTTGAACCCATAGATATATCTATATAAATTAATTATATTACCTTTAAAATATATAAATTTTACTAGAATGTTGTATATAATTCACATTAAACCTTTGTGTCTTTTATTAATGATATGCAAATAGGATTTTATCTTATAAATTCCTATTTAATCCCTATTTTATTCATAATAAAATATTTTTTATAAATGTATATGGCTTTTCTAATTTAATTTTTGTTAAACCTATCATTTTATAATTTAAAAGTATAGAATTATTTATCAAAAGAAAATCTATTATAATGTATTTTCTAACATTTATATACACCAATACCTCGCTTTGCGTCGTTTCGTTTTGCGTTTTTTTCGAAGTTGCGTCGCTACTTAATTTTTACTGATTTTCACTGTGCGTCGTTAGATTTTCGAAGTTGCGTTGTTTGGTATTCGAGTCTTTAATTTTTTTTCCTAAAATATGGCAACATCTTTGTTTTTGATTGCGCCATGCCATCAAAATTTTATTTTCACTTTGCTTCGTTTCAATTTGCGTCGTGTTTTTTTGGAACGTAACCCCGACGCAAAGCGAGGTATGGGTGTATTTACATTCTTAAGATGGCTTACAAAGTCAAGTTTGATAATATATAATATTCACATTCCCTCTTCTGTTACTATATCTCTTTTATTTTAATCTAAATAAATATATATGACTTTTGAAATAATAAATATATTTTATATCAGTATATAATTTAATTATAATCTCTTTTATGTATTTTTTAAATGTGTATAATTGAATTGATCATTTTTTGTAGATATATAATGATCTAATATAAATTTCTCTTTATTCCACTTTTTAAAGATTGAAAAAAACTTTGACTTCTATATAGCATCGGCATTCTGGACAAAACCTAAGGAAGTTGTACCTTTAGCATGTATATCGGCATTCAGACAATAACTCTGAAAGATACACTCATGGACAAAACCTAAGAAAGTTGTACCTTTTAGCATGTATATCGGCATTCAGACAATAACTCTGAAAGATATTACAGTGACCTTTATTGAAGTCACACGAGATAACCAATATACACTCATGGACAAAACTTGAGGAAGTTGTACCTTTTAGCATGTATATCGGCATTCAGACAATAACTCAGAAAGACACACTCATGGACAAAACTTAAGGAAGTTGTACCTTTTAGCATGTATATCGGCATTCAGACAATAACTCTGAAAGACACACTCATGGACAAAACTTAAGGAAGTTGTACCTTTTAGCATGTATATCGGGATTCAGATAATAACTCTGAAAGATACACTCATGGACAAAACTTAAGGAAGTTGTACCTTTTAGCATGTATATCGGCATTCAGACAATAACTCTGAAAGACACACTCATGGACAAAACTTAAGGAAGTTGTACCTTTTAGCATGTATATCGGCATTCAGACAATAACTCAGAAAGACACACTCATGGACAAAACTTAAGGAAGTTGTACCTTTTAGCATGTATATCGGCATTCAGACAATAACTCTGAAAGACACACTCATGGACAAAACTTAAGGAAGTTGTACCTTTTAGCATGTATATCGGCATTCAGACAATAACTCTGAAAGATACACTCATGGACAAAACTTAAGGAAGTTGTACCTTTTAGCATGTATATCGGCATTCAGACAATAACTCTGAAAGACACACTCATGGACAAAACTTAAGGAAGTTGTACCTTTTAGCATGTATATCGGGATTCAGATAATAACTCTGAAAGATACACTCATGGACAAAACTTAAGGAAGTTGTACCTTTTAGCATGTATATCGGGATTCAGATAATAACTCTGAAAGATACACTCATGGACAAAACTTAAGGAAGTTGTACCTTTTAGCATGTATATCGGCATTCAGACAATAACTCAAACTTGAAAATCAAATATTATTTGATATTTATTCCGACAGATGACGCAAGCCATCAGCAACTTTCAGTTTCACAATCAGGAAATGCCTTTTTTCTTAATTTATTCACCTTATCCCAGTACAATTTAACTTTTGTTATTTTTCCACATTGGTATTAAATGTTATTAATGTTATTCATTGTTATTCATTGTTAAATCATTGTTATTCATTTTTAATATACATTGTTATTCATTGTTAAAAATCGTTATTCATTGTTGAACAATTGTTATTCATTGTTAAATAATTGTTATTCATTGTTAAATTATTGTTATACCTTGTTAATTCATTGTCATCTATTCTTATTCATTGTTAAATCATTGTTATATCATTGTTATCCATTGGTAAATGATTGTAATTCATTGTTATTCATTGTTATCCATTGTTAAATTATTGCATTTCATTGTTATTTATTGTTATCCATTGTTAAATGATTGTAATTCATTGTTAAATGATTGTAATTCATAGTTAATACATTGTTATTCATTATTCCATAAAATAATCCCTTGCATAAATATTGAGCAAAATCAATCATTCCTCCAGGGAAGAGTGCCTTCTTCAAAAACATTTTATTGTTCTCTAGCTTTCGGGCACGGACGCCCTTCTACAGGAGAAAACATGGTATATGTTTTGCACAATATGGCAATGTTTTCTCCTGTAGAAGAGCGTCCGTGCCCGAAAGCTAGAGAACAATAAAATGTTTTTTGAAGAAGACACTCTTCCCTGGAGGAATGATTGATTTTGCTAAATTGTTATTCATTGTTATATCATTGTTATTTATTGTTAATTCATCGTTATTCATTGTGAAATCATTTTATTCATTGTCAAATCATTGTTATTCATTGTTAATACATTGTTATTCATTGTTAATACATTGTTATTCATTGTTAAATCATTATCGTAAAGACAGAGGTTGCCTGGCCGGCATTCATATTTCTATGAAAAATAGACACTTCGGGCCAGTTGGAGTTTTTTATTTTCTCAACCATTTTTAACGCCTTGCCAAATGCTTTATTTTTTATTCCCCTGACGAAGACAAAAGAGTTTTGTCGAAACGTTGAGAAAAAAAAAACTTTAACTGGCCGAAGTGTCTATTCTTCATAGATAATGTTAAATGATTGTTAATCATTGTTAACTCATTGTTATTTAATGTTGAATCATTGTTATTTATTGTTACATCATTGTTATTCATTGTTGAATCATTGTTTCATTCATGTTTTATTATTTCTATCATTCGACAGATCATTATGCAAATTGTTTTTCATCGTTAAATCATTTTTATTCATTGTTAAATCATTGTAATTCATTGTTAAATCATTGTTTAAATCATGTTTCATCATTTCTATCATTCGATAGATCATTATACACATATTTAGAATGTTAAATAAGGATTGTATATGTGTGTTTATTGTGTTTGGATTCTCTCCGTACAGATTGTTTATCCAGAAAATGTTGGTCAAGCTCTAGGGTTACAACAACACCCCGCGCTAAAGTAAACAGAGATTGAATGTTGCTTGGAGAAATGTTTACCTCACTGTGAAGCAATCTCATTGGATCACCATAAATCTCTCTTTTTACATATAACCTAACTAGCCGGGCTTTGCCCGGGTCTTACCCGATTAAATGCTTTTATTCAAACACTATTCGTTACAATTATAAATTGGCACCGTGGATGTCATTCTTGTATAATATATAAATGAGTTTTAAAAATTGTAAAAAAAAATGCATCGGCCGGGAATCGAACCCGGTCGGCCGCGTGGCAGGCGAGCATTCTACCACTGAACCACCGATGGTTATGAGAAATGGCATATTTGGGTATTTATTCCATTCACAAAGCAAACAGTGACAGAATTTGAGAATTGTTGCTTGATTATGACGCTGATAACTGTATATATTTAATTATTGATTTATAGATGTATTAGATAGTAAAAAGGCATATATTGGTTTGAATAAAATATTTATTTGCCAATATTTCGGCTGGCTGAACACCAACCTTTATCGAGGGCATTATATTTTTGTATACACAAACTCGGCGCCGCATAGTGTTATAACGCTGGCAAATAAATATTTTATTCAATCCAATATATGCCTTTTTACTATATGATGATTCAAGTATGGATTGCTCTATTTTCAGAATATCAATGTATATCTATTGATTTTTTAAATCTCCCGGACATGAATTAAATCATCAAACAGGTTTCTGGAGATGTTTTTTTTTTCATTTTATTGAATCAGTCTCAAACTTTCAGGTATCTCTGCCTTTTACAGGAGAACATAAATATACGATTAAAAGAGACCTAGGTCGCCTCTCCCGTCAAAATAGGCGTCAAAACTAGATGGCGTCAATAGATGGCGTCTAGTTTTGACGCCTATTTTGACGGGAGAGGCAATCTTTGTCTCTTTAGATCAATATCCTCCCGGCAAAATTTCCATCTATATTTTAGCCATAGATTTGGCCCAGCCACCTTTCCAGCTAAACACCTCTTTGGCAGATTGTCAAGATTCCATTAGATCCCGTGTGGATCTCATGGAATAAAGTCCGCTCTAGACTGACGAGGGCCATTAGCTCGAAACCATGGTCTCTAGGTGGGACGCTTTTCAGTTTGCCAAAGCTGGTGTTGTGGCTTTGTCACCGACCCGAGGCCGCTAGTTGCGGTGACGGTCAATAGATGGCGTCTAGTTTTGACGTCTATTTTGACGGGAGAGGCAACCTTTGTCTCTTTAGATCAATATCCTCCCGGCAAAATTTTCCATCTATAAATATACGAATAAAACGCCGCCTGATGCCAAACTAATAAAATATAATGTAAATTTTTGTGTTGATCTGGCAACGCAACAGTGTTTTTATTCGATAAAAAAAATAACTATTTTAACTCAGATAAATATCAATAAAATTATATATATATATATACATATACATATATATATGTCATAATATATGCTCTTCCAGGATTAATAAAACAAACCAACAGCCAACGAGAGAGAGATAGACAACTAACTTACGACCATTTTTTTGGCCACATTCCTGAGGGGGGCGTCACCACCTGGCGACTATTCTGGTTAGCCCCCGGTTGTGTACACAGGGAAAACACTCGTTCAGCTGATAACGTCTCGCTCGCTCTCTCTCGGCTGGCTGCCTGGATTATTGCTCTAACAACTCATCGTGTGATTATTTCTCACCTCACCACATCATTACCACTATATTGTCACATTAAAAGTCGACAGGATAAGACCTGACCGGGAAACAAATCCCTCATATACCGGAGTATGAAGAAACAAGAAGCCAAGCCACGATGATCGGCCAAACCCAACTCAACTGTAACCACTCCTCTTCGAGCCCTCAACCCCTTCTTCGCCAACCTTTGAACCGTGATCCCGAGGAAGTATTCACCTACGACGGAGATGGAGCTGCCACACACTTCTTCCAGCACTAGATCTACCCAAGAACGACCACCGTGCCAGAGCAGGACACCTTCCATCATCATGGACAAGACTCCGCCATATCCCTGCCGCTACTGTGATGTACAACACTGGTACGCTCAGTGTCACAGACAGAACTCTCCCGAATCTCAATGAACTTACCTGCTCTCTAAACCAGCATAACCTGTAAGTGAAATTGTTTTACCCCTTCCATTCATTCTTTAAATAAGTCATTCCTTGTAAATTGTCCCAATATTTACATAATTAGCTCCATTTATTCTCTCCATGCCTATTAACAATGATTTTATGCTCCATACTATTTATCTAGATATTTGTAACTCATTTAATTAGTTACCTTACCAGTAGAATTTAACAATCGTTATTTTAATTAAATAATTTCCATTTTTAACGTAACTCTTTAAAAAAAAAAACTCTTAAAAAAAAAATTGGAATTCTACCTATTAATGCTTTACGATTTTTACTATTAACAATAGATTTTTCATAATCAATTTATTTATAAAAATATGCTTCCAGCACCTAAACTTTTGTATACCTATTTGTATATGACCTCTCCTACTTGTAAGCACGGCTCACGAAAAATAATTTCTTTCCCTAAACGACTCAAAATTCACCCTGTAAGTCAGGCGTCGAAGAATTTCAACCATCACGTGAGCCTTGCTTAAAACCAACCCTTGGTGACTCTTATCTATCTTCCCCTGAATGCCTCTCATTCTTACAACTTTGTTAACTTTATACCAGCTCAGGACCTTTTATAGAATTATTGATTAATCAATTATCGAACTTCTATATTGTCATTTCAAAATACTAACCTTCGCCCTTCATTTATGATAATATATTTCGTAGTTCATCTCTAGCATATCCACCGACCCACACCATCTAGCCAATGGTGTGTTCGTCACAGGGTGCAGATTGACTAACTGCTAGATTTTTATCAACCCCTTTTTGTTCGCACTTGAACAATCTGCATCGAGCGACACAGTTCGCCCCTTCTTCTCGCGCCACACGTTCGCCACACGGACCCTGTCTTCAAATCTATGTTTGTCCATTGTCCAAACCAGCACGATATAGCCTACCTCCGATATTTCCCACGGAGGTACGTTAAACATCGTCGCTGATTCTGTCCGGTCCGTCATCATTTCGCGCAGACATGGGTCTTACTTTCAACCCACCGCGAAATCATCGCCTTGCACAAGCTCCCACGACGGTTCAAACACCTCGTGTCCGAGCAGCTTGTCACTTGTAACGGACAACGCAGTCCTCGTCCCAATTTTCGGCACTGTGCGCGCATACTTTCCGCAAATTAAATATAAGTCCATTCGCCTTCCTCACCTACACACGGGACTTTTCCCCTCGGACTCGCTACACAAGTAACTACATAGATAAGTTAGATTGGTCCAGGGCAAGTCTCCCCTAGCTCTGTTCGCCGAGGTTCTAACATTGTATGTAGTTTTATATTTACCTCAGTCCTGAGCTCACACAATTGTCAACCTCAATCTCATTTCTCGTACTCTACACTTATAGCATAGAAAGCCCATGACAAGTTTCCCCTTGCCATGTCCGCCTGAAAAATATCTTAAAGTGTAGAGTTCCCCAGTCTTAATGATCTTCAGAATTTCACCATATGTATGTGACTCTTCTTCTCGTTGTTCACACTCCTCCATATCACTTCCCTTATAGTACATTAGATTTTGTTGTATATAGCCTTTTATAACCTTGATATTTTCAAAGATTTCCTTAAATGTCAAACTCCCCGGTGTTGTAAAACTGCTTGTAAATAATATTTACTTGTGTACTATACAATATTTTATTTACATAAAACTATGTCACCATTACCTTAACTAATTTTAACTGTAAAATTATTTTCTCTATTCCTGGCTTCTCCAGCTTTAAATATACTTAAACCATGTTCAGCCTTCTTCAACGGGGGCCATATGTCATAATATATGCTCTTCCAGGATTAATAAAACAAACCAACAGCCAACGAGAGAGAGATGAGCAGCTAAAGCGAGACACTTTAGACAACTAACTTACGACCACATTTTGACCACATTCCTGAGGGGGGGGCCGTCACCACCTGGCGACTATTCTGGTTAGCCTCCGGTTGTGTACACAGGGAAAAACAGTCGTTCAGCAGATAACGGCTCGCTCGCTCTCTCGGCTGGCTGCCTGGATGATTGCTCTAACAACTCGTCGTTTCATTATTTCTCACCTCACCACATCATTACCACTATATTGTCACATATATATATTGCCACGTGGAAAATTAGGGAAGACCAACTTTGGTATTGGACAACAATTTATTACAGGCAAGAACAAACTATGAATGATAAAACAAAAGATAAGCAAAAGAGGGAAGTTTACAGAGTATAGCAAAATATAAACATAAAAAATTAATACTCTGTTAATAAAAATAATAAATACTTTGTTACAATATTATTGTATTTTATCAAATTTAAATTAAAGTATATATATAATCTTATCAAAGTATATCTATAATCTATACACCAGATGGTGCTCTGCCATCTATAAAGCACATGTGCTCGTGGTCAGGATAGGCCTTCTTTATTTTTAATTATGTAATATTATAACTATATTTAAAATATTTTATTATTAAATCAAATAGACCTATCTGTTTTTATAAACATTTTATTCTATTTCTATCTATACCACTTTTGAGAGGATAATAAATACTTGTACCTCGTTTTCTTTCATCTTTGATTAGCAAAGTTTTCACAAGAAGGCAACAAAATGGCGACAATGTTCTCTATAGAGATAATTAGTGAAAATAACACTATCCGCATCAAGTCACCTGAGCGAGTCAGTTCAGTACCAATTAGGGACAGTTAGGATCCATAAGAGATAATGATCCGCTTTACGACGTTCTAACAAGCTCGTTTGTAAACATCCTGGCGCCCAGAAGAAACTCTATCGTCTGCTACATATAGGCTAAACTATTAATTAAAACATTATGCAATTTAGGGGATTGGTGATGGCTGGTCATTACCATCGATTAGCAATAATCAGACAATAACTCTGAAATATATTACAGTGATCTTTATTGAAAACATACGAGATAATCAAGTATGTATACACTCATGGACAAACCTTAAGGAAGATGTTCTTTTCAGCATGTATATCGGTATTCAGACAATAACTCTGAAAGATATTACAGTGATACTTATTGAAGACATACGAGATAACTAAATGTGTATACATTCATGGACAAACCTTAAGGAAGTTGTACCTTTCGGCATGTATATCGGGATTCAGACAATAACTATGAAAGATATTACAGTGACCTTTATTGAAGTTACCAAATAACCGAGTGTGAATACACTCATGGACGAACCTTAAGTTGTAAATTTCAGCATGAACGAGGTGTGTTCAAAAGGTATCGCGAATTTTGAATTTTCGCGGGTTACGTATATTCGAATTTCGATCTTTTTGTGGCTTTATGTTGGTACTCATGTCTCTCACTTATGCCGACAAGCTTGGCCATTTTGAATGTTCACTTAATTGTTGACAGCTGCTTTGCTTGCAGGTGTTTTGGATCGTCTTCGATTTTTACTTATAAAAAAAAAAAGGATCAAAGAACCTGTATCAAATTTCGTGTGAAAAACGAAATTAAGTGCACGGATTTATTCCGAATGTTGACTGTGGCATACGGAGAAGCTACCTTGGACCGAAGCAACGTTTATCGGTGGTACAAAATGTTCTCAGAAGGCCGAGAATATGTGAACGACGAAGAGCATGCCGGACGCCCGAGCATTTCAACAACAGAAGAAAAAATTAATGAAGTGGAGAAAATGATATTGGCCAATCGTCGAATCACCGTTAGAGAAGTTGCTGAGGACCTAAACATATCGATTGGCTCGTGCCATTCGATTTTTATCAATGATTTGGGCATGAGACGGGTCGCCGCGAAATTCATACCAAAATTGCTCGATTGCGACCAAAAACAGCATCGCATGAACATTGCTAATGAGATGTTGGACTCTGTCCGCGACGACCCAAATTTGCTCCAGAGGGTCATAACTGGTGACGAAGCGTGATTTATGGTTATGACGTGGAAACCAAAGCTCAATCATCTCAATGGAAGCTGCCGCACGAACCAAGACCGAAAAAAGTGCGCCAAGTTCGGTCGAATGTGAAAGTTTGCTTACAGTTTTCTTCGATTGCAGGGGCGTGGTGCATAATGAGTTCTTGCCACAGGGTAGAACGGTCAATAAGGAATATTACCTGCAAGTTATGCGCATTTTGCGCGAAGCAATCCGCCAGAAACGCCCGGATTTGTGGAAGAACAAAAATTGGCTTTTGCACCACGATAACGCCCCTGCTCACACATCGTTGCTTGTGCGCGACCTTTTGGCCAAAAACAACACACTAATGATGCCGCAGCCACCGTATTCTCCAGATCTGGCCCCCTGTGACTTTTTCTTGTTCTCTAAACTGAAGAGGCCCACGAAAGGACGACGTTACGCTACGCTTGACGAGATGAAGACGGCATCGAAGGAGGAGCTGAAAAAGAAAAAAAAAAAAAGATTTTTTGAAGTGCTTCGAAGATTGGAAAAACCGTTGGCACAAGTGTATAATATCTCATGGGGATTATTTTGAAGGGGACAAAATAGGTATTCAAGAATAAATAAATAATTTTTGAAAAAACACAAAGGTCGTGATACTTTTTGAACACACCTCGTATATCGGGATTCGGACAATAATTCTGAAAGATATTACAGTAACCTTTATTGAAGAATACGAGATAACCAATATACACTCATGGACAAAACTTAAGGAAGTTGTACCTTTTAGCATGTATATCGGGATTCAGACAATAATTATGAAAGATATTACAGTGATCTTTATTGAATACATACGAGATAATCAAATGTAGATAAACTCATGAACAAAAATTAAGGAAGTTATGCCTTTCAGCATGTATTTCGGAATTCAGAAATAATTATGAAAGATATTACAGTGATCTTTATTGAAGATATACGAGATAACCGAATTTTTATACACTCTTGGACAAAACTTAAGGAAGATGTACTTTTCAGCATGTATATCGGGAAAAAACAATGGATTATGATCTGTCTGAGGTTGGACGGTGAAATGCGAGTGTGTATGATCTTTGCTTACTTGCCACCAAACGAACACTATTTGACCAACTGCAAAAATTTACTCGACCAAATAGAAGGGAAAATAGTTGAAGGATATGAAGTTTTACTGGCTGGTGACCTGAATACACGAACGGGTGCATTGGGAATTCTTCATAATACATTATATCTTCCTTGCTACTCAACTACTAGACGCAATTCTAAAGATCCTGTAATATCTACGCATTCAGAACAATTCATAGATAGATTGGATAATGATACTCTTACAATTTTGAACGGCAGAACAAGGGGTGACAGAAGTGGTAACTACACATATATATCAGCACGGGGATCCTCGGTGGTAGACTACTGTATTGTCTCCCATGGGCTGTTAGGTTACGTACATGACCTATACATCGAGAGATTACCACACTCAGATCACTTACCTCTAATTATAAAAATGGATATGAGTTGGGGACTGAAACAAGTGACGAACCCGACTTCACGGGTAAAGAAAAAATATATATGGTTACCCGAAAGAGTAACGCTATTTGTAGAGGACTTAGGAGGAGCTTATGGATTTTGGAATAACTCGATTGAGAATATAATGAACAATATGGTTAATCATATCAAAAGCGCAATGGTACAAAATGGTATGCAAATTGAAATAAAAGCGAATAACTCACTGTCGAAGCCTTGGTTTGATCATGAGTGCTACATAGCGAAAAAGATTATGAAAGCAACTCTGACAAAATATATTAAATCTAATAGGGATCTAGATCGTTTGGATTATGTTAAAACAAGGAACAAATATACATCGATTATTAACAATAAAAAGAAAAAATATTTTTGTGAAATACAAGAAAAATTAAATAATACATACGATTCAAGTGAATTCTGGAAAACAATAGCTCGTTTCAGAAAAAGAAACTATACACAAGGCAATATCTCAATATCAGACTGGCAGCAATTTTACAATAAACTCCTGGATACAGAATCAATACCAGATTACGAACCCGTTACTATGACCTTCCTAAATACAGGGAATGAGCTAACTAAATGCATAACTCTTAATGAAAAGGGCAAAGAAATTTCTCGAATAAGGCATGGCAAGGCGACTGGTTTTGACGACATAATGAATGAAGCAATAAAGGCCCTCCCAAAAGATTATCTAATTTCCTTAAAGGATATATTCAATAGAATTTTGAGAACGTCTGAATTTCCGACAACATGGTTGAAATCAGTTATTCAGCCAATTTTTAAGAATGGTGATCCAGACGACCCCTCTAACTATCGAGGCATTGCGCTCTTAAGCAATATAGCAAAATTATTTACATCAATACTCAAATCTGGTCTAGGCAGTTGGATCGAAAGGAGAAATATAGTTCCTGAGAACCAGGCGGGATTCAGGGCCGGCCACTCTTGTCAAGACCATATATTCACTCTATCATCCCTGATTCAAATGACTCTAAGCCGAAAGAGAAGAAAATGCTACATGTTCTTCGTGGATTTGAAAAAAGCCTTCGACACAGTGCCCCACTCATTATTATGGAGAAAACTGGTAGATGTAGGTCTCAACCACCGTTTTGTTAACTTAATTAAAGATTATTACACAAATATGACAGCGGTAGTGCGTTGGAACAATTCATTCACTGCGCCAATAAAGGTGCGTTCGGGAGTTTTACAAGGGGAGCCGATGTCACCTTATTTATTTATACTTTTTATAAATGATTTAATCGGTCTCTACAATAATTCAGATTTACCGGGAATATATCTCCCAAATTATGGATATGTTCATATTCTACTATACGCAGACGATATTGTCTTGATTGGAGAATCCAAAAATAACCTTCAACTAAAAATCAATATGCTAAGAAAATATTTTGAAACAAATTTATTAACCCTGAATGAAAATAAGTCAAAAATTGTAGTTTTCAGAAACGGCGGTCGATTAGCACAAAATGACAAATGGTTTTGGGGTGAGCGGCAACTGTCTGTTACTACGAAATATCCATACTTGGGATATCCGCTTACAAGTGCAAATTCACTAAACAAGGTAGCGTCACACTACAAGGGCAAAGCCCTGGCAGCAATTGGCGCTGTGTGGCAAGTTCTGACAAAATCCAAGATGAACTCTCTAAATGCGGCAATGAGATTACTTGATTCGACGGTCTTACCTCACATGCTGTACGCCGCACCCTGCTGGGCACTCAACCAAGTAAAGGTTGTTGATCAGGTTCAGAATATTTTCCTAAGACGCTACCTAAATTTACCAAAGTATACTCCGGGCTTTATGCTAAGAATGGAGTGTGGACGAGTATCACAGGAAGTTATCATAACTAAACAGGTCCTGAGATTTTGGGTGAGGATTATGAAAATGGAAGAGAGTAGGTTGCCCCGAGCATGTTTGTCACACCTCTGGACATTACACAGCAATCAAAGGGCTGGTTTAACCTTTGTCGAAAACCTGTCAACCATTTTAGACTCAAACGGTTTTTCGTTCCTGAAGGGTTGTCCGGATTACACTGCAATACTGACTGAAATCCCTGCTATTATCCGAATAGCAACCGAACAAAGCATTTAAAACGACATGGCGAAAATCCTAAATACTTCACATTACAGTCACTTCAAATACCTAAAAAATTCAATAACAGCAGAGCGATATTTATTCACAACTATTCCTCTAGCAATTAAAAGATTTTTGCACAACTGAGACTCCTATGGACGATCTTCCCAGAAAATCGTTCAAATCGCTGGAAAATTGATTTGACTCTAACTTGCGATCTGTGTAAAAACAGAATCCAAGACGAAATTATGCATATAATATTTGGATGCTCTTGCTTAGAGAAACAGAGGAAAGAAATTTTGGGTGACTTACCCTGGTCTCAACCTGACTGCCAACAAATTTGCAGCTGGATGAACACACTGATGGTTGATCAGGGTCTCTCCCTCGGTTTATATAAATTCTACAAGGCCGCAGTCAATGTCCGTTGGAGAACAATGGATGCGCCGAATGTCGTGGTTTGCTTGGAGGAAGAAAACGAAGATTGAATGCGGCTGATTCCACACTAGCCCTCTCAATGATATCCTAACCTTGACATATTCTAAACATTGGTACTTTAATTTAAATATTTAATCATGTATGGTTCCTTTTGCTATGTATGTTTTTTTTTTTTGTATATATGGTTATATTTCTTTTTGTTTGTTTTTTTTTCTTTCTTCTCTCTTTTCTTTTTCCTATTACTTCTTGTATTCTAGTTTTTACTTTTGAAATATCTTCCTTTGCTAAATCCTGTAGAGGGGAATCATGTATAGGGCTGGATGCCCCAATAAAAAGGCTTATGTGTGTGTGTGTGTGTATATCGGGATTGAGACAATAACTCTGAAAGATATTACAGTGACATTTATTGAAGACACACGAGATGACCAAGTATGAACATTTCCTCTGTCTCCATCAGGCGACCGGTTACATAAAATATGAAGCTTCCTTAAGCCTTGTAAACAGCATAGTCTTCTCTCTCTCTTTCTCTCTTGGTCTTGAGTTAGGTAACACCAGCCATCACATCGACCTGCCTACTCTGTGGGAAAGAACTCTCGCAATCCATCGGTGGCTGAGTCTTTCCCCACCAATGAAGACTGTATATATTTTATATATATGTATATTTATCAATTTTATATTTTACAATTATATTCTCATCTATATTTATCTCTATTTAATCTTATTTATTCCCATTTATATTTATTTTTTATTTAACTTTAAATAATCTTATATGAACATTGTAATAAATCAGTTTCAATCTTTGAGAGAACCTTAAAAGATGGCTTAAAACTAATTCATTCCTGAAGGCTGCCTCTCATCAGAGACTTCGTTCCGGTTAAAACAAGACATAGCCTCTGATACGAGACCATCTTCAGAAAGAGGCATGATTTATCCAGGTTTCTGGCTAAAGTCATTCAAGAAGACTCTGCTATATCTTCTGTGTTGCGATATTTCCCATTTAATAGATTAAAATAAGTTATATATTGTTGTTGTCGTGTCGAATGAAGAGCCTCAGATGTCTCCATAC
This sequence comes from Cordylochernes scorpioides, assembly GCA_030710605.1. Classification (NCBI taxonomy): domain Eukaryota; kingdom Metazoa; phylum Arthropoda; class Arachnida; order Pseudoscorpiones; family Chernetidae; genus Cordylochernes; species Cordylochernes scorpioides. The sequence goes on from CP092873.1 coordinate 6,757,152, forward strand.
ATCTCTATCACAGCAGTCGCAATGTTCACTATCTTGGGTGTATATACTGTATTGTTGTTGTTGTCGTGTCCAATGAAGAGCCTCAGATGTCTCCATACATCTCTATCACAGCAGCAGCAATGTCCACTATCTTGGGTGTATAGACTGTATTGTTGTTGTTGTCGTGTCCAATGAAGAGTCTCAGATGTCTCCATACATCTTTATCACAGCAATGTTCTCTATCTTGGGTGTGTATACTGTATTGTTGTTGTCATGTCCAATGAAGAGCCTCAGATGTCTCCATACATCTCTATCACAGCAGTCGCAATGTTCTCTATCTTGGGTGTGTATACTGTATTGTTGTTGTTGCCGTGTCCAATGAAGAACCTCAGATGTCTCCATACATCTCTATCACAGCAGCAGCAATGTCCTCTATCTTGGGTGTGTATACTGTATTGTTGTTGTCGTGTCCAATGAAAAGCCTCAGATGTCCCCATACATCTCCATCACAGGAGCAGCAATGTCCTCTATCTTGGGTGTGTATACTGTATTGTTGTTGTCGTGTCCAATGAAGAGCCTCAGATGTCTCCATACATCTCTATCACAGCAGTCGCTATGTCCTCTATCTTGGGTGTGTATACTGTATTGTTGTTGTCGTGTCCAATGAAGAGCCTCAGATGTCTCCATACATCTCCATCACAGGAGCAGCAATGTCCTCTATCTTGGGTGTGTATACTGTATTGTTGTTGTTGTCGTGTCCAATGAAGAGCCTCAGATGTCTCCATACATCTCCATCACAGGAGCAGCAATGTCCTCTATCTTGGGTGTGTATACTGTATTGTTGTTGTCGTGTCCAATGAAGAGCCTCAGATATCTCCATACATCTCTATCACAGCAGTCTCTCTCTATCTTGGGTGTGTATACTGTATTGTTGTTGTTGTCGTGTCCAATGAAGAGCCTCAGATGTCTTCATATATCTCTATCACAGCAGTCTCTCTCTATCTTGGGTGTGTATACTGTATTGTTGTTGTTGTCGTGTCCATTAAAGAGCCTCAGATGTCTCCATACATCTCCATCACAGGAGCAGTAATGTCCTCTATCTTGGGTGTGTATACTGTATTGTTGTTGTCGTGTCCAATGAAGAGCCTCAGATGTCTTCATATATCTCTATCACAGCAGTCTCTCTCTATCTTGGGTGTGTATACTGTATTGTTGTTGTTTTCATGTCCAATTAAGAGCCTCAGATATCTCCATACATCTCTATCACAGCAGTCTCTCTCTATCTTGGGTGTGTATACTGTATTGTTGTTGTTGTCGTGTCCAATGAAGAGCCTCGGAGTTATCCATACATCTCTATCACAGCAGCAGCAATGTCCTCTATCTTGGGTGTGTATACTGTATTGTTGTTGTTGTCATGTCCAATGAAGAGCCTCGGAGTTATCCATACATCTCTATCACAGCAGCAGCAATGTCCTCTATCTTGGGTGTGTATACTGTATTGTTGTTGTTGTCATGTCCGGTGAAGAGCCTCAGATGTCCCCGTGCATCTCTATCACAGCAGTCGCAATGTTCACTATCTTCGGTGTGTATACTGTATTGTTGTTGTTGTCGTGTCCAATGAAGAGCCTCAGATGTCTCCATACATCTCTATCACAGCAGCAGCAATGTCCACTATCTTGGGTGTATAGACTGTATTGTTGTTGTTGTCATGTCCAATGAAGAGCCTCAGATATCTCCATACATCTCTATCACAGCAGTCGCAATGTCCTCTATCTTCGGTTTTGCTCTTCATTGGAAAATGGGTGCCGTTTCCACGTTAATCACCTTAGATCAGAATTTGGTCAAATATTCCAAGAATCCAGGGGGGACTGATGTGATCGAACTTCTCATCCCAAGTTTTATATATTGATAGAGAAAATACAAAAGGATTAAAAGATGCTAACATGAATAAAATCCCTTATATCTAAAGTTCTACAATAGACTACTTCCAATTTTCCAATGGGCAACTTCCAATAGTTTTGATGTTGTTCTCTATTAGAGGAGCGAACAAAATAATCCCTCTATTTGATTGAAGAGCGTCTACTTCACTCAACGATAATTGGCTCTCCAACATTTCCTGGCACACCTTGCTTATATCGACTTTCTCTTTTTTTCTATAGTACTGTTTGAAGCTCTCTCTCAGAATGTCTAAACTCTTACTATCACAAAAAACATCCTTTCGATCAATCTATCTACAATATCCCTTTATTAATTAGTAAAAATAAGTCCATATAATTAGAGGTAACGATACAAAAGTTATCGTAAAGTTATAGGCTGTTTGGCCGGAATTCATAGTTCTTAAAATTAAAGATACTTAATGCCTGAGGACTCCCTTGCAGCCTTAGAACAAATTTTAACGCTTTGCCAAAGGTTTTAATTTTTGTTTGCTCCTGACGAGGACAGATTTTTGTCGAAACGTCGAGGTAATAAAAAGATTTACTGACCAAAGTATCTTTAATTTTAATAAATACACAATAGTTGTAGCGGTCTGTAATATTATAATTGTAGAACTATTGGAAATTTTACCACTGATGAGCTGAGATTTTCCAATATTTTCATCTTGCCATTAGGGCATCTTTTCCTTTTATTATGCATTAAAACGTTAAATTGTTTATCACCCAGATAAATATCTTTACTAATCGTAATAAAGAATTTAGCTACAAAACCTGCTTTGGCAAATTCAAACAAAAAAGCTAACCTTTTAAATGTATAATTTTCCGAATCAAAAATAATATCGATTTTCAAATAGATCTTTTGATATTTTCAGAACTTTTAGGAATAATTCTAGGCTTATGGAGTTTTCACTTTTTATTTTCGAATCCACCTCATTATTTCTGAAAGGCGTTAGTTTACTTGAATTAACACCATTAATATTCATATCTTGCTTCTTTTAACCATTTAAAACAATTATTTTAAATCAGGAGTTCTTTATTTTTATTTTAATGGTACCTTTTACACCATTTATATCTTCTACAATTATTTTAAAGCAACAATGTTTTATTTTTTAAAATAATTATTTCAGAAATACCTATAAGTATATTTATTTTGTTCTTACATGTCTTTGCAACACATAAGTATATATTGAGTAATTTTGAAATATGTTATGTAAAATATAATAAATTATGATTCACTGATTTTGAAATTTAAGTATAGTTTAAATATAATTATTTTAAAAATCACAAAAAAAAATGAAATCAATAAAAATATTATAAAAATAAAAATCTTATCATCTTTCTTCAAGTAAGAAGATATGGGGGAAAATCTCTCTCTTTCTCTTTAGCTTAATTTTAATTTTTGGAAAATTATTATCATGGTTCTGTCTTTGCTATTCCTACAAACCTATCTCTTCGCTTATTACTTTTTCTACCCAGCCTATGACGGGTAACGGCCGAAGCTATACTGGAGTTTTCTTTGTTTATCCTAATATATCCCTCTATTTATTTATTATATATATGTAATATCGAGAGTTATTCACTGTAATATTTGATGTATTACACTGTAGAATCCTATCGACTCACTGCAACGTCCAAACGATTACCTTTTTGAAGTTGATGGGTTGAATTGATTGGTGATTGATTGAATTGATGGGCGCAGTCGTTGTTGCTGAGTGGTAAGGTATTCATACAGGGGAAAATAACGAAAACACAGAATTTGGATTGGAAAAGGCTAGCGATCTAGGGAGAAAGGGGTTGAAGCTATTTGGCTGAGTTGCTATTAACTATGGCTGTTCACATGATTGAGGATTAGACTTATCTGATCGTTAAAAGGAGGATGGTTGGCTCCTGACTTGTTCCTTGGCCGGTCCAGGTGCTAACTCGATCCTGTCCAGGTCCCAACTAACTAAACTCCGTTCCCGATTTAACACGAAAGCTATTCAGGGTTTTGATTGGCTGGTGTTTGAGACGTGTAAGCTTTCTATTGGTTCCTAGCTAATTCTCCTATTCTCTGATTGGTTCTTTGCTATCCTTTTGTTCTGGACTTGTTCTGACCTGATCCAGGAAATACTAGGTTCTTGAACCCAGTTTTATGAGTTCCTGGATAATAAAGCCTGCTAATGATTGCTTCCTCTTTGATGGCCTTTCTCTAAATCTTTCTCCCAGATTTTTAAGCCTTGTCTTTTATTAAAATCTTTAGATTATACATTGCATACATATTGTGGTGGGATTACATCCAGTTATGAACAAATTATGACATATATAAAACAAACCTCTTACACTTAAATTAACTAACAAATACATAATTTTTTTTTAATTTTCTTAATGGTATTATATATATATATATAATAATATATATATAAAATATATAATATATATGGTATTATATTATATATATATATATATATATTATGTAATTAAAGTATGTAAAAAGGATGAATCCGTAACCAATTTAACATTACATATTATTTATTATTAATAGCAATTATACAAAACAAATCTTGGTATATATGTCTACATTTATTTTTATTATTTAACAGTTGGGAGAGACACGTCATATCCACAATTTGGATAAATGCGTGTATATTTTAAATTATATACAATTAATACAATTGAACATTGGGAATCATGAAAATTAAAAGTTCGATGTCGAATTTTGCATATAGTAATTATAAATAGTAGCTTGAAATATGTACAGTCAATACTTTCGCCTCAAAATATACATCCTGCAGAATCTATTAAACTTTATGTATTGGTCATATATGTCTACATGAAAACAACGAAAGCAATACTAAAACATTATATACATACAAGTTCCTTTTCAAACTCAGTGTCATCTATAGCCATGTTATTCTGTGATATTCTAACAATATATTCTATTGATAGATATATTTAAATTGGGAATTTAAAGTTTAAAAAAAGAGAGAGAGAGAGAGGTATTCTATTACAGTGTTCTTTTTTTAATTTTGTCATTATTTTAAGTAATTCAGGTAAAATAAATCTTCTTTCTTTTAATAATAAATGATAGTAGCAGGTTAAATTTCATGACAGTATGAAATAATTACACTTGATTATAGCTATTTATTTAAAGTATCGGATGTACAATATTTTACATGATAAGAAAAAAAGAGGTCAGACGATGGGGTCTTTAAAATTGTATCCCGCCTAAAAATGGCGCCCAAATTATTCTGGTCACGTTTAAACTGTTGGAAATTTCGAGAGTGTTTTCAATTTAACAAAGTTTTAGAAAAATTGATTTGGTTCTTCAAATGTTATTTTTAGGGAATTAAGTTAAAGATATATATATATACTAGAATTGAATTTTAAAATATTTTAATAGATATTATATAATATAGTAATATATATATAATATATATGTATATATATTTTTTGTCATATAAATATAAGATAGACCTCTTTTTTTTTCTCCTTTAATATTTTTAAATATTTAACTTTTTCTGATAGTAATTTTTATAATTTTTTTATACACAAATTTCCCCCACCTACTTTGTATTATTATTATTATTATTTAAACTGTGATATTATAACACTATGCGGCGCTGAGTTTGTGTATACAAAAATGTAATGCCTTGATAAAGGTTTGGCGTTCAGTCAACCGAAATATTGGCAAAAAAAAGTATTTTTATTCAATCCAATATATGCCTTTTTTATCTAATAAATATTTATATTTTGTGAATTGAGGTGCATACTTTTATAGTTGATATAAACATTGCAATAGAGAATATATCGTTTTTAAACGATTAATTTATATTAATTATATTTTATTATTTCTTATTTGTTCGATTTTATTAGTTTAAATAAGCTTTTGAAGAAAGATAAGTACAGTTAAACCTGTCTATAGCGCCCTCTCTAAATAGCGCTTCCCTCTCTATAGCGCCCGATTTTAAATACGTAGTACGATGCGATTTACATTAAAAGTGACCTGTCTATAGCACCCCCTCTCTATAGTACCCTATTTTGGCGAGTCCCAAGAGGGGGCGCTATAGACAGGTTTAACTGTATATATTGGTTGTTTGAATTCATATTCTACACTTCTGCAAACCTAAAATGGAATCAGATACAGTTGTTGGTTAGGAGTACTTAACTTTAATGGCGGCATATGATTTCATATTTCACCCAATATCATCATTGAATTCTGTGACTTTTTAGAGGTCTCTATTCTTATTTTAGGTTAGCATACTACATTCTGTGGATGACTGTTGTTCCATGATTACTATTGAATATTCACTGCTCCAAACACGCTGTCTGAATACCATTTTACCACTGAAATTTACCTAGTAAGATTCATTTTAACCCCAAGAGTTCTTTTTGGGGAAGAAATTTACTCAAACCTCATGATAATATTTATAACGTCCACAATAAAAAAATTATATCAATATTGTTAAAGTAAACAACGTTTTTCTGATTAATTAACAAAATATAATAATATAAATGTCGTACTATAAGTTTAACTGTCTAGTAAAATATACTAACTCGGGAATAATTCAACAGTGATTAAAAGATTTTCCAATTATTGTTATGCTCTGTTTTAAAATTTTTGAAATTTATTTTGCAAATAAAAATTGTGTATTATAATAAGTGCTTATCATTTTACTAAGTTTCACAATTTCACATATGATTTAAAATCTCGGTATCAATAAATCTGGATATTTAAATAAAGAACCAGATATATTGAGAATTGAAACAAAGAATTACATTACAAAATGAAACAGAAAGGTAGATAAATTATATAGAAAATAAAGAAAGAAATTATGGCGATTAAAACAACTGTTGTTTTCCAGTAATGATCGCTGTAATGGCCAATCCATTCTTCTTTTTATCAGAGCTCTCTCTTTTCCATTATAATTAAAATGGGTAAAAAAACTGAAGAGTTTTTGCGATAAGTTGAGCTACGTGCTTATCTTCTGTGTTTAATTCTGTAGTTATATATGTTGGTCATTGGCACGTTGCAGTTTGGTGCTGAAGACTTATCTGTAATGCCTCTTGGCCATATTGAATGCTAACTAGATATACTGCTTCGCTTTGTTTTGTGTTATAAATAACTTTTACCCTATATAACTTTTACCCTGTGCTTATACATTAGGTTAGGCATTCTAAAACTCACATTATCTTTAAATATCTTTAATCAATGTGGAATAATAGGTGATATAATACACACATGATCAAGATTTAAGGAAGTGAAAAGAGTTGTCGCCGGTTGTCTATTTTTTTTAAGGAGAAAGAAGTAATTTTGTTCACACTTGGTTATCTCGTGTATCTTCAATAAAGGTCATTGTAATATCTTTCAGAGTCATTGTCTGAATACCGATATACATGCTAAAAGGTACAACTTCCTCAAGTTTTGTCCATGAGTGTATATCAATTTCGTTTATTCCTTTTTAATTATATATACAGTAGAACCTCCCTGTAAAGGATAACACCTAATTACAAAGCCAAAATGTCCTTTAAGGAGAGGTGTCCTCTTACCGGAGAGTTGCTAAATAGTAAAAATGATAATTTTGCAAATGAAAACTGTCCTTTGTGGAGTTTGTACAGAGCTGTTCGCTAGCGGGGTGTCCGCTAAAGGTAGGTTCTATAATATATGAAATTTTAAATATTTTGTTATTAATATAATTAAGAATTAGGTTTGAGTCAAAAGACGATCTATCAATTAAGTTTATATAAAAGGGCGTATCTGGATCTGTAAAGAAAAAATATTTCTCTATATATTTTCGAGAGATTGCTCCCTCTTTATCAATTTATTATAATGGGTGCAATAAATTGATAAAGAGGGAGCAATCTCTCGAAATATTTTGAGATTTTTTTTTTCTTTTTTCTTTACAGATCCAGGTACGCCCTTTTTATATACGAATTAGTTGTTGAACGATAGAAGTACGAAATTTAATTTTAAAAAGTTCGCCGTTTTTATAAATAACGCTCGTCTTGCTAATAATGGCCAAGAGTCAGAAACATGTTTGCCTTTCTTTTTCGATTTAGCAGAAGATGGACGTTTATCGTTTGGCCTTTATTTACGTTGTACTTCAATAAAAATCAATGTTCAATCAATAAACGATCCTCTATACGGATCCTTATTTCTTTCTGTCTGTTATTGCTGTTGCTTATTCCTCAAGTGGTTTAAACAATTTCCATTAGGTTCCATTGTCTCAGCTTTTCTATTATAGTCCTGGGGTTTTCCCAGAGGTCTTTTTCAGAGGATTTGATACAATTGATGTTCAGAACTAGCTGGTTGGGAATCCTATTAAGGGCATTTCAGAAATGTTTTGATTTTTACCATTAAATTTGAATATTCTATGATGTCCTGTGTGTGTGTTCGTAATCTTGAAATCGCCGTTTGTTCTTTCCTATTAAGGGTATGGATTTGATACAATACAATTAAAATAATTTTATTGACATCTTGTTAATACATGCAAAGTGTACAGTCTGTACTATTTTAAAAAATATCTTCGTAGATCGAGAAATGTGTGGTGTCGCTGGAGACCCAATAGCGATTCTCCACCAAACTCTGCAGCGCTGGCAGAGGCGCCATATTCATTGTCCATAGTGTATATAATACAATTCAATAGATGTTCAGGACTGGCTGGTTGAAAATCACATTTGGGGCATTTCGGGAATGTTTTAATTTTTCCATTAAATTTGACTATTCTAAGATGTACTGTTCGTAATATTGAAATCACACCGTTTGTTCTTCCCTAGTAAGGGTTTGGAAAGAAGATTCGTTAGGAATGGGGGTGTACCAGGGGTGGATTAAGGTGGATTTCCAGAGAGAGGTTATTCTTTGTTTGTGGATGGAAGAAATTTTCTTCTTCTTCTTTCTCTCTCTTTTTTTGTAATTGGTATTTTCAGAGTTTTTGGAATTAATATACATTTAGATTAGAAAAGATTTTATTTGGTTTATTTTGGTTATTATTTAAAATCCTTTTCTCTCGCCAAGGTGTCTTGTCATTTTAAGAAAATTAATAACTGCCAGGCAATCTCAATCTTTAAGTTATTTTCATATTTTTTTAAATAAGGTTATTTCGAGATGAAAATTTAGTGTTTTCCTTGGTGTTTATAAAATAATATTTCGCTTTTCTCAGGATAAATTCAAGATAAACATTAATACGCCTTCAAATTGCGTATTCTTTTTAAATATTAGGTTCTAACAACTTCATAGTATATTTTTATGTATATAATGTTTATCATTTTTGTGTGTAATTATAAATATTCTGATTCGTTTTTTTCTTTTATTTAGAGTAAATTTACATAGCTTATTAAAACGAAGTGTATTTGTTGTTTGAAGTTATAATTCAGAGAAAATATTTTTTTACTATTGTTACTATAAAATAAGTAAAATTTAATAATCAACTAGAATAAAAAGAGCTGATGGGGTTTTGTTGTCAGGTTTAACAGACATGTAAAATTCAGACAAAGATGAGTCGCTGTGGAGGATTCCTATTGGTCAAAATAAAAGGGCAGTTGATCAATGACAGAGTCCAGTAATTGAGGACATCAATAATCTGGTGTTATTGGCGACTATATTTTATTGATGGGCTATTTATGTGGGAATTGGCTCTACCCTTCCTTATCTATATGTCAGATCTATAGTTCTGATGTCTAGACATTCTAATCTACAGGCTAGTTTCTCTGTGACAGAACTATGGCAGAGCGCCATCTAGTGGAGCAAAAATGCACTAAACGTTTATTTAACTTTCTCCGTGATGTTTGGCCAACCCAATTTCTTTAAAAATCAATAAAAGTCAACCATGAACGCGTTTCGGGCTTTTGGCTTTCGTCAGCGTGGTGCAGACTGTACCTCTACGACCAAAATTTGGTCCCAGAATATATATTTGAAATTATTCTAAAATCGTAACGAAACCTATAAAATTCCACCTTATATAATATTAATTTAAGAGGTGTTGTAAAAAACAGCTTAATATTATAAATGCGCATAAAAAATAATTTAATAATTGTGACTATGCAAAAAATGTAACAACAAGTAATTACAGAAGATCCCATTCAAAATATATAATGACCAAACTACAATAAACAATACTGTAACTATGCATATATTGTCCATTAAAATGTTATACGGGGTATGTTATAAAAGAAGATAAGCTAAGTGGTTTAATTACCGTGATATTGATTAATAACGGTTTTTATTGGATTATGATATCACTCATGGACAAAACTTAAGGAAGTTGTACCTTTCAGCATGTATATCGGGATTCTTACAATAACTCTGAAAGATATTACAGTAACCTTTATTGGAGACATACGAGATAACCAATATACACTCATGGACAAAACATATGGAAGTTGTACCTTTTAGCATGTATATCGGGATTGAGATAATAACTCTGAAAGATATTACAGTGACCTTTATTACAGACACACGAGATAACCAAGTGTGAACAATATTTCTTCTTTCTAAAACGACACTTAAAGTTACACCGCATGAGTTTCTTTTAAACGAAAAATAAAATTTTATTTCAAGGTAAAATATCGACTATTTTTAACCTTTTTTGGAAGAGGTATGAAAGGGTGAATTATGAAGAGTAATTCATAATTCACCCTTTCATACCTCATCCAAAAAAGGTTAAAAATAGTCGATATTTTACCTTGAAATAAAAATTTGATTTTCCGTTTAAAAGAAACTCATGCGGTGTAATTTTAAGTGTCGTTTTACAATCACAGGCCGCAGTGATTCATATTTCTTTTTTCTCCTTGAAAAAAAATATAGGCGACATCAAAACATGAAACTTCCTTAGTTTTGTCCATAAGTTGAATCCTTTTAAATATAAAAACATGTTCCAATTATAATTATAAAACCATCAGAAGTATAAAAATAAACAATAATAATAGATATGACATTTAATACTTCAGCAAACAAACATGCTTCTAAAATATTTTAATGACAATACTAAAAATTCAATAATAGTTTATTCTTATCTTTTTGTTATATATATGGTAATATGAACCAACAACCCCATATTGGCTAATAATATAACAAGATTGTCGTGTTGTATAATAAACACCTCTGTAAATAATTATACGCATGATTGACTTGTATCATTACATCGCCATATGTAATGTTCTCTGTACAAACAGAAAATGATAAATTGAAACTGTGTAATAATTTAAGAGTTGAGCTAAATGGCAAAGATTGAGATATAGAAATCCAACAACGTTTAAGAACGAGGCTTAGAAGATGTTAGGAAGTTGCCAAGAAGTCATTAAGAGTGTACAATGACATCTCTTCCGTGATCTACGCCCTTATTGCATTCGCTGAAGACCCTGTACTTCCTAATCGCAAAGTATACAAACCTCCGCCAAGCCGGAAATATACAGTGACTTCACCATCCGCGGAAGCCCTCGTCGGTTATCCCCAAGTTCCATCGAGCATGCTGCCGTAGACCAGTAAGAACTCTTCTTAAATCTCCATCTTTCGCTCTTAACTCAACCCTATCTGTTCACTGAACTTTCCTAGTACAACTGTGTCCCTTCGTTTTTTGTGTGGACATTCCCAAGTCTTCCACTCTGCTTTGACCACGACTGCCTGTACTCTGTGAGAACTGTTAAAGGTCTTCCAAGGTGCAGAGAGGTACTGGAAAACTCTCCACACCCTAACTGTCCCTCTGCGTGATTTTGATTATCTTGAAGATTATGCTATGGTAATGCTGTCGTAGTTTAAATCTTGAAAGTATGATAATAAAAATAGTTTTGATCAGAGATTGCTTTAATTGAGCTAAAGGAACATATAAAAACATAATTTGGTAAAAGTATTGCCTGGCCTAAGGCGTAAGAATAAAAAAAAAATGAAAAACTTATTTACATAATGTACAAAAGGTTTGAGCCGGCCATCGGGAAACAACAATAATGGGTGTTTATAGGGGAAGCGTGACCTCTGGCGGTCGATTTAGCAGAGTATTTAATTCTATTATATATAATTTTAAATAAAATATTCTTTTAATTTAACATATATATATGAGGGAATAATATTCATTTCTCACAGTTTATGTGCACGTTGTGAAAAATTAAACTCGATTACTGTTAGAACAACCAAATAGTTCAATTTGTCAAAATGGGTATATAAGCAGAAAAAAAAATTTCAGAATGATTCTTATTTATAAAGTGGCAAAAGATAATAAGCATAAAATATATATTCCGAATAATATCTTTAAAATAATAAGATAGAATATACTAACGGAAAAATAAAGAGACATTATCCATAAAAGATATTTCAACAAATATAAAATTCTAAGAGATACTGTAATCAATCATATTTCTCAGTTGACACATTTCACAGAAAATAAAACAAATAATTCTTGAAAAAAAAAGTGGCAGAAAGATTATTATATTTATTTTCCAGAGAAATTCTTGAAAGGATTAGGATTAAGCGTAAAAGATTAAAAAGAAAAACATCATGACACTAATTCCGAGAATTGAGAATCAATAAAAATCTTTTGCGCGTTTATTTTATTCGTCTGATTTACTTTTACTCACAAACCACAAAGTTAATATTAACTTCACAATTTATCATCAGTAATATTTTGAAAGTTTGAGACGTAATGATTTGGGAAAATAAAATTCTTAAATCACGTTTATCTTATCTATTGAATTTCAAACGATTTCGTTTTTTTATGGAGTTCCCTCAATGAAGCAATTGTATATTTATTTTGTTGTGAAAATCGTAAAGATAGAGATTTTATGTTCACCATTCTTTAGTTTTTTTTATAGACGTCCTTGAGATTTATTTTGTGAAAGAATAGAACGTTGGTTTAAATACAAGATTACTGTAAGCCGCCTATTTGCGACCATACATCTTCAACGACCATGTCTGGAGTATTCTGTGAAATTCCTAATTCTATTAAATTAATGTCTAAAAAAGCGGTTGCAATTTCCAGAAAAAAAATCGATGTTTTATTAGTTTTTAGTTTTTATCGATTTGCCTGATGCCACAACTATTACCAAGCCTATATCTCTGTTTATCATAGTTTTAATTGAATAATTCTCTAATATCTTGCATATTTTTATTTGAAAATATTGTAACAAAGCATTTATTAATGTTTATTAACAGTGGTCATTTTTATGTTATATTTTTTCTACCATGTAAATTTCCCTCGTGGCTTATCTTTTGTTTACCATTCATAGTTTGTCCTTGCCTGAAATAAATTGTTGTCTCCACCTGAAGTTTTTGTCTTCCCTAATTTTCCACGTGGCAATATTCTTTAAAACTTTCTTCAATCTGTAAATTGTTGAATACACACAATACTTTACAATTTGATTTCATTTAACTAAATTTGCATGCCAACCCTTTGTATATGTAGGATGGTTGTTGATGTGCTGTGTTGGTGTGGCTTGTGGAAAGGCTGCTGATAAAATTATAATTAAAATTAATTTATTTAAAACAAGAAATTATAAAGAGAAAGAAGCAACGGTTGAAATAACGGCCGCCGCACTAGCCTTGTTGTTTACCGCTAAGTCCAGCGTCTCTGATGACGTCCCACGCGCATGCGTAGTGAAGTGTTGACGCCCGCCGATGCCGAGGCCGTCTTAGTTCGGCTCGCTGAAGCAAAGTGTAGTCGCCACAAATATATATTTCAATTGTGCTGATATTTTTTTCTCTTTTCATCTAACTAACTTGCATACTTAATTCTGCTACATATTTCAAATATCTTTATTTTCTTTCTATGTTTAGGTTACCTTTAAAGTGCAAGTGTCCAAAGAGGGACATGGCGCTCTATAAGTCAAAATAAAATAAAAATACTGATATCTTAGTAGAGCAAAACCTGTCAAGAACAGTCATTTAGGGTGACTAAAATGAATGGCTTTATTACACAGGTTCCTTTTCAAGACATGTTCTTCTGAATCAAATCAATCTAGGGTTATTCTAAGTGGAAAAAAGTCGAATTTTGGATAATATTATACTTATTTGATGGTCAGAATATTTCATCACATTGGGAAAATGAAGAAAAATATTTTAAATACTTAATTAAGTTATATACTGCTTATACTGTTCTTCACCTTATCTTTGACTGTCCGAACTTTACAGAAGTGAGACATCGATTGTTCCCTGATCTAATTGATTTAACTCTCTTACATCAGACAATTTGTCTATATAAATTTTATGAACTCTGTAGAATAATGCTTGTGAATTTGTAAATATTTAATTCTATGTTCTAATTTGTTTGTTGTTTTGTTTCCTCTGTATTAGGCGCAAATATATCAATATCGCGCCTGGTTGATTAATATATTTTTTTAAAGTTACATTTATAAATTTAAATTCCACCTATCGTTAGAATTTGTGACAATAATTTTTAGCAATGTGTTTTTTTTTATATCATCAAAAATATTATCTCTACAGACTTTACTGCAATGGTTAAAGTTATTAAATGAGAGGTATTGGCTCATTAGTGGTGAATCCTCTAAGCGGTTTCTCCAATTTAATCTACCAGACTGCTTCTTAGATCTCTAATTTATATTAAGAAAAAGGCATCTCCTTATCGTGCAACTGAAAGTTGCTGATGTCTTTTTTTTCTAATTTATATTTAATTCTACTGTCTTAAAAGCTTATACCCATCTTCTCTTCTTCTTCTTCTTTTTTATCTCCACTCAATCTCACTAAGATATCAAGCTTGTAAAGCTTGAGACTTTTGATGGTGTCTGCCGGAGAAGAGTAGAGCTCATCAATGGATGAGTCAATACAGTCAATAATGTGGGTTGCAGGTTGAGAAGCAGGTTGAGAATTGCACTTAGTACATAGTGGGAAAACCTTGCAACCATTCTGGAAATGCATTGTTCGTAGATGATCAGACTTAAGTCTGTAAATCAAAGACTGTTATGCTTATACCCATAGTTTTCTTGAATACCATTTCTAAAATTCTACTCTTCAGTGTAGCATATATAAGCAGGATGATCCAATACAGTTTTAGAACTCTGAGAAGCGGTCTGGTAGAAAAAATTGACGAAACCTCTGGGAGGATTCACCACTGATGAATCAAGTCTTCCCAATATTTTTTCATCGTAATAAGGACAGTAGAAGTTTTCTTTTATGTGTAAAAGAAATATTCATTCTTTAATGCTTTCATTTATTTAAGTATATTTACATAAATCAAATTATGCAAATTAAAATTTACCAGAATACACCTATCCCCCGATTTACACGGTAGATACGTTCCTGAGAAAAACGTGTAAATCGAGGGATAGGTGTATATTAAACTGTCAAATCTAAATAGGTGGTCGCCCCCTCATGAATCAGAGCCTCCCAATATTCTTTTCAATATAGGTAGTATAGAATAGAATATCGCATTTAGTATAGTGCGATAAAACAAAAAAAAACTAATTTGGAAACCGTGTAAAAGCGAAAACGTGTAAAACAAGTACCGTGTAAATCGGGGGATAGGTGTATAAGAATTTATAGACATTTTGAATCTAAATTTAATCTCTCATTACTCGCTACAATAAGTTAATTTGAGATAAATTCTTTTTTTTTCAACACAATCTGGGTCTGACATTCTCTACTTCTACTCTAACGCCTACATTAGAATTTATTATCATTTAAGATCCAAATAAATTAACTCGGGAATTTAATCATGTCTTAATCAAAATAAGAGAAAATTAAATATACATTAATATTTAATTACTATAATTAAATTCCACAGTGTGTTTATTCTCGCTTATTAAAGTTAATTTCGAATTCGTATTAATTGAAATGTCTTGATATTTCTCTTTCTCTCCATTTCTCCCAGGAGAGAAAATTATTACTCAGAATTTGATAGAAAATTGAGAATGTGAATATTCCTCCTTCCTCCCTTCTTATCTCCTCTTATCATATTAGGGTATCAAGTTGTGACCCTTGATGGTGTCTGTTTGACAACAAGTTGGGGAAAGATGGATGGACTCCAGTTGTGGGGGGATGGTCCTTGTGTGAGGGAAACAGGACGGTATTCCAATGTGGGGGAGGATAGAAAGTCTGGTGACACATTTACGGACAGAAGACGTGACAAGTTGTCTCAGGGAGTCTGACCGTGTGGATAAACCAGGAAGACAAGGATGATCCTTCTCTTCTTCTTTCTTATCTCTACACTGGGTGAAGTAGAATGCGTCTGCCTTTGTCATTAGCTCCAAAAAAAATTGCCGCCTCTGACATGAAGAACAGATGCCATGTGCAGCTGCTCCTAACATAGGAGTACAAACGCTGCTCATCCTGTAGCCCTAGATTATGAGCCCTTACAGGGTACTATCAGCCGGGCCAGCTAAACCCAGGTTTTTAGTGAGCTTTTTACTGCTCCCCCTCCTCCTTTTTCATACTGGCTTGGGACCGGCAAAGGCGAGTTATGTGAATCCTGATTTCATCGTATTTCATCATATCATTATAACTTCAGATATGATGAATGAATATAAGAATAGAAAAAAAAATAGAAAAAAATCAATACATTCTGTGAAATATATATTTTTACTTAGAATAAAAATATTTGAACTACTCTCTTGATTCATTCATTTAATCGACACCTTTCTTGAAAATAAAGATACTTCGGCCAGTATAAATATTTTCATTACCTCGACGTTTCGACAAAAATATTTTGTCTTCGTCAGGAGCAAACAAAAATTAAAACATTCAGCAAGGCGTTAAAAATCATTCTAAAGCTCTAAGAACGTTCTCACGCGATATTTAAATGTTTGTACAACATCTAAAGCACGAGTCAAAAATACATATTTAACTCACAAAAGACCATGATCTTTGAAATAAATTATAATATAACTATAATATAATTTGAGCTTTAGAATGATTTTAACGCCTTGCTAAATGTTTAAATTTTGTTTGTTCCTGACGAGGACAAAAGATTTTTGTCAAAACGTCGAGGTAATAAAAAGATTTACTGGCCGAAGTATCTTTATTTTCAAGAAATAAGAATGCTGGCCAGGCAGCCTCTATCTTTACAATAATCGACACTGTGTGTTACAGAATTTATAGGTCTCATTTTATAAGCAAATTTCGCAGAATATAAAAATATTGCAATTATATAGAAGTTATTTCTATAAGGTTATATTTCTTTATTTCGACTTAGAGCGCTATGTCCCCCTAGGGACACTTGCACTTTAAAGATAAACAAATTTTTAAAGAAGAGAAAGAAAGATATTTTAAATATGTACAGAATTAGTATGCAAGTTAGTTAGAAGAAAAGATAAAAATATATCAACACAATTGATATATGTACAAAGGGTTGGTATGCAAATTTAGTTAAATGAAATCAAATTGTAAAGTATTGTGTTTATTCGATAAAAGCAATTTACAAATTAAAAAGGTTTTAAGGAATATTTATAATGAAAATATGCTAGATATTAGAGAATTATTCAGTTAAAACAATACTAAAAAGAGTTAATTACTAATCTATAAGGTTATATACACTCATTGACTCCGTTTAGTTACTTGCACTCGCTGGTGGCGTTGGATTTTTACCAAATTCGGGGGCCATTGGAGCATTTTTTTAAATTAGGAAAAAGTGTTCAATGTGAGATTCAATCCCAGGTCGTAACGGTCAAAAAACAATGGTTTAGACCACATGTCTACCGATCTCCTTTTAACCATATGTAAAAGCTGCATATATACAGAATCAAACCCCGTTTTCAGCCCCTACAAATGTATTGTTGTGTTGTTGGTTGACAAAGAATAACTTCCGTGGGTACAAAGGTTCTTTAGGACTTTATTTAAGCCTAACAAAAAAAAATTACAGAAAAGTGAAAAAATAAAACAACAACAATTTAAACAGTATTTACAAACTCACCAACTGCAGCACGGTGAAGGAAAGCAGGAGCAGAACAGGAGACAGAAGTTGGTAGAACCATCTAGAATCTTCCAGGAAGTACACCGGCGTCGGTAGTAAGCAACAGTCCGACCTCTTGAGACAGCAGTTCGCTTTTGCTTGAAGTACACTACGTAGCTTCGTTCTTCTCCTCTTTTTATCCCTATATATCCCGGAGTAGAACTTTCCAGAACGATCAAGGTCAGTCAGCCAATCAGAAAGCAGCCATCGCTAAGCCTTGCGCAATCGCTTTAAATTGGCCAATCAATAGTTCTCCGATTTTTCTAAATTATTCTTGAACGTTCTGAAACATTTTATTCTGGAATTCGCCCTTTTTTATTCCACGTAACAGTATTTTGCCTCAAATAACCAACAGAAATTCTCTGTAGTTTCAATATGGCACGGTGAACATTGAAATTATTGGGGTTGTAATATGCAATTAGTTCCTCATTATGTTTATGTCATTAAAATTGATAGTTAATTAGTAAATTAAGTGGCTATTAACGTATATCGTTAATTATAATTATTAATTAAGTGTTTATGCTAACTATAGAGTACCTATATTTTTCCAAAGATTCCATTTATGTGACTTTATTCCTACTCAAATATTACTGATCATGTTTGATTGACATGTTATAGCAAAACTTTATCTTAGAATTTTTTAAATTATTTAATCATTGTGAAAATTAGCTGTAAAATATTTTGACAGAGTATATGAAGCAAGAAGTTGAATATTCTTTGAGTGTGAATGCTTGTAAAAATAGGAACTTACCCTCTCTATGATTAATTTGTTTATTTTTCTTTGTCGTCTGTTTTTGCACAAGTTGAATCTGGTTAGAACGATGTATGTAAATTAGATAATTCTTTTGTTGCCTTAAATACGAGGTAATTAACTCTCTCTCTATATATCTAAAAATGGTTTAAGATTTAATAAATTAATTTTATAAATCTGAGAGTTGTCTTCAAAAACGATCCAACAGTATATTACTACAAAGCAATAACACGCCATCTATATATAACGAATAAAGACTCAATGCAAATATTTAATGGTAAATCTACTGTACTAAAAGCTTATGTCCATAGTATGCTTAAATACCATTCTTAATATTCCACCCTCTAGTGTAGCATATATAATCAGAATGATCCAATACAGTATTAGAGCTCAAAAGAAGCGGTCTGTTAGATTTATTTGGTGAAGGTTCACTACTGATGAACCAAGCCCTCCCCAATATATTTTTCATCGCAGTAAGGACAGTAGAAGTTTGTTTTATTTGTGAAAAGAAACATTCGTGTCTTAATGTCTTCATTCGTTAGAGTATATTACTATTATTGTTCTGCTTTTCACATGTGTAGACATGTGGTGCCTTTACAGTAAAAGCAGTCGCCTACTACTCACCATGATTATCATGGCCTTTACCACGTGTACTAGGGATAAGCAAAAAAAAAAACTATTCTTGTTTATATTCGGCAATCCGCTGTGTCACTACTTGACATCTCTTTGAAGGTCGGCGCGAGGAGAGAACAAGAGTTGACAGTAGTAACTGAAGACCTTTGAACCAGATTGCATTCTACAAGAAAATAAATAGAATAACTATTTTCAAGATATTTTCTTTATTGTTACTTTTTTCTTCAAAATAAAGATACTTCGGCCAGTAAATCTTTTTATTATCTCGACGTTTCGACAAAATTATTTTGTCCTCGTCAGGAGCGAACAAAAATTAAAACATTTGCTAAAGCGTTATTTTTTTAACGCTGACAAAATATTTTTATCGAAACGTCGAGACAATAAAAAAGATTTACTGGCCGAAATATCTTTAATTTTAAGAACTATGAATGCTGGCCAGGCAGCCTCTATCTTTACGATGTTTTATCATTAATATTTATCACAGTGGACATTACGTAGCTGAAATAGGGTCTAAAAGTAAAATAACTACCGAAACACGAGTCCTAAACACAATATAATATTTGATAATATATTATAACCTTCTGTTAAGGACACCTAATTATAAACCTAAAGTGTCCTTTAGGGAGAGATTTTCTCTTACTGGAGAATTACTAAATAGTAAAAATGGTAATTTTAGTGATGAAAACTGTCCTTTACAGAGAGGTATCTTCTAGCGCGGGTGTTCTCTCATGAAGGTTCTACTGTATATGTTATAATAAAACTCATTGCGATGAATAGTAATTGTAATAATAAGTATTTAAAATATGTATATAATAATATAGATGGAAATTTTGCCGGGGGGATATTGATCTAAAGAGACAAAAGGTCGTCTCATCCCGTCAAAATTGTCTCTTTAGATCAATATCCTCCCGGCAAAAATTCCATCTATATTCTAGCCATAGATATGGCCCAGCCATATTGCCAGCTAAACACCTCTTTGGTAGATTGTCAAGATTCCATTAGATCCCGTGTGGATCTCATGGAATAAAGTCCGCTCTAGACTGACGAGGGCCATTAGCCCGAAACCATGGTCTCTAGGTGGACGCTTCTCAGTTTTCCAAAGCTGGCGTATGGCTTTGTCACCGACCCGAGGCCGGTAGTTGCGGCGACGGTCAATAGATGGCGTCTAGTTTTGACGTCTATTTTGACGGGAGAGGCGACCTTTGTCTCTGTTTATAATAATTTGTATATAAAAATTGTATTTATTATTAAGTTGTTAACGTGATACTCCTATTGAAGGACTGCCAAGTCCGAAAGCTTGAAAATAAAATGTTGCCCAAGAAACTTAACCCAGGAAGTTTTATTTATTTTATAATATGAATAGTAATTACAAATGGTATCGAGAAGATGATAATAGAAATTATAATATATATATTATATATATTTATAATTGTATGTAATTGTACTGTCCTCAAAGCTTATGTCCATAGTTCTTCTAAAATACCCATTCCAAGAGTTTATCAACAGTATCACTATAAAAGGAAGTTCCAAAAATGCAATATAACAGGGGTATGGTAGATTAAACTGGCGAAACCGCTGGGATGGTTTACCACTGATGAGCCAGGCCCTCCCATTAAATTTTTCATTGCAGTAAGGGCAGTAGAAATTGTTTAATTTCAAAAAAGAATCTTACGCCTTTAAAATAGTTTCGAATTTTGATAACAGATGGCGCGCTAGTGAATCATATATATAGTAATACATACAATATTTAACCGTTAGAGAAACACAATATCAGAATTCAAATATCTAGCTAAGCGACTATTCACAATAAATACGGTGGAATCTTTGAGATAATCTTCCATTTAAACATCAGAGGAAATTAATGAAGTCTTGAGGCTAAGAGAAGATTTAATTTCAAACCGCCCAAATTTGAATATTCAAACTTTTATCCTTTATTGTGTGTTAATGGGATTCTAATGATGGTACAATTGAATTTCTCTCACTATGCAAATGTTATATATGCAAATATGGTTTCAATATGTATCTCTTTAGGGCTATATTCGCCATTAAAATACATCAATAACCAAATATTGTAATATATTCCATATTAACGACTTTTTAATATAATAAAAATGGTTATATATTCCTTAATGACCAATTTTTTTGGTCGTTGAGGTACAGCTTGCACCACGCTGATGAGGGCCAACAGCCCGAAACGCGTCTGTGGTTAGCTTTTCTTGATTAATGAAGAATGGGTATTTGGCCAATTCTGGAATAATTAAAAAATCAACGAGAATAGTTGATATTTATTCCGATAGATGGCGCTAGACATCAGCAACTTTCAGTTGCACGCTAAGGAGATGCCTTTTTCTTAATTATAAAGATGGTTTAGAAAACTTTAGCAATAAGTTTGTTTGGTATTAAAACCGAGCGCCTGTTTTTAATAATAGATAAACTTTTACCAAAAAGGTTTTTAATCTCTTTATAATATATTATCCCGGATTATTGAGGATTAATTCCTATTAGCAGGATTATCTGTATTAACGAATTTCTCAAATGGTCTCGACAGAATTTCCATTAAAATTCTTCCAATTTTATTGAATTTTCTACTTGAAATTTTATATTTTTCTCATTCATTAATGAATACTTTATATACACTCATGGATACACAAAAACTTAAGAATGTTGTTCTTTTTAGCATGTATATAGGGATTCAGATAATAACTCTGAAATAAAATGTTATAACACCTTGATAAAGGTTGGCGTTCAGCCAACTGAAATATTGGTAATATAAATGATATTTTGATCCAATATATGTCTTTTTAATTAAAGATTTATTTATGGATTGTTCTATTTTCAGAAATATTTAATTGTTTTGTCTATTAGTGTATAATCAGATTCGTCCAATACAGTATTAGAGTTCTAAAATCTGTTTGATGGAGTAAATTGGCAAGAGAGAGAGAGAGATATTGAAACTGGTTTGTAAATCCTTCATATAATATTATATAAGGTTATGTATAAAATAATTGAATAAATATATAAATAAATAAGGATATATAGATGAATAAATATATATAAATTTATAGATATACATCTATATATTAATTAAAAGGTATATTCGGATCTAAAATAAAACATTTAATTTAATACAAAATACCAATATTTCAATAGGCTGTACGTCTAACTTCGTCAGGTCTCTTCTTGTTTTTAAACTGCTTTGGATGATCACGCGATGCCTTCATGCGACGATATATAAAATATTTACAACTCTGGAGCTAAAATTTAAAATATATACACATAAATATAAATAAGAATAGACTATATATGTACATTTATAAAAAAATAAATAGTAATATATGATTCCTAATAAGTATAATAAAAGAATTTTAAATCGATTTGAATTTTAAATATAACGGAGGGATGTCAATTTTTCTATTGATACTGCTGGGATATACAAAGTCTTCCTTGGTAGCGCCCACCGCGGGAAAGACTCTGCCACCGATGAACTGCCAGAGAGAGAGAGAGAAGTTGCTGGTAGGATTCTCAATTGATGAGCCAAGCTTTGACAACTTTTTCATCGAAGTAAGGACAACAGAATGTTTTATTTGAAAATATGATAAGTCAATAATAGTTTTATTTTCTTATATATAAAAGGTACGTTATATAAATGGCTTTATAATTAAATTCTGTATAAAACATCAATATAACATACAAAGCTCCAACTGTGTGGTATTATCTATTTTTTAAACAAAATTCCCGCTCCACTATCCCAGCTAATGGAGAAGAGTGGGAACATGGAAAAGTTGGAACCATCCGTATCATTAAATCCCATCTTGGAAGTAAATTTTCACGTTGAGGAATTTATTTTTAATTTAAAACAGACTTCAACCCTTCTGAAGTAATTAGTTCAAATCTTTCAGTTAATATATACTAATGGACAAAACTTAAGGAAGTTTTTACCTTTTAGCATGTATAACGGGATTCAGACAATAACTCTGAAAGATATTACAGTGACCTTTATTGAAGACACACTAGATAACCAAGTGTGTATACACTAATTGACAAAACTTAAGGAAGTTGTACCTTTCAGCATGTATATCGTGATTTAGACAATAACTCTGAAATATATTTAATACACAGTGACATTTATTGAAGAAACACGAGATAACCATTATACACTCATGGACAAAACTTAAGGAAGTTGTACCTTTCAGAATGTATATCTGGATTCAGACAATAACTCTGAAAGATATTACAGTGACCTTTATTGAAGAAACACTAGATAACCATTATACACTCATGGACAAAACTTAAGGAAGTTGTACCTTTCAGCATGTATATCGGGATTCAGACAATAACTCTGAAAGATATTACAGTGACCTTTATTGAAGACATACGAGATAACCAAGTTTGTATACACTCATAGACAAAACTTAGGAAAGTTGCACCTTTTAGCATGTATATCGGGATTCAGACAATAACTCTGAAAGATATTACAGTGACCTTTATTGAAGACATACGAGATAACCAAGTTTGTATACACTCATAGACGAAACTTAGTAAAGTTGTACCTTTTAGCATGTATAGCTGTATTCAGACAATAACTCTGAAAGATATTTAATACACAGTGACCTTTATTAAAGACACGAGATAACCAAGTGTGAACAAAATTTCCTCTGTCTTCTTAAAAAAAAAATTACAGAAACATTAAAGACTTTCTACTTCCATGAGTTTTGTTCAAGAGTGTAATATATAGAGTTGGAGTTTGGATAATTGAAATTACATTCATAATTAAAATTTACAGCGATTGTGGTATTTTAGGTGATTGGAATATAGATAATATGGAGTTACAGTTAATTAGAGAATTTCCGTAAATTTAAATTGGTTTCAAGATAATTAGAAGCATCAATGTTGTCTTTAAAGCAAAAACATCTCTGTCTGGTACTAAATACGGATGATTGTCTTCTTAAGAAAGATTTTCCAATTTCCATTAGCTTAAACAACTAATTTATCCTATCTAAAATAAGTCCTGCGATACGTAAAAATACCACCAAACATAAGCTTGTACTTATTTAGAATTATCTTATCTAGAATTTATTTTAAAATAACCCTAGATAGTCAATAGTATATTTATTTCGCTAGATTTGTATATAAAAGATAAAACTCTATTTTAATTTATATTACATCATAAACACTAAATAAAAATGCCAAATAGTTTCATATTTTAAAGATACGTCCTGAAAATAGAGCAATCCATACTTAAATCAATAGATAGTAAAAATACATATATTGGATTGAATAAAAGATTGATTTGCCAATATTTCGGTTGGCTGAACGCCAAACCTTCATCGAAGCATTACATTTTTTACAAAAATGTTGTAAAAAAATGTTTACAAAATGTAATGCTTCGATAAAGGTTGCCAAATAAATATTTTATTCAATCCAATTAATGCCTTTTTTACTATCTAATGATTTAAGTGTGGATTGCTCTATTTTTCAGAACTTATTTATGTGTAATATTATTGTTATGAAAGTTTATATATTTTTTTTATTAAAAAGCATATATTGTATCAAAATATCATTTAAATGATATTTTGATCCAATATATGCCTTTTAAATTAAAGATTTATTTATGGATTGCTCTCTTTTCAATATATATATACTAGCCGAATGACCCGGGCAACGCCCGTGTTTTACCCGAATGTAGATGTTACAACGGTGATCCTTAGGTCGCTGGTTCAAATCCGGCTCGAGGGAGCCGGCGAGCACGTGACCTCCCTGTGCGCGCGCATCCGTGACAGAGGCCGATGAGGAAAGACGGTCGTGACTATATATAGGGATAATAAAAATATTTACATCGTTTTTATTAGCGCGATTTATCAGAGAAACCTTTATATGTAAACTTTAATTTCCATAGATTTTATAATTGCCATCTATCGTTTAAATATGCCACAATTAATGAGACAAGCCCTTCCAAATTTTTTATTACAAAAAGAACAGTAAAAATTTGACTTTATCTATAAAAGTAACATTCGTGTTTGTGTGATTTACAGCTTTATTTCTTATAAAATATATTAATAAATATTTCTTGAATATAGAGCAATACATATGAAATTATTAATTAAATGGCATATTTAGGATCTAAAATAAAACAAAATCCCAATATTTCAATAGGCTGTACGTCTAACTTCATCAGGGCGTTTCTTGTTTTTAAACTGCTTTGGATGATCACGCGATGCCTTCACGCGACGACATATTTACAACTCTGGGGCTAAAATATAAAATATATACACACAAATATCAATAATAATAGACTATATCTTCATGATTCATAATAAGTATAATAAAAGAATTTTAAATCGATTTGAACTGTAAATATAACGGAGGGATGTCAATTTTTCTATTAATACTGTTGGTATCTTTCATTGAGGTCCAACTTTCTAAAAAGAGTATTGAATGTTTATCCTGAATGTTGTTGTATATAATATCTGTATTTTCAAAATTTGGTATATGGTCCTGTTTGAGTGCGTGATCTACTAAAAGTGATAATGGCCTTTGGTTTTTAAAAGATGTTTTGTGATGATTTACTCTTTCTTCAAGAGTTTTACCGGTTTCTCCTTTATTATTTATTAATAAATATATTAAAGTCGCTTTACTCTAACACTCTAGTTATAATATTCGTATTAAATATATTTTTTTCTTGAATGGGTAGAGAATATTTTCACGAATATTTTCAGATTTTATGTTTATAAAAAGAGAATTATAAGCAATTATTTATCTAATTTGTAATTTAGAAGGGGACTTTCTTTTCGTATTTTTCTTTGTTTCAAGATTGTTGAATAGAATAAATCTCTTTCTTTAAGTTTAGAAAATTTAAAAATAAAATCTCAATACAGTTACACTTTTCGCCTCTTATATTTAATTGCCACAAAATTAATTTTAAAAATAAAGCGAATAAAATAAACTGATATTAAAATACGCCAGGTATAATTTTTATAGATTCCACATTTTCAAATTAAAATATCTAAAAGTGTAGCTAAATCTACTCTGCGTAATATTTTTTAAATTCCCTATAGTGAAAATTGCGTGGGAGAGACCTCAATCGCCTTTGAATGTCAACTCATTATTCATCCCACTCTGTCCTGAATAAACATTGCTGTCAAGTGGTCAAATATTAATATTTTATCACAGATTATTTATAAGATTATTTGGTCTTTTTCTTTAGAATTTTTTTTATCCGAAATAATTTTTTTTCGTGAAAATTTTAATTTTATAAAATAAAATATTTTGTTTTCTATCTTAAATACCTATTTTATTCTTTATAATTTATTGTGCTTCTCGGCGTTGAAGATTCTATAAGACTTAGCCAAGAATCATAGTTTGGCACTGTTATAGTCCTAATTTTACTAAATTAAAGAATAAGATATAAAAGGATTAATTCAATCTTATTATTCGAAATAAAATAAGTAACAATAACTCTTACTTATTGTATTTCGAAAAATAAAGTTTAATTAATCCTTTTATATCTTAGAAGAGATATAGCCACGTTTGAAGTGTAAAAGGGAGATCAAGAGGAAAGTGGTGAGTTTCTTTATTGAGCTGTACACAAGCTTTCGGACGTCACCCGTCCTTCATCAGGTGTTGACATGAATAAGAAGGAGATGCTATATTTATAAGCGACAGTTTAAAAGTATTAAAAATATTAAAAACAATCTGATGCACGCCCGCGAGAGCACATGCTAATAACAAAATTGTTTCAATTTTACTCTGTATAAATATCATTTTGAGTTTGTACAAAGAATATCAGCCCGTTGAAAATCTGTATACCTAAGACGAAGTGAGAAAGGCGGACAACGAGAGGCGAAGACAAAAGCAAGAAAAAACAACAATAAAAATAAAAAATAAAAAATAAAAAATCAGCGGAATAAAGATAAAGTTAAAAGTTACGAAGAAGGTGTATCTGAGGTAGAATAAAAAACAGAATATTGGGGCGGGAGGTCAATCTTTCTGTTGAGGCTGGGGGTAGTATTAGATACAAGGGCCTCAAGAACTAAGCGTTGGTATTTGTTTGCTATATCGCTATAAATGGGGGTTGTGTTGTCGAGATTGAAGGAATGTCCGGACTCGGCGATATGTTGGTATATGAGCGATTTTTTGTCTTTCGAGCGGATGTTACGGGCGTGTTCACTGGCTCTGATGGCGATTGTTCGGCCTGTTTCTCCAATAACGATTGCGATTTACACTACATTGGAGAAACAGGCCGAACAATCGCCATCAGAGCCAGTGAACACGCCCGTAACATCCGCTCGAAAGACAAAAAATCGCTCATATACCAACATATCGCCGAGTCCGGACATTCCTTCAATCTCGACAACACAACCCCCATTTATAGCGATATAGCAAACAAATACCAACGCTTAGTTCTTGAGGCCCTTGTATCTAATACTACCCCCAGCCTCAACAGAAAGATTGACCTCCCGCCCCAATATTCTGTTTTTTATTCTACCTCAGATACACCTTCTTCGTAACTTTTAACTTTATCTTTATTCCGCTGATTTTTTATTTTTATTTTTTATTTTTATTGTTGTTTTTTCTTGCTTTTGTCTTCGCCTCTCGTTGTCCGCCTTTCTCACTTCGTCTTAGGTATGCAGATTTTCAACGGGCTGATATTTATACACAGTAAAATTGAAAATAATTTTTTATATTTTTTGTTATTAGCATGTGCTCTCGCGGGCGTGCATCAGATTGTTTTTAATATTTTTAATACTTTTAAACTGTCGCTTATAAATATAGCATCTCCTTCTTATTCATGTCAACACCTGATGAAGGACGGGTGACGTCCGAAAGCTTGTGTACAGCTCAATAAAGAAACTCACCACTTTCCTCTTGATCTCCCTTTTACCTTTTATATCTTATTCTTATTTTAGTAAAAATAGGACTATAACATTGCCAAAATATGATTCTTGGCCAGGTCTTAAAAATCTTCAAAATTCTTTATGATTATTTATAAATATTAGTTTTTTAATATTTTTAATAATTTTGTTGATTTCCAATAGAAAATAGTTTATATTTATCGCAATTTTTAATATTCTAAATATTTTCTAAACTCTAATACCTTAATATCTTAGAAAATATTTCAGAAAATTAGATATTTATAATCCATATATGTAGTAATGTAGTTTGTTATTATCCTGTAGGATAACTGTAGTGTGGCATGTTGTTGCAATCGTGGTGGCCACAATGTTTAGAGTGGTTTCAGGCGTGATTGGGATTACACAAAAGGACCGAGGCATGTTGGATGTCACATAGAGATGGCGAGAGAGTAAGTGTAGCCGACACCGGTCAGGACATATCTGTCTAGAGGGGTCTGTCAATCCTCGTGCCTCAAATCGGGACTAATCTGTTTGAGTAAGAAGGGGGCATATCTAGGAACCACGACTTGTTTTTCGGACCTTTTTTTCTCCACCGGCGCCGACTGTCACTCACTCGAAATTTTATTTCTTTCACATTGGCAATTACACTAAAATATATAACACATGGGGATATAGGTATAATTGGAATATATTACAACATATATTAATATCAAATCGCTAGCAAAATTTATGCGTGTATTTTGATTGTGAATAGAATTTTTCATTTAAAAAATAGTAAAATATAAATTTTATCATAAATTACTTTTATTTTTTCAATAATAAGCAATCGATTATATATAACAAGTTGATTATTAATTATTCATATATTTTAAACCAAAATAAATTTTAAATAATCGCATAAATTCGACTCAAAACATCAAATTTTAAACTAAATTATCTAACACAGTATTCATATCCAAGCAGCCAGTGTCTTCAATGAGATTTACATTACAAATGTTGAAAGGAGAAACCTTTGGTAGAATAAGCTTGTAAACTTCACGTTTCTCGTGATCTCTTTGGATTTAAAACGATTGGTCTCTTTAACTGCGGCATAAATCCTTCAGCTTAAATTTGACTAAAAGTTCCTTACTAGTCAAAGGTTGAATTTTTAACTACTATGTTTTAATTAAAAAAGATAATTGCTATAAAGAATAAATA
>CP092873.1:6789452-6805559 GCA_030710605.1 Cordylochernes scorpioides
TTTCAGAGAAAATCATTTTTCTACTAATTTGTGACTATAAAAAAGTAAAATTTAATAATCAACTAGAATAAAAAGAGCTGATAAAGTTTTGTTGTCAAGTTTAACAGACATGTAAAATTCAGACAAAGAAGAGTCGCTGTGGAGGATTCCTATTGGTCAAAATAAAAGGGCAGTTGATCAATGACAGAGTCCAGTAATTGAGGACATCAATAATCTGGTGTTATTGGCGACTATATTTTATTGATGGGCTATTTCTGTGGGAATTGGCTCTACCCTTCCTTATCTATATGTCAGATCTATAGTTCTGATGTCTAGACATTCTGATCTACAGGCTAGTTTCTCTGTGACAGAAATATGGCAGAGCGCCATCTAGTGGAGCAAAAAATGCACTAAATGTTGCTCCGTGATATTTGGCCAACCCAATTTCTTGAAAAATCGATAAAAGTCAACCACGAACGCGTTTCGGGCTTTTGGCTTTCGTCAGCGTGGTGCAGACTGTACCTCTACGACCAAAATTTGGTCCCAGAATATATATTTGAAATTAATCTAAAATCGTAACGAAACCTATAAAATTCCACCTTATATAATATTAATTTAAGAGGTGTTGTAAAAAACAGCTTAATATTATAAATTCGCATAAAAAATACTTTAATAATTGTGACTATGCAAAAATGTAACAACAAGTAATTACAGAAGATCCCATTCAAAATATATAATGACCAAACTACAATAAACAATACTGTAACTATGCATATATTTCCATTAAAATGTATTGTACGGGATATGTTATAAAAGAAGATAAGCTAAGTGGTTTAAATACCGTGATATTGATTAATGAGCGTTTTATTGGATTATGATATCACTCATGGACAAAACTTAAGGAAGTTGTACCTTTCAGCATGTATATCGGGATTCTTACAATAACTCTGAAAGATATTACAGTAACCTTTATTGGAGACATACGAGATAACCAATATAGACTCATGGACAAAACTTAAGGAAGTTGCCCCTTTCAACATGTATATCGGGATTCAGACAATAAATCTGAAAGATATTACAATGACATTTATTGAAGACACGAGATAACCAATATAGACTCATGGACAAAACATAAGGAAGTTGTACCTTTCAGTATGTATATCGGGATTGAGACAATAACTCTGAAAGATATTACAGTGACCTTTATTAAAGACACACGAGATAAACAAGTTTGAACAATATTTATTCTTTCTCCTTGAAAAAAAAATATAGGCGACATCAAAACATGAAACTTCCTTAAGTTTTGTCCATAAGTTGAATCATTTTAAATATAAAAACATGTTCAATTATAATTATAAAACCATCAGAAGTATAAAAATAAACAATAATAATAGAGATGACATTTAATACTTCAGCAAACAAACATGCTTCTGAAAAATTTCAACAACAATTCTAAAAATTCAATAATAGTTTATTCTTATATTTTTGTTATATATATGGTAATATGAACCAACAACCCCATATTGGTTCATAATATAACAAGATTGTCGTGTTGTATAATAAACACCTCTGTAAATAATCATACGCATGATTGACTTGTGTCATTACATCGCCATATGTAATGTTCTCTGTACAAACAGAAAATGATAAATTGAAACTGTGTAATAATTTAAGAGTTGAGCTAAATGGCAAAGATTGAGATATAGAAATCCAACAACGTTTAAGAACGAGGCTTAGAAGATATTAGGAAGTTGCCAGGAAGTCATTAAGAGTGTACAATGGCATCTCTTCCGTGATCTACGCCCTTATTGCATTCGCTGAAGACCCTGTACTTCCTAATCGCAAAGTATACAAACCTCCGCCAAGCCGGAAATATACAGTGACTTCACCATCCGCGGAAGCCCTCGTCGGTTGTCCCCAAGGTCCATCGAGCATGCTGCCGTAGACCAGTAAGAACTCTTCTTAAATCTCCATCTTTCGCTCTTAACTCAACCCTATCTGTTCACTGAACTTTCCTAGTACAACTGTGTCCCTTCATTTTTTGTGTGGACATTCCCAAGTCTTCCACTCTGCTTTGACCACGACTGCCTGTACTCTGTGAGAACTGTTAAAGGTCTTCCAAGGTGCAGAGAGGTACTGGAAAACTCTCCACACCCTGACTGTCCCTCTGCGTGATTTTGATTATCTTGAAGATTATGCAATGGTAATGCTGTCGTAGTTTAAATCTTGAAAGTATGATAATAAAAATAGTTTTGATCAGAGATTGTTTTAATTGAGCTAAACGAACATATAAAAACATAATTTGGTAAAAGTATTGCCTGGCCTAAGGCGTAAGAATTAAAAAAAATGAAAAACGTATTTACATAATGTACAAAAGGTTTGAGCCGGCCATCGGGAAACAACAATAATGGGTGTTTATAGGGGAAGCGTGACCTCTGGCGGTCGATTTAGCAGAGTATTTAATCCTATTATATATAATTTTAAATAAAATATTTTTTTAATTTAACATATATATATATATATATGAGGAAATAATATTCATTTCTCACAGTTTATGTGCACGTTGTGAAAAATTGAACTCGATTACTGTTAGAACAACCAAATAGTTAAATTTGTCAAAATGGGTATATAAGCAGAAAAAGAAATATTTCAGAATGATTCTTATTTATAAAGTGGCAAAAGATAATAAGCATAAAATATACATTCCGAATAATATCTTTAAAATAATAAAGATAGAATATACTATATAACGGAAAAATAAAGAGACATTATCCATAAAAGATATTTCAACAAATATAAAATTCTAAGAGATACTGTAATCAATCATATTTCTCAGTTGACACATTTCACAGAAAATAAAACAAATAATTCTTGAAAAAAAAAGTGGCAGAAAGATTATTATATTTATTTTCCAGAGAAATTCTAGAAAGGATTAGGATTAAGCGTAAAAGATTAAAAAGAAAAACATCATGACACTAATTCCGAGAATTGAAAATCAATAAAAATCTTTTGCGCGTTTATTTTATTCGTCTGATATACTTTTACTCACAAACCACAAAGTTAATATTAACTTCACAATTTATCATCAGTAATATTTTGAAAGTTTGAGGCGTAAAGATTTGGGAAAATAAAATTCTTAAATCACGTTTATCTTATCTATTGAATTTCAAACGATATCGTTTTTTTATGGAGTTCCCTCAATGAAGCAATTGTATATTTATTTTGTTGTGAAAATCGTAAAGATAGAGATTTTATGTTCACCATTCTTTAGTTTTTTTTATAGACGTCCTTGAGATTTATTTTGTGAAAGAATAGAACGTTGGTTTAAATACAAGATTACTGTAAGCCGCCTATTTGCGACCATACATCTTTAACGACCATGTCTGGAGTATTCTTTGAAATTCCTAATTCTATTAAATTAATGTCTAAAAAAGGGGTTGCAATTTCCAGAAAAAAATCGAAGTTTTATTAGTTTTTATCGATTTGCCTGATGCCACAACTATTGCCAAGCCTATATCTCTGTTCATCATAGTTTTAATTGAATAATTCTCTAATATCTTGCATATTTTCATTTGAAAATATTGTAACAAAGTATTTATTAATTTTTATTAACAGTGGTCATTTTTATGTTATATTTTTTCTACCATGTAAATTTCCCTCGTGGCTTATCTTTTGTTTACCATTCATAGTTTGTCCTTGCCTGAAATAAATTGTTGTCTCCTCCTGAAGTTTTTGTCTTCCCTAATTTTCCACGTGGCAATATTCTTTAAAACTTTCTTCAATCTGTAAATTGTTGAATACATACAATACTTTCCATTGTAAATAGACAAAAGAATTGCTATAAATTATTAAATAAAAACAAACGATAGCAATGCGTCTCTTTATACATAAAGATGAAACAACAGCAGCCTGGCCCCGAGAAAACGTGAACTCGTGAAATGTGTTTATATTTATTTTATTTTATATTTTATTCTCTATCTTCGTTGGTGTATATAAATAATATTTTACATTTATATATATATTCTTTCTCTCAATTTACAGCTTGGCCTGTTGAAGGATCGATAAGATCCGAAAGCTAGCATATTAAAAATTTTATGTATAAAGAGACGCATTGCTATCGTTTGTTTTTATTTAATACAATACTTTACAATTTGATTTCATTTAACTAAATTTGCATGCCAACCCTTTGTATATGTAGGATGGTTGTTGATGTGCTGTGTTGGTGTGGCTTGTGGAAAGGCTGCTGATAAAATTATAATTAAAATTAATTTATTTAAAACAAGAAATTATAAAGAGAAAGTAGCAACGGTTGAAATAACGGCCGCCGCACTAGCCTTGTTGTTTACCGCTAAGTCCAGCGTCTCTGATGACGTCCCACGCGCATGCGTAGTGAAGTGTTGACGCCCGCCGATGCCGAGGCCGTCTTAGTTCGGCTCGCTGAAGCAAAGTGTAGTCGCCACAAATATATATTTCAATTGTGCTGATATTTTTTCTCTTTCATCTAACTAACTTGCATACTAATTCTGCTACATATTTCGAATATCTTTATTTTCTTTCTATGTTTAGGTTACCTTTAAAGTGCAAGTGTCCATAGGGAGTGATAGCGTTCTATAAGTCGAAATAAAATAAAAAATACTAATATCTTAGTACAGAAAAACCTGTCAAGAACAGCCCTTTAGGTGACTAAAATAAATGGCTTTATTACACAGGTTCTTTTTCAAGACATATTTTTCTGAATCAAAACAATCTAGAGTTATTCTAAGTGGAAAAAAAGTCAAATTTTGGATAGTATAATACTTATATGATGAACACAATATTTCATAACGTTGGGAAAATTGAATAAAAATATTTTAAATACTTAAGAAAGTTACATACTGCTCTTCACCTTATCTATGAATGTCCGAACTTTACAGAAATGAGACATCGATTGTTCCCTGATCTAAATGATTTAACTCTCTTACATCAGCCACTTTGTCTATATAAATTTTATGAACTCTGTAGATTAATACATGTAAATTTGTAAATATTTAATTCTAAGTTCTAATTTGTTTGTTGTTTTGTTTCCTCTGTATTAGGCGTAAATATATCAATATCGCGCCTGGTTGATTAACAAATATTTAAAAAGTTACATTTATGAATGTAAATGCCTCCTATCGTTTGAATTTGCAACAATAAATTTTTAGCAATATTGTTTCTTTTTAATAATATCATCAAAAATATTATCTCTACAGACCTTACTGCAATTTTAAAGCTATTAAATGAGAGATCTTGGCTCATTAGTGGTGAATCCTCTCAGCGGGTTCTCCAATTTAATCTACCAGGCTGTTTCTTAGATCTCTAATTTATATTAAGAAAAAGGCATCTCCTTATCGTCCAACTGAAAGTTGCTGATGTCTTTTTTTTCCAATTTATATTTAATTCTACTGTCTTAAAAGCTTATACCCATCTTCTCTTCTTCTTCTTTCTTATCTCCACTCAATCTCACTAAGATATCAAGCTTGTAAAGCTTGAGACTTTTGATGGTGTCTGCCGGAGAAGAGTAGGGCTCATCAATGGATGATTCAATACAGTCAATAATGTGGGTTGCAGGTTGAGAAGCAGGTTGAGAATTGCACTTAGTACATAGTGGGAAAACCCTGCAATCATTCTGGAAAG
This sequence comes from Cordylochernes scorpioides, assembly GCA_030710605.1. NCBI lineage: Eukaryota > Metazoa > Arthropoda > Arachnida > Pseudoscorpiones > Chernetidae > Cordylochernes > Cordylochernes scorpioides. Next base: position 6,795,087 of record CP092873.1, read on the forward strand.
TCATTGTCCGTAGATGACCAGACTTAAGTCTAGAAATCAAAGACTGTTTTGCTTATACCTATAGTTTTCTTGAATGCTATTTCTGATATTCTATTCTTCAGTGTAGCATATATAAACAGAATGATCCAATACAGTATTAGAGCTCTAAAAAGCGATCTGGTAGATTGAATTGGCGAATCCTCTGGGAGGGTTCACCACTGATGAACCAAGACCTCCCAATATTTTTTCATCGCAGTAAGGATAGTAGAGGTTTGTTTTATATGTAAAAAAAACATTATCTTTCTTTAATACTTTCATTTATTTAAGTATATTTACATAAATCAGATTATTTTACACAAATAAATTTACTGCCAATGCGTTTCTTTTAAATATCATCAAATATTATCTCTACAGACCTTACTGCAATGATATGAGTTATTAATTGAGAGGGCTTGGCTCATCAGTAGTGAACCCTCTCAGCGGTTTCGCCAAATTAATCTCTAGACAGCTCTACTATTGCATTGGATTGGTTTGGAATATACCCTGTATTTACTATGGAAGGTAGCTTAGGGGTGTTTAGTGAACTATGGACATAAGCTTATAGGTCTGTAGAGATACATACATATAATTTCAAGGTATTGCATCGAGCAAAGCTCTTCCGCAAAATATGTTTTCATAACAAATATATATTAGTAAATCAAATTTAATTGCCATCTATCGTTAAAATAAATCAGATTTTAAACTTGGAAATAAAATTTTCCTGAATATAAGTATTTATAGACATTTTAAATCTAAATTTAATTTCTCATTACTCGCTACAATAAGTTAATTTAAAATAAATTCCACTTTTTCTCAACACAATCTGAATCTGACATTTTCTACTTCTACTCAAACGCCTACATTAGAAATTATTATAATTTAAGATTCAAATAAATTAACTCGGGAATTTAATCATGTCTTAATAAAAATAAGAGAAAATTAAATATATATTAATATTTAATTACTATAATTAAATTCCACAGTGTGTTTATTCTCTCTTATTAAAGTTAATTTCGAATTCGTATTAATTGAAATGTCTTGATATTTCTCTTTCTCTCCATTTCTCCCAGGAGAGAAAATTATTACTCAGAATTTGATAGAAAATTGAGAATGTGAATCCTCCTCCTTCCTTCCTTCTTATCTCCACTCAATCATATTAGGATATCAAGTTGTGACCCTTGATGGTGTCTGTTTGACAACAAGTTGGGGAAAGATGGATAGACTCCAGTTGTGGGGGGATGGTCCTTGTGTGAGGGAAACAGGACGGTATTCCAATGTGGGGGAGGATAGAAAGTCTGGTGACACATCTACGGACAGAAGACGTGACAAGTTGTCTCAGGGAGTCTGACCGTGTGGATAAACCAGGAAGACAAGGAGGATCCTTCTCTTCTTCTTTCTTATCTCCACACTGGGTGAAGTAGAATGCCTCAGCCTTTGTCATTAAGACTGGGGACACTATTCAGTGGCAGGCCGACTTAGCTCCAAAAGAAATGGCCGCCTCTGACATGAGGAACAGACGCCATGTGCAGCCACTCCTAACATGGAGTACAAACGCTGCTCATCCTGTATCCCTGGATTAGGAGCCCTTACAGGGTACTATCAGCCGGCCCAGCTGAGCTCAGGTTTTTTAGCGAGCTTTTTACTGCTCCCCCTCCTCCTTTTTCATCCGGGCTTGGGACCGGCAAAGGCGGAGTTATGTGAATCCTGATTTCATCGTATTTCATCATATCATTATAACTTCAGATATGATTAATGAATATAAGAATAGAAAGAAATATAAGAAATAAATACATTCTGTGAAATATATTTTTTACTTAGAATAAAAATAGTTCAACTACTCTCTTGATTCATTCATTTAATCGACACTTTTCTTGAAAATAAAGATACTTCGGCCAGTATAAATATTTTCATTACCTCGACGTTTCGACAAAAATATTTTGTCCTCGTCAGGAACAAACAAAAATTAAAACATTTATCAAGGCGTTAAAAATCATTCTAAAGCTCCAAGAGCGTTCTCACGCGATATTTAAATGTTTGTACAACATCTAAAGCACGAGTAAAATCTAAATATTTAACTTACAAAAGACTATGATCTTTGAAATAAATTATAATATAATTGGAGCTTTAGAATGATTTTTAACGCCTTGCTAAATGTTTAATTTTTGTTTGTTCCTGACGAGGACAAAATATTTTTGTCGAAACGTCGAGGTAATAGAAAGATTTACTGAGCGAAGTATCTTTATTTTCAAGAACTATAAATGTCAGCCAGGCAGCCTCTATCTTTACAATAATCGACACTGTGTGTTACCGAATTTATAGGACTTATTTTATAAACAAATTTTGCAGAATAGAAAATATTGCAATTATATAGAAGTTATTTCTATAAGGTTATATTTCTTTATTTCGACTTAGAGCGCTATGTCCTCCTAGGGACACTTGCACTTTAAACATAAACAAAATTTTTAAAGAAGAGAAAGATATTTTAAATATGTACATAATTAGTATGCAAGTTAGTTAGATGAAAAGATAAAAAATATATATATCAACACAATTGATATATGTACAAAGGGTTGGTATGCAAATTTAGTTAAATGAAATCAAATTGTAAAGTATTGTGTTTATTCGAGAAAAGCAATTTACAAATTAAAAAGGTTTTAAGGAATATTTTATAATGAAAATATGCTAGATATTAGAGAATTATTCAGTTAAAACAATACTAAAAAGAGTTAATTACTAATCTATAAGGTTATATACACTCATTGACTCCGTTTAGTTACTTGCACTCGCTGGTGGCGTTGGATTTTTACCAAATTCGGGGGCCATTGGAGCATTTTTGAAATAAGATAAAAAGTGTCTAATGCGGGAATCGATCCCAAGTCGTAACGGTCAAAAAACAATGGTTTAGACCACATGTCTACCGATCTCCTTTTAACCATATGTAAAAGCTGCATATATACAAAATCAAACCCCGTTTTCAGCCCCTACAAAGGTATTATTGCGTTGTTGGTTGACAAAGAATAACTTCCGTGGCTACAAAGGATCTTTAGGACTTTATTTAAGCCTAATCAATAAAATAATTACAGAAAAGTGCAAAAATAAAACAACAACAATTTAAACAGCAGTTACAAACTCACCAACTGCAGCACAGTCAAGGAAAACAGGAGCAGAACAGGAGATAGAAGTTGGTAGAACCTTCTAGAATCTTCCAAGAAGTACACCGGCGTCGGCAGTAAGCAGCAGTCCGACCTCTTGAGACAGCAGCTCGTTTTGCTTGAAGTACACTTCGTAGCTTCGTTCTTCTTCTCCTTTTTATTATCTTTCTTCTCTCCGGCATGAGCTCCTCCTCCCTATATATCCCGGAGTAGAACTTTCCAGAACGATCAAGGTCAGTCAGCCAATCAGAAAGCAGCCAGCGCTAAGCCTTGCGCAATCGCTTTAAATTGGCCAATCAGTTGTTCTCCGATTTTTCTAAATTATTCTTGAACGTTCTGAAACATTTTTATCTGGAATTCGCCCTTTTTTATTTCATGTAACAGTATGTTGCCTCAAATAACCATCAGAAATTCTTTGTAGTTTCAATATGGTACGGTGAACATTAAAATTATTAGGGTTGTAATATGCAATTTGTTCCTCATTATGTTTATGTCATTAAAATTGATAGTTAATAATTAGTAAATTAAGTGGCCATTAATGTAGATCGTTAATTATAATTATTAATTAAGTGTTTATGTTAACTATAGAGTACTTATATTTCCAAAGATTCCATTTATGTGACTTTATTCCTACTCAAATATTACTGAATCATGTTTGATTGACATGTTATAGCAAAACTTTATCTTAGAATTTTTTAAATTATTTAATCATTGTGAAAATTAGCTGTAAAATATTTTGACAGAGTATATGAAGCAAGAAGTTGAATATTCTTTGAGTGTGAATGCTTGTAAAAATAGGAACTTACCCTCTCTATGATTAATTTGTTTATTTTTCTTTGTCGTCTGTTTTTGCACAAGTTGAATCTGGTTAGAACGATGTATGTAAATTAGATAATTCTTTTGTTGCCTTAAATACGAGGTAATTAACTCTCTCTATATATATCTAAAAATGGTTTAAGATTTAATAAATTAATTTTATAAATCTGAGAGTTGTCTTCAAAAACGATCCAACAGTGTATTACTACAAAGCAATAGCACGCCATCTAAATATAACGAATGAAGACCCAATGCAAATATTTTATGGTAAATCTACTGTCCTAAAAGCTTATGTCCATAGTTTGCTTAAATACCATTTCTGAGATTCTACCCTTTAGTGTAACATATAAATTCAGAATGATCCAATACAGTATTAGAGCTCTAAAGAAGCGGTCTGGTAGATTAAAAATTGGTGAAACCGCTGGGAGGGTTCACCACTAAATCAGGCCCTCCCAATATATTTTTCATCGCAGTAAGGACAGTAGAAGTTTGTTTTATTTGTGAAAAGAAACATTCGTGTCTTAATGTCTTCATTCGTTAGAGTATAATACTATTATTGTTCTGCTTTTCACATGTGTAGACATGTGGTGCCTTTACAGTAAAAGCAGTCGCCTACTACTCACCATGATTATCATGGCCTTTACCACGTGTACTAGGGATAAGCAAAAAAAAAACTATTCTTGTTTATATTCGGCAATCCGCTGTGTCACTACTTGACATCTCTTGGAAGGTTGGCAGAGAGAACAAGAATGACAGTAGTAACTGAAGACCTTAGAACCAGATTGCATTCTACAAGAAAATAAATATAATAACTATTTTCAAGATATTTTCTTTATTGATACTTTTTTCTTCAAAAGATACTTTGGCCAGTAAATCTTTTTATTACCTCGACGTTTCGACAAAAATATTTTGTCCTCGTCATGAGCGAACAAAAATTAAAACATTTGCTAAAGCGTTATTTTTTTTAACGCTGACAAAAGATTTTTATCGAAACGTCGAGACAATAAAAAAGATTTACTGGCCGAAATATCTTTAATTTTAAGAACTATGAATTCCGGCCAGACAGCCTCTATCTTTGTGATGTTTTATTGTTATCATTAATATTTATCACAGTGGACATTACGTAGCTGCAATAGGGACTAAAAGAAGAATAACTCCCGAAACGGGTCCTAAACACACAAAATATAATATTTGATAATATATTATAACCTCCTGTTAAGGACACCTAATTATAAACTTAAAGTGTCCTTTAGGGAGAGATGTTCTCTTACTGGAGAATTACTAAATAGTAAAAATGGTAATTTTAGTGATGAAACTGTCCTTTACAGAGAGGTATCTTCTAGTGTCAGTGTCCTCTCATGAAGGTTCTACTGTATATGCTATAAGAAACTCATTGCCATGAATAGTAATTTTAATAATAAGTATTTAAAATATGTATATAATAATATAGATGGAAATTTTGCCGGGGGGATATTGATCTAAAGAGACAAAGGTCGCCTCTCCCGTCAAAATTGTCTCTTTAGATCAATATCCTCCCGGCAAAATTTCCATCTATATTCTAGCCATAGATATGGCCCAGCCACTTTGCCAGCTAAACACCTGTTTGGCAGATTGTCAAGATTCCATTAGATCCCGTGTGGATCTCATGCAATAAAGTTCGCCCTAGACTGACGAGGGCCATTGCCTCGAAACCATGGTCTCTAGGTGGACGCTTTTCAGTTTTCCAAAGCTGGTGTTGTGGCTTTGTCACCGACCCGAGGCCGGTAGTTGCGGCGACGGTCAATAGATGGCGTCTAGTTTTGACGTCTATTTTGACGGGAGAGGCGACCTTTGTCTCTGTATATAATAATTTGTATATAAAAATTGTATTTATTATTAATTTGTTAGCGTGATAATCCTGTTGAAGGGCTGACAAGTCCGAAAGTTTGAAAATAAAAAGTTGCACAAGAAACTTAACCCTGGAAGCTTTATTTATTTTATAATAATTACAAATTGTATCGAAAAGATGATAATAGAAATTATAATATATATATTATATATTTATGAATGTATGTAATTCTACTGTCCTCTTATGTCAATAGTTCATCTAAAATACCCATTCCAAGAGTCTATCAACAGTATCACTATAAAAGGAAGTCCCAAAAATGCAATATAACAGCGGTATAGTAGATTAAACTGGCGAAACCGCTGGGATGTTCACCACTGATGAGCCAGGCCCTCCCATTAATTTTTTTCATTGCAGTAAGGGCAGTAGAAATTGTTTAATTTCAAAAAAAAAAAGAATCTTACGCCTTTAAAATAGTTTCGAATTTTGATAACAGATGGCGCGCTAGTGAATCATATATATAGTAATACATACAATCTCTAAACGTTAGTGAAAGACAATATCAGAATTCAAATATCTAGCTAAGCGACTATTCTCAATAAATACGGTGGAATCTTTGAGAGGATCTTCCATTCAAACATCAGAGGAATTAATGAAGTCTTGAGGCTAAGAGAAGATTTAATTTCAAACCGCCCAAATTTGAATATTCAAACTTTTATCCTTTCTTGTGGGTTAATGGGATTCTAATGATGGTACAATTGGATTTCTCTCACTATGCAAATGTTATATATGCAAATATGGTTTAAATATGTATCTCTTTAGGGTTATATTTACGATTAAGATACAGTAATAACTAAATATTAATATATATTCCATATTAACGACTTTTTAATATAATAAAATGGATATAGGATATTGCAAAGTTGTTTTATAAAACTTTAGCAATAAGTTTGTTTGGTATTAAACCCGCGCGCCCGTCTTTAATAATAGATAAACTTTTACCAAAAAGGTTTTTAATCTCTTTATAATATATTATCCCGGATTATTGAGGATTAATTCCTATTTTCAGGATTATCCGTATTAACGAATTTCTCAAATGATCTCGACAGAATTTCTATTAAAATTCTTCCAATTTTATTGAATTTTCTACTTGAAATTTTATATTTTTTTCATTCATTAATGAATACTTTATATACACTAATGGATACACAAAAACTTAAGAATGTTGTACTTTTTAGCATGTATATAGGGATTCAGATAATAACTCTGAAATAATATGTTATAACACCTTGATAAAGGTTGACGTTCAGCCAACTGAAATATTGGTAATATAAATGATATTTTGATCCAATATATGTTAAATTACAAACCAATTCAAAATTTTCAGTTATAAATATCCACGCGGCGCGCGTTCGTTTGTTTTTGTTTTTATAAATATTTCTAGTGGGATTAAGTCGATCCAGAGCATCCCTAGAAAATCTCCCAAGAAAGAAATCTGCCTGGCGACACCTCATTAATTGGACTTCCACTGGCATTGTATATAAATCCAAGAAGACTTAGTTCAGAAGGACATCCCGGGTAGTTGGCGACTTCTGTACGCTCCAGGAACCTGGGTTACTTAAATAAATAAAATAATTAAGTCGATATTTTTGTAAGCCCGTTGAAGAGCGAATAACGCTTGAAAGCTAGCATTTTTAAATAAAAAAGATACTCATTGTGAGAATATAATTGTAATTATAATATTTTTTCACAATTTCATCATGAATATGTCTTTTTAATTAAATATTTATTAATGGATTGCTCTATTTTCAAAAATATTTAATTAATTTGTCCATTAGTGTATAAGCAGAATATTCCAATACAGTATTAGAACTCTAAAAGCGGTCTGATGGAGTAAATTGGCAAGAGAGAGAGAGATGGAGATTGAAACTGGTTTATAAATCATTCATATAAGCCTATATAGGGTTATGTATAAAATAATTGAATAAATATAAATATATTAATTAAATGGCATATTTTGGATCTAAAATAAAACAAAAAGTTTTATTCAATACAAAAGCCAATATTTCAATCTCTCTATATATAAAAGTCAATGTCTGTCTGTTTCGCGATAAACTCAAAAACTACTGAACCAATTGGTACCAAATTTTGCATGTCGCTTTTTATAAACCTGAGGAAAATTTTCGGCTACATTTTGATTAGTATTTTTGGCTATTTCTTTTTTTCATTTGAAGAACTTTATTTTTACGCGGAGTAATCCGGAATGGAATGAATACCCAAATATGGCAATTTTTATAAGCATCGGTGGTTCAGTGGTAGAATGCTCGCCTGCCACGCGGGCGGCCCGGGTTCGATTCCCGGCCGATGCATTTTTTTTTTTACAATTTTTAAAACTCATTTATATTTTATATAATATAAATATATATTATAATATCAACTATATTAATTAAATCAAATACCTAAACACTAATATAATACAATTTTTGCCATCACACACACTTTTTTCCTGTAGTTTATGTGTTACTTCTGTATTGCTATTCTATGGCACTTCTAATATTTATTATTGATGTACTTTCAGTATGAAGGAAATTGCAATCGGGGGAATTCTCGGGCGAAGCCGGGTCATACGTCTAGTAGGATGTACGCCTAACTTCATCAAGGCTCTTCTTGTTTTAAACTGTTTGAATGATCACGCGATGCCTTCATGCGACGATATATAAAATATTTACAACTCTGGAGCTAAAATTTAAAATATATACACACAAATATAAATAAGAATAGACTATATATGTACATTTATAAAAAAAATAATAATAATATATGATTCCTAATAAGTATAATAAAAGAATTTTAAATCGATTTGAATTTTAAATTTAACGGAGGGATATCAATTTTTCTATTGATACTGTTGGTATATACAAAGTCTTCCTTGGTAGCGACCACCGCGGGAAAGACTCTGCCACCGATGGACTGCCAGAGAGAGAGAGAAGTTGCTGGTAGGATTCTCAATTGATGAGCCAAGCTTTGACAAAATTTTCATCAAAGTAAAGCCAGTAGAATGTTTTATTTGAATAATTATAAGTCATTAATAGTTTCTTCTTCTTCTTGCTTATCCCTAGTACACGTGGTACAGGCCATGATAATCATGGTGGGTAGAAGTAGGTGACTGCTTTTACTGTAAGTACACCACATGTCTACACATGTGAAAAGCAGTTCGACTTTGCACTTATAAATGTGTCAGAGCCTCGTTTAGTTACTTGCACTCGCGGATGGGGTTGGACTTTTGCAAGAATCAGGGGCCATTGGATCATTTTATTTTTCCTAAATCAGAAAAAAAGTGCCCAATGCGGGATTCGAACCCGGGTCGTAGCAGTCGAAAACCAACGGTTTAGACCATCCTTCCACCGACCTCCCATTAATAGTTTTATTTTCTTATATATAAAAGGTACGTTATATAAATGGCTTTATGAATAAATTCTGTATAGCTTTAATAATATAAAAACCTTCGACTGTCTGGTTGTATTTATTTTTTAAACAAAATTCCCGCTCCTCTATCCCAGCTAATGGAGGAGAGTGGGAACATGGAAAAGGTGGAACCATACGTATCATTAAATCCCATCTTGGAAGGAAATTTCCACGTTGAGGAATTTATATTTAATTTAAAACAAACTTCAACCCTTCTGAAGAAATTAGTTCAATTATTTTTTAAAAATAATATATACTAATGGACAAAACTTAGGAAAGTTGTATCTTTCAGCATGTATATCGGTATTCAAGCAATAACTTTGAAAGATATTACAGTGACCTTTATTGAAGACACACGAAATAACCAAGTGTGTATACACTCATGGATAAAACTTAAGGAAGTTGTACCTTTTAGCATGTATATCGGTATTCAAACAATAACTTTGAAAGATATTACAGTGACATTTATTGAAGACATACGAGATAACCAAGTGTGTATACAATCATGGACAAAACTTAAGGAAGTTGTACCTTTCAGCATGTATGTCGGGATTCAGACAATAACTCTTAAATATATTTAATACACAAGAACATTTATTGAAGAAACACTAGATAACCATTATACACTCATGGACAAAACTTAAGGGAGTTGTACCTTTTATCATGTATATCTAGATTCAGACAATAACTCTGAAAGATATTTAATACACAGTGACCTTTATTAAAGACACTAGATAACCAAGTGTGAACAAATTTTACTCTGTCTTCTTAAAAAAAAACTTTAAAAAAACATTAAAGACTTTCTACTTCCATACGTTTTGTTCAAGAGTATAAGATAAAGAGTTGGAATTTGGATAATTGAAATTACATTCATAATTAAAATTTACGGCGATTGGTATATTTTAGGTGATTGGAATTTAAACAATATAGATTACAGTTAATTAGAATTTCCGTAAATTGGTTCCAAGATAATTAGGAGCATCAATGTTGTCTTTAAAGCAAAAAAATCTCAGTATGGTACTAAATACGGATGAGTGTCCTCTTGTATAAAGATTTTCCAATTTCCATTAGCTTAAACAACTAATTTATTCTATCTAAAAATTGTTCTGCGATACGCAAAAATACCATCAAACATAACCTTGTACTCATTTATATTTAATTCTACTGTTCTAAAAGTTTATATTCATAGTTTTTATT
>CP092873.1:6805659-6895781 GCA_030710605.1 Cordylochernes scorpioides
ACTCTCTCTATAGTGTATTTTCATGTTCAAATTATTTATCATTTTTGTAATTATAAATATTCTGATTCGTTTTTTCTTTTATTTAGAGTAAATTTACATAGCTTATTAAAACGAAATGTATTTGTTGTTTGAAGTTATAATTTCAGAGAAAATCATTTTTCTACTAATTTGTCACTATAAAAGAAGTAAAATTTAATAATCAACTAGAATAAAAAGAGCTGATGGGGTTTTGTTGTCAAGTTTAACAGACATGTAAAATTCAGACAAAGATGAGTCGCTGTGGAGAATTCCTATTGGTCAAAATAAAAGGGCAGTTGATCAATGACAGAGTCCAGTAATTGAGGACATCAATAATCTGGTGTTATTGGCGACTATATTTTATTGATGGGCTATTTCTGTGGGAATTGGCTCTACCCTTCCTTATCTATATGTCAGATCTATAGTTCTGATGTCTAGACATTCTAATCTACAGGCTAGTTTCTCTGTGACAGAACTATGGCAGAGCGCCATCTAGTGGAGCAAAAATGCACTAAACGTTTATTTAACTTGCTCCGTGATGTTTGGCCAACCCAATTTCTTTAAAAATCAATAAAAGTCAACCATGAACGCGTTTCGGGCTTTTGGCTTTCGTCAGCGTGGTGCAGACTGTACCTCTACGACCAAAATTTGGTCCCAGAATATATATTTGAAATTAATCTAAAATCGTAACGAAACCTATAAAATTCCACCTTATATAATATTAATTTAAGAGGTGTTGTAAAAAAACAGCTTAATATTATAAATGCGCATAAAAAATACTTTAATAATTGTGACTATGCAAAAATGTAACAACAAGTAATTACAGAAGATCCCATTCAAAATATATAATGACCAAACTACAATAAACAATACTGTAACTATGCATATATTGTCCACATTAAAATGTATTGTACGGGGTATGTTATAAAAGAAGATAAGCTAAGTGGTTTAAATACCGTGATATTGATTAATCAGCGTTTTATTGGATTATGATATCACTCATGGACAAAACTTAAGGAAGTTGTACCTTTCAGCATGTATATCGGGATTCAGACAATAATTCTGAAAGATATTACAGTGAACTTTATTGGAGACATACGAGATAACCAATATAGACTCATGGACAAAACTTAAGGAGGTTGTACCTTTTAGCATGTATATCGGGATTCAGACAATAACTCTGAAAGATATTACAGTGACCTTTATTGAAGACACACGAGATAACCAATATACACTCATGGACAAAACTTAAGGAAGTTGTACCTTTCAGCATGTATATCGGGATTCTTACAATAACCCTGAAAGATATTACAGTGACCTTTATTGAAGACACACGAGATAACCAATATAGACTCATGGACAAAACATAAGGAAGTTGTACCTTTTAGCTTGTATATAGGGATTGAGACAATAACTCTGAAATATATTACCGTGACCTTTATTGAAGACACACGAGATAACCAAATGTGAACAATATTTCATCTTTCTCCTTGAAAAAAAAATATAGGCGACATCAAAATATGAAACTTCCTTAAGTTATTGTCCATAAGTTGAATCCTTTTGAATATAAAAACATGTTCCAATTATAATTATAAAACCATCAGAAGTATAAAAATAAACAATAATAATAGATATGACACTAAATACTTCAGCACACGAACTTGCATCTATAAAATTTTAATGACAATACTGAAAATTCAATAATAGTTTATTCTTTTATTTTTGTTATATATATGGTAATATGAACCAATAACCCCATATTGGTTTATAATATAACAAGATTGTCGTTTAGTATAATAAACACCTCTGTAAATAATTATACGCATGATTGTCATGTATCATTACATCACCATATATAATGTACTCTGTACAAACTGAGAATGATAAAATGAAACTCTGTAATAGATTTAGAGTTAAGCTAAAAGCAAAGTTTGAGATATAGAAATCCAACAACCATTAAGAACGAGGCTTAGAAGATGTCAGGAAGTTGCCAAGAAGTCGTTAAGAGTGTACAATGACATCTCTTCCGTGATCTACGCCCTTATTGCATTCGCTGAAGACCCTGTACTTCCTAATCGCAAAGTATACAAACCTCCGCCAAGCCGGAAATATACAGTGACTTCACCATCCGCGGAAGCCCTCGTCGGTTGTCCCCAAGGTCCATCGAGCATGCTGCCGTAGACCAGTAAGAACTCTTCTTAAATCTCCATCTTTCGCTCCTAACTCAACCCTATCTGTTCACTGAACTTTCCTAGTACAACTGTGTCCCTTCGTTTTTTGTGTGGACATTCCCAAGTCTTCCACTCTGCTTTGACCACGACTGCCTGTACTATGTGAGAACTGTTAAAGGTATTCCAAGGCGCAGAGAGGTACTGGAAACTCTCCACACCCTGACTGTCCCTCTGCGTGATTTTGATTATCTTGAAGATTATGCTATGGTAATGCTGTCGTAGTTTAAATCTTGAAAGTATGATAATAAAAATAGTTTTGATCAGAGATTACTTTGATTGAGCTAAAGGAACATATAAAAACATAATTTGGTAAAAGCATTGCCTGGCTTAAGGCGCAAGAATGAAAAAATTTAAAAACTTATTTACATAATGTACAAAAGGTTTGAGCCGGCCATCGGGAAACAACAATAATGGGTGTTTATAGGGGAAGCGTGACCTCTGGCGGTCGATTTAGCAGAGTATTTGAATCTATGAAATATAATTTTAAATAAAATAATATTTTATTATAACATACACTGCGTGACATTGAAAATGGAACACCAAGAAATAGTGGACAGAAAATTATGCAAATTTCAGGGTAGACGCGCCTAACCGACTTATGCAAATGATGTAAAATGCGCAGCTCTCGTGCGCACATGGAGTAAGATATAAGGGAAGGAACTTGCAGAAAGGACAGTATTCGTGTCGTTATTTCTTCAAGGAAAATCATTGTAGAAATTTTGTTCTTGTGTCAAAAGACACGTGTAATAACAGAGAATGCCAGGTCATCGTAAACGGAGGCAGTTCAAGCAGACAGACGCTTTTACGAGGGGCATGGTGATCAGACTGAAAAGGGCAGGTTGGTCCATACGTCAAATCGCAGCTGATACACACCTTGGTGCGTCCACGGTGCACCGACTGTGGAGAAGATGGTTGAAACAAGGAAAGGGGGCAATTTATAGGAATGTCGGTGCAACCAGAGTGACGTCAGCACGTGTGGATCGGCGTATCCTTCGACAAGCAGTGGCGGCCCCACAAGCCACTTGTACCGCCATCCTGCAACATGTGCAAGACACCCTAGATCATTCCATCTCGACCAGAACCATTTCCCGTCGATTGGTTGCTAATGGCTTGCACTCATGCCGTCCGCTAAGAAGACTGCCATTGACCCCACCGAATAGGCGCCAACGTTTGGAATGGTGCCGGGCTAGATCGACGTGGATGACGGAATGGCACAGGGTCGTGTTCTCAGATGAGTTGCGTTTCTGCTTGTCCAGTGATAGTCGTCGTGTACTCGTGTGGCGTCGACGTGGAGAAAGGTCCAATCCGGCAGCAATTGTGGAACGCCTAACCGTGCGACAACGTGGAATCATGGTTTGGGGCGCAATCGCGTATGATTCCAGGTCACCTTTACTTCGTATTCAGGGCACTATGACGGCCCAACGATACGTTGATGATGTGCTGCGACCGGTGACACTCCCCTACCTTCAGGGGGTACCCAATGCCCTTTATCAGCAGGATAACGCCCGACCGCACACTGCTCGCATTAGCCAACAAGCTCTGCAAGATGTACAGATGCTTCCCTGGCCACCGTACTCTCCTGATCTCTCACCAATCGAGCACGTCTGGGACATCATTGGACGCCGTTTGCATGCCTTGCCACAGCCGCGTTCAGAAGACGAACTGTGGCAAATGGTTGAGATGGAATGGAGAGCCATCCCTCAGGACGCCATCCGTACTCTGATTGACTCTCTACCTAGACGTGTTGCTGCGTGCATCGCCGTCCGCGGTGGTCCTACTTGCTACTAAGCCGACGCCGTTCTCGCTCTGTATTATGACTATCATTTTGAAATAAAGATCACTTATTGTTCGTCCCTGTCTCTCTCTGTCTGCCGAGTTTCATCACTTTCTGGCCACTATTTCTTGGTGTTCCATTTTCAATGTCACGCAGTGTATATATAAACAGAAATTTTAGGGAAAAATATTAATTTCTCACAGTTTATGTGCACGTTCTGAAAATTAAACTCGATTACTGTTAGAACAACCAAATATTTTAATTTGTCAGAATGGGTATATAAGCAGAAAAAGAAATATTTTGAATGATTCTTATTTATAAAGTGACAAAAGATAATAAGCATAAAATATATATTCCGAATAATATCTTTAATATAATAAAGATAGAATATACTAACGGAAAAATAAAGAGACATTATCTCTCTCTCTCTCCATAAAAGATATTTCAACAAATATAAAATTCTAAGAGATACTGTAATCAATCATATTTCTCAGTTGACATTTCACAGAAAATAAAACAAATAATTCTTGAAAAAAAGTGGCAGAAAGATTATTATATTTATTTTCCAGAGAAATTCGAGAAAGGATTAGGATTAAGCGTAAAAGATTAAAAAGAAAAACATCATGACACTAATTCCGAGAATTGAAAATCAATAAAAATCTTTTGCGCGTCTATTTTATTCGTCTGATTTACTTTTTTTTTTACTCACAAACCACAAATATTTACTTCACAGTTTATCATCAGTAATATTTTGAAAGTTTGAGACGTAAAGATTTGATAAAATAAAATTCCTAAATCACCTTTATCTTATCTATTGAATTTCAAACGATTTCGTTTTTTTTTTATGGAGTTCGCTCAATGAAGCAATTGTATATTTATTTTGTTGTGAAAATCGTAAAGATAGAGATTTTATGTTCTCCATTATTTAGTTTTTTTATAGACGTCCTTGAGATTTATTTTGTAAAAGAATAGAACGTTGGTTTAAATACAAGATTACTGTAAGTCGCCTATTTGCGACCATACATCTTTAACGACCATGTCTGGAGTGTTCTTTGAAATTCCCAAGTCTATTAAATTAATGTCTAAAAAGGCGGTTGCAATTTCCAGGAAAAAATTTGAAGTTTTATTAACTTTTTTTTATCGATTTGCCTGATGCTACAACTATTACAAGCCTATATCTCATTCATCATAGTTTTAATTGAATAATTATCAAATATCTTGCATATTTTTATTCTAAAATATCTCCTAAAACTTTCTTCAATCTGTGAATTGTTGAATACAAACACTACTTTACAATATCATATAAATTATTCGAGAAATATACGATTAATATTCTTTTTTACTTTTATAGAGTTAGGTTAGTATCGCCTTCTTGAAGTTTTAACAACAACAATTTTTATTCAATCCTCTGTAGCTTACAGAGATTGAGGGAAAATAAAATTAGAATCAGATTGGGGGGCTCCACCACCTGCGGAGGGATGTGCTTGACATTGTCAGCTCGTCCCTGACACCTTCCATCTCCACCCCTACAAAGAAAAGCCGTAGATCTAGAAGTTTTTACATCTTTTTAATGATTTTTAGAGATAAAAAACTATGGGAATATTTTTAAGCTTTCTTTAGTCTATACCAAATATATAAATACACTATATATATACAATTGATTTCATTTAATTAAATTTGCATACCAATCCTTTGTAAATATTTCAATTGTGTTGAATTTTTTTTCTTTTCGTCTAACTAACTTGCATACTAATTCTTCTACATATTTCAAATTTCTTTCTTTTCTTTCAATGTTTAGTTTACCTTTAAAGTGCAAGTGTCCATAAGGGGACATGGCGCTCTATAAGTCGAAGTAAAATAAAAATACTGATATCCTAGTAGAGCAAAACCTGTCAAGAACAGCCCTTTAGGTGACTAAAATAAATGGCTTTATCCTACAGGTTCCTTTTCAAGAAATGTTCTTATGAATCAAGTCAATCTGGGGTTATTCTAAGTGGAAAAAAGTCGAATTTTGGATAATATTATACTTATTTGATGGTCAGAATATTTCATCACATTGGGAAAATTGAAGAAAAATATTTTAAATACTTAATTAAGTTATATACTGCTTATACTGTTCTTCACCTTATCTATGACTGTCTGAACTTTACAGAAGTGAGACATCGATTGTTCCCTGATTTAAATGATTTAACTCTCTTACATCAGCCACTTTGTCTATATAAATTTTATGAACTCTGTAGAATAATACATGTAAATTTGTAAATATTTAATTCTAAGTTCTAATTTGTTTGTTGTTTTGTTTATTTCCTCTGTATTAGGCGCAAATATTTCAATATCGCGCCTGATTGATTAATAAATATTTAAAAGTTACATTTATAAATGTAAATGCCACCTATCGTTAGAATTTGTGACAATAATTTTCAGCAATGTGTTTTTTTAATAATATCATCAAAAATATTATCTCTACAGACTTTACTGCAATGGTTAAAGTTATTAAATGAGAGATCTTGGCTCATTAGTGGTGAATCCTCTCAGCGGTTTCTCCTATTTAATCCATCAGGCTGCTTCTTAGATATCTAATTTATATTAAGAAAAAGGCATCTCCTTATCGTGCAACTGAAAGTTGCTGATGTCTTTTTTTTAATTTATATGTAATTATACTGTCCTAAAAGCTTATACCCATCTTCTCTTCTGCTTCTTTCTTATCTCCACTCAATTACACTAAGGTATCAAGCTTGTAAACCTTGAGACTTTTGATGGTGTCTGCCGGGGAAGAGTAGAGCTCATCAATAGATGAGTCAATACATTCAATAATATGTCTTGGGGTTGCAGGTTGACATTTAGTACATAGTGGGAAAACCTTGCAACCATTCTGGAAAATCATTGTCCGTAGATGACCAGACTTTAGTCTGGAAATCAAAGACTGTTGTGCTTATACCCATAGTTTTCTTGAATACCATTTCTGATATTCTATTCTTCAGTGTTGCATATATAAGCAGAATGATCCAATACAGTTTTAGAACTCTAAGAAGCGGTCTGGTAGAATAAATTGACGAAACCTCTGGGAGGATACACCACTGATGAATCAAGTCTTCCCAATATTTTTTCATCGTAATAAGGACAGTAGAAGTTTTTTTTTATGTGTAAAAGAAACATTCGTTCTTTGATGCTTTCATTTATTTAAGTATATTTACATAAATCAAATTATGCAAATTAAAATTTACCAGAATACACCTATCCCCCGATTTACACGGTAGATACGTTCCTGAGAAAAAACGTGTAAATCGGGGATAGGTGTATATTAAACTGTCAAATCTGAATAGGTGTTCGCCCCCTCATGAATCAGATCCTCCCAATATCCTTTTCAACATTGGTAGTATAGAGTAGAATATCGCTTTTAGTATAGTGCGATAAAACAAAAAAAAAAAACTAATTTGGAAACCGTGTAAAAGCGAAAACGTGTAAAACAAGTACCGTGTAAATCGGGGGATAGGTGTATAAGAATTTATAGACATTTTGAATCTAAATTTAATCTCTCATTACTCGCTACAATAAGTTAATTTGAGATAAATTCAAATTTTTTCAACACACAATCTGGATCTGACATTTTCTACTTCCACTCTAACGCCTACATTAGAATTTATTATAATTTAAGATTCAAATAAATTAACTCGGGAATTTAATCATGTCTTAATAAAAATAAGAGAAAATTAAATATACATTAATATTTAATTACTATAATTAAATTCCACAGTGTGTTTATTCTCGCTTATTAAAGTTAATTTCGAATTCGTATTAATTGAAATGTCTTGATATTTCTCTTTCTCTCCATTTCTCCCAGGAGAGAAAATTATTACTCAGAATTTAATAGAAAATTGAGAATGTGAATCCTCTTCCTTCCTTCCTTCTTATCTCCACTCAATCATATTAGGATATCAAATTGTGACCCTTGATGGTGTCTGTTTGACAACAAGTTGGGGAAAGGTGGATGGACTCCAGTTGTGGGGGGATGGTCCTTGTGTGAGGGGAACAGGACGGTATTCCAATGTGGGGGAGGATAGAAAGTCTGGTGACACATCTACGGACAGAAGACGTGACAAGTTGTCTCAAGGAGTCTGACCGTGTGGATAAACCAGGAAGACAAGGAGGATCCTTCTCTTCTTCTTTCTTATCTCCACACTGGGTGAAGTAGAATGCCTCTGCCTTTGTCATTAAGACTGGGAGCACTACTCAGTGGCAGGCCGACTTAGCTCCAAAATAAATGGCCGCCTCTGACATGAGAAACAGACACCATGTACAGCTGCTCCTAACATGGAGTACAAACGCTGCTCATTCTGTATCCCTGGATACATGAGCCCTTACAGGGTACTATCAGCCGGGCCAGCTGAGTCCAGGTTTTTTAGCGAGCTTTTTACTGCTCCCCCTCCTCCTTTTTCATCCGGGCTTGGGACCGGCAAAGGCGGAGTTATGTGAATCCTGATTTCATCATATTTCATCATATCATTATAACTACAGATATGATAAATGAATATAAGAATAGAATGCAATAGAAGAAATAAATACATTCTGTGAAATATATTTTTTACTTAGAATAAAAATAGTTCAACTACTCTCTTGATTCATTCATTTAATCGACACTTTTCTTGAAAATAAAGATACTTCGGCCAGTATAAATATTTTCATTACCTCGACGTTTCGACAAAAATATTTTGTCCTCGTCAGGAGCAAACAAAAATTAAAACATTCAGCAAGGCGTTAAAAATCATTCTAAAGCTCCAAGATCGTTCTCACGCAATATTTAAATGTTTGTACAACATCTAAAGCACGAGTCAAAAATAAATATTTAAATCACAAAAGACTATGATATTTGAAATAAATTATAATATAACTATAATATAATTGGAAATTTAGAATGAATTTTAACGCCTTGCTAAATGTTTAAGTTTTTGTTTGCTCCTGACGAGGACAAAAGATTTTTGTCGAAACGTCGAGGTAATAAAAAGATTCACTGGCCGAAGTATCTTTATTTTCAAGAACTAGGAATGCCGGCCAGGCAGCCTCTTTCTTTACGATGATCGACACTATGTGTTACAAAATTTATAGGACTCATTTTATAAACAAATTTTGCAGAATAGGAAAATATTGCAATTATATATAAGTTATTTCAATACGGTTATATACACTCATTGACTCCGTTTAGTTACTTGCACTCGCTGGTGGCATTGGATCTTTACAAAATTCGGGGGCCATTGGAGCATTTTTTTAAATTAGGAAAAAGTGTCCAATGCGGGAATCGATCCCAGGTCGTAACGGTCAAAAAACAATGGTTTAGACCACACGTCTACCGATCTTCCTTTTAACCATATGTAAAAGCTGCATATTTACAGAATCAAACCCCGTTTTCAGCCCCTACAAAGGTATTATTGCGTTGTTGGTTGACAAAGAATAACTTCCGTGGCTACAAAGGATCTTTAGGACTTTATTTAAGCCTAATCAATAAAATAATTACAGAAAAGTGCAAAATAAAACAACAACTATTTAAACAGCAGTTACAAACTCACCAACTGCAGCACAGTCAAGGAAAACAGGAGCAGAACAGAAGACAGAAGTTGGTAGAACCTTCTAGAATCTTCCAGGAAGTACACTGGCGTCGGCGGTAAGCAGCAGTCCGACCTCTTGAGACAGCAGCTCGTTTTGCTTGAAGTACACTTCGTAGCTTCGTTCTTCTTCTCCTTTTTATTATCTTTCTTCTCTCCGGCATGAGCTCCTCCTCCCTATATATCCCGGAGTAGAATCTCCAGAACGATCAAGGTCAGTCAACCAATCAGAAAGCAGCCAGCGCTAAGCCTTGCGCAATCGCTTTAAATTGGCCAATCAGTTGTTCTCCGATTTTTTCTAAATTATTCTTGAACGTTCTGAAACATTTTATTCTGGAATTCACCCTATTTTATTTCACGTAACAGTATGTTGCCTCAAATAACCAACAGATATTCTTTGTAGTTTCAATATGGTACGGTGAACATTGAAATTATTGGGGTTGTAATATGCAATTAGTTTCTCATTATGTTTATGTCATTAAAATTGATAGTTAATAATTAGTAAATTAAGTGGCCATTAATGTAGATCGTTAATTATAATTATTAATTAAGTGTTTATGTTAACTATAGAGTACCTATATTTCCAAATATTCCATTTATGTGACTTTATTCTAACTCAAATATTACTGAATCATGTTAGATTGACATGTTAGAATTTTTAAAATTATTTAATCAATGTAAAAATTAACTGTAAAATATTTTTGACAGAGTATATGAAGCAAGAAGTTGAATATTCTTTGAGTGTGAAAGCTTGTAAAAATAGGAACTTACCCTCTATGATTAATTTGTTTATTTTTCTTTGTCGTCTGTTTTTACACAAGTTGAATCTGGTTAGAACGATGTATGTAAATTAGATGATTCATTTGTTGCCTTAAATACGAGGTAATTAACTCTCTCTATATCTAAAAATGATTTAAAGTTTAATAAATTAATTTTATAAATCTGAGAGTTGTCTTCAAAAACGATCCAACAGTATATTACTACAAAGCAATAGCACGCCATCTATATATAAAGACTCAATGCAAATATTTGATGGTAATTCTACTGTCCTAAAAGCTTATGTCCATAGTTTGCTTAAATACCATTTCTGAGATTCTACCCTTCAATGTTGCATATAAAATCAGAATGATCTAATACAGTATTAGAGCTCTAAAGAAGCGGTCTGGTAGATTAAATTGGTGAAACTGCTGGGAGGGTACACCACTAAATCAAGCCCTCCAAATATATTTTCCATCGCAGTAAGGACAGTAGAAGTTTGTTTTATTTGTGAAAAGAAACATTCGTGTTTTAATGTCTTTATTCGTTAGAATATATTACTATTATTGTTCTTCTTTTCACATGTGTAGACATGTGATGCACTAACAGTAAAAGCAGTCGCCTTCTACCTACCATGATTATCATGGCCTGTACCACGTGTACTAGGGATAAGCAAAGAAAAACTATTCTTGTTTATATTCGGCAATCCGCTGTGTCACTACTTGACATCTCTTGGAAGGTTTTGGCAGAGAGAACAAGAGTTGACAGTAGTAACTGAAGACCTTTGGATCAGATTGCATTCTATAAGAAAATAAATAGAATGACTATTTTCAAAGTCACTGTTTTATTGTTTCTTTGTTCTTCAAATAAAAGATACTTCAGCTAGTAAATATTTTATTACCTCGACGTTTCGACAAAAATCTTTTCTCCTCGTCAGGAGCGAACAAAAATTAAAAACATTTGACAAAGTGTTAAAAAAATATTTTTAACGCTTTGCCAAATGTTTTAATTTTTGTTCGCTCCTGACGAGGAGAAAAGATTTTTGTTGAAACGTCGAGATAATAAAAAGATTTACTGGCCGAAGTATTTTTAATTTGAAAAATCTATGAATGCCGGCCACAGACAGCCTCTATCTTTATGATGTTTTATTGTTATCATTAATATTTATCACAGTAGCTATTACGTAGCTGCAATAGAGACTAAAAGAAGAATAATTCCCGAAACGGGTCCTAAAAACACACACAATATAATATTTGATAATATATTATAACCTTCTGTTAAGGACACCTAATTATAAACCTAAAGTGTCCTTTAGGGAGAGATGTTCTCTTACTGGAGAATTACTAAATAGTAAAAATGGTAATTTTAGTGATGAAAACTGTCCTTTACAGAGAGGTATCTTCTAGCGCGAGTGTCCTCTCATGAAGGTTCTACTGTATATGTTATCATAAACTCATTGCCATGAATAGTAATTATGTATTTAAAATATGTATATAATAATGTGTATATAAAAATTGTATTTATTATTAAGTTGTTAACGTGATACTCCTGTTGAAGAACTGCCAAGTCCGAAAGCTTGAAAATAAAATATTGCCCAAGAAACTTAACCCTGGAAGTTTTATTTATTTTATAATATGAATAGTAATTACAAATTGTATCGAGAAGATGATAATAGAAATTATAATATATATATTATATATTTATAATTGTATGTAATTGTACTGTCCTCAAAGCTTATGTCCATAGTTTTTCTAAAATACCCATTCCAAGAGTCTATCAACAGTATCACTATAAAAGGAAGTTCCAAAAATGCAATATAACAGGGGTATGGTAGATTAAACTGGCGAAACCGCTGGGAGGGTTTACCACTGATGAGCCAGGCCCTCCCATTAATTTTTTCATTGCAGTAAGGGCAGTAGAAATTTTTTAATTTCAAAAAGAATCTTACGCCTTTAAAATAGTTTTGAATTTTGATAACAGATGGCGCGCTAGTGAATCATATATATAGTAATACATACAATCTCTAACCGTTAGTGAAACACAATATCAGAATTCAAATATCTAGCTAAGCGACTATTCTCAATAAATACGGTGAAATCTTTGAGAGGATCTTCCATTCAAACATCAGAGGAAATTAATGAAGTCTTGAGGCTAAGAGAAGATTTAATTTCAAACCGCCCATCTTTGAATATTCAAAACTTTTATCCTTTATTGTGGGTTAATGGGATTCTAATTATGGTACAATTGGATTTCTCTCACTATGCAAATGTTATATATGCAAATATGGTTTCAATATGTATCTCTTTAGGGTTATATTTACGATTAAGATACATCAATAACCAAATATTGTAATATATTCCTTATTAACTACTTTTAATATAATAAAAATGGCTATAGATTCCTTAATGATCAATTTTTTTGGTCGTTGAGGTACAGCTTGCACCACTCTGATGAGGGCCAACAGCCCGAAACGTGTCCGTGGTTAGCTTTTCTTGATTAATCAAGAATGGGTATTTGGCCAATTCTGGAATAATTAAAAAAATCAACGCGAATAGTTGATATTTATTCCGATAGATGGCGCAAGCCATCAGCAACTTTCAGTTGCACGATAAGAAGATGCCTTTTTCTTAATTATAAAGATGTTTTAGAAAACTTTAGCAATAAGTTTGTTTGGTATTAAAACCGCCTTGGCTTTAATAATAGATAAACTTTTACGATAAAAGGTTTTTAATCTCTTTATAATATATTATCCCGGATTATTGAGGATTAATTCCTATTTGCAGGATTATCCGTATTAACGAATTGTCTCGACAGAATTTCCGTTAAAATTCTTCCGATTTTATTGAATTTTCTACTTGAAATTTTTATATATTTTTTTCATCCATTAATGAATACTTTATATACATTCATGGATACACAAATTTTAAGAGGGTTGTTCTTTTTAGCATGTGTTGAAAAAAGGAGGAAGATAGGAGAGGGCACTGAACACCGGAGGATTTTTATTAAACCGATCACGGTAAGATAACACAACTAACTAACTAACCAAGACATCCATCTATATATACACCGCAACACACCACAGAGTAACCGGTCACTGGTCAAAACAATTATATCATGAAATCCGAGAGAATTGCCATTTTAACACTTCCTCTCAATTCATCAGATCTCTACATTCCAAATCCAGTGACGTGTTTTTCATACAAAAACCTTGGTAGGCCTTTAGTAAGGATGTCGGCAACATTTTCTTGGGTTGGTGTGTGGACGACCTCGACAAGTCCATCGCTGCGAATGCTTCTGATGTAATGCCATTTGATGTCAATATGCTTAGTTCTGGCATGATAAACCGGATTTCTCGCCAGCTGTTGAGCACCCTGGTTATCCGTCTTCAGAACAGTCGGTCCATTCAGCAATTCACCAAATCCCATCTCGTCCAACAGCGCTCTAAGGTAGACTGCCTCCTTTCCTGCTTCACAAAGTGCGATGTACTCAGATTCTGTGCTCGAAAGAGTGACAGTCTGCTGCTTCTTCGATTCCCAGGCTATTGGACCTCTTGCCAAAAAGTAAACAATTCCCGTATGAGATTTTCTATCCACGAGGTTTCCACCCCAATCAGCGTCGACATAACCATGAAGAGCCTCATTAGATTTCCTGTAGGTAATCCTCAAACATGAGGTGCCTTTCAAATAGCGGAGGACACGCTTGGCAGCATTCCAGTGCTGTCTCCTAGGATCATTACTGAACTGTCCCAAAGCACTAACTGCATAGGCTATATCGGGCCTTGTCGACACTGAGAGATATATCAATGATCCAATCAGTGATTGGTATTCTACCTTTTTCACTGGCTCATTCTCACCTTCTATAGATGAAATTTTTGTTAACTTGGAGTTCGAGTCCATGGGTGTAGAAATAGGCTTTGCCTCTTTCATCCTATATTTCGCCAGTTCTTCAATATATCTCTCTTGATCTATGGATATTGAACCATCCTCTTTCATTTGTATCCTTATACCCAGGCAACAATTTATCCCTCCAAGATCCTTTATTTTGAATATTCTCTTCATACTTTCTTTAAAGGATTTCAACGTGTCTTCTCTTTCAGCCGCAATTATCAGATCATCAACATAGATTGCCACCAGGAGAATACCTTCATCATGCTTGATATAGACACAATTGTCAGATTGAAGTTGCTTCAGTCCCAAATTCTTTAATTCATTGTCAAGCTTTTCATGCCAAACTATTCCAGCTTGTTTTAACCCATAAATGGCCTTCTTGAGTCGACATACCTTCTCTGGATATTTTCTTGAGACGAAGTTTTCCGGCTGTGTCATATAAATTTCTTCTTTAATTTCTCCATTTAAATAACCAGATTGAACGTCCATCTGATGGAGTATCAAGTTGTATTCAACAGCCAAGGCCAAAAACATTCTAATAGTACTTTGGCGCACTACTGGGGCAAAAGTTTCCTCGTAGTCTATTCCGTACTGCTGTGAATAGCCTTTTGCTACCAGGCGAGCCTTATGGCGCTCAACAGAACCATCACTATTGCATTTCGTTTTGAATACCCATTTGGTTCCTATGATGTTTCGATTCTTAGGGGGATCAACCAATTCCCAAGTTTTGTTCTCAATCAAGGAATCAAACTCTTCCTCCATTGCTTTCTTCCAAAAATAAGAATCCCTTCCTGACAGCGCTTCCTCTGCGTCTTTTGGATCTGGCAAGTATTTCGCCTCTAGAAGTTCTTGCGTTGACAAATTGGCTGTAGGGTACTCCTTTCTTGGTCGGCCAGGTTTTCCTGTTCTAATATATCTTGGTCGTCCTCTTCCTCTTCTTGAAATGACCACTTCACTTTCTGACGGCTCGTCCACTAAATCAGACATCTCTAGATCCGATTCACTTTCAATTTCAGTTTGTGATTTAGCTTCGGACGTGCTTCCCTTTTCTTCAACTAGAGGAATTTCCTTGACAAAAGGATCTTTTTGTGGACTAACATCGATTTCAATGACATCATTCCGAATTCTTGATAATTCTGGTTCAATAAAACGTACATCTCTACTTTTTATAATTGTACGTGTAACAGGCTTCCAAAGTCTGTATGCCTTAGATTCTGTGAAATACCCTATTAACTTGTATTCCTCACTGCGAGGTGCGAATTTAGATCTATTCGGCCTATTATTCACGGCAAACGATTTACTTCCTATAATTTTTAAATGAGAAACTACAGGTTTTCTTTTGGTAAATAACTCATGTGGAGTTTTACAATCGTTATTTCTCGGGCATCTATTTCTGATAAAAGTTGATGTATGTATCAATTCAGCCCATAAAGTTTCAGGTAAATCACCTTCGATCATGAAGCACCTAGTCATATCCAGTAGAGTTCTATTCGCTCTTTCAGCGACACCGTTCTGTTGAGGTGTATATTCTACAGAGAGCTGACGTCCTATACCTTCTCCTTCTAGGTAATCTTTGAACTCTTTGCTAAGGTATTCAGGCGCATTATCACTTCTAATACATTTCAACCTTTTTCCGGTTTGCTTCTCAGCATAATTTTTGAATATTCTAAATCCTTTGAATACTTCACTTCTTGATTTCATTATAAATGTGAAGATAAATCCTGAGAAGTCATCAATAAATGTTGAAAAATAAAGGGCGCCACCCAATAATTTTGTTCTCATGGGACCACAAATATCAGTATGGATCAGCTCCAGTGGTTCCCTTGCTCTCGTAAAAGACTCTTTCTGAAAAGGTAGCCTTGTTTGTTTACCTTTCAAACAAACTTCACAGGTAAATTTTTAACATCAAAAATTGGCAGGCCGTATACAATATTTTGCATTTTTAGCTTTTTGAGATCTTGCAAATTTAAATGGCCAAATCTACTGTGCCATTTTTCGTAATTTTTCTCTCCAGCTATGCAAATTTCTCTTGTCGCTAATGCCTTAGGACAATTAATTTGACTTAAGATGTAAAGTCCATTCCTTTCATAGGCCTGTATGCAAATTTTTGTATGCAAATTCACTATTTCAGCCTTTCTGTACTTGAAATTTACAATATTAAATTTACTTGTGCACTTACTGATAGAAAATAGATTTCCATTTAATCTAGGTACAAACAGCACATCTTCTAAGGATAGGGTTACAGTTCCAGTATTGGTTTTACAATCCAATTTTACATTCCCCTTTCCTATAGCTTCAATGAATTGACCATCTGCCAGTGTAATTTTTACTGGTGCAGTGTCTTCAAAATAAGTGAATGATTTCCTTGTGCTACACATGTGGGCAGTTGCACCACTATCCAAGCACCACTCGTTTGCATCAAGTTTATTTAAACATTCGATTCCTAATGATGCAACCATTTCAGTTTTAGGGTTCCTGGATTTTCTTTTTCTGCAGTCGGCAGCTTTATGTCCCTTTTTCCCACAGAAGTGGCAGTTAAATGGGAATCCTTTCGCCTTTGGCTTCGATGTACTTGAGAAAGGCTTTCTTTCCGTATTACCAAAGAATACCTTTTCTTCAGAATCGGTTGTACCATTTAATTCAGTTTGTCGGATTGCCTCCTCCAGCATTTTTACTTTTAAAGTTTCAAAGTTCGGCAACTTGTCCCTAGTTTCAATGGCAGTTCTAAAACCCTCATAACTCTCGGGAAGGCTACACAACAGAAGGATGGAAAGGAAGTCTTCTGGGACTTGTGCATCCATTTCACTCAACTTGTCAGCCAAACTGCTAAATTTGTTGAGATAATCCTGCATCCTTTCATTTGGTTTCATTTTCAATAATATCAACTGTTTCGTAAGAAACACCTTCGTTGCAGGTCCTTTTGGCTGATGCACTTCATTTAAAAGCTTCCATGCCTCTGCAGAAGTTTTACATCTCTTCACGTGTATTATTTCTGGAGGACTTAAACTTAGGACTATAGTTGCTAGCGCCTTCTGGTCATTCTTTTCCCATTCGTTGGATTCTACTTCGGTTTCAGGCTTGATTCTTATGCTATTTGCATAATCCCAAAGTTCGGAATGAATTAGAATCATCTTCATTTGCATATTCCATGTCTCATAATTTTCGGAATTCAATTTTTCTATTTGATAAAGGCTTGACATTTTTGAAATACTTCCTTGATGCTACAATTTCTTTAAAGTAATCCTGGGCCCATAACCTGTTGAAAAAAGGAGGAAGATAGGAGAGGGCACTGAACACCGGAGGATTTTTATTAAACCGATCACGGTAAGATAACACAACTAACTAACTAACCAAGACATCCATCTATATATACACCGCAACACACCACAGAGTAACCGGTCACTGGTCAAAACAATTATATCATGAAATCCGAGAGAATTGCCATTTTAACAGCATGTGTATTAGGGATTCAGATAATAACTCTGAAACAAAATGTTATAACACCTTGATAAAGGTTGGCGTTCAGCCAACAGAAATATTGGTAATATAAATGATATTTTGATCCAATATATGCCTTTTTAATTAAATATTTATTTATAGATTGTTCTATTTTCAAAAATATTTAATTATTTTGTCCATTAGTGTAAAAGCAGAATATTCCAATACAGTATTAGAGTTACAAAAGCTGTTTGATGGAGTAAAATTGGCAAAAGAGAGAGAGATTGAAACTGGTTTATAAATAGTTCAGATAAGATTATATAAGGTTATGTATAAAATAATTGAATAAATATGTAAATAAATAAGGATATATAGATGAATAAATATATATATAATTCATAAATATACATCGATATATTAATTAAATGGCATATTTTGGATCTAAAATAAAACAAATATTTTATTTATTACAAAATTCCAATATTTCAATAGGCTGTACGCCTAACTTCGTCAGGGCGTTTCTTGTTTTTAAACTGCTTTGGATGATCACGCGATGCCTTCATGCGACGATATATAAAATATTTACAACTCTGGGGCTAAAATTTAAAATATATACACACAAATATAAATAAGAATAGACTATATATGTACATTTATAAAAAATAAATAATAATATATGATTCCTAATAAGTATAATAAAAGAATTTTAAATCTCGATTTGAATTTTAAATATAACGGAGGGATATCAATTTTTCTATTGATACTGTTGGTATATACAAAGTCTTCCTTGGTAGCGCCCACCGCGGGAAAGACTCTGCCACCGATGGACTGCCAGAGAGAGAGAAGTTGCTGGTAGGATTCTCAATTGGCGAGCCAAGCTTTGCCAAATTTTTCATCGAAGTAAAGCCAGTAGAATGTTTTATTTGAAAATATTATAAGTCATTAATAGTTTTATTTTCTTATATATAAAAGGT
Source organism: Cordylochernes scorpioides (assembly GCA_030710605.1). Taxonomy (NCBI): domain Eukaryota; kingdom Metazoa; phylum Arthropoda; class Arachnida; order Pseudoscorpiones; family Chernetidae; genus Cordylochernes; species Cordylochernes scorpioides. The sequence continues at coordinate 6,824,335 of CP092873.1, forward strand.
GCGTTATATAAATGGCTTTCTAAATAAATTATGTACATTTTCAATAATATACTAACCTTCAACTGTCTGGTATTATTTATTTTTTAAACAAAATTCCCGCTCCTCTATTACAGCTAATGGAGGAGAGTGGGAACATGGAAAAGGTGGAACCATCCGTATCATTAAATCCCGTCTTGTAAGGAAATTTCCACGTTGAAGAATTTATATTTAATTTAAAACAGACTTCAACCCTTCTGAAGTAATTAGTTCAAATCTTTCAGTTAATATATACTAATGGACAAAACTTAAGGAAGTTTTACCTTTTAGCATGTATATCGGGATTCAGACAATAACTCTGAAAGATATTACAGTGACATTTATTGAAGAAACACGAGATAACCAAGTGTGTATACACTCATGGACAAAACTTAAGGAAGTTGTACCTTTCAGCATGTATATCGGGATTCAAACAATAACTTTGAAAGATATTACAGTGACCTTTATTGAAGACACGAGATAACTAAGTATGTATACAGACAAAACTTGGGAAAGTTGTACCTTCCACCATGTATATCGGGATTCAGACAATAACTCTGAAAGATATTACAGTGACCTTTATTGAAGACACACGAGATAACCAAGTGTGTATACACTAATTGACAAAACTTAAGGAAGTTGTACCTTTCAGCATGTATATCGTGATTCAGACAATAACTCTGAAATATATTTAATACACAGTGACATTTATTGAAGAAACACGAGATAACCATTATACACTCATGGACAAAACTTAAGGAAGTTGTACCTTTCAGAATGTATATCTGGATTCAGACAATAACTCTGAAAGATATTACAGTGACCTTTATTGAAGAAACACTAGATAACCATTATACACTCATGGACAAAACTTAAGGAAGTTGTACCTTTTAGCATGTATATCAGGATTCAGACAATAACTCTGAAAGATATTACAATGATCTTTATTGAAGACACGAGATAACCAAGTGTGTATACACTCATAGACAAAACTTAGGAAAGTTGTAACTTTCAGCATGTATATCAGGATTCAAACAATAACTTTGAAAGATATTACAGTGACCTTTATTGAAGACACGAGATAACTAAGTATGTATACAGACAAAACTTGGGAAAGTTGTACCTTTCAGCATGTATATCGGGATTCAGACAATAACTCTGAAAGATATTACAGTGACCTTTATTGAAGAAACACTAGATAACCATTATACACTCATGGACAAAACTTAAGGAAGTTGTACCTTTTAGCATGTATATCTAGATTCAGACAATAACTCTGAAAGATATTTAATACACAGTAACCTTTATTAAAGACACGAGATAACCAAGTGTGAACAAATTTTCCTCTGTCTTCTTAAAAAAAAACTTTACAGAAACATTAAAGACTTTCTACTTCCATGAGTTTTGTTGAAGAGTGTAATATAAAGAGTTGGAGTTTGGATAATTGAAATTACATTCATAATTAAAATTTACAGCGATTGTGGTATTTTAGGTGATTTTAATTTATATAGTATGGATTACAGTTAATTAGAATTTCCGTAAATTGGTTCCAAGATAATTAGGAACATCAATGTTGTCTTTAAAGCAAAAACATCTCAGCCTGGTACTAAATACGGATTATTGTCTTCTTGTATAAAGATTTTCCAATTTCCATTAGCTTAAACAACTAATTTTTTCTATCTAAAAATTGTTCTGCAATACGCAAAAATACCATCAAGCATAACCTTGTACTCATTTATGTTTAATTCTAATGTTCTAAAAGTTTATATTCATAGTTTTTATTAACGCAATTATATATCAGAGAAACCTCTTTATATATATAAACTTTAGTAAATTAAATTTAATTGCCATCTACGTTAAATTTTTACACAAATATATTTTTCTGGCAATGAGTTTCTTTTAATAACTCATATCATTGCAGTAAGGTATGTAGAGATAATATTTGATGATATTTAAAAGAAACTCATTGCCAGAAAAATTTATTTGTGTAAAAAAATATATAAACTTTGTTTATTATAATTTTGTAAATTTCCATCTATCGATAAAATATGCTACAATTAAATTTTGACAATGATTTTCTTTTAATCTTTACACAGACCTTACTACAATTATAAAAGTTATTGAATGAGAGGATTTGGTTCATCAGTAAAGAATCCTCTCAGCGGTTTCACCAAATTAATCTCCAGACCGCTCTACTATTGTATTGGATTGGTTTTATTATATAACCTGTATTTACTATGGAAGTCAGCTTAGGGGTGTTTAGTGAACCCATGGACATAAGTTTATAGGTCTCTGTGGAGATACATACATATAATATCAAGGAATTTCTTCGAGCAAAGTTCTTCCGTAAAAATAGTTTCATATCAAACTTTTGTTTTATTAGAATATAAAAAGAACGAAAAAGATAAAATTTGAAAACAAAAACAAAATTTTGTGTGAACGTATTTACATAATGTTAAAGCGGGCACACAGGCCCATCATGCTCTACCCGACGGAGAGGCGGGCTGGGCGGTCGTAAGCTACGTGTTCATCGGTCGCTAGCAGTTCAACAGTTTTCTCAAATACCAAAACTAAGATTTCAACCTTCAGTGTAGCATTAATAAACATGAACTTTGTTGTTGTTTTTGTTGTTGTTGTTGTCGTGTCCAATGAAGAGCCTCAGATGTCTCCATGCATCTCTATCACAGCAGTCGCAATGTCAACTATCTTGGGTATGTAGAGTTGCTGCTCTGGGTCTATGTCAGTTTTCTGTAAGGCTGCGGCCATTGATAGGCAAGATAATATGTAGAAAGGTGTTAGTTACACACCAGTACATGATCGTTCAATATTACAAGGTAGGATCAATAAATAAGGGGAATTATAATTTATTTAAAAAATAAGAACGATATTAAAAATTAGAACTTGATTTATTCAAAATAATCACCTTGGCTTTCTATACATCGTCTCCATCGTTCTGGCAACTTGTAAATACCCTCTTTATAGGCACTCTTAGGAAGCGTGTGAAAGAAATCTTGCACCACTTTCTGGACATCTTCATCCGAGTCAAATCGCTTTCCCTTTAACTCCTTCTTTAGTAGTCCAAAAAGGAAATAGTCAGAGGGGGCTAGGTCTGGACTATATGCAGGATGTTCTAAAACTTCAAAATCTAATTTAATGATTGTAGATACAGTTTTACATGATGTATGCGGCCTTGCATTATCATGAAGGCAGAGAACACCTTTACTAAGCTTCCCTCTTCTTTTGTTTCTTATACCGGGCTTTAGCTTATTCACAAGAATGTCACAATAAAGGTCGCTGTTCATACGTTGCCTTGAGGATAAAAAATAAAGACAGATTGGTCCATCAACATCCCAAAAAATTGTTAACATAACTTTACCGGCCGAACGTTGAGACCTGAGGAACATGTAATTCGTCCATTTTTGAACTCGTTTACCCATTTATAAATGTTTTTTGAGACAAACAAGACTCATCATTGATATTTTTCATTCTTTGGCATATTTGAGATGTTTGAATACCTTCGTCATTCAAGAAACGAATAACTGCACGTTGTTCAAGCGTGGTGCAATCCTTCAAGGGAGCTTCCATTTTAGTTTATTTATAAGTCTCGCGCCACGCGTGGGAAAAAAGAACAGAACACCTTAAATAATCTCTAGATGTTATATTTTAATATTCTGTGGTTTAAATTATTTTTGTTTTTTTAATTTTTAAGAAATAAGATAATTCACCTTATTTATTGATCCCCCTTTGTATATTAGAGCTCTAAAAATCTGTCTGGTGGTGTTGAAACTAGTTTTCATGGTTTTTTGAATAGTTTTTGCATAAGTCTATTGTATAGGTTTTTTGCATATTTTTCTTTTGATGAAGAGATTCATTTGTTTAGGTTTGATTTTTGTAGTTTTTATGTGGTTAGGTCACGTGCTTGGGACCCTATAAAAAGAAGGCGCGCGGAGAGATTGATCAGTCTGAGTAGGAGAGTCTGCCAAGTGAGTCCGCCGAGTAGGAGTAGAGAAGACGGGCGCGCGCAGTAGGAGTCTGCCGAATAGGAGTCTGAAAAGAGGGAGTCTGCCGAATAGGAGTCTGCCGATCAGAAGACAAGGCCTAAAGTTCAGGGTAAAAGGCAGAAAATAAGGCCTAAAGTTCAAGATAAAAGGCAGAAGACAAGGCCTAGAGTTCAGGGTAAAAGGCAGAAAATAAGGCCTAAAGTTCAAGATAAAAGGCAGAAGACAAGGCCTAGAGTTCAAGGTAAAAGGCAGAAAATAAGGCCTAAAGTTCAAGATAAAAGGCAGAAGACAAGGCCTAGAGTTCAAGGTGAAAGGCAGAAAATAAGGCCTGAACTAAAGAGAAGATAAAGTACGTTGAAAGAAGGGAAGCTGAGTCAAGCTTACCCAGAAAGCTGCGGGAATTACTTTTACTGGAAATAGTTCATTTTTTGTATTTGATCATTGTGTAATAAAGCCTCACGATTTTTAGAATCATCACTCAGGTTGCTCTTTTCCTCCAGAGTAACACCTGCCTATCGCTACCTCCATAATTTTGATTTCTTAAACAGACTTATTATTTTTTACCCATTTTTTGTTAGTTTTAACATTTGGTGAGCCGGACGCGATAGGCTTGGTGGTGAAATGGAGGAATTGAGCGAAATAAGAAAGGCTGCCAGAAGTAGATTTACTGAGCGGTTAATAGTTTAAATGCAGAGTTAAAGGATCCTTCCATTGAGAAAAATAGGATATATGCAAATTATGATAGGTTGGAATCTCTCCATTTGGAGCTGGTGGCATTGAATGAACAATGCCAGGGAATTTTATTGGCCCAAGAGGCTATTAGCGATGATGAGATAGATAAGGAATTTGAGGATTGTGAAACCTATATAATGGAAAGATTTTATTTAAAGGCTAGAATTCGCGTAATGCGTGAGCAGGATAGGGATGCTCTTTCTACTGATGGTAAGAATGGAGTTGAATTTAAAGAAGCCAATATAAAGGGAGACAAAGTCTCAAGTGATGAATATATATTAGAAATGGACTTTAATAAGGAAGAGTTGGAGCAAGAAGAAAATGCTAAGGAAAAATAAGAAGAGGCAAATTTAAAGAATAAGGAAGATTCTGAAGCTGAATCCAAAGGCGATAGAATAAGGGATTCGGAAGCTGAAGCTAAGGGTAATAGAGTAAAGGACTCTGAAACTGCAATTAAAGGTTATGAACCGGTGAGCAATTCTAGAGCAGTAGCTGAAGGCGCTGATCAAGTAAAGATTTCAGATGATGAAACTGAATCGATTGATGATAATGAGGAAAATGGGGAAAGAGTGGTCGGAGTTCAAGCATCGAGGAAATTGGTGGAAGCAGGACCAACGAGAGATGCGGAATTTAAAATAAAGGATAATTATAAGGAAACAGAATCCGAAGATTTGAAAATCATAAATAAATCTGATTATGCAGAGAATAAGTACGATAAATACAACGAGGGAAAGATCATGATGGAAATGAAGCGAAAAATATAGATGAAGAACAAGGTACTGATTCAACGGTGGGAGAAAAGCTAGATGCAAAACGGGGTACTGATTCAAGGGTGGAGGAAAACCTAGATGCAGAACAAGGTGCTGAATCAAAGATGGAAGAGGAAATTATTGATACAAAGGATTGGTTGAAGGAAGGGTTCATCGATGGAGTTAATGAAAATCCACCTGAAGTAAAAGGACACTATTTGCCCCGTCACCTTTTGTTTAAGAGTGAGTCTGAAACGACGCCTATACGGCCAGTGTTTGACGACGCTTCCTGGCGAGGACGCAACGGACTTTCCTTGAGGCGATATTTAAGGAGGGGACCCATTCTGCTGAGAAGAATCCCGGAAATAAGGATAGAATTTCGAGAAAATAAGTTCGGAATTTTGGCCGACATGAGAAGATATTTCCGGTTGATGGCCATCAAGGAGAATGATTGGGACTACCTCAGATTTCTTTGGAAGAAAAAATGGACAACTGATGGTTTTTGGGGCGGGAAATGGTTGTGGTGACGATTTTAGTTAAGTGCCCCGTACCTCAAAATCCGGAAGAAAAGACAAAGGTGTCTACAGCTGTCTCCCGAGCTGTCTCCAAAGTGTGGCGGGAAGACCTGGTAGAGCTGTCTCCAGAGTAGCAGCTGTCTCCCGAGTAGCTATCTCCCAAGTAACAGGTGGCCAGGGATAGTTCCCGAGGTTTATAAAAACAGATATGGTGGAGAGATTAAGAGATCTGAAAAATATGTCTCTGGATGATGTAACCATTGTATAAGGTTAATTTTGACAATAATACTTGTCAAATTTGGTGGGAGGATGTTGAAACTAGTTTGCATGGTTTTTTTTTTTTGAATAGTTTATGCATAAGTCTTTTGTATAGGTTTTTTGCATATTTTTCTTTTGATGAAGAGATTCATTTGTTTAGGTTTGATTTTTGTAGTTTTTATGTCGTTAGGTCACGTGCTTGGGACCCTATAAAAAGAAGGCGCGCGGAGAGATTGATCAGTCTGAGTAGGAGAGTCTGCCGAGTGAGTCTGCCGAGTAGGAGTAGAGAAGACGGGCGCGCGCAGTAGGAGTCTGCCGAATAGGAGTCTGCCGATCAGAAGACAAGGCCTAGAGTTCAGGGTAAAAGGCAGAAAATAAGGCCTAAAGTTCAAGGTAAAAGGCAGAAGATAAGGCTTAAAGTTCAGGGTAAAAGGCAGAAAATAAGGCCTAAAGTTCAAGATAAAAGGCAGAAGACAAGGCCCTAGAGTTCAGGGTAAAAGGCAGAAGACAAGGCCTAGAGTTCAGGGTAAAAGGCAGAAAATAAGGCCTAAAGTTCAAGATAAAAGGCAGAAGACAAGGCCTAGAGTTCAAGGTAAAAGGCAGAAAATAAGGCCTAAAGTTCAAGATAAAAGGCAGAAGACAAGGCCTAGAGTTCAAGGTAAAAGGCAGAAAATAAGGCCTAAAGTTCAAGATAAAAGGCAGAAGACAAGGCCTAGAGTTCAAGGTAAAAGGCAGAAAATAAGGCCTGAACTAAAGAGAAGATAAAGTACGTTGAAAGAAGGGAAGCTGAGTCAAGCTTACCCAGAAAGCTGCGGGAATTACTTTTACTGGAAATAGTTCATTTTTTGTATTTGATCATTGTGTGATAAAGCCTCACGATTTTTAGAATCATCACTCAGGCTGATCTTTTCCTCCAGAGTAACACCTGCCTATCGCTACCTCCATAATTTTGATTTCTTAAACAGACTTATTATTTTTTACCCATTTTTTGTTAGTTTTAACAGGTGGATTAAATTGACGAAACTGCTAGAAAGGTTTATCATCAATGAGACAAACCCCCCAAAATTTTCATTGCATTAAGAACAGTAGAAATTTGATTTTATCTATAAAATAAACATTCGTTTGTTTGTGATTTACAGCTTTATTTCTTATAAATATATTTAAAAATATATTAAAATTGCTTAAATATAACACTCTAGTTATAATATTCGTATTAAATATATTTTTTTTCATAAATGGATATAGAATATTTTCACTAAATTTTCATATTTTATGTTTATAAATAGAGAATTATAAGCAATTATTTATCTAATTTGTAAATTAGAAGGGGACTCTCTTTATGTATTTTTCTTTCGTTTAAGGTTGTGTTAAATAGAATAAATCTCTTTTTTCCTCAATTTTGGAAATTTAACAATAAAATTCCAATGAAGTTACACTTTGCATCTATTATATTTAATTGCCACAAAATTAATTTAAAAAATAAAGCGAATAAAATAAACTGATATTAAAATACGTCAGGTATAATTTTGAAAGATTCCACATTTTCAGATTAAAATATCTAAATGTGTAGCTAAATCTACTCTGCGTGATATTTTTTAAATTCCCTATAGTGAAAATTGCGTGGGAGAGACCTCAATCGCCTTTGAATGTCAACTCATTATTCATCCCACGCTGTCCTGAATAAACATTGCTGTCAATTGGTCAAATATTAATATTTTATCACAGATTATTTATAAGATTATTTGGTCTTTTTCTTTAGAATTTTTTTTATCCGAAATAATTTTTTTCGTGAAAATTTTAATTTTATAAAATAAAATATTTTGTTTTCTATCTTAAATACCTATTTTATTTTTTATAATTTATTGTGCTTCTCGGCGTTGAAGATTCTATAAGACTTAGCCAAGAATCATAGTTTGGCACTGTTATAGTCCTAATTTTACTAAATTAAAGAATAAGATATAAAAGGATTAATTCAATCTTATTATTCGAAATAAAATAAGTAACAATAACTCTTACTTATTGTATTTCGAAAAATAAAGTTTAATTAATCCTTTTATATCTTATTCTTTAATTTAGTAAAAATAGGACTATAACATTGCCAAAATATGATTCTTGGCCAGGTCTTAAAAAATCTTCAAAATTCTTTATGATTATTTATAAATATTAGTTTTTTAATATTTTAATAATTTTGTTGATTTCCAATAGAAAATAGTTTATATTTATCGCAATTTTAATATTCTAAATATTTTCTAACTCTAATACCTTAATATCTTAGAAAATATTTCAGAAAATTAGATATTTATAATCCATATATGTAGTAATGTAGTTTGTTATTATCCTGTAGGATAACTGTAGTGTGGCATGTTGGTTGCAATCGTGGTGGCCACAATGTTTAGAGTGGGTTCAGGCGTGATTGGGATTACACAAAAGGACGAGGCATGTTGGATGTCACCATAGAGATGGCGAGAGAGTAAGTGTAGCCAACACCGGTCAGGACATATCTGTCTAGAGGGGTCTGTCAATCCTCGTGCCTCAAATCGGGACTAATCTGTTTGAGTAAGAAGGGGGCATACCTGGGAACCCGACTTGTTTTTCGGACCTTTTTCCTTTACCGGCGCCGACTGTCACTCACTCGAAATTTTATTTCTGTCAACTTGGCAATTATACTAAAACTATATAACACAGGGAGATATAGGTATATATTGGAATATATTACAACATATATTAATATCAAATCGCTAGCAAAATGTATACGTGTATTTTGATTGTGAATAGAATTTTTAATTTAAAAATAGTAAAATATAAAATTTATCATAAATTACTTTTATTTTTTCAATAATAAGCAATCGAATTATATATAACAAGTTGATTAATGAAATCATTCATATATTTTAAACCAAAATACATTTAAAAAATCGCATAATATCGACTCAAAACATCAAATTTTTAAACTTAAATTATCTAACACAGTATTCATCCAAGCAGCCAGTGACTTCAATGAGATTTACATTACAAATGTTGAAAGGAGAAACTTTGGTAGAAATAAGCTTGTTAAACTTCTACGTGATCTCTTGGATTTTAAAACGATTGGGTCTCTTTAACTTCAACACAAATCCGTCAGCTTAAATTTGACTAAAATGTTCCTTATCTTAGTCAAAAGGTTTGAATTCATAACTACCTATGTTTTAATTAAAAGAGAAAATTACTATAAAGTATGAAATAAGAATATAAACAGTTGTAATGTGTTTCTTGATTCGTGCAAATTGCAAGCTTTCAGATCTTTATAATCCTTTCATATAACATCATTCCCGTGGAAGGATTATAAAGATCGAGAGATTGCACTTTGCACGAATAAAGAAACGCATTACTAGGAAAGCCACTCCCTCAACCTTTAGATAACCTTAAAATAATATTAACAAAACATGTTGACATTTTTTTTATATAAATAAAAATCACAACTAAATATCTAAACATTTTAAAATGTAATATAGGTAGAGATATTATCGTGATACTCCTGTAGAAGGACTAACAAGTTCGAAAGCTTGAAAATAAAAATTTTGAACAAGAAACTTAATCTTGGAAGCTTTATTTATTTTATAATAGGTAGAGATAAAAAAAAATATTTTAAATATACACTCATAGACAACACTAATGTAAGTTGTACCTTTTAGCATGTATATACAGAGCCTTTATTAAGACATTAGTCTTATACAGATTCTCCGTACAAGGTGCAATAACAGGAAAAGAGCAGCACAGGAAACCAGTAGTTCCGCAACTATATACAATTATTAGTAATAAGGAAAAGTAAGATTTAATATGAAAGGTCGACGCCATCGCCTCTAGTCTTCAATTCCATAAGCGCGGAGCAGAAATAGGGACTAAGTTATTTAATTCGCCATAAATAGCATGTATATAAGGATTCAGACAATAACTTTTAAAGATATTTGACACATATTGATCTTTATTGTGAAGACACACTAAATAATCAAATTTGAACAATTTGCCTATCTACTTAAAAAAAAACATACGACTGGAAACATCAAAATAGGAAAATTTCTTAAGTTTTGTCCATGAGTACACTCCTATACATTAGTGTAGATATATTTAAATGGGAAAATAATAAAATATTTATAGAAGTTCAGATGTCAATATTAAAAACAAATAAGGCATATCCCGACCATTAACATGTGCGTGTTCTAGATGGCAGAGCGCCATCTAGTGGAGCAGAAATCAACTAAACATTGATTTAGCCTGTTCCCTGATATTTGGCCAACCCAATTTCTTGATTTATCAGATGGCGCTCTGCCTTCTGAAAAGCATATGTGCTCCTGGTATATTTGATTAAAATTTAAAATATCACCCTGAATTATAGTCTTGATAATATAAAAAGTTATAATGACTTTGACACAACCGTGTTGTTAATAATTTACGTTGTGTAAAACTTCCAACAATAAAATTGAAACCTCTGGAGTAAGGTGTGTTGGAAGTTATCCATCCTATCGTCAAATGGATTAGCCTCACAGGTTTCAAATTCCCCTGTCCAGGTACCCCAATCACAATTTGATTAACAACTTTGAAGGCTCTGCAAATGATTCCGGAGCATTCTCCCAAAGACACAGTTTCCATGGCAACGCAATTAGTGGTGTCATCGTTAGAAATCAGGTGGCGCCAAAGAATTTCTCGAGAATCCCTCGTGTCCCGACAGGAAGTCTCTTCTTCTTTATGATTTAGATTTCTTTTATTGTAGCATCTTGATGGTGAATTGTGTGGTAATTCGTTTGTGTCATTTTCTTTATAATTTTTTATTTCTTTTTCTACATATTTTATTATGAAAATTCGAAACTATTATAGACGCGTATGATTCTTTTTAAAAATAAACAATTTCTACTGCCCTTACTGCAATGGAAAAATTAATGGGAGGGCCTGGATTTTTCCATTGCAGTAAGGGCAGTAGAAATTGTTTATTTAAAAAAAAATCATACGCGTCTATAATAGTTTCGAATTTTCATAACAGATGGTGTGCTAATGCATCATAATATATTAATATAATTGCATAATTTTATTCCGAATTATATATTTCTTTTATTGTATCTGAAAAAAAAGTATTCTGAAGAATCTCCTTTAATTTCAACTGAAAGAAAGGTAGAGGAAATGGTTATCAGGGAGAATCTACCTTATCAAAGGAACATTTACACAATAACTAGAGAATCATTTCTTACCGTATTATCATGTTTTGAAAGGCTCAAGTTCGTGTTCTCAAGCGGTTCCGCGCAAAGCACGCCCAAGCTCAGGCAGCGAAGGGTAGTCGGCGTCTACGGTGTCGGCCTCGAGCCTGAAACGCAGGGACCAGCTTGCTCTGGCGATGTAGTCTTCGTCTTCAGCGCGGGGAATAGAGAATTTATTTTATTGTAGAATATTGATGGTGAATTGTGAGGTAATTCGTTTGTCATTTTTTATATGCTTTTTTGCTTCTTTTTTATTGATTTTAATAACAATTTGCATATTTTTTTATTCCTAATTGCTTTCACTGCACATCCAATCTTCGTGGTCTTATTTTGACCTATAATTCCGACTTACAGTTGCTAATTCCAAGGTAAACAATTCCTGCGTCGTTATGGGTTGTAAGTCTGTGTGTGTTTTGTTTTTGTGTTATGTGTTGTTCTTATTGTTGTTGTTTGTGTGTTGTGTTTATTGTGTCTGTTGTCTTTGTGTGTATTGTGTTTTTGTGTGTATTGTGTTGTGCTTATTATTGTTGTTTGTGTTCTGTGCTTGTTGTGTGTTGTGCTTATTGTTGTTGATTGTGTGTATTGTGTTTTTGTGTGTTTTGTGTTGTGCTTATTGTTGCTGTTTGTTTTCCGTGTTTGTTGTGTGTTGTGCTTATTGTTTATGTGTTTGTTGTTTGTGTTGTTTGTATGATTTCAATATTTTATAAATGAAATTATTATCAATTTCAAATTTTCTCTGCTTTATAGAGATCTGAAATTTATCTCTTGATTAAACATGATAAAATGATTTCTTTCAATAAATTTAAGTGAATATTTAACATACAGTGTACCATTCAAAGTAATTTTGCTCAACTTATATTTCTTTCTACTCACTTCCAAGAAGGCAATTAAGAATTTGAAAATATTTATTGATATCTTATCAATTACATAGACACACACAGTATGCACAATTATTAGTACAGTGATAATATGATTCTAAAAACTAATATATAAATGTAATTATAGGACAAAAAGGCGCCATCTATGTATATGAAAATAAAACATTTAGATACGACAGTTTCCTTTTACACATATATCAAATTTCTACTATCCTTATATGTAATTATTCTGTCCTTATATGTAAATCTACTGTCCTTATATGTAATTCTACTGTCCTTATATGTGATTCTACTCTCCTTATATGTAATTATTTTGTCCTTATATGTAATTATACTGTCCTCATATGTAATTCTACTCTCCTTATATGTAATTCTACTGTCCTTATATGTAATTATTCTGTCCTTATATGTAATTCTACTGTCCTTATATGTAATTATTCTGTCCTTATATGTAATTCTACTCTCCTTATATGTAATTCTACTGTCCTTATATGTAATTATTCTGTCCTTATATGTAATTCTACTGTCCTTATATGTAATTATACTGTCCTTATATGTAAATCTACTATCCTTATATGTAAATCTACTGTCCTTATATGTAATTCTACTATCCTTATATGTAATTATTCTATCCTTATATGTAATTCTACTGTCCTTATATGTAATACTACTATCCTTATATGTAATTCTACTGTCCTTATATGTAATTATACTGTCCTTATATGTAAAACTACTATCCTTATATGTAAATCTACTGTCCTTATATGTAATTCTACTATCCTTATATGTAATTATACTGTCCTTATATGTAATTCTACTGTCCTTATATGTAAATCTACTATCCTTATATGTAATTATTTTGTCCTAAAAGCTCATGTCCATAAGTGTATTATTATTCGAAATAAAATAAGTAACAGTAACTCTTACTTCTTGTATTTCGAATAATAAAGTTGAATTAATCCTTTATATCTTATTCTTTAATTTAGTAAAAATAGGACTTTAACAGTGCCAAACTATGATTCTTGGCTAGGTCTTATAGAATCTTCAACATTCTTTATGATTATTATAAATATTAGCTTTTCATATTTTAATAATTTTGTTGATTTCAAAAAAAGAAATATGCTTATATTTATCGCAATTTTAATATTCTAAATATTTTATAACTATAATACTTTAATATCTTAGAAAATATTCCAGAAAATTAGATATTTAAAATCCATATATGAAGTAATGTTGTTTGTTATGCTGTAGGATGACTGTGGCATGTTGGTTGCAGTAGTGGTGGCCACAATGTTTAGAGTGGGTTCAGGCGTGGAATTGGGATTACACAAAAGGTGGCGTGATCGTAGCCGACCAATAGGAGGGCGCCATTCCAAAAAAAAAAAAAGCAAACCGTGACAGAGGCCAGGAATGGCGCTCGTAACTGTATATGGAATATTTCTTTTATTGCGGCATCTTGATGGTGAATTGTGAAATAATTCGTTTGTGTCATTTTCTATATGTTTTTGCTTCTTTTTCTACCGATTTTAATATATTTGCATATTTTTATGACAAATTATATATTTCATTTATTGTAACATCTTGATATGGTGAATTGTGAGGTAATTTAATTGTGTCATTTTCTAAATAATTTTTTATTTCTTTTTCTGTATTTTATTATGAAATTCTAAACTATAATAGACGGTGTATGATTCTTTTTAAAAATAAATAATTTCTACTGTCCTTACTGCAATGGAAAAATTAATGGGAGGCCCTGGATTTTTGCCTTGCAGTAAGGACAGTAGAAATTGTTTTATATTTAAAAGAATCATACACGTCTATAATAGTTTCGAATTTTGATAACAGATGGCGTGCTAATGCATTTTAATATGTTAATATAATTGCATAATTTTATTCCGAATCATATATTTCTTTTATTGTAGAATATTGATGGTGAATTGTGAGGTAATTCGTTTGTTATTTTCTATATGATTTTTGCTTCTTTTTCTACAGACAGTAGAACCTCCCTGTAAAGGACACCTAATTGCAAAGCCAAAGTGTCCTTTAGAGAGAAGTGTTCTCTTACCAGAGAGTTGCTGAAATGTAAAAATGGTAATTTTGCAAATGAAAACTGTCCTTTGTAGAGAGGTGTCTGCTAAGGAGAGATTCTACTTTATATTTTATATTTTTATTTCTAATTGATTTCACTGCACATCCAATCTTCGTTTCTCTTCATGATCTTATTTTGACCTATAATTCTGACTTAAAGTTGCTAATTCCATGGTAAACAATTCCTGCGTCGTTATGGGTTGTAAGTCTGTGTGTGTTGTGTTGTGCTTATTGTTGTTGTTTGTGTTCTGTGTTTGTTGTGCTTATTGTTATTGTTTGTGTATGTGTTGTTTATGTGATTTCAATATTTTTTAAATAAAATTATTATAAATTTCAAATTTTCTCTGCTTTATATAGATCTGAAAGTTTATCTCTTGATTGAACATGACTTCTTTCAATAAATTTAAGAGGTCTGAAAATATTCACGAATAGTGTACCATGCAAAGGAATTTTGCTCAACTTATATTTCTTTCTACTCATTTCCAAGAAGACATTTAAGAATTTGAAAATATTTATTGATATCTTGTCAATTACATAGGTACACACAGTATGTGCAATTATTAGTACAATGATAATATGATTCGAAAAACTAACATATAAATGTAATTATAGGACAATAACGCGCCATCTACATGTAATAAATTAAAACATTTAGGGAGGAAAGTTTATTTTTACACATATATCAAATTTCTACTGTCCTTATATGTAATTATACTGTCCTAAAAGATTATGTCAATAAGTGTACTTTTTATTGCCATTCCAGAATCGTCCAATACAGTATTAGAACTCTAAAAGGCGATCTGGTGGGTTAAATTGGAGAAACTGCTGGTTCATCACTGATGAACCAAGCCCTCCCAATATTTTTAATTGGAGTAAGGGCAATATAAATTTGATTTATGTGTAAAAATAAACTTTCATGCTTAAATATTTTATTTTTTTATAATATTTTTCACATGTATAGACATTTTGAAAATAGAGCAATCCCTAAATAAATCTTTAATTAAAAAGGCATATATTGGATCAGAATATTATTTATTTTACCAATATATCAGTTGGCTGAACGCCAAAAGAAATGTATAGACATTTGGTGCACTTACAGTAAAAGGAGTCGCTAACTACCCACCATGATTATCATGGCCTGTACCACGTGTATTCTAGAGAAAATAAAAAATATATATTCAAATATATATAAATGCTATGAACAATGATATTATGTACAAGGTATCTCCAATAAAGGTATAATGGAATATCGAGTGATACCGCTCATTTCTTGGCCGACAAAATAAACGTAATTCGCCAACTCTCACCAACAAGGAGATGGTGATGGCGTGATCCTCGAGACCTGTTTCAATAAAACAAAGTTGCCATGCTCAAAACAATTCTTCTAAAAGTAAACCTCGAAGTGGCCGTTTTCCACGAAGAATTAAAGGGAAGAGTTACTTTCTAAATTAATTACTTTAAACAAAGGAGAATTCGGCGAAACTGACAATAAAAACAGACACAATGAAATTGAAATTTAAATTTTATTAGGAAATTGTCTGGAAAGTGGTAAAATGGGATTGGGAATGTTTGAAATGTAAATTTTAAATTAGTGTTAGATGAGGTTTTTTAATATATTTTTACGACTCTTTACAGCCGTTGTTGTTTGTGTACAAGGTTTCTAGGAAAACATTCTGGGTTCGTTGAGATCATTCCACTAGTTTGTTATACAGATTAAACAATTTGTTTGCTCGTTTATTCCAGAGAAACAAAGAAAAGAACTCTTTGGAGACTTATCCTTGTCTCAATCCGATAGTCAACAAATATATAACTGGATGAATACAATGATGTTTGATCAAGGTCTTTGGTTTATATAAATTCTACAAGGCCGCAGTCACCGTTCGGAGGAGATTAATAGAATTCGCCGAATGTCGTGGTCCATTTGGATGAGGAAAGTGAAGACTGAAACGCGGCTGATTCCACACTCGTCTTTTCAGTGATACGCTAACCTATGCACGGTGTAGCCACTGGACATGTGTCGGACCTGGAGGCTGTTGGGTGCTGCGCTGCCTGGAGTATAGGAGCTCTATCTATGCTTCCTTCCTGTGGTGAATCTGTATAAGACCCTGGAGGCTGTTATTGGGTTCTGTGCTGCCTGGAGTATAGGAGCTCTATCTATGCTTCCTTCCTGTGGTGAATCTGTATAAGATCCTGGAGGCTGTTATTGGGTTCTGTGCTGCCTGGAGTATAGGAGCTCTATCTATGCTTCCTTCCTGTGGTGAATCTGTATAAGACCCTGGAGGCTGTTATTGGGTTCTGTGCTGCCTGGAGTATAGGAGCTCTATCTATGCTTCCTTCCTGTGGTGAATCTGTATAAGACCCTGGAGGCTGTTATTGGGTTCTGTGCTGCCTGGAGTATAGGAGCTCCATCTATGCTTCCTTCCTGTGGTGAATCTGTATAAGGCCCTGGAGGCTGTTATTGGATTCTGTGCTGCCTGGAGTATAGAAGCGCTATCTATGCTTCCTTCCTGTGGTGAATCTGTATAAGACCCTGGAGGCTGTTGTTGGGTTCTGTACTGCCTGGAGTATAGGAGCTCCATCTATGCTTCCTTCCTGTGGTGAATCTGTATAAGGCCCTGGAGGCTGTTATTGGATTCTGTGCTGCCTGGAGTATAGAAGCGCTATCTATGCTTCCTTCCTGCGGTGAATCTGTATAAGACCCTGGAGGCTGTTGTTGGGTTCTGTACTGCCTGGAGTATAGGAGCTCTATCTATGCTTCCTTCCTGTGGTGAAACTGTATAAGACCCTGGAGGCTGTTATTGGGTTCTGTGCTGCCTGGAGTATAGGAGCTCTATCTATACTTCCTTCCTGTGGTGAATCTGTATAAGACCCTGGAGGCTGTTGTTGGGTTCTGTGCTGCCTGGAGTATAGGAGCTCTATCTATACTTCCTTCCTGTGGTGAATCTGTATAAGACCCTGGAGGCTGTTGTTGGGTTCTGTGCTGCCTGGAGTATAGGAGCTCTATCTATGCTTCCTTCCTGTGGTGAATCTGTATAAGACCCTGGAGACTGTTGTTGGGTTCTGTGCTGCCTGGAGTATAGGAGCTCTATCTATGCTTCCTTACTGCGGTGAATCTGTATAAGACCGGTGGTCTTAATAAATCTGTATATGTGTGTGTTTTTTCCAGAGTGCTATAAAAAATATTGCCATAATATATTTTATTTTCAATCAAATAGATATTTTAAATGTAATTATACTGTCCTGAGGATATGTCTATAGTTTACTTAAATACCATTCCAAAGATTCCACCCTTCAGTGTAGTATATATAACCAGAATGATCCAATACAGTATTAGAGCTCTAAGAAGCGGTCTGGTAGATTGAATTGACAAAACCGCTGGGAGAGTTCACCACTGAGGAGCTAAGCTCTCCCAATATATTTTTCATCGCAGTAAGGACAGTAGAAGTTTGATTTATTTGTGAAAAGAAACATTCGCGTTTTGGTGTTTTCATTTGTATTATATAGATGGCACGTTATTGCTATGTATTAATTAGAGATCTATTGATATCCTTAAATTGATGATTCGTTAGATAAATAATTAAATTTTACTAATTATAACCGCTATAATATAGTAGAAGCGAAATTTTGGCCCCTAGAAAAAGAAAAGTTAATATTTGTTTAATAAAAATTAAGAGTTTACACAAAAGGGGGACATTTGTTGAGGTTTAAGAACTTAAAACAATAGGGAATAAATGCGATTAAATATGGTTATACAAATAAAAATTATTTAAATAATAAATTATTTGAAAATAGAATTAGAGAGCTAAGAGTCTTTGTTGACATCTGAATATACATCTTTTTTTCTTTTTCTCATACTATTTTGACGGTACCTCCAGTTTATATATATATTTTTTTCGGGGAGGTCGGTGGAAGGATGGTCTAAACCATTGGTTTTCGACCGCTACGACCCGGGTTCGATTCCCGCAATTGGGCACTTTTTTCTGATTTAAAAAATGCTCCAATGGCCCCCGATTCTTGCAAAAGTCCAACCCCACCAGCGAGTGCAAGTAACCAAACGGGGCTCTGGCACATTTGTAAATGCATAGTCGAACTGATTTTCCCATGTGTAGACATGTGGTGCACTTACAGTAAAAGCAGTCGTCTTCTTCTACCCTCCATGATCATCATGGCCTGTACCACGTGTATTAAGGATAAGCAAAAAAATAATAATACAAAGGGGGATCAATAAATAAGGTGAATTATCTTATTTCTTAAAATTAAAAAAGCAAAAATAATTTAAACCACAGAATATTAAAATATAACATCGAGAGACTATTTAAGGTGTTCTGTTCTTTTTTCCCACGCGCGGCGCGAGACTTATAAATAAACTAAAATGGAAGCTCCCTTGAAGAATTGCACCACGCTTGAACAACGTGCAGTTATTCGTTTCTTGAATGCAGAAGGTATTCAAACATCTCAAATATGCCAAAGAATGAAAAATATCTATGGTGAGTCTTGTTTGTCTCAAAAAACATTTATAAATGGGTTAACGAGTTCAAAAATGGACGAATTACATGTTCCTCAGGTCTCAACGTTCGGCCGGTAAAGTTTTGTTAACAATTTTTTGAGATGTTGATGGACCAATCTGTCTTGATTTTTTATCCTCAAGGCAACGTATGAACAGCGACCTTTATTGTGACATTCTTGTAAATAAGCTAAAGCCCGGTATAAGAAACAAAAGAAGAGGGAAGCTTAGTAAAGGTGTTCTCTTCCTTCATGATAATGCAAGGCCGCATACATCATGTAAAACTGTATCTACAATCATTAAATTAGGTTTTTGAAGTTTTAGAACACATCCTGCATATAGTCCAGACTTAGCCCCCTCTGACTATTTCCTTTTTGGACTACTAAAGAAGGAGTTAAAGGGAAAGCAATTTGACTCGGATGAAGATGTCCAGAAAGTGGTGCAAGATTTTTTTCACACGCTTCCTAAGAGTGCCTATAAAGAGGGTATTAACAAGTTTCCAGAACGATGGAGACGATGTATAGAAAGCCAAGGTGATTTTTTTGAATAAATCAAGTCCTATATAATTTTTTAATATCGTTCTTATTTATTTTAATAAATTATAATTCACCTTATTTATTGATCCCACCTTGTTAATATTTTTCTTTCCTACTTTTATATTTATCCCCAAAAATATGATAATTATTTAGAAGATAGATGTTGCCTGGCCAGTATTCATATTTCTTTTTAAATAGACACTCCAGTCCAGTTAACGTTTTATTTCCCTCAACTTTTCAATAAATTTTTTCGTCTTCGTTAGGAGAAATAAAAACAAAGCATTTGACAATGCGTTAAAATAGTACAAATGTGATATTGTACTGGGATAAGGTGCATAAATTATTAAAAAGGCATCTCCTTATCGTGCAACTGAAAGATACTGATGGCTTGCGCCATCTATCGGAATAAATAATTATATATCAACGAGAATAGTTGATATTTAATCCGATAGATGGCGCAAGCCATCAGCAACTTTTAGTTGCATGATAAGGAGATTATTTTTCATAATTTGACAAGGCGTTAAAAAATTTTCTCTTTTTATTTCTCCTGACGAAGACAAAAGATGTTTGTTGAAACATAAGAAATTAAAATTTTAACTGGCCGAAGTGTCTTTTTTTAAAGAATATTATTTAGGGTTTTTTTTTTTACTCTTTTACAAATTTTGATGACTAAACAGTCAGAGTATTTCTTTACCAATTTCTTGAAAAAAGGAATATCATGTATTTAAAATATCAGAAAAACTATAAATAACGTTAATAGACTGAGTGTATGTATAAATATTTTATTAATGTTTCATTAAAATGTTTTATTAATATAAAAAAACGCATCGTTGGAAGACTTTATTTTATTTTCAATTAAAATGTTTATTCAGTATATCTCTTTAGATGGCTTTCAAATTAGTTGACAGTTTTTGCTGAAAATTGCTATGGATTTCGTACATCTTAAAATATAACTCCCTTTACCTTTCTAGTATATATTATTGTTTCTCCTTTTAACCAAATGTTTTTGGTTTATCATTAATGGTAATTTATTACCTTTATGAGAAAACATTCTTACTATAAATTTACATATTTTCATTAATATCTCTGATTAATTTCTCTCATTAGCTCTTACACACTTCTTTTTATTTTTCTCTGAAATTTTGAAAGCACCAATAATTTAAATTTATATATTTAATTGACATCTATCGTTGATATTTTGTACAAATAAATTTACTGGCAATGCGCTTCTTTTAAATATCATCAAAAATTATCTCTACAGACCTTAGTGCAATTATATAAGTTATTAAATGAGAGGGCTTGGCTCATCAATAGTGAACCCTCTCAGCGGTTTCGCCAAATTAATCTCTAGACCGCCCTACTATTGTATTGGATTGGATTGGGATATACTTGTATTTCTATGGAAGGCAGCTAAGGGGTGTTTAGTGAACCTATGGACATAAGCTTATAGGTCTGTAGAGGTACATACATATAATTTCAAGGTATTGCATCGAGCAAAGCTCTTGCGCATTAATGTTGAAATCCCCTTCGGTAAATTTATAAATAGAAGACAAATTCGTTGAGGTAAGAGTTTCCTTTTACTTATCACGACAATGCAAGCTTTCGGGTGTAACAGCCCTTCGACAGGTATAATTTTACGATACTAAAACCTATGTTATTTTATACCTTCTCAATCACACACACAAATCTTTATTAAGACCCACCGGTCTCAAACAGATTCACCACAGTAAGGAAGCATAGATGGAGCTCCTATACTCCAAGCAGCACAGAACCCAACAACAGCCTCCGGGGTCTTATACAGATTCACCACAGGAAGGAAGCATAGATGGAGCTCTTATACTCCAGGCAGCACCGAACCCAACAACAGTATCCAGGGTCTTATACAGATTCACTACAGGAAGGGAGCATAGATAGAGCTCTTATACTCCAGGCAGCACAGAACCCAACAGCAGCCTCCAGGGTCTTATACAGATTCACCACAGGAAGGAAGCATAGATGGAGCTCCTATACTCCTGGCAAACACAAAACTCAACAACAGTCTCCAGGATCTTATACAGATTCACCACATGAAAGAAGCATAGATAGAGCTCCTATACTCCAGGCAGCACAGAACCCAACAACAGTCTCCAGGGTCTTATACAGATTCACCACAGAAGGAAGCATAGATGGAACTCCTATACTCCAAGCAGCACAGAACCCAACAACAGCCTCCAGGGTCTTATACAGATTCACCACAGAAGGAAGCATAGATGGAACTCCTATACTCCAGGCAGCACAGAACCCAACAACAGCCTCCAGGGTCTTATACAGATTCACCACAGAAGGAAGCATAGATGGAACTCCTATACTCCAAGCAGCACAGAACCCAACAACAGCCTCCAGGGTCTTATACAGATTCACCACAGAAGGAAGCATAGATAGAGCTCCTATACTCCAGGCAGCACAGAACCCAACAGCTCCTAGGTCCGACGTATGTCCAGTGGCCACACCGTACATAGGTTAGCGTATCACTGAAAAGACGAGTGTGGAATCAGCCGCGTTCTAGTCTTCACTTTCTTCATCCAAATAAACAATGGAAGACTAAAGAGGATGATCCCATTTGGCGAATCCACTATTCTATTCTAAACACGCTCTGACTGCAGCCTTGTAGAATTTATATAAATCATTTTTTGATTATCCCTAGTACACGTAGTACGGGCCTTAATAATCATGGTGAGAAGAGGTAGGCTACTGCTTAACTGTCTACACCACATGTCCTACACATGTGAAAAGTAGATAAATTATATATAAATATATTCAACAAAGATTCATATATTGGATATATAATTATTTTATTGTTCCAATATTTCGAGGGGCAACTCGCCTCTCTTTATCGAGGATATATGCACATGCACATCGAAATATTGGAACAATAAAATAATTATAAATCCAATATATGCACTTATTGAATATAATTTTAATTATGGATTTCTCAATCTTCAAAATATATATTATAAGCAAATATATACCTCCTCACTCAAGCTTCTTGAAGATGATCCATCCGTAAAAATAGATTTTAACTGGTGGATGGATGCTACCTTAGGTTCTCTCTTCAGTTGTTCTATAAATTTAGTAGGAAGAGAGATGCCTTGATTTGATGCCTTAAAATGTGCACCCATACCTCGCTTGCGTCGGGGTTACGTTTCAAAAAAACAAAACGCAAATTGAAACGACGCAAAGTGAAATAAAATTTTGATGGCATGGCGCAATCAAAAACAAAGGTGTTGCCATATTTTAGGAAATAAAATTCAAAAAAAAAAATTAAAGACTCGAATCCAAAACAACGCAACTTCGAAAATATACCGACGCACAGTGAAAATCAGTAAAAATTGAGCAGCGACGCAACTTCGAAAAAAAAACCGCAAAACGAAACGACGCAAAGCGAGGTATTGGTGTATTCTTCAATCAAACTTTCTAGTAAGCTCTATCATGTCTTAGCACATGACCTATTTAATTCAGTTTCCATTTCCATTGTATTTTAATGAGGCATCTGTTTTCTCCCACTATAGTAATAACATTTCATCGTTTATAACCCAAGTAAACCAAGGCAAATACACTCATGGACAAAACTTAAGGAAGTTGTACCTTTTACCATGGATATTAGGATTCAGACAATAACTCTAAAAGATACTCTCATGGACAAACCTTAAGGATGCTGTACCCTTTTAACCATGTATATCGGGAGTCAGACAATAACTCTAAAAGATACACTCATGGACAAAACTTAAGGAAGTTGTACCTTTTACCATGTATATCAGGATTCAGACAATAACTCTAAAAGATACACTTATGGACAAAACTTAAGGAAGTTGTACCCTTTAGCATGTATATCGGGAGTCAGACAATAACTCTAAAAGATACACTCATGGACAAAACTTAAGGAAGTTGTACCTTTTAGCATGTATATCAGGATTCAGACAATAACTCTGAAAGATACACTCATGGACAAAAATTAAGGATGTTGTACCTTTTAGCATGTATATCAGGATTCAGCCAATAACTCTGAAAGATATTATAGTGACCTTTATTGAAGACATACGAGATAATTAGATAACTAAGTGTGAACAATATTGCTTCTCTTAAAAAAAAAAGACGATCATCGACATAAAAAAAAACGTTCAACTTCCTTAGGTTTTGTCAATGAGTGTATATAAACAAAGACTGACCTACTTCGGACATATAATGAGAGAAAATTAATTGAAAAAGATGTTAATGTTGGGAAAATTTGAAGAAAGAGATAAAGAGGTGTAATAACAACAAAGTTGTTCAACAAAGTTCTCACGAAAACAGTAAGCAGAAGTTGTCATATATCACAAAGTCTGCTCAAAGAAGAAGGTAAAATCAATAGAAGTGGATTAGCCTCATTGCCGGTAAAATGTTGAAGTTAATGAGGCTTGGAGCCGAGGGACTGGAACAAATTGGAAGTCAGTTCTCAAGGGAGAGAGTCCTGGTTTGATTTGATAGAGGATCTAATAGCAAGTTGGAGCTTACATAATGGGGCTTCCTTGTGCAATATGTAAATATGGGAATGACTTGTTTATCTTCTCAACTTGCTCTATTTATTTTAAATCCCCATCGAATGTTTTTATTACGTAAATGTCATTTTATTCGTCTTGTTTTCTAATTTGACATCTTCAATTGTGAATTTGTTTGAATTTCATATGAAATTATAAATGAACAGGCAGACAGAGAGAGAGACAGCAAGAATAGACATTTTATCGAATGACCAGTTTTTTTTGGTCGTTGAGGTACAGCTTGCACCACGCTGATGAGGGCCAACAGCCCGAAACGCGCCTGTGGTTATTTTTCTTGATTTCTAAAGAATGGGTATCTGGCCAATTCTGGAATAATTTAAAATCAACAAGAATAGTTGATATTTATTCTAATAGATGGCGCAAGCCATCAGCAAATTTTATCTGCACGATAAGGAGATGCCTTTTTCATAATTTTATTTATTGTTGTTGTCGTGTCCAATGAAGAGCCTCAGATGTCTCTATAAATCTCTATCACAGCAGTCGCAATGTTCTAAATCTTGATTGTGTAAAGCTGCTGTTCTGGGTCCATGTCAATTTTCTGTTGTTGTCGTGTCCAATGAAAAGCCTCAGATGTCTCCATGCATCTCTATGAGAGCAGTCGCAATGTCCTCTATCTTGAGTGTGTAAAGCTGCAGTTCTGAGTCCATTTCAATTTTTTGTTGTTGTGTTCAATGAAGAGCCTCAGATGTCTCTATAAATCTCTATCACAGAAGTCGCAATGTTCTAAATCTTGATTGTGTAAAGCTGCTGTTCTGGGTCCATGTCAATTTTCTGTTGTTGTTGTGTCCAATAAAGAGCCTCAGATGTCTCCATGCATCTCTATCACAGCAGTCGCAATTTCCTCTATCTTGGGTGTGTAAAGCTGCTGTTCTGGGTCCATGCCAATTTTCTGTTGTTGTTGTCGTGTCCAATGAAAAGCCTCAGATGTCTCCATGCAGCTCTATGAGAGCAGTCGCAATGTCCTCTATCTTGGGTGTGTAAAGCTGCTGTTCTGAGTCCATTTCAATTTTCTGTTGTTGTGTTCAATAAAGAGCCTCAGATGTTTCCATAAATCTCTATCACAGCAGTCGCAATGTTCTCCATCTTGGGTCTGTAAAGCTGCTGTTCTGTTTCAATTTTCTGCAAGGTTGCGGTCATTGCTAGATATGAGAATATGTGGGTAGGTGTTAGTTCCAAACAAAGACAATTGTCCTGTAGGCTCTTGGACATTTTATTTAAAATCATAAAATTGACAGCTATGTTCTTTCTTTGTCATGACTTCCCGTAGAGTATAGAAACGCCAGTCTTTTACGACCATTCCAAATATAAGCCATAAAACCCAATGGCTCTGAAACAGGTTGATCGAATAAATCGACCGGATTCAACCTGCATGTCACTTCAATTGTTTTAGATATTCAATGTTTGTTATCAAAGAAAAAAAAGAATGGATGTATAATAGATATTAATCCTTTATACACAAATAAAAAATCGAATAAGTTCACACACACACACAAGTAATAAAAACTATTTTAAAAAACATTCCCGAGAGGCATTTTGATATATATTTAGAAGAGTATATGTGGGATTATTTCTATTATTATTATAATATAAGGTTGTCCCAGAAGTTCGTGTTTTTCTTAAAGCGTTGTTTTTCTTATTACTTGCGAATATTATTTAGACGATAAAAACATGGCGAAGGAAGACGAGTTTCTTTTATTGATGCATTAGAGCAAGCTTTCGGGTAAAAAGCCCTTCAACAGGCAAGATAAAAACGACACTATAACGACACATAGTGTCGTTTTTATCTTGCCTGTTGAAGGGTTTTTACCCGAAAGCTTGCTCTAATGCATCAATAAAAGAAACTCGTCTTCCTTCGCCATGTTTTTATCGTCTAAATTCAATCCAGGAAGAATTCTTTATCTATATTTGGCGAATATTATTATTACGGCGAATACATAACAATACACAATTACTATATACATATACAATTACTTTATACATAATACAAAGACATTATACATAATGGCGAATAATATTGGTATATCAATTCTTTTCAAGTTTTTACGAACTTCTAGACAACCTTTATTTTGATAAAACAAAAAACATTCCTAAATGTTTCCTTTTCGTTGCTCAGATTCACATTGTGACAGATTAAACTGTTAGCTAATATACACTGTGATGGATAAAACATTAAACATTTATACCTTTTAGCATATATATCAGGATTCAGACAATAACTCTGAAAGATATTACAGTGACCTTTATTGAAGACACACGAGATAATCAAGTGTGAAAAGAATTGCCTCTTTCTCCCCCCCCCCCCCCCCCAAAAAAATAGACTACCAGCGATAACAAAGACATTCCACTTTCTTAAGTTATATCCATGAGTGTATTATACGCCACAAAGATAATTTCCTATTTAAACAGATATTAATGTTTGAATAACTTCAAACATCTATATTTCTAACCTTTCCATCATGGTAAAAAGTATCAAAAGAGATTCTTAGTCAAGATAGTATCACCAAAAAACAAACATTCTATCCGGAATTTCTACCGGTTCCTCGCCTGCACTATCCTATTAGTGTTTAAGAGCCACTTTCAAGCTTCAAATCGATCTTCTTGTTTTCTTTTTAAATGTTTTACTTTAACACCATTTTCTAAACCCGTTGTTTCCTTTTTGTAAAAGTTTAAACGCCCCCACAAACTTTCTTAAATCGATACAATAAAAAGTCTCTTGACTCTGTTAAAATAACCAAAATTTCCGAAGATTATTTTAGTTTCTAATTCCGAAGTTTTAATATTCTTAGTTTTTTCCAACTTTCTAATAGTTAATTTTTATTGGTTTAAATATAGATTCTTACAAATATATATGTGTGATATGTATTAGCTTTTAATTAGGCCTTTTATTATTTATTTATTTATTTATTTATTTCAACACACAAAACGCGATATACCGGCTAGGGATAATTGCGTCGTTTTAATTTTTTTTTTATAAACAGAAACAGTTATAAAAATATTATACAAGAAAAAGTAATTAAAAATTAAAAAAGAGAAACATATATTAGAAACCTGAATCTTTCAGGTTAGAAAGATAATCATAAATATATTTACAAAAATAGTTAAACCTATGATAATTCTCTTTGCTATTTACAAATTGATATAGATCTACAACATTATTTATTGTCTGTTGTCTAGCGCGTATATCCAATTGTCAACACTTATATCCAATAAAAAGACATTCTTACACATTTTTTCTTAATTAATTATAAAATAAGAATATAAACAATAGCAATGCGTTTCTTTATTTGAGCAAAGTACAAGCTTTCGGATCTTTATAATCCTTTAACGGCATAGCAAAGTAGCCTGTAGAATGATTATAAAGATCTGAAAGTTTGTACTTTCCACGAATAAATAAACACATTGCTATTGTTTATATCCTTGCTTTATACTCTATAGCAATTTTCTCTTCCTAATGGAATCATATACTTTTATTAATTATGTTTATATTAATGTGTATTGTGTAATTAATATGCTACAATTATATTGTGTTAATATATTTGCTCAGAAAAATCTTTCCAGAATAAAAATACTTATTCTTTAACTGTATTTTATATAATAGACTAATTATATTGGATCAGGGCGTTCAGCCAACTGAAATATTAATCAAATTACGAAACTATTTTAGACGCGTAATATTCTTTTTAAAATAAAACAATTTCTACTGCCCTTACTGTAATGGAAAAAATGAGCCAGGCCTTCCCTTTAATTTTCCCATTGCAGTAAGGGCAGTAGAAATTGTTTAATTTTAAAAAGAATATTACGCGTCTATAATAGTTTCGTATTTTGATAACAGATGGCGCGCTAGTGCATCGTAATTGAAATATTAATAAAATAAATGATATTTTGATCCAATATATGTCTTTTTAATTAAAGATTTATTTATGGATATTGTTCTATTTTCAAATACTAATTATATATAGAGAAATCATTCGATTTTTTTTAAAATTCAAATTAGGAAAAAAAATGGCACCTCCTGATCTTATAACTAAAATATTTCTTATGGCTTGAAAAATCCCTGATTTTTAATTATTCAAGAAATAGCCTAATCTTTGTTAATCAAATAAAGTCAACCACTTCAGGCTGTTGGTCCTCATCAGCGTGGTGCAGACTGTACTTCAACAACCAAATTAAATGGTCCCTTGAGGCGTTTTTTCTGAAAAATTAGAGAATGGGTATTTATACCATAAATATGTAAGAACGCCAAACTGGTATGTGAAAATCTAGATGTAAAATTTTGGCAGGGGAATATTAATCTACACAAATCAAGGCCGCCTCTCCTGTCAAAAATAGACATCGTATATGTAATATATCAGCGTGAAATATTCTGTGAAGATTGTATGCTTCTGTAATTCACAAGTTGTTATCATCATAGTTGTTTTGAATTTTTATAATTTGCATTATATTCTTCTTTATTGCATTCATTTAATTTAATATTTTTGTGTTTATTTCTTTTGATTAAATATTCAAATATATATAAATAAATATAATAATAAATATATATAACAATAAAATTTGTATTTCTTCGTTTCACTAAAGTTATTTCAGTATAGATGACATTTAGCTTTCACGTCTATTTTGACGAGATAAGGTGATTCGGTTCCAAATTCACTTTATTAGTTGCCGCTCAACAAGAGCAACCTAGTTTATGATATTTGCAACAATATATGTGAAGGTTATTTACATATTAAACAAAATGTTAACGTGGGATTAAATCTCTATTCATGACTGTTGGGAAACGAGGGTGTTACCCACTCATCCGCCGACTTCTTAGAGAAGGTGAACTTTATTTTCAAGTATATACAACAAAACATCAAAAAAAGCCTTTATTGAGAACCTCTCGTCCTATAGAGGATTCGCCAGTTTACAGAGTAAGTGAAGAGAACTAAGAATACAGAGATATATGTAGTAGGTATAGTGTAGTATTTTCTACACTGTGACTATATACAACAGAAGCAACAAGCCTTTTACTGGAATCAAAGTCCCATACAGGATTCGTCATTCTAGTCCTGACAAAGATTATTTACATATAATTATTTACATCAATTAGATTATGTATATAGCTTTCCCTTCTCTTCAGCCGTCTTCCAAAATTTGAACAACGCAAAAGCTCCAGCTCTGTTTCTCACCACCTCATTCAACAGGAGCTCCAAAGAGAGTCCCTCAAGGTCTATTTCACTGAGGAGCACTTCTCGTTCGTCTTTCAGCCCCATACATGAGAGTATATGGTGATGTAGCCCAGGCTCCATTCTTGTCCCGCAAATCTCGCATGTCCATCCGTCTGTTTCAAATATTATTTTCAATTATATGTGAAAGATAGTAAAGGAGTAAAAATACATTTGAATCAGATTGTGTGTGTGATATATATAAGAAGCAAAACCATAAATATGTGGGATGGTTGCGAACGTGTTGGTGTGGCTTGTGGAAAGGCCGTTGATAAGATTATAATTATTTATAAAATAAATTAATTTATTTAAAGCCCCGAAATATATTACAATTACAATTATTTTATTTCCAAAGCGCTATATCCCGCAAGGGATACTTACGCCAAACAAGGAGAAAAGTTTATTTACATAAGTTATTTACATTATTCAACGCATGAAAACATTAGAGATCCAGATTTTGTAGAAAGTTTAGAATATATTTACAAAATGAATTAAACTTTAAATATGATTTTTTTGTCGGAAATCAAATCGATAAGTTCACAGACAACTAGTTCATTCTTCGCCCCGAAATATATAGAGAAGAAAGAAGTAACGGCCGCTGGAAGCAAGCCTTGTTGTTCGAACGACGCGCGTGCTTAGAGTCCCGGATGCCGCCCGCGCATGCGTAGTGAGGCCGTCACACTACCGCCCGTATGTGTATTGAAGTTTTGTCCCAGTTCGCGCTCGCTGAAGCAAAGTGTGGTCGCCACAAATATACTCAAATTTACTATCCTAAAAAAATCTTAGGTCCACAGTTTACTCAAATACCATAACTAATATTGCTACCCTTCAGGAGCAACCTATTTTATGATTATGATGAAAATGATGATTATACAAGTAACTCTGTAACGACGAGAAAGATCGACATCGCCGTGATAGTCAGCAGGGTCAGTTCTGCCCCATGTGGGGCGCCAATACTAGGTGAGAATGGACCAGTCAACAAGGAAGAAACCCAGTTGATGGCCAGGAGTGATGTCATCCTCTCTGTTGTTGACGACGGCTGTTGCTCTCTGTATGTCACTTACTTTGTTTTGGATAAAGAGGAGCCTAACAGATATCATTACCGATACCACATGCTTATTTGGTCATCCTTAACATGACAGAAGCGGTGTAGCAACACGTTATACGTGTAGAATCCTCCTCAAATATGTCATCCAGCAAAAAAAGATTTTGGAAGATGTTCTCTGTATGTTACTTTGTTCTCCAGAATACACGAAGGTGTATAAAGAGGAGTCCAACAGAGATCCTTACAGATCCCGTGTGCTGATTTGGCCATCCTTGACATGGCAAAAACGGTATAACAACACGCTTTACGTGTAGAAACCTCCTCAAATATGTCATACAGCCAAAAGGATGTTAGATGATGCTCTATGTATGTTACTTCCTTTGTTCTCCATAATACAAGAAGGTAAATAAAGATAAGTCGAACAGATATTCTTACAGATCCCGTGTGTTCAATTGGCCATTCTTGGCACAGTAAAGGCGGCGTAAACAACATGCTATACTGTAGGATCATCCTCAAATATGTCAATCAGCCAAAAGGATGTTAGATGATCCTCATTGTATGTCACTTGTTCTCCATAATACACGAAGGTAAATAAAGAGAAGTCGAACAGATGGTGGTGGTGCTTATCTCCATGGTTAAACCTATTCCTGAAGTCCACTTCTCTCCAATTTTGTGATGGTAGTTATAGGCCTGGAAAATGGCCCTCTATTGTCAGTTCTGAGCATGATAAGATATGAGTCGAACAGATATTCTTAACGATTCCACGTGCATATTTGATCATCCTTGACATGGCAGAAGCGGCGTAAAAACACGCTATAGATAATAGGATCACCTCAAATGTGTTAAACAGCCTAAAGACCAAACTGTCCCACCAAACGACAAATCTCCATCTAGGGTGTGAGGGTAAATGCTTAGCTTGACAGCAACTGCGTTAATTCTTAATACATTCAACACATGATTAAAATTTGTTTTGAATTCCAAGTTATTTCAATACCTAAAGTTGACAATGGTTTTCTATGGTGCTGTCAACATTCAAACTGAATAAATAAACCTCAGAAATGGAATATTTAATTGAATATTTAATAAGATCTGTGAAATTTAAATATGAAAGAACTTCCTCCCTCTAAGAAAAGGAAGTTCAAGGAAAACATTAATTATTAATAAATATTGACTTTTGACTAATCATTAAAATTAATTAATAGAAATGTTTGGTGATTTTCAGATTAACAACTCTGTTCTTGACCGGCTACCTAATATAATTCACCTGAGAAAATATACTGGAGAGTTCAACACTTGATGAGCCAGTCTGAGCAAGTAAGTTTTTATTTTATCAATAGTTTTAGAATTTTGTTTTAATGTGATATAAAAAGAGCATCGCAGAGTATTTACACTCATAGACAAAACTTAAGGAAGTTGTACCTTTTACCATGTATATCGGGTTTCAGACAATAACTTTGAAAGATATTACAGTGACCTTTATTGAAGACACACGAGATAACCAAGTGTATATACACTCATAGACAAAACTTAAGAAAGTTGTACCTTTTACCATGTATATCGGGTTTCAGACAATAACTTTGAAAGATATTTCAGTGACCTTTATT
This sequence comes from Cordylochernes scorpioides, assembly GCA_030710605.1. Classification (NCBI taxonomy): domain Eukaryota; kingdom Metazoa; phylum Arthropoda; class Arachnida; order Pseudoscorpiones; family Chernetidae; genus Cordylochernes; species Cordylochernes scorpioides. Next base: position 6,856,260 of record CP092873.1, read on the forward strand.
GAAGACACACGAGATAACCAAGTGTATATACACTCATTTACAAAACTTAAGAAAGTTGTACCTTTTACCATGTATATCGGGATTCAGACAATAACTCTGAAGATATTACAGTGACCTTTGTTAAAGACACACGAGATAACCAAGTGTGTATACACTCATGGATAAAACTTGAGGAATCTTTACCTTTTAGAATGTATATCAGGATACAGACAATAACTCTAAAAGATATTACAGTGATATTTAATGAAGAAACACGAGATAACCAAATGTGTATACACTCATAGACAAAACTTAAGGAAGTTGTACCTTTTAGCATGTATATCGGGATTCAGACAATAACTATGAAAGATATTACAGGGACATTTATTAAAGGCACATGAGATAACCAAGTGTATATACACTCATAGACAAAACTTAAGGAAGTTGTACCTTTTAGCATGTATATCGGGATTCAGACAATAACTATGAAAGATATTGCAGTGACCTTTATTGAAGACACACGAGATAACCAATATACACTCATAGACAAAACTTAAGGAAGTTGTACCTTTTAGCATGTATATCGGGATTCAGACAATAACTATGAAAGATATTACAGGGACATTTATTAAAGGCACATGAGATAACCAAGTGTATATACACTCATAGACAAAACTTAAGGAAGTTGTACCTTCTAGCATGTATATCGGGATTCAGACAATAACTCTGAAAGATATTGCAGTGACCTTTATTGAAGACACACGAGATAACCAATATACACTCATAGACAAAACTTAAGGAAGTTGTACCTTTTAGCATGTATATCGGGATTCAGACAATAACTCTGAAAGATATTGCAGTGACCTTTATTGAAGACACACGAGATAACCAATATACACTCATAGACAAAACTTAAGGAAGTTGTACCTTTTAGCATGTATATCGGGATTCAGACAATAACTCTGAAAGATATTACAGTGACCTTTATTGAAGACACACGAGATAACCAATATACACTCATGGACAAAACTTAAGGAAGTTGTACCTTTTAGCATGTATATCGGGATTCAGACAATAACTCTGAAAGATATTACAGTGACCTTTATTGAAGACACACGAGATAACCAATATACACTCATGGACAAAACTTAAGGAAGTTGTACCTTTTAGCATGTATATCGGGATTCAGACAATAACTCTGAAAGATATTACAGTGACCTTTATTGAAGACACACGAGATAACCAATATACACTCATGGACAAAACTTAAGGAAGTTGTACCTTTTCAGCATGTATATCGGGATTCAGACAATAACTCTGAAAGATATTACAGTGACCTTTATTGAAGACACACGAGATAACCAATATACACTCATGGACAAAACTTAAGGAAGTTGTACCTTTTAGCATGTATATCGGGATTCAGACAATAACTCTGAAAGATATTACAGTGACCTTTATTGAAGACACACGAGATAACCAATATACACTCATGGACAAAACTTAAGGAAGTTGTACCTTTTACCATGTATATCGGGATTCAGACAATAACTCTGAAAGATATTACAGTGACCTTTATTGAAGACACACGAGATAACCAATATACACTCATGGACAAAACTTAAGGAAGTTGTACCTTTTAGCATGTATATCGGGATTCAGACAATAACTCTGAAAGATATTACAGTGACCTTTATTGAAGACACACGAGATAACCAATATACACTCATGGACAAAACTTAAGGAAGTTGTACCTTTTAGCATGTATATCGGGATTCAGACAATAACTCTGAAAGATATTACAGTGACCTTTATTGAAGACACACGAGATAACCAATATACACTCATGGACAAAACTTAAGGAAGTTGTACCTTTTAGCATGTATATCGGGATTCAGACAATAACTCTGAAAGATATTACAGTGACCTTTATTGAAGACACACGAGATAACCAATATACACTCATGGACAAAACTTAAGGAAGTTGTACCTTTTAGCATGTATATCGGGATTCAGACAATAACTTTGAAAGATATTACAGTGACCTTTATTGAAGACACACGAGATAACCAATATACACTCATGGACAAAACTTAAGGAAGTTGTACCTTTTAGCATGTATATCGGGATTCAGACAATAACTCTGAAAGATATTACAGTGACCTTTATTGAAGACACACGAGATAACCAATATACACTCATGAACAAAACTTAAGGAAGTTGTACCTTTTACCATGTATATCGGGATTCAGACAATAACTCTGAAAGATATTACAGTGACCTTTATTGAAGACACACGAGATAACCAATATACACTCATGGACAAAACTTAAGGAAGTTGTACCTTTTAGCATGTATATCGGGATTCAGACAATAACTCTGAAAGATATTACAGTGACCTTTATTGAAGACACACGAGATAACCAATATACACTCATGGACAAAACTTAAGGAAGTTGTACCTTTTACCATGTATATCGGGATTCAGACAATAACTCTGAAAGATATTACAGTGACCTTTATTGAAGACACACGAGATAACCAATATACACTCATGGACAAAACTTAAGGAAGTTGTACCTTTTAGCATGTATATCGGGATTCAGAAAATAACTCTGAAAGATATTACAGTGACCTTTATTGAAGACACACGAGATAACCAATATACACTCATGGACAAAACTTAAGGAAGTTGTACCTTTTACCATGTATATCGGGATTCAGACAATAACACTGAAAGATATTACAGTGACCTTTATTGAAGACATAATAGATAATCAAGTGTTAAATTATGATACATTAGCGCGCCATCTGTTATTAAATTTGAAACTATTATAGACGCGTATGATTCTGTAGTAAGGACAGTAGAAATTGCTTAATTTTCAAAAGAATCATATCGTCTATAATGGTTTCGAATTTTCATACCAAGTGTGAACAAAATTGACTCTGTATCTTTAAAAAAAAAAAGACCGACGACAACAAAGACTTTCCACTTTCTTAAGTATTGTCCATGAGTGTATTTACTATACATGCTTCCTAGCATTGATATACAAACGAATGAATTCTTGCATTCATCCATCAATATTACAATTTGATGTTCATTGATACTTTAGAGTCTTATTGTCCGGTTATATAATCTCATTTTAAAATAAGGCAATAAAGCTCCATTCTATATTCAAGATTGACTTGTGCTTAAAAAATAGATAGACAATCTTAGTTATGATAAACAACCTTTAAGATAATAGACTTGGTAATAATAAAACTTATAGATAAAAAAAATTATATATAATAAAACTTATTGTTAATAAAACTTATAGGTAAATAAACAAACACTATTTAGAAACCTTTTGGTAGAAAAACGTGTTTAAATATATGTTTAAAATAGTGTACTTAACTTGGATGATTGAAGACTGACATTGAATTAAATTTTAGTACACCTATCCCCCGATTTACACGGTACTTGTTTCACACGTTTTCGCTTTTACACGGTTTTCCAAATAAGTTTTTTTTTTTTTTATCGCACTATACAAAATGCTATTGTGATTGAACACATGCGCTGTGTACACATCTCACGAGGAATCCCGAGCTTATGTGCTGACTACATATTTTAACCTGTAAATACATTTTATTTTTATTTCTGTGTACACCTATCCCCCGAATTTACACGTTTTTCTCAGGAACGTATCTACCGTGTAAATCGGGGGATAGGTGTACTTTAATTAAAACATAAGGATTAAATATATGAAAAGTTTGACGCGCGTTTAAATGGCGTCGCTTCCCTTCTTGGTAAAAGTTCTTTCTGCTTCTTTTTTCCGCCGCGCATACACACCACTTATGATTCTTGGTCGCCGACCGCGCAGGCTCACCTCTTCTCACCGGCGCCAGGCGAGCTTATCTAGATTTGGTTAATCTAACCTCTCCACCATTTATATTCAAGAAATTTTTTCACGAAATTTTCTCTTACAAATAGAAGTTTTATTGCTGTTCTTACTGTAATGGAAAATATTGGAATGACTTTTCTTATCGGTGATACACTTTCACACCGTTTTTATCATTACAATCAACTCCGCCTTTGCCGGTCCCAAGTCCGGATGAAAAAGGAGAAGGGGGAGCAGTAACAAGCTCACTAAAAAACCTGGGCTCAGCTGGCCCGGCTGATAGTACCCTGTAAGGACTCCTGATCCAGGGATACAGGATGAGCAGCATCTGTACTCCATGTTAGGAGCAGCTGCACATGGCGTCTTTTCCTCATGTCAGAGGTGGCCATTTCTTTTGGAGCTAAGTCGGCCTGCCACTGAGTAGTGCTCCCAGTCTTAATTACAAAGGCAGACACATTCTACTTCACCCAGTCATGATGGTTGTCAAACAGACACCATCAAGGGTCACAAATTGATACCCTAATATGATTGAGTGGAAATAAGAAAGAAGAAGAAGACCATTACAATCAATCATATTGTTATGAGATTGCATGCATGCATCTGCATATTGAGATATATTCTGCTAATATATCTCTCTCTCTCCAGTACTTGGAAGGAATTAGTTGAATTTTGGATGTAGGGATGAATTCTGTGATTTGAAGTCAGCATAAAGATACTGTGAACATGGTGGCAAGATATTGTAACATGGATGACAAGGCCAAGATTCCAGAGTAAAGTTGGGGAAAGAGGGGTGGACTCTAGCGGCCCCCGCTGCCATGTGGCAGGCGCTAAAAACAGCATTCCTGTGTGGGGGAGGACAGAGTCTGGTTACATCTGCGGCAAGGAGAAGACGTGGCGACTTGCCTCCGGGCGCGTGGATGATCCGACAAATAGAGCCTGACATCGGAGCGGTCTACAAGACGGTGTAGTCCGGGCTGGACGTGTATTGTGTGAAGCGGAAGGCTTCACAAGAGTGACATCCACGGCACGCCAATAATTCTTCTAACGGGGAGGTTGAAGACAAGTCCCACTGTTGTATTCCTTCTGTTAAGTGAGACATAATAAAGCGCTAATTTAGCTGCAATCCCTTCGAACTCACATGTGTATCTTTGTGGCATCCTGAGTAGACAAAGTACACGAATAGCGTCCGGGTACGACGTAACAATATTCTATATAAAGTTACGAGCGTCATGCGTTCTTAATAATTTTTCATCTCTGTCACCGTTTGCTTTTTTTTTTTGGAATGGCGCCCTCCTATTGGTTGGCTACGATCACGCCACCTTTGCCCCCCCCCCCCCCCCCTCCCATCATGCCCCCCCCCCCCCCACTCGCTTTTTCGTTTTTGTAACTATTGTGTTGGAGAGGGTCGCTCCTTAAATAAATGCATATATTAGTTAATAACTAAATGGAATCCTCTCTTTCTTTTTCCCAGTAAGAGGCGCCTACGGAAGCCAACAGTACATAGACAGATAAAGCACATAGGCTATAGTTATAAACTAACATATGCATTTATTTAAGGCGCGAATTTATAATTGTAACAAATAGTATTTGAATCAAAACATTCAATCGGGTAAAACACGGGCGTTGCCCGGGTCATTCGGCTAGTCAAAATATAAAGGAAAGGGTAGAGACCTGAAAGAATTAAAAACTGTCGACATTACAGCATGTATTAAGCCAGAATCCCAACTAAGTCACGCCAAGCTGTGATTTGCTGTGGAGGAATAAACAATCAGACGTCTAACGATGCAAAAACTGCCACAGGGCGCTAATTATCGTCTCTTCTGTACGTAATTGGGATTTCTGATTGGTAATAGTGAGTTTCAGAGCATTTTTTGACGCGTATGATTCTTTTTGATAAAAAAAAAGGTTCACTGCCCTTAATGCAATGATAAAATATTGAGAGGACCTGGTTTATCAATGGTGAACTCTCCCAGCGGTTTGTCCAATTAAATTATTTTCTATTTAAAAAAATCATATATATATATATTAGATAATAAAAGGCATATATTGGATTTTATAAAATATTTATTTTGCCAATATTTCGGCTGGCTGAACGCCAACCTTTATCGAGGCATTACATTTTTGTATTTTCATCATTTAAAATTATTTTTAGTTTAGGAATTAATTGATCAATATTTAATTGTAATTTGTTTAAATTATAATGACAATTTTTTATTCTAGCATTTAAAAGTTTCTTACCTGTTTCAAATAATATTTTTCTAGAATAATTTGTGCGGACAGGATCTTTTAAAATTAAAGAAGGTGGAATTATGCTTGCGGCGAGACACTGGTGATTAAAATGTAAGTGTAATTTCCAACTGTTGATAGAAAGTCTAAGCCTTTCCATTGTTCTGGCTAGGCGAAGCGCGTCGGTACCAAAACTGGTTAAAATCGTTTTGAAAATAGAGCAATCCATATTTAATTCATTAGATAATAAAAGGCATATATTGGATTTTATAAAATATTTATTTTGCCAATATTTCGGCTGGCTGAACGCCAACCTTTATCGAGGCATTACATTTTTGTATCTAATGTAATGTAATGTAATGTAATGTAAATGTAATGCCTCGATAAAGGTTGGCGTTCAGCCAGCCGAAATATTGGCAAAATAAATATTTTATAAAATCCAATATATGCCTTTTATTATCTAATGAATTAAATATGGATTGCTCTATTTTCAAAAATATATATATATGTTTTTGCTTATCCTTAGTACACGTGGTACAGGCCATGATAATCATGGTGGGTAGAAGTTGGCGACTGCTTTCACTGTAAGTGCCCCACATAACTACACATGTGAAAAGCAGTTCGACTTTGCACTTACAAATGTGCCAGAGCCCCGTTTGGTTACTTGCACTCGCTGGTGGGGTTGGACATTTGCAAGAATCGTAGCCATTTTAAATTTAAAAAAAGTGACTAATGCGGGAATCGAACCCGGGTCGTAGCGGTCAAAAACCAACGGTTTAGACCATCCTTCCACCGACCCCCTTGGGGTATAAAAAAATCATCTAAGAATTTAAAAATAGTTAAAATTTCTTATTATATATATAATTATGAAAAAAGTATCTCTTTATCGTGCAACTGAAAGTTGCTGATGGCTTGCGCATCTATCGAAATAAATGTCAACTATTCTCGTTGATTTCTAATTATTCCAGAATTGACCAATTACCCATTCTTAATTAATCAAGAAAATCTAACTACGTACGCATTTCGAGCTGTTGGCCCTCATATAATTCTTCTATATATAATGCCAAATTTATATCTATATTGTCAAGAAGCTCCATCCAGATGGAACACCTTTCAATCATCCCTGGACCTCGGGGGGTACCACAGGTGTGAGGGGTTCTCGGAAGCTGATCTGTAAATAAGGAAAACGGGACGCCTCAGTACCTGACGCCGCTCATTATTATTATATTTACCTGGGGATAAGTTGTTTTTATCATCTGACTCTCTCTCCCTATAAATACCTCTTGTATATAATTTTATTGGAGAACTAAAAGGTAAATACCCACCTTTATAATAAATTAATTATTCCCAAATTTGACCTTGCTTTATTTATCTCCGCGACAATATATTTATTAGTGAAGCGTTTATTTCCAGGTACAAAATACATTTTTAAATATACATATATAATTCGATAAAAATAATCACTAGAATCAATATAAAAATAAGAACATTAAGCTTCCAACAAAACAACAAACGCACTTTATTTTAAATCTTATTTTATTGGCGTTTTAATGATGTAACATATTTTCTCCTGTAGAAGGGCTTTCTTGCTCGAAAGCCTGAGAGATTTTTAAATAAAAAAAAAATATGTTTTAAAGAAACTTTTCCTTGGAGGCTTAATGCTCTTATTTTAACATATATAATTCTTTGATAAATCTTTTGGTAAAATAAATGATATTTTAATCGAATATATGCCTTTTTAGTTGAAGATTTATTTATGGATTGCTCAATTTTCAAAAATATATGTAATTCTATATCTACTAAATCGTTTGGGCATATCTCTTCTTCTTCTTCTTCTTTCTTATCTCCACTCAATCATATCAGGGTATCAAGCTTGTAGAGCTTGAGACTTGACAACCATCATGACTGGGTGAAGTAGAATGCATCTGCCTTTGTCATTAAGACTGGGAGCATTACTCAGTAGCAAGCCTACTTAGCTCCAAAAGAAATGGCGGCCTCTGACATGTGGAACAGACGCCAAGTGCAGCTGCTTCTAACATGGAGTATAAACGCTGCTCATCCTGTATCCCTAGATTAGGAGCCCTTTCAGGATACTATCAGCCAGGCCAGCTGAACTCAGGTTTTTAACCGAGCTTGTTACTGCTCCCCCTCCTCCTTTTTCATCCGGGCTTGGGACCAGCAAAGGCGGAGTTTTGCGCATATCTTATTTGCATATACTCTCGCCTTCCCTTCTCAAATGAAAAATCTGGCAAGAGGTAAAATAAGCATATATATAATGCTAGTTACTGTACATCCCAATTGATTATTTATTTTCCCTCTCTCTCTCTGAATTTCATAACACCACTATTTTCTTTTTATTTCATTTTTAAATGTAGAAATAAAATATTCCAATAGAACTTACAGGATGATTTGAAGTTATACAGCGAAACATGTAAATATATTGTAACAAAGTATTTATTAATTGTATTATATTTTATTAACAGAGTGGTCTTTTTTTATGTTTATATTTTGCTACTCTGTAAATTTCCCTCGTGGCTTATCTTTTGTTTACCATTCATAGTTTATCCTTGCCTGAAATAAATTGTTGTCTCCTTTTGAAGTTTTTGTCTTCCCTAATTTCCACGTGGCAATATATTATTCACTTTTATGTGAGCAATAGTTATCCATAAATTATTTGAAAAAGTAAAAAATAAATATCACGTTCAAAAGTTTCTTTTAGTTTTAAATTTGCATGTTTTCCAGGAAATAAACTGCTCTTCAACGGACTAATTATATACATAGAATATCAGCCCGTTAAAGAACAGTATATTTGCTCGAAAGCTTGCAAATTTATATTAAAAGAAACTTTTTACCTGATATTTATTTTTTACATTTTCAAATATATTATCACTGATCAATGCAGTTCTGGAAATGCTTCTCAATCATGAAATGAAGGTATTTAGTTGAGAAAAAAATTATCTGTACATTAAAATATATCTTTCGTTGTCTCGGAATAACTATGGTAATTTATAATACAATACAATGCAGCTTATGATTGTAGAACGACATTTGAAAATTATCCCACATGTGTTTCTTTTGAACGAAAAATCTAAATTTATTTCAAGGAGAAATAACGATTATTTCTAACCTTAGGGATGAAGTATGAAAGGATGAATTGTGAAGAGTAATGATAAACGCAAAATTCCCATCCCTGAACTCTTTATTTTTCCTTTTATCATTACTTTTCACAATTCATCCTTTCATACTTCATCCCTAAGGTTAGAAATAATCGTTATTTCTCCTTAAAATAAATTTCGATTTTTCGTTCAAAGGAAACATGTGCAGGAAAATTTTCAAATGTCGTTCTACAACTATGGTAATGTTCATAAAGAACTTCTCAGTGTTGGGCTTGAACCAAACCCTTACAATCTTATGTACACTTATAGACACAAAAAACTTAAGGAAGTGGAAAGTCTTTAGTGTCATCGTTAGTCTACTTTTCAAGGAGACAGAGGCAAATTTGTTCACACTTGGTTATCTCGTGTTGTCTTCAATATCAGGTTTCCGGGGATAAGTCATAAGTCTCTAGCTTTCGAGAACGAATGCCCTTCTACAGAAGAAACACTCTAAAATAAATCGTCAATAAGGCTAGAATTTTAAAAAAATCAAATATATGTACATGGATGTATTTGCTTTTTTAAATTATAGCACTATTGGCGATTTATTTCAGAGAGTTTCTATTTTAGAAGGTTTTTGGTTCCCGAAAGCTAGAGACTTATGAAATAAATGGTTTTAAAAAGAAAATATCCCTGGAGACCTGATGTTTCTACCTTGGTATTGAAACAAGCGATTATTGACGTGACAACGTCTTAAATTAGGTTGCAGCTGGGAGTCACTTATGAAAAAGTGTAACGCCCGGTAACGTTACGATGAGTCACCGAACGAGAGTGCTGCGCGCGCAGCGCTAGAGAATTAGGCGCATTGAATCGGCGCATGCTTGTCTTTGTCTTTCTCGAACGTTCTTGGCGTTGGAAAAACAAGAAAGCGTCATAATACAAGTTCACACGTGTGGTTAAAGTATCGTCAGCTGTGTCTGTAGTGAAAATGTGGAGTGCTTAGATTCGTCATTTACAACAACTACAACAATAAAGGTAAATAATTGTACACTGATATTTCATTATCGTAAGCTATGATTGATTGATTAATTGTTAGATTGACACAAAAGTTGAGAAACTGAGTTTATAGGTTATGTCATACTATTGATAAATGTTGATAGTGTTAAGTAAATTATTAGTTTAAAATTAATTAATTAATTAATTATTTTACAAATTTTAAATAGTTTCAAATTTATTTAGCAAAAATTTGAACCTTCGATCTGAATAAATGTTTTGATTTTCGAATTGATTCTTTAAAATTACAAATATTAAGAAAAAGTGGCAGATATAAGAAAACTTTATTTAAACTGTGTTGAGCAAGAATTTTAACATCTAATTTAAGTAAATGTTTTAATTTTCAACTTCATCATTTACAATTACAAATTTTATTTAATTTCAAATTTATTTAGCAAAAATTTGAACCTTCGATCTGAATAAGTGTTTTGATTTTCAAATACCAACGCGGCTGGTGGAGTGGCGATCTATCGTAAATTATCATCGACATCTACGGCGGAAGTGTTCCAAGTTGCGATTACAGACGTAACTCGTGTCATTAAAACCAAGGGTGACATGTGCATGACTGAAGTTACTTGCTTCGCCGCTAATACTAGCTTCAAGTTTATACTCGGTGCTGTATATATTCATCCAGGAGCTAGTATGCAGGATATTGGAATGTTACTATGGCAAGGACTCGGTCCGTACATTCACAACAGCCAGTACGTGCCACCGTTCGTGCAAGTTGATTCTAGTATACCGATTCTTCTGTGTGGTGATTTTAACAAAAACGTAAAGCCTGACAACTCGTTTCTTAATATCATGAAAAATACGTATAATCTTGATTGCGTATCAAACGTTTCTAAGTCAACTACGTTAAAAGGAACAACTATCGACTTGACTTTCGCAAGACACATTGCAGCAGAAACACTTCCTTTCATTTCATATTTCTCCTATCATCGTCCTATCCTCAACAAAATCACTCAAATAGGAATTAGTTAAGTTTAAGTATACATGTACAATGTTTTAGTAAACAAAATATATTTCTATAGTTAAAATTTGTGCAATTCTTATTTTCATTCAATTCCTTGTTCCTATTGTGCAATTTAATTATATTCATATCAATAAATATTCTACCGTTGTCACGTAAAATCTTCGCCCGTAAAACCGACTTTACAGGCAACCATTGTTTTTTTTTTCTATGAAGCCCAATGTAATACCTTTCAGAGTTATTGTCTGAATCTCGCTATACATGGTATAAGGTACAACTTCCTTAAGTTTTGTCCATGAGTGTATATTGGTTATCTCGCGTGTCTTCAATAAAGGTCACTGTAATATCTTTCAGAGTTATTGTCTGAATCCCGATATATATGCTAAAAGGTACAACTTCCTTAAGTTTTGTCCATGAGTGTATATTGGTTATTTCGTGTGTCTTCAATAAAGGTCACTGTAATAACTTTCAGAGTTATTGTCTGAATCTCGATATACATGGTATAAGGTACAACTTCCTTAAGTTTTGTCCATGAGTGTATATTGGTTATCTCATGTGTCTTCAATAAAGGTCACTGTAATATCTTTCAGAGTTATTGTCTGAATCTCGATATACATGGTATAAGGTACAACTTCTTTAAGTTTTGTCCATGAGAGTATATTGGTTATCTCATGTGTCTTCAATAAAGGTCACTGTAATATCTTTCAGAGTTATTGTCTGAATCTCGATATACATGGTATAAGGTACAACTTCCTTAAGTATTGTCCATGAGTGTATATTGGTTATCTCATGTGTCTTCAATAAAGGTCACTGTAATATCTTTCATAGTTATTGTCTGACTCCCGATATACATGGTATAAGGTACAACTTCCTTAAGTTTTGTCCATGAGTGTATATTGGTTATCTTATGTGTCTTCAATAAAGGTCACTGTAATATCTTTCAGAGTTATTGTCTGAATCCCGATATACATGCTAAAAGGTACAACTTCCTTAAGTTTTGTCCATGAGTGTATATACACTCGGTTATCTCGTGTGTCTTCAATAAAGGTCACTGTAATATATTTCATAGTTATTGTCTGACTCCCGATATACATGCTAAGAGGTACAACTTCCTTAAGTTTTGTCCATGAGTGTATATACACTCGGTTATCTCGTGTGTCTTCAATAAAGGTCACTGTAATATCTTTCATAGTTATTGTCTGACTCCCGATATACATGCTAAAAGGTACAACTTCCTTAAGTTTTGTCCATTAGTGTATATTGGTTATCTCGTGTGTCTTCAATAAAAGTCACTGTAATATCTTTCAGAGTTATTGTCTGACTCCCGATATACATGCTAAAAGGTACACCTTCCTTAAGTTTTGTCCATGAGTGTATATTGGATATCTCGTGTGTCTTCAATAAAGGTCACTGTAATATCTTTTAGAGTTATTGTCTGACTCCCGATATACATGCTAAAATGTACAACTTCCTTAAGTTTTGTCCATGAGTGTATATTGGTTATCTCGTGTGTCTTCAATAAAGGTCACTGTAATATCTTTCATAGTTATTGTCTGACTCCCGATATACATGCTAAAAGGTAAAACTTCCTTAAGTTTTGTCCATGAGTGTATATACACTCGGTTATCTCGTGTGTCTTCAATAAAGGTCACTGTAATATCTTTCATAGTTATTGTCTGACTCCTGATATACATGCTAAAAGGCACAACTTCCTTAAGTTTTGTCCATGAGTGTATATACACTCGGTTATCTCGTGTGTCTTCAATAAAGGTCACTGTAATATCTTTCAGAGTTATTGTCTGACTCCCGATATACATGCTAAAAGGTACAACTTCCTTAAGTTTTGTCCATGAGTGTATATACACTCGGTTATCTCGTGTGTCTTCAATAATGGTCACTGTAATATCTTTCATAGTTATTGTCTGACTCCCGATATACATGCTTAAAGGCACAACTTCCTTAAGTTTTGTCCATGAGTGTATATTGGTTATCTCGTGTGTCTTCAATAAAGGTCACTGTAATATCTTTCAGAGTTATTGTCTGACTCCCGATATACATGCTAAAAGGCACAACTTCCTTAAGTTTTGTCCATGAGTGTATATTGGTTATCTCGTGTGTCTTCTATAAAGGTCACTGTAATATCTTTCATAATTATTGTCTGACTCCCGATATACATGCTAAAAGGCATAACTTCCTTAAGTTTTGTCCATGAGGGTATATTGGTTATCTCGTGTGTCTTCAATAAAGGTCACTGTAATATCTTTCAGATTTATTATCTGAATCCCTATATACATGCTAAAAGGCACAACTTCCTTATGTTTTGTCCATGAGTGTATATTGGTTATCTCGTGTGTCTTCAATAAAGGTCACTGTAATATCTTTCAGAGTTATTGTCTGACTCCCGATATACATGCTAAAAGGTACAACTTCCTTAAGTTTTGTCCATGAGTGTATATTGGTTATCTCGTGTGTCTTCAATAAAAGTCACTGTAATATCTTTCAGAGTTATTGTCTGACTCCCGATATACATGCTAGAAGGTACAACTTCCTTAAGTTTCGTCCATGAGTGTATATAATTGATCGATGTAAACTTTGCATCTTTGTGAATTATGTCTATAAAACTCCAACACAAGTGTATCACAAGAAGATCTATGGAAATTGTAAGTTCTGCGGCGCAAGATTTCTCTTTTTTCTTGCCGATAGCATTTGGTGCCTTTCTGAAAGCATGAGTTCTTGCCTTTTCATGAGGAAATATCACACAACGAATGAAATTCTCAAATCATTTCGGCTTAATAGCTTTACAGTAATAGTCCAATGTATCTACATATCAATCAGAGTTGACAGTTACTTTACGTTTAACCAATAAAACAACAGGTAGCTCTACCTTTTAGAAGAAATCTTTAAACAGGATTCCCCTATAAGTAAGATGCATTTTAACCTAATGTAACGGTTCGTTACAATCTCGACATTAAATACTTACTATCATGTCTTCCGTATTGAAGTGTTAACAAATGGATGATATATAGTTAAATTGTAGAAACGACATTTGACAATTATACTGCAAATATTTCTTTTGAACGAAAATTCGAAATTTATTTTAAGGAGAAATAACGATTATTTCTAACCTTAGGGATGAAGTATACAGTGCGGCAAATAATTTTTAAGACTCGCGCTAGATAAAGGCCAATAGCAGAGCCAGTTATGAAATTGCGCATGCGTATATATATTCGAAGCCTTATCTAGCGCGTGGCTTTGTTTCAGCCATTTTGGTTAACTCTTTAAAAACATACAGGCGATTTTTGAAAAGTAAAAATTTTTGTTCGTCGGAATTCTGAGATGGAACAGAGAGCGGTCATTAAATTTAATGCAAAACTTGGTAGAAGTGCATCGGAAACATATATTTTGATGAAGCAAGTTTATGGTACGTTATGTTTGAGTAAATCAAATGTTTTCATTTGGCACAAACGTTTTTCGGATGGAAGAAATACGCTAGAAGATGATAGCATACTGGACGACTAAGTTCTTCAAAGACACCAGAAAGTATAGAAAAAGTGCGAGAATTTGTTGAAAACAATTATGGCAGAGGTTTTACACATCAACAAAGAAACGATTCGAACCATTCTGCATGAAGATTTAGGTAAAACTAAAGTCTGTACTAAATTTGTTCCACACACTTTAACGGGCGAGCAGAAATCAGTGTGAATTGCACATTGCAGGGACATCATTTCTGCCTATGAAAATAATTCAAACTTCCTGAAATCAATTGTTACGGGTGATGAAACATGGTGTTTTCAGTATGACCCAAAGACAAAGCGCCAAAGTGCCGAATAGAAGTCAAAAAACTCTCCACAAGCCAAAAAAACGCGAAAAGTGCCATCAAAAATCAAAACAATGCTGATTACCTTTTTCGATAGTAGAGGTATTATCCACAAAGAATTTGTTCCCGCTGGACAAACCATTACTGGAGAGTATTATTTAAACGTTATGAAACGTTTGATTGCTAGAAATCGTCGCATTCGTGCAGAATATCGCGATGAAGACAGTTGGTGTTTGCTGCATGATAATGCACCGAGTCACTCATCACTCACTGTTTGTCGCTTTTTGGCAAAAAATAACGTCTGTGTGTTGAATCATCCTCCGTACTCGCCTGATTTAGCACAATGTGACTTTTATTTATTCCCAAAAATAAAATTGAAGTTAAAAGGTTGCTTTTTTATGATATCCCGACCATCCAGACAGCTGCGACGAGCACTTTGGAGGCAATTCCTCAAAGTGGCCTGCAAGAGGCATTTAATTCCTTATTAAATCGTTGTAACATATGTATTGAATCCGGAGGGGATTATTTTGAATAAAAAAATAGTAGAAATTGAATTAGCTTGTTTCTTTTTTATTTTACAAACCCATTCTTAAAAATTATTTGCCACACTGTATATGAAAGGATGAATTGTGAAGAGTAATGAAAAACGGAAAAATAAAGTATCCAGGGATCATTGGTCTTCACAATAAGGTTAGAATGTATCTTACCTATAGGAGAGTCCTGTTTACAGATTTATTCTTAATTGAAGAGCTACTTGTCGTTTTATTCAATGAACGTGAAGTAACTGTCAACTCTGTTTGTTATGTAAACACTTCATCCCGTCAAAAAGTGTGGTTGGATCGCAATAATTACTATCTTCTATAAATAATCTTTATTAAAGATAAAACTAAATAATTGAAATGAACATACTTTTCTAAGTACAGTTTGCACCACGCTGATAAGGGCCAACAGCCTGAAACGTGTCAGTGGTTAGCTTTTCTTGATTAATCAAGAATGGGTATTTGGCCAATTCTGAAATAATTAAAAATCAACGAGAATAGTTGATATTTATTCCGATAGATGGCGCTAGACATCAGAAACTTTCAGTTTCACGATAAGGAGATGCCTTTTTCTTAATACTTTTCTAAATATATCTAATTTAGACTTACTGATTAAACCTACTCACTCTAACAATATTGCAACGTGGAAAATTAGGGAAGACCAACTTCGGGATGAGACAACAATTTATTTCAGACACTACCAAAACTATGTGTGATAAACAAAAGATAAGCAAAAGAGGCAAGTGCACAGAGTATAGCAAAATATAAACATAAAAATGATATTCTGTTAATAAAATAATAAATACTTTGTTACAATATTTATATCTATTGACTCTCACCTCTTCCTCTCTGCTTAAAGATACATATATATTCTACACAGATTATTACAATCATAGAATAAAAATTAATAATTTAACTATAATACAATATAATACGGCTTATGATTGTAGAAACGACATTTGAAAATTATCCCGAAAATATTTCTTTTGAACGAAAAATCGATTTATTTTTAAGGAGAAATTACGATTATTTCTAACCTTAGGAATGAAGTATGAAAGAATGAATTGTGAAGAGTAATGGAAAAAAAAAGTGTCCAGGGATGGGAATCGAACCCACAGTGTTCTGCTTACCGGGCAGATGCCATGTCCACTAGGCTACCCGGGACATATTTTTCCGTTCGTAAATATTATATAAAGTAATTTATAATACACAATGTAATGCGGCTTATAATTGTAGAAACGACATTTGAAAATTATCCCGAAAATATTTCTTTTGAACGAAAAATCGATTTATTTTTAAGGAGACATAACGATTATTTCTAACCTTAGTGATGAAGTATGATAGGATGAATTGTGAAGAGTAATGATCTCTGGATAGTTTATTTTTCCGTTTATCATTACTCGTCACAATTCATCCCTAAGGTAAGAAATAATCGTTATTTCTCCCTAAAATAAATTTTTCATTCAAAAGAAACATTTGCGGAATAATTGTCAAATGTCGTTTCTACAATTCAACTATATATCATCCAATAAAAAGTACTGTAAATATTGATTGTAGATGCTTGAAGTTATTACCTCTAGTTTATGCGTAAAGTATTCATTAACAATAGACGTTCTTCTTCTTCTTTCTTATCTCCACTAAATCATATCAGGGTATCAAGCTTGTAAAGCTTGAGACTTTTGATGGTGTTTGCCGGGGAAGAGTAGAGCTCATCAATGGATGGTATTTTGGGGTTGCAGATTGACACTTAGTACATAGTAGGAAAACCTTACAACCATTCTGGAAAATCATTGTCCGTAGATGACCAGACTTTCTTCAAATCATCAATTAGACATTCAACTAATTAATTAAGCAATCTCATTATTAACCATTATATACCTCAATATGATTAAAGACGAAAATACTTATCTATCATTTTTTTGTTAACAATCTAATCCTTTTAATAAGTATTTTTGTCTATATTTGCTTTTAAAATATCTTTCAACAAATAGGAAAATACACAACAAAGTCCAATTTATTTGTTCAATATATCAATTCAAACCAAGATTACTTTGGGAGAGAAATTGATATTAGAGTACGTGGGCAAATTTTCTTCTTTCAATTATAGAGATCTTTGGAATTCGAAAATATTTTTTATTCTGGCTTTTTCTATCACTATAGATTTTTGTCCTGTTCCTATCTGACATGTGGTGGCAAATAAAAGTTGAAAAATGACAATAAAATGATTATTTTTTAAAATTACACCAAGTTTATTGAAGTTGCATATGTTTTTTGTTTTTTATTTTGCTTATCCCTAGTACACGTGGTACAGGCCATGATAATAATGGTGGGTAGCGGTAGGCGACTGCTTTTACTGTAAGTGCATCACATGTCTACACATGTGAAAAGCAGTTCGACTTTGCACTTACAAATGTGCCAGAGCCCCGTTCGGTTACTTGCACTTGCTGGTGGGGTTGGACTTTTGCAAGAAACGGGGGCCATTGGAGCATTTTTTTTAATCAGAAAAAAGTCCCCAATGCGAGAATCGAACCCGGGTCGTAGCAGTTAAAAACCAACGGTTTAGACCATCCTTCAACCGACCCCCATAGATGCATATGTATTACATATATATTAAGCTAGTAATTAAATAATATGTAAATACAATTAGGAGAAACTTCGGCGAGTAAATCTCATTATTCTCTCGAAGGTAGCGAATTGGTGAAAAAATAATATTTCAAGAGGATAAATAAATAAAACCAAACGATATATTGGATAGCTTCTATCTAGAGAAAATCCCCCACGATAATCCTCCAGATATAGCTAAATGGACACAGTAATCCGGGATAAAACGGTCTTTATAACCATTTCATTTGGATGTCTCGCTAGGTCATTATAACAAAAAGCTTTATTAAGGCATTCAGTCTTGTAATAGCTTGTCTGCAGTCACCCCTTTCAAAAGAGTTTAATAGAATCACCGAATATCGTGGTCCATTTGGATGCGGAGAGCTAAGACTAAAACGCGGCTGATTCCACACTCGCCTTTTCAATGATACGCTAACTTATGCACGGTGGATTCTGTGGCCTTTGGACATGCGTCGGTCCTGGAGGCTGTTGTTGGGTTCTGTGCTGCCTGGAGTATAGGAGGTCTATCTATGCCTTCTTCCTGTGGTGAATCTGTATAAGACCCTGGAGGCTGTTGTTGGGTTCTGTACTACCGGGAGTATAGGAGCTCCATCTATACTTTCTTCCTGTGGTAAATCTGTATAAGACCCTGGAGGCTGTTGTTGGGTTCTGTGCTGCCTGTAGTATAGGAGCTCTATCTATGCCTTCTTCCTGTGGTGAATCTGTATAAGACCCTGGAGGCTGTTGTTGGGTTCTGTACTACCGGGAGTATAGGAGCTCCATCTATACTTTCTTCCTGCGGTGAATCTGTATAAGACCCTGGAGGCTGTTGTTGGGTTCTGTTCTGCCTGGAGTATAGGAGCTCTATCTATGCTTCCTTCCTGTGGTGAATCTGTATAAGACCCTGGAAGCTGTTGTTGGGTTCTGTGCTGCCTGGAGTATAGGAGCTCCATCTATGCTTCCTTCCTGTGGTGAATCTGTATAAGACCCTGGAGGCTGTTGTTGGGTTCTGTTCTGCCTGGAGTATAGGAGCTCTATCTATGCCTTCTTCCTGTGGTGAATCTGTATAAGACCCTGGAGGCTGTTGTTGGGTTCTGTACTACCGGGAGTATAGGAGCTCCATCTATACTTTCTTCCTGCGGTGAATCTGTATAAGACCCTGGAGGCTGTTGTTGGGTTCTGTTCTGCCTGGAGTATAGGAGCTCTATCTGTGCTTCCTTCCTGCGGTGAATCTGTATAAGACCCTGGAAGCTGTTGTTGGGTTCTGTGCTGCCTGGAGTATAGGAGCTCCATCTATACTTTCTTCCTGCGGTGAATCTGTATAAGACCCTGGAGGCTGTTTTTAGTTTCTGTGCTGCCTGAAGTATAGGAGCTCCATCTATGCTTCCTTCCTGTGGTGAATCTGTATAAGACCCTGGAGGCTGTTGTTGGGTTCTGTTCTGCCTGGAGTATAGGAGCTTTATCTATGCTTCCTTCCTGTAGTGAATCTGTATAAGACCCTGGAGGCTGTTGTTGGGTTCTGTGCTGCCTGGAGTATAGGAGCTCCATCTATACTTTCTTCCTGCGGTGAATCTGTATAAGACCCTGGAGGCTGTTTTTAGTTTCTGTGCTGCCTGATTATAGGAGCTCCATCTATGCTTCCTTCCTGTGGTGAATCTGTATAAGACCCTGGAGGCTGTTATTGGGTTCTGTGCTGCTTGGAGTATAGGATCTCTATCTATGCTTCCTTCCTGTGGTGAATCTGTATAAGACCCTGGAGGCTGTTGTTGGGTTTTGTTCTGCCTGGAGTATAGGAGCTCTATCTATGCTTCCTTCCTGCGGTGAATCTGTATAAGACCCTGGAGGCTGTTGTTGGGTTCTGTTCTGCCTGGAGTATAGGAGCTCTATCTGTGCTTCCTTCCTGCGGTGAATCTGTACAAGACCCTGGAGACTGTTGTTGAGTTCGGTGCTGTCTGGAGTATAGGAGCTCTATCTATGCTTCCTTCCTGCGGTGAATCTGTATAAGACCCTGGAGGCTGTTGTTGGGTTCTGTGCTGCCTGGAGTATAGGAGCTCCATCTATACTTTCTTCCTGCGGTGAATCTGTATAAGACTCTGGAGGCTGTTTTTAGTTTCTGTGCTGCCTGAAGTATAGGAGCTCCATCTATGCTTCCTTCCTGTGGTGAATCTGTATAAGACCCTGGAGGCTGTTATTGGGTTCTGTGCTGCTTGGAGTATAGGATCTCTATCTATGCTTCCTTCCTGTGGTGAATCTGTATAAGACCCTGGAGGCTGTTGTTGGGTTTTGTTCTGCCTGGAGTATAGGAGCTCTATCTATGCTTCCTTCCTGCGGTGAATCTGTATAAGACCCTGGAGGCTGTTGTTGGGTTCTGTTCTGCCTGGAGTATAGGAGCTCTATCTGTGCTTCCTTCCTGCGGTGAATCTGTACAAGACCCTGGAGACTGTTGTTGAGTTCGGTGCTGTCTGGAGTATAGGAGCTCTATCTATGCTTCCTTCCTGCGGTGAATCTGTATAAGACCCTGGAAGCTGTTGTTGGGTTCTGTTCTGCCTGGAGTATAGGAGCTCTATCTGTGCTTCCTTCCTGCGGTGAATCTGTACAAGACCCTGGAGACTGTTGTTGAGTTCGGTGCTGTCTGGAGTATAGGAGCTCTATCTATGCTTCCTTCCTGCGGTGAATCTGTATAAGACCCTGGAAGCTGTTGTTGGGTTTTGTTCTGCCTGGAGTATAGGAGCTCTATCTATGCTTCCTTCCTGCGGTGAATCTGTACAAGACCCTGGAGACTGTTGTTGAGTTCGGTGCTGTCTGGAGTATAGGAGCTCTATCTATGCTTCCTTCCTGCGGTGAATCTGTATAAGACCCTGGAGGCTGTTGTTGGGTTCTGTGCTGCCTGGAGTATATGAGCTCTATCTATGCTTCCTTCCTGTGGTGAATCTGTATAAGACCCTGGAGGCTGTTGTTGGGTTCTGTGCTGCCTGGAGTATATGAGCTCTATCTGTGCTTCCTTCCTGCGGTGAATCTGTACAAGACCCTGGAGACTGTTGTTGAGTTCGGTGCTGTCTGGAGTATAGGAGCTCTATCTATGCTTCCTTCCTGCGGTGAATCTGTATAAGACCCTGGAAGCTGTTGTTGGGTTCTGTACTGCCTGTGATATAGGAACTCTATCTATGCTTCCTTCCTGCGATGAATCTATATAACACCTGTGGTCTTAATAAAGCTGTATGTGTGTGTGCATTCAACCTTTTAATGATTCACCATACAAAAAAGGATAAATTTAACCAAATATTTACACAATTAAGAGTATGAGAAGAGAATTGTTTTAAATATACATATTTTGACTTTTTGAAGCTATTTTTCCAAGACCGCTTTTTGATAGTTATATAGCTCTATAGCTATGTTTTTTTTTCTGATGCGATTTTAATCAGTTGAAACTTGATCAACATATATCTGAATAATGAACTTCATTTTTTCCCTTTTCTACTCCATATAAATACAATCAGATAGATAGTGGGACATTTCGTTTGTAGATTTTATTCCGCAAAGCTTACAATAAATGGCTTCATTTTTCATTATTTGAAGGTGATCGTCATTTTAAAGTGATGTAATTCGGACTTAAGTAATGTACACTATTATGTTTGAATACAAATTCCAAGAGAAATATTGTTCTGGAATAAAACTATTGTAAAAGACTTTATAACCAGAATGAGATCTTGAGTCTCTATTCTTGATAAAATTGTGAAAAACGTTTAAAAATAAAGAAATAGTTTCTCACAATGAATTTCTTTTTATTTTAAAATGCAAGCTTTCAAACGATAATCGCTCTTCAACGGGCTTAATAAAAAAAAACATTAACTATATCTTACAAGAAATATTTACAAATTACATATCAATTTTAAAATTTCAGTTATAAATACCCACGCTGCACGCGTATATATTTGTAAATATTTCTTGTAAGATATAGTCGATGTTTTTTTTTATTAAGCCCGTTGAAGAGCGATTATCACTTGAAAGCTAGCGTTTTAAAATAAAAAGAAACTCTTTGTGAGAAAATATTTCTGTGTTTTTTAAGACTTCGAGTATTCAATAACTAGGTAACTAATAATTCCCTTGGAACAAAAATGGTCCCCACAAGATATAAGATTGCTCTCACCTGATTGGCTGGTAAGATGATCGTCTTTTATTGAATTTCTCTAATGGTCTTTGTTTAGGTGACGTCATACGTCCCTCTGGAGACCTCTTGATTTGACGGTTACCGCAGGGGAAATGTTTCAAGAATAAAATGCTACGGAATAATGAAGGGATGCTGGAACTATGAAAATAAATTTATAAATAATTAATTTGAAAAAATGCAAATAAAAAGTTTGTAAAACAAATATATATATATATATATTGTTTTGAAAATAGAGCAATCCATATTTAATTCATTAGATAATAAAAAGGCATATATTGGATTTAATAAAAGTGGAGAGATATATAATGGAGAGAAATAGAATCTTCAGAGAATTAAAAAACAACAACCAAAATAAAATTAAAAACCAAAATCTCCACCTTTAAATAACACCCCTGATCAATCAAAAAACTTTACTGCTCCCTCCCCTACAGCTACGGCTCTGAACGCATCGCCAGAGTCCTAAAGAGATACAACATCATAACTACCTATCAATTTTTGTAGGCAAAATAAATCTTTTATTAAATCCAATATATGCCTTTTTATTATCTAATATATATATATTATTTAAAAAAAGAGAGATTTCTGTTTGATTCTTTGAAGATTATGCTATGGTGATGCAGTCGTGGCAAAAATCTTGAAAGAATAATAACAAAAATAGTTTTGATCAGAGATTGTTTTAATTGAGCTAAAGTAATATATAAGAACATAATTTGATAAAAGTAATGCCTGGATTAAGGCGAGTAGAACAAGGAAAACAAAAGATTATTTACATAATGTACAAACGGTTTGAGCCGGCCATCGGGAAAAAAACAACAACGAGTTTTTATATGCAAAGCATGACCTCTGGCGGTCGATTTAACAGAATATTTGAATCTATGATATATAATTTTAAATAAAATAATAATTTTTATAACATATATATATATATGTCATAATATATGCTCTTCCAGGATTAATAAAACAAACCAACAGCCAACGAGAGAGAAATGGGCCGCTAAAGCGAGACACTTTAGACAACTAACTAACGACCATTTTTTGGCCACATTCCTGAGGGGGGCGTCACCACCTGGCGACTATCCTGGTTAGCCCCCCCCCCCCCCCCCCCCCCCCCCCGGTTGTGTACACAGGGAAAACAGTCGTTCAGCTGATAACGTCTCGCTCGCTCTCTCTCGGCTGGCTGCCTGGATGATTGCTCTAACAACTCGTCGTGTGATTATTTCTCTCCTCACCACATTTACCAATATATTCCCACATTGAAAGTCGACAGGATCATATCACATCGAAAGTCGACAGGATCATATCACATATATATATATAGAATGGTATATATTGTAACATAGAAATTTAGCAAAGACAAACTTCAGAATGACATAGCAATTTATTTAATGTAAAACCAAATTAAAACTGATAAAATATCAGAGAGGCAATGAGAAAATTTACAGTGTATCAAAATACAAATATCGAAATTAAAAAATCTTTTCATAGAATAATAAATAATCTGCTAGAATATAATAATGCAATTAAAATGTCACAGTTTCTACTCATTTCACAGTTATGCGAATTTCCTTTTGACAAAAAAAGACATCTCTTCCTTCAATTATATTTATATATTTAAATATTTATTTATATTTTTTAATCAAAAAGGCATATATTGGATCAAAATATCATTTATTTTACCAATATTTCAGCTGGCTGAACGCCAACCTTTATCAAGGTGTTATAACATTTTAAAGTGTGTCAATAACAAACTCAGCGCCACATAACGTCAACAGCTGATAAAGGTTGGGATTCAGCCAACTGAAATATTGGTAAAATAAATGATATTTTGATCCAATATATGCCTTTTTAATTAAAGATTTATTTATGGATTGCTCTATTTTCAAAAAAAAATATTTATATATTTTTAAAAAACAAGAAGGCGTAACCTGATCGCTCACATAAGCATTTTTAAATAGCAGAGCGCCATCTAGTGGAACAAAAATCAAATAAACGTTGATTTAGGATTTTTATATGATATTTGGCCAAATCATGTTCTTAGTTAATCAATAAAAGCCAACCACGAACCCGTTTCGAACTGTTGGCCCTTAAAGAGCAAAAACTTGGTCCAAGAAGCTTCGTGAGATATCAAGAAATGGATATTTAAGGCCAAATTTGCCTAATTACACTGATCATGTGAGAAAAATAGAAAGAAAGAAAATAGAAAATGGTCAGGTGTTGATATTAAAAACAAATAAAGCATATCCTGAACGGTCCATGCATTCTGATCACAATACCGGCCAACTGAGGTGCCTTGTCCATATGGATGTCCTGTTCTGGGTTGATGTTTGCCATATAGAGGGCTGCAAGGATGGCCAGACAACTGTATATTAATTAAATTAAATAAAACGAGAACGAAGAGGAGTTTCTTATTTTAATATTTGCGAGCTTTCGGACCGTGACGTCCTTCTACTGGCTATAGAATGGAAGATATGAACGAATGTATATAGAACTAAAGAATACAAATTTACATATTGATAATTAATGGTATACATCTAAATTAACATACAGTAGAGATTAACTAAGAATACATATCTACATCTGAATTAATATACAACGGCGTAAACTATTGTAATTGTGAGGGATAAGAAAAGGAAGAAAATAACTATGAATGTGATGTTTAAGGCATGATGACGGGTGGATGTGGAGAAGTGCTATTTCAACAGAATATGGTATGAGTCAGGTATATCAATGTGTCTATTGATACTATTGCATTGTAATGATATCATGGCCTCCAGGATCAATCTTTGATATTTGTTATTGATATTCTTATAATGGATGGTTGGATTGGATAAATCAAACGAGTGACCTGTATTTAAGATATGGGTATATATTTGGGATCTTGTGTTCTTATTGGTTATGTTCCTGCTGTGTTCATCCATTCTGATGGCCGCAGATCTACCCGTTTCCCCCACGTAAATTAATATTAACTGTATATTAATATAGCCCAACCTCTCCTCTACGTGGCGGGCGGTAGAAGCAGCACAAGTAAGGGACTACCTTGTAAGGGCGAATTACGGTGTCGTAAGCCCCGAGCCGTTACGGTAACTGTGAACAGAGAACTCTGAAATGTGGCTGACTAACGGGACAATGGCATCCCACCTTTCCTTTGAGCAACATAATCAGGAATGTAAACAATACAGACTGGAATACACACGCGACCACAAACTCCCACTGTTAACGCCATGGACTCCGAGTCCATCAAAGTCCGCCAGGCGCCATTAGGAAGTCCATCATTCATGGGCGGATTATCAGTGGCAGCTAATGGTCTGGTCTCCTGGCAACCGCTCTGTCCAACTGGGACAGCCTTCAAAGTTCTCTCAAATCTATCAGCAGCTCGGTTAGAATTGTCAATTCAGTATTGTTACCGTATCATGTAATTGACAATACACAATTTGTATCATAGATTAGACACGTAATAACACCAAATACAAATTAAAAATTTCGAGTTAACTTGAAATTGGTCTTATTGCTCATTGTTTTTTTTTTTTTTTTTGCTTATCCCTAATACACGTGGTACAGGCCATGATAATCATGGTGGGTAGAAGTAGGCGACTGATTTTTACTATAAGTGCACCACATGTTTACAGAGGTGAAAAGCAATTCGACTTTGCACTTACAAATAAATATTCCAGAACCCCGTTTGGTTACTTGCACTCGCTGGTGGGGTTGGTCTTTTGCAATAATAGGGGGACATTGGAGCATTTTTTTTTTTTATCATAAAAAAGTGCCCAATGCGGGAATCGAACCCGGGTCGTAGCGGTCGTAAACTAACGGTTTATACCAGCCTTCCACCGACCCTCCCTGCATTGTGTTTCTAATGTATAAAAGAAAATTTAATCAAATCAATCACTTGTAATTGTAAATATATAGGAAATGTGATTATGATTACATTTTTCCCAACACTGTTATGACTATATATACATGTATATTGTCGATAATTTATATTATAAACAACCCATTGTTTCAAAACCTAATTAAAAAGTTATCGATAAATGGCATTTGAAATCACATATATTCATATAGCTCTGTCAAATAAAATTTCATTGATATGACAACATATGTGTGTATTGACCAAGATATAAATGATTAAACCAATAATTCTTAGATGCTAATTGGAACAAAATATTCAATGCAGACGACTTCACAACCTAAATAATTACAAAAGAAAAAAAGTCGGTATTTTACTGCCAATCTTCTAAATAGGAAATCATGCTATATAAAATACTAGTGAATCGAATTGGCTTTGGCCTCCTGGCATTAAGGAGGAATCACCGCCTAATTCTTATTTTAACGCTGGTTTTAATTCTATGCTTCTTGACTCAGCGAGCTATAACTCCTTTAAACTTGAATAACTGCTATTGTCTCGTCTCACTAACTCTAATGACTCAACCACGTATACATTAATAACTCACTTTATTTTCTAAAATCAAGATTATATACATTTCTAAAATTTACATAATTTAACAATAATCAACAAAAGTAAATTCTAACAATTTTGCATATTTAAGGCTGGAACATACTCCCCCCGGCCGCTGAACCCTGGTTCAGATTTGAAGGGAAGCGGAGCCAACTTCGTAATAGGTCGTAGGTAGACTCCGGTAGCAGCCCGAACTTGGGCAACTCGCACCTTCTGGTCAGAGCCCGGATATACCTCGAGGATCCTGGCCAGACGCCACTTTAGAGGTGGAATATTTTGTTACAACTTCTGGACAGACTGAAACTCGGGACTGGCAAGCTAAGGCTACTTTTTCTTCCTCATGGCATTCTCGGCCATAGCAATTATCCTGATTCTTAACAAAGTTGTTATCTTTCAACCAAGTCGGTCCTTGCCACCACAGTGTATGTCCAGATAACGCAGCAGGCATTATTCCCCTAGAGGCACAATCGGCGGGATTATCCTTCCCAGACACATGACGCCATGAGTTTCTGTCAGACAGTTGCTGTATTTTCACAACTCTATTGTGTATAAAGGTCTTCCATCTGTTAGGATCGGATTTGATCCAACTCAATGAGATCTGAGAATCTGACCACAAATATGCCCTGCCAATATCAATCTTCAATGAATCAACAACAGATCTGTAGAGCTGAGACAGGAGGAGAGCCGCGCACAATTCCAATCTTGGTAGAGTTAGAGACTTACATGGGGCAACTCTGGTCCTTGCCGCAAGCATTGATATATGGACTTTTCCATCCAGAGAGACTGTTCTTAAGTAGCACACAGCCGAATAAGCCACACTTGACGCGTCACAAAATCCGTGGAGTTGAACATCTCGATCCTTTTCACATGCCCATACGTATCTTGGGATACTCAAATCCTCTAATTTTAGTAATTCGGCTCTAAAATTATTCCACTTTCCCTTGATGTCGTTCGGAATATGCTCATCCCAGCCTGTCCCACCTCTCCATAACTCCTGCATTATTATTTTCAAAGCCACTGTAGTAGGTGAGAGGAAACCAATTGGATCGAAAATCTCCGCAATATTGGAGAGAAGATCTCTTTTGGTAACAACTTCTTCAGGAAGAGTTATATTAACTCTAAACGTATCTTGTACATGATCCCATACAATTCCTAAAATCCTGGATATGGCTCCTTTCTCCAAGTTAATTTTCTTCTCTTCGTTCATTTCCTCGACATGAGACACTATCTCGTGGCAATTTGAATTCCACTTTCTTAAGTGAAACCCTCCCTTTTTCATTAAGTCCTTTAATTGGTCTATTAGTTCTTTGGTTTCAGCAATCGTTTGAGCTCCTGTTAGCAGATCATCGACATAGAAATCATTCAAGGTCACCCTAGAAGCCTCAGGATAATTTTGGCCTTCATCTTCTGCTAACTGTTGTAATGTTCTCATTGCCAAAAAAGGAGCCGAAGTTGTACCATAGGTAACAGTCAGCAGTCGATAGTCCACCACAGGCTCTTCTGGCGATGGTCTCCACAATATCCTCTGATAGTCCGCATCTTCTGGATGAATTCTTATCTGGCGGTACATCTTTTCTATATCAGCAGTTATGGCGACAGGATACGTTCTGAATCTGAGGAGAATGAAAAATACATCCTGTTGAATTTTTGGTCCCTTGTGCAAAAATTGATTTAAAGAAACATTATTTTCAGATTTAGCTGATGCATCAAACACAACTCTCATTTTGGTTGTAGTGGATTGCTCTCTAATTACTGGATGATGAGGCATGTAATAGCATCTGCACAATTCTCGCTTCACTTCTGCAATTGGGACCCTTTCCATGTGGTTTAAGTGTTCATATTCCTTCATGAATCCCCGGTATTGGTCATATAATTTCACATTCTTACACAATTTTCTTTCCAACGAAAGGAACCTTCTTAAAGCTTTTTCTCTTGATTCACCCAGAAGCGGTCGATGTTGTCTGAATGGCAATTTTATCCAATACCTTCCATGGCTATCTCTGCCATGGTTATTCGAAAATAACCTTTCACAATCTTCGTCCTGTGTACAAAGATCCGGTGACGGCACAGATTCAGTTTCCCAGAATCTTTTCATTACGAATTCTAGTTCTGGTTCAGATTGTAAACTCAGGTTACAGACTTCTGTATTACTCTCCGATGTTCCCATGAGTTTTCCTAGAAGTACCCAACCTAGTCTTGTATTAATAGCCATTGGCAATCCTTCTCCAAGAGATATAGGGCCATTCAACATAAGTTCAGTGTATATATCTGCTCCCAATATCATATCTATTGGGGCTTGTATGTAGAACTCTGGGTCTGCCAATTTGAGGTTCTTCAAAGTTGGCCAATTAGGGTCTTTCAACCTGAAGTTCGGAATTTCTGAAGTGAGCACTCCCGTGACTACTGCCTCTACCGAGAATTCCTCAGAATTATTCAGTGGACAAAATGTCACACTTACTGTCGATGAAGAATGCTGCACTGGTGTGTTTCCAACCCCTATAATCATCCGATCTGATTTCCTTTGGACAAGTCCCAATCTTTCGCAGCATCCTTTTGTTATCATGGTGACTTGGGAACCGCTGTCCAGTAGGGCTCTGCAGGTGCATAACTTTCCGAGTCCATTTTTTATCTTGATTCTAGCTGTTGCGAGTAGTACGTGGCTATCATTGCAGTTTGCCTGTTGAGTATTAGTTAAATTGATAGCACTTTCATGTTCCTTCGGAGTTGTGTTCTCAACTTGGGCCGAAGCGCCTTCCGTGCTTGGTTTATCATAATGAATCATCGTGTGGTGCTTCCCCTTGCATACTTTGCATCGTTGGTTCAGCCTACAATTCCATGAGAAATGGCCTTTCCTCAAGCAATTGAAGCATAATTTATGACTCTTTACTACATTTAATTTTTCTTTTAAAGGCATTTTGCAAAATAAGTTGCACATGTATAGTGGATGATGCTTAGATTTGCATAATATGCAAGTGTCCGATTTCTCAATTAGCATCCCGTAGCTTTGGCATTTGGGAAATCTCGATCCGGTGGTTTCTTCCCTTTTTGAACATTCCTTGACAGCACAAGACATGCTTCTCGCATGTCTGGAAATGAATGCTATGAACTTGTCATAAGATGGAAGAGTGTTGTCCATTGACAGTTCCCAATCCAACCTTAGATTTTCACTCAACTTCTGCTGGAGGAAGTGCACCAGGATCACATCCACTAATTGATTTCTCTTCAATTCCAGCGTTTCTAAGTTTCTTATGGCTTCATTACAAACATCCATGAATTCATGGAGACACTTAGCCGATGGATTCTTAATTGCCCGGAGAGAAAAGAATTTTGACACCTGGGCATAAGCTAGCGTCTCTCGGGTTATCATATCTTGATAACAGTGTACTCCATGCTTGGCCATAATTTTCACTTAGTAAAGGGAAACCCCTTATTAATCTGGCCGCTTCGCCTTTTACTGCAGAATTCAAATATTGTAACTTCTGTATATTAGTTAACCCTGGATGTGCATCGATGGTGGTGAGGAATAGCTCTTTGAAGTTGATCCAAGTGCCCATATCTCCATCATATATCGGCAAGTCAAATTGAGGCAATTTTATATTTGCCTGAGAGCCATTTAGCTTTATGTCCGCCAGTTTGTCTTTGAGTTTTCTTTTATTTTCTATTTTTACCCTCAAGCTTCCAATCTTGTTCATTGAACTATCATATGCCTCACTTTCTTTATCTATATCAACTTCATCCAAAGAAAACAGCTCATCGTATAGTTTCTCAATTTTTTCTTTGATCTCCTTTAATTCTTCACCCATTATTTCTAAGCGTACTGTTTCACCTGCCTCAATAATTGAATCCACAGTTTCAATAAATCCATCAATTCTCCTTATCTGGCAACGTAACTTTCTTTGGAGGATCCTTTCGTCTCGAGACATTTCGCAATTGTATTCTCGCTGAGTTTTTGCCTAAATTTCTTCTGTTTCAAATCCTAATCCGGCTCGAGGGACCATGAATCGAATTGGCTTTGGCCTCCTGGCATTAAGGAGGAATCACCGCCTAATTCTTATTTTAACGCTGGTTTTAATTCTATGCTTCTTGACTCAGCGAGCTAACTATAACTCCTTCAAACTTGACTGACTGCTATTGTCTCGTCTCACTAACTCTAATGACTCAACCACGTATACATTAATAACTCACTTTATTTTCTAAAATCAAGATTATATACATTTCTAAAATTTACATAATTTAACAATAATCAACAAAAGTAAATTCTAACAATTTTGCATATTTAAGGCTGGAACAACTAGTTTCAATTTATTGCTATAACAGATAGCCCGCATATGCATCATAATTGTTCTAATAAAATATTCTATTTGATGTTTGCGGAAAAGTAAATGCTCGAAGCATATTATATATTTATAATTATATGTGTGGCGACCACACTTTGCTTCAGCGAGCGCGAACTGGGACAAAGCTTCACTACACATACGGGCAGTAGTGTGACGGCCTCACTACGCATGCGCGGGCGGCATCCGGGACACTCTGGCCACGCCCGTCGTCAACAACAAGGCTTGCTTCCAACGGCCGTTAATTCTTACCTCTTTATATATTTCTGGCTTTAAATAAATTTATTTATATTTTATAAAAAATAATTATAATTTTATTAGCGGCCTTTCCACAAGCCACACTAACACGCACTGCAACCATCCCACAAATGTATTTCTATACTGTCTACCAAAGTGTATGTTCATATTCCATTTAAAATATAATTTCTAAGAAGTCAGCTTCAATATCAGTATAAAAGGAAAACAGCAAAATACAATATTACAGCGGTATGGTATATTAAACTGGGGAAACCGCTGGCACCACTGATGAGAGTCAGGTCCTCCTATTAATTTATCATTGCATTTTGGACAGTAGAAACACCAGGGCATCAACAGACATAGACATCCCATAAATATGAATTCGACTTATACATGGTCTAAATACTTAGAATTTCTTTCAAAACAACTCTAGATAGTCAATAGTATGTTTATTTCGCTAGATTTGTATATAAAAGATAAAACTCAATTTTAATTTATGTTACATCATGAACACTTAATAAAAATTCCAAATAGTTTCGGTTCAAAAAATCACTTTATTAGGTACCGCTCCAACAAGAGCAACCTAGTTTATGATAATTGAAACAATGAATAATATGTGAGTTATTCACATATTAAACAAAATGTTAACGTGGGATTCAATCCCGGTTCATGACTGTCGGGAATCGAGGGTGTTACCTACTCATCCACCGACTTATGTATGAAATAGTTTCCTTACACATTTTAAAGCTATGTAAATAATATACAAGATATAAATAGTAGTTAAAGATCAAGATTCATTTCATTATATATTCCTGTAGCTGGCTTTGTGTTACCTGAAAGCTTGAGAAATGGTTTAGATAAAACAAGTAACTTATCCTCTGTGTAAAACAACACTCGAAGTTACACCGCATGAGTTTCTTTTCAATGAAAAATCAAAATTTATTTCAAGGTGAAATATTGACTATTTCTTACCTTTTTGGATGAGGTATGAAAGGGTGAATTATGAAGAGTAATGATGAACGGAAGAATAAAAGTGTCCAGGGATGGGAATCGAACCCACAATGTTCCGCTTACCGAGCAGATGCCATGTCCACTAGGCTACCCTGGACGTATTTTTCCCGTTCATAAATAATACACAAAGTAACTTATAATACAATATAATACACTGCGGCTTATGATTGTAAAACAACACTTGAAGTTACACCGCATGAGTTTCTTTTCAATGAGAAATCAAAATTTATTTCAAGGTGAAATATTGACTATTTCTAACATTTTTGGATGAGGTATGAAAGGGTAAATTATGAAAGGTTAGAAATGTCAATATTTCACCTTGAAATAAATTTTGATTTTTCATTGAAAAGCAACTCATGCGGTGTAACTTCAAGTGTTGTTTTACAATCACAAGCCGCAGTGTATTATATTGTATTATAAGTTACTTTATCCTCGGTGTGTTGTTACAACAAAAGACAATTTTCTAAATTTGAAAAAAAAATGATACTCTTCTAAAATAGTTTGAGTCAAAAGGCGATCCATTAATTAAGATTATATAAAAGGGCGTACCTGGATCTGTAAAGAAAAAAAAAACATTTTTTTCTCAAAATATTTCGATAATTGTTTTTGACCAATGAAAAAAAAATTGTTTTCATGTTATCTACAATAATTTGTAAATTAAATTCACTGTGCAATAAATTGATAAAGAGGGAGCAATCTCTCGAAATATTTTGAGAAAAAAATTGTTTTTTTTTTCTTTACAGATCCAGGTACGCCCTTTTATATAATCTTCTAAATAGTTACATTTTTTTATAACAGATGGCATTCTAATGCATCCTAGTAAAATATGACTTTAATAGAGGCGGCCGTTGATTGGTTAGCTGAAGCGTCAATAGCAGGGCTCTAAAATTTCCCTCAATGGACTGCGGAGAAGGTATTTAATTAAATTTTTGGAATAGAGATGGCGTTAGCTCCATCTTGAAGAACAATTAAGCTGAGGGCTTAGGTTGGTAAGTGCTTGGTTTAAGTTACTTACAGTTGAGAGTTTAGTTTCAAAATTTGTCAACACAAACTCTAATTCTGTATCTAACAAGACTTTACCACATAATATTGTAACATCATGTTTGATGCGTCTCTCTATTTAGTCAAAATAATCCATATTACGATGCACTAGCGCGCCATCTGTTATGAAAATTAGAAACTATTATAGACGCGTAAGATTCTTTTTGTAATTAAACAATTTCTACTGCCCTTACTGCAATATGGAAAAATAAATGGGAGGGCCTGGCTCATCAGTGGTGAACCCTTAATCTACCATACCGCTGTTATATTGCACTTTTTGGAACTTCCTTTTATAGTGATACTGATGTTAGACTCTTGGAATGGGTATTTTAGATTAACTATGGATATAAGCTTTGAGGACAGCAGAAATACATACAATTATAAATATATAATATGCTTCGAGCAATCGCTCTTCCGCAAATATCAAATTGAGTCTTTTATTAGAACATTCATATTACGATGCACTAGCGCGCAATCTGTTATGAAAATTAGAAACTATTTTAGACGCGTAAGATTATTTTTGAAATTGATCAATTTCTACTGCCCTTACTACAATGGAAAAATTAAATAGGTTCTATGTGCTGGGAGAAAATGATAGATTCGTAGAGGAAGAGAAAGATCCTTTATTACCTAAAGATATAAAACTATAAAAGAAGGACAAAAGAACAAACTATATGTACATCAGCAGCTCACGCCGGCCTGTCATATCCAATAACCGCTAGCCAACTAACAATCCAACAAGGCCACGCTATATAGGCAGATATGTGAATTTGCATAGACAATACTGAAACTATGCAAATATCTGCATATAAAATATCGTTAAAATATCTTCAATTGTCAATGTCAACACTATGATATTTTATAATACAATATAATATTTCTTGAAAATAAAGATACTTGACTCGACAAAAGATTTTGTCGAAACGTCGAGGTAATAAAAAGATTTACTGGCCGAAGTATCTTTATTTTCAAGAATTATGAATGCCGGCCAAGCAGCCTCAATAATTACGACAATATAATATGATTTATGATTGTAGAACGAAGTTTTGAAATTATACCGCAAATGTTTCTTTTGAACGAAAATTCGAAATTTATTTTAAGGAGAAATAACGATTATTTCTAACCTTAGGGATGAAGTATTAAAGGATGAATTGTGAAGAGTAATGGTAAACGGAAAAATAAAGTATCCAGAGATGGGAATCGAACCCACAGTGTTCAGGATAGAAATAATCGTTATTTCTCCTTAAAATAAATTTCGATTTTTCGTTCAAAAGAAACATTTGCGGTATAATTTCAAAACTTCGTTCTACAATCATAAACCGCATTATATTGTATTCTAAATTACTTTATATAATATTTATGAACGGAAAAATATGTCCAGGGTAGCCTAGTGGACATGGCATCTGCCCGGTAAGTTGAACACTGTGGGTTCGATTCCCATCACTGGATACTTTATTTTTCCGTTTATCATTACTCTTCACAATACATCCTTTCATACTTCATTCTCTAAGGTTAGAAATAATCGTTATTTCTCCTTAAAATAAATTTCGATTTTCGTTCAAAAGAAACATTTGCGGTATAATTTCAAAATTCGTTCAACTATGATATTTTATTTTCATTTTGAATAGATTATATACCATCATTCCCAGTAGAAACACCAGAAGCATCAACAGAGACATATAGACATCCCGGAAATTTACAATAGATTTATACATAACCCAAATACTTAGAATTACATTCAAAACAACCCTAGATAGTTAATAGTATGTTTATTTCGCTAGATTTGTATATAAAAGATGAACTCCATTTTAATTTATACAAGCGGATGTACCCCGGCTTCGCCCAGGTTTTTCTCGAGGGAATGTTTGTAGTCTAGTAATAAGAAAATATACTACACCTAAAAACTATCAGAGAAAAGAGAAACCACGGAAGGTGAACAGAAAAATGCTTACAATGGATGTATATGTTTACGATATCAAGTTAAATAAAAACAAAGATAAAATTTGCATATGTTGGTCACTATAAATTTGTATATTTGTTAGGCGAAATTAGAAACATGATAATTATCTTAAAAATTGCTTGTATTGAATATTTTTTAGATTGAGATTATTAGCTAGTATGTAAAAAAATTAACTCTGTTGAAATTTAATTTTGTATTTATATATAAATAATATTAACTCTGTTGGTTTTTTTTTTTGTATTTAATCGATAACAGCGAAGTTACGCATGTTAATGTTAGGAAATATATTTTGATGTTAAGCAAAACCTGCTCCATCTCGTTTTACATAAATGTTGAAAATTTGGTTGAAATTGATGCATATTGTAACGAAAGTTTTTAGTGAACAACACTTATGAAATTTCCATTTTATTAATATAGATTACATCATGAACACTAAATAAAAATGCTAAATAGTTTCCTTGCATATTTTAAAGATATGAAAATAGAGCAATCCATACTTAAATCATTAGATAGTAAAAAGGCATATATTGGATTGAATAAAAGATTTATTTGTCCTAAATAGGCATATATTGGATTGAATAAAATATTTATTTGTACTAAAAAAGCAATATATTGAATAAAAGATTTATTTGTCCTAAAAAGGCATATATTGGATTGAATAAAATATTTATTTGTCCTAAAAAGGCATAATATTCGATTGAATAAAAGATTTATTTGTCCTAAAAAGGCATATATTGGATTGAATAAAAGATGTATTTGTCCTAAAAGGCATATATTGGATTGAATAAAAGATTATTTGTCCTAAAAGCATATATTGGATTGAATAAAGGATTTATTTGTCCTAAAAAAGGCATATATTGGATTGAATAAAAGATTTATTTGTCCTAAAAGGCATATATTGGATTGAATAAAAGATTTATTTGTACTAAAAAGGCATATATTGGATTGAATAAAATATTTATTTGTCCTAAAGGCATATATTGGTTTGAATAAAAGATTTATTTGTCCTAAAAGGCATATATTGGATTGAATAAAAGATTTATTTGTACTAAAAGACATATATTGGATTGAATAAAAGATTTATTTGTCCTAAAAGGCATATATTGGATTGAATAAAAGATTTATTTGTACTAAAAAGACATATATTGGATTGAATAAAAGATTTATTTGTCCTAAAAGGCATATATTGGATTGAATAAAAGATTATTTGTACTAAAAAGACATATATTGGATTGAATAAAAGATTTATTTGTCCTAAAAAGACTATATTGGATTGAATAAAAGATTTATTTGTCCTAAAAAGGCATATATTGGATTGAATAAAAGATTTATTTGTCCTAAAAAGACATATATTCGATTGAATAAAAGATTTATTTGTCCTAAAAAGGCATATATTGGATTGAATAAAAGATTCATTTGCCTTTATTCAATTCAATATATGCCATTTTACTATCTAATTTTAAAGCTATGTAAATAATATACAAGATATAAATAGTAGTTGAAGATTAGGATTCATTTCGTTGTATACTACTGTAGATGGGTTTCATTCCTTTTGTACTGTTGGAAACTGAATGCTACGACTAACAGCTAGCGCCACACTGGCCTTATCATCATCACTACAGTTTGTTTACTTCTTCTCTATACTGTTAATGTGTTCGCTACTATAACTTTCTTTTACTAAATGGATAATAAAGTTTATTATTATATAATCATCAACGTCCTCATGCCTTCATACAAGCTGGAAGTACCTAAATCTTACAACATGTACCATTGTTATTGTATATATCTTGGTTGTTCATTTGGAGAGGAGTCACGGACGTGAAGGTCTATGAGGAAAACAACAAATAAACAATGTAACTTTTAAATGTAATTTATTTATTATTTACTTTTTTATTTACCTTGATTATTGAAACACACTCGAGAGAATTTTTAAATATATATATATAATTTTGAAAAATAAAAGATAAGTGGGTCAGTTTTGATATTAAAAATAAAGAAGGCATCTCCTGAGCACGAGCACATGTGCTTTTTAGACGGCAGAGCGCCATCTAGTGGAGCAAAAATAAACTAAACGTTTAGCTGCCAACCCAATTTCTTGATAAATCAAGAAAAGCCATCCATCAGATGGCGCTCTGCCATCTAAAAAGCACATGTGCTCGTGGTCAGGAAATGCCTTCTTCATTTTTAATATATATATATAACTAAGTGTATACAAAAATGTAATGCCTCGATAAAGGTTGGCGTTCGGCCAACCGAAATATTAGCAATAAATATTTTATTCAATCCAATATATGGCTTTTTATTATATAATGATTTAAGTATGGATTGCTCTATTTTAAGAACAATATATATATAACTGTATAAAAAATATAATGTTTGATCAAGGTCTCCTCTTTAGTTTATATAAATTCTACAAGGCCGCAGTAATCGCGTTCTGAGGAAAATAATGGATTCGCTGAATGTCGTGGTCCATTTGGACTAGGAAAGTGAAGCCTAGAACGCAGCTAATTCCACACTCGTCTTTTCAGTGATACGTTAACCTTGACGTATGCACGGTGTGGCCAATGGACATGTGTTGGACCTGGAGACTGTTGTTGGGTTCTGTACTGCCTGGAGTATAGAGCTCCATCTATGCTTCTTCCTGTGGTGAATCTGTATAAGACCCTGGAGGCTGTTGTTGGGTTCTGTGCGGCCTGGAGTATAGAAGCTCCATCTATGCTTCTTTCCTGTGGTGAATCTGTATAAGACCCTGGAGGCTGTTGTTGGGTTCTGTGCTGCCTGGAGTATAGGAAGCTCCATCTATGCTTCTTTCCTGTGGTGAATCTGTATAAGACCCTGGAGGCTGTTGTTGGGTTCTGTGCGGCCTGGAGTATAGAAGCTCCATCTATGCTTCCTTTCCTGTGGTGAATCTGTATAAGACCCTGGAGGCTGTTGTTGGGTTCTGTGCTGCCTGGAGTATAGGAGCTCTATCTATGCTTCCTTCCTGTGGTGAATCTGTATAAGACCCTGGAGGCTGTTGTTGGGTTCTTTGCTGCCTGGAGTATAGGAGCTTTATCTATGCTTCCTTCCTGTGGTGAATCTGTATAAGACCCTGGAGGCTGTTGTTGGGTTCTGTTCTTCCTGGAGTATAGGGGCTCCATCTATGCTTCCTTCCTGTGGTGAATCTGTATAAGACCCTGTAGTATAGGAGCTCCATCTATGCTTCCTTCCTGTGGTGAATCTGTATAAGACTCTGGAGTATAGGAGCTCTATCTATGCTTCCTTCCTGTGGTGAATCTGTATAAGACCCTGGAGTATAGGAGCTCCATCTATGCTTCCTTCCTGTGGTGAATCTGTATAAGACCCTGGAGTATAGGAGCTCCATCTATTCTTCCTTCCTGTGGTGAATCTGTATAAGACCTGAAGGCTGTTGTTGGGTTCTGTAATACCTTTAGTATAGAGGCTCCATCTATGCTTACTTGCTAGGGTAAATCTGTATAAAACCGGTGGTCTTAATAAACCTCTATGCGTGCGTGTATTTATTAATTTTTACCTTATCTATAGAGAGATGTTACTTGTCTCCAGAAACCAATCTCACATTGTTCTAGGTAGTTAGGTTAGAGGAAGAAGTTTGAGCTTTATCTTGATAGAAGTTTGGCTAATGGACGGTCTCTAGTGACATCATCCACCCTTGACCGCTGGACTTACAGGACCCCATGTCGTGATCTGGACTACATTCCTTCAGCGTTACATCAAACTGAGGCAATAAAACATGAAACATTGTTTTAATACTTAAGAATAAAGTATTAGAGTAATCTAAAAAGTAAATCAAAAGAATGGTTTAGCTTATTCTACACTACACTACAATTGATTTCATTTAACTAAATTTGCATACCAACCTTTTGTACATATTTCAATTGTGTTAGTTTTTTTTTCTATTTTCATATAACTAAATTGCATATTAATTCTTGTATATATTTCAAATATCTTTCTTTTTTTCTATGTTTAGTTTACCTTTAATGTGCAAGTGTCCCTAGGGGGACATAGCGCTCTAAGTCAAAATAAAAAAAATAAATAAATAAAATAAAGATATGTGGGATAAGTACATCAAACGATAAGGAAATGCTTTCTTAATATTATCATCTGATTCTTTATAATTTCCCTTTTTTTTATGAAAA
>CP092873.1:6904411-6953612 GCA_030710605.1 Cordylochernes scorpioides
AGACTCCTGGAGGCTGTTGTGGACGTTCTGTGATCAGCCTTGCCTAGATATAGGAGCTCTATCTATGTTCCTTCTTCCTGTGGTGAATCTGTATAAGACCCTGGACGGCTGTTGTTGGGTTCTGTACTACGGAGTTAAGTATAGGAGCTCCATCTCATACCTTTCTCTCGACTGCGGTGAATCTGTATAAGACCCTGGAGGCTGTTGTTGGGTTCTGTTCTGCCTGGAGTATAGGAGCTCTATCTATGCTTCCTTCCTGTGGTGAATCTGTATAAGACCCTGGAAGCTGTTGTTGGGTTCTGTGCTGCTGGAGTATAGGAGCTCCATCTATGCTTCCTTCCTGTGGTGATCTGTATAAGACCTGGAGGCTGTTGTTGGGTTCTGTTCTGCCTGGAGTATAGGAGCTCTATCTATGCCTTCTTCCTGTGGTGAATCTGTATAAGACCCTGGAGGCTGTTGTTGGGTTCTGTACTACCGGGAGTATAGGAGCTCATCTATATTTCTTCCTGCGGTGAATCTGTATAAGACCCTGGAGGCTGTTGTTGGGTTCTGTTCTGCCTGGAGTATAGGAGCTCTATCTGTGCTTCCTTCCTGCGGTGAATCTGTATAAGACCCTGGAAGCTGTTGTTGGGTTCTGTGCTGCCTGGAGTATAGGAGCTCCATCTATACTTTCTTCCTGCGGTGAATCTGTATAAGACCCTGGAGGCTGTTTTTAGTTTCTGTGCTGCCTGAAGTATAGGAGCTCCATCTATGCTTCCTTCCTGTGGTGAATCTGTATAAGACCCTGGAGGCTGTTGTTGGGTTCTGTTCTGCCTGGAGTATAGGAGCTTTATCTATGCTTCCTTCCTGTAGTGAATCTGTATAAGACCCTGGAGGCTGTTGTTGGGTTCTGTGCTGCCTGGAGTATAGGAGCTCCATCTATACTTTCTTCCTGCGGTGAATCTGTATAAGACCCTGGAGGCTGTTTTTAGTTTCTGTGCTGCCTGATTATAGGAGCTCCATCTATGCTTCCTTCCTGTGGTGAATCTGTATAAGACCCTGGAGGCTGTTATTGGGTTCTGTGCTGCTTGGAGTATAGGATCTCTATCTATGCTTCCTTCCTGTGGTGAATCTGTATAAGACCCTGGAGGCTGTTGTTGGGTTTTGTTCTGCCTGGAGTATAGGAGCTCTATCTATGCTTCCTTCCTGCGTGTGAATCTGTATAAGACCCTGGAGGCTGTTGTTGGGTTCTGTTCTGCCTGGAGTAGTATAGGAGCTCTATCTGTGCTTCCTTCCTGCGGTGAATCTGTACAAGACCCTGGAGACTGTTGTTGAGTTCGGTGCTGTCTGGAGTATAGGAGCTCTATCTATGCTTCCTTCCTGCGGTGAATCTGTATAAGACCCTGGAGGCTGTTGTTGGGTTCTGTGCTGCCTGGAGTATAGGAGCTCCATCTATACTTTCTTCCTGCGGTGAATCTGTATAAGACTCTGGAGGCTGTTTTTAGTTTCTGTGCTGCCTGAAGTATAGGAGCTCCATCTATGCTTCCTTCCTGTGGTGAATCTGTATAAGACCTGGAGGCTGTTATTGGGTTCTGTGCTGCTTGGAGTATAGGATCTCTATCTATGCTTCCTTCCTGTGGTGAATCTGTATAAGACCCTGGAGGCTGTTGTTGGGTTTTGTTCTGCCTGGAGTATAGGAGCTCTATCTATGCTTCCTTCCTGCGGTGAATCTGTATAAGACCCTGGAGGCTGTTGTTGGGTTCTGTTCTGCCTGGAGTATAGGAGCTCTATCTGTGCTTCCTTCCTGCGGTGAATCTGTACAAGACCCTGGAGACTGTTGTTGAGTTCGGTGCTGTCTGGAGTATAGGAGCTCTATCTATGCTTCCTTCCTGCGGTGAATCTGTATAAGACCCTGGAAGCTGTTGTTGGGTTCTGTTCTGCCTGGAGTATAGGAGCTCTATCTGTGCTTCCTTCCTGCGGTGAATCTGTACAAGACCTGGAGACTGTTGTTGAGTTCGGTGCTGTCTGGAGTATAGGAGCTCTATCTATGCTTCCTTCCTGCGGTGAATCTGTATAAGACCCTGGAAGCTGTTGTTGGGTTTTGTTCTGCCTGGAGTATAGGAGCTCTATCTATGCTTCCTTCCTGCGGTGAATCTGTACAAGACCCTGGAGACTGTTGTTGAGTTCGGTGCTGTCTGGAGTATAGGAGCTCTATCTATGCTTCCTTCCTGCGGTGAATCTGTATAAGACCCTGGAGGCTGTTGTTGGGTTCTGTGCTGCCTGGAGTATATGAGCTCTATCTATGCTTCCTTCCTGTGGTGAATCTGTATAAGACCCTGGAGGCTGTTGTTGGGTTCTGTGCTGCCTGGTGTATATGAGCTCTATCTGTGCTTCCTTCCTGCGGTGAATCTGTACAAGACCCTGGAGACTGTTGTTGAGTTCGGTGCTGTCTGGAGTATAGGAGCTCTATCTATGCTTCCTTCCTGCGGTGAATCTGTATAAGACCTGGAAGCTGTTGTTGGGTTCTGTACTGCCTGTGATATAGGAACTCTATCTATGCTTCCTTCCTGCGATGAATCTATATAACACCTGTGGTCTTAATAAAGCTGTATGTGTGTGTGCATTCAACCTTTTAATGATTCACCATACAAAAAAGGATAAATTTAACCAAATATTTACACAATTAAGAGTATGAGAAGAGAATTGTTTTAAATATACATATTTTGACTTTTTGAAGCTATTTTTCCAAGACCGCTTTTTGATAGTTATATAGCTCTATAGCTATGTTTTTTTTTCTGATGCGATTTTAATCAGTGTGAAACTTGATCAACATATATTGAATAATGAACTTCATTTTTTCCCTTTTCTACTCCATATAAATACAATCAGATAGATAGTGGGACATTTCGTTTGTAGATTTTATTCCGCAAAGCTTACAATAAATGGCTTCATTTTTCATTATTTGAAGGTGATCGTCATTTTAAAGTGATGTAATTCGGACTTAAGTAATGTACACTATTATGTTTGAATACAAATTCCAAGAGAATATTGTTCTGGAATAAAACTATTGTAAAAGACTTTATAACCAGAATGAGATCTTGAGTCTTGAGTCTCTATTCTTGATAAAATTGTGAAAAACGTTTAAAAATAAAGAAATAGTTTCTCACAATGAATTTCTTTTTATTTTAAAATGCAAGCTTTCAAACGATAATCGCTCTTCAACGGGCTTAATAAAAAAAAACATTAACTATATCTTACAAGAAATATTTACAAATTACATATCAATTTTAAAATTTCAGTTATAAATACCCACGCTGCACGCGTATTATTTGTAAATATTTCTTGTAAGATATAGTCGATGTTTTTTTTTATTAAG
The DNA here is from genome assembly GCA_030710605.1 of Cordylochernes scorpioides. Lineage (NCBI taxonomy): Eukaryota > Metazoa > Arthropoda > Arachnida > Pseudoscorpiones > Chernetidae > Cordylochernes > Cordylochernes scorpioides. Next base: position 6,907,767 of record CP092873.1, read on the forward strand.
CCCGTTGAAGAGCGATTATCACTTGAAAGCTAGCGTTTTAAAATAAAAGAAACTCTTTGTGAGAAAATATTTCTGTGTTTTTTAAGACTTCGAGTATTCAATAACTAGGTAACTAATAATTCCCTTGGAACAAAAATGGTCCCCACAGATATAAGATTGCTCTCACCTGATTGGCTGGTAAGATGATCGTTTTTATTGAATTTCTCTAATGGTCTTTGTTTAGGTGACGTCATACGTCCCTCTGGAGACCTCTTGATTTGACGGTTACCGCAGGGGAAATGTTTCAAGAATAAAATGCTACGGAATAATGAAGGGATGCTGGAACTATGAAAAAAATTTATAAATAATTAATTTGAAAAAATGCAAATAAAAAGTTTGTAAAACAAATATATATATATATAATTGTTTTGAAAATAGAGCAATCCATATTTAATTCATTAGATAATAAAAAGGCATATATTGGATTTAATAAAAGTGGAGAGATGATATAATGGAGAGAAATAGAATCTTCAGAGAATTAAAAAACAACAACCAAAATAAAATTAAAAACCAAAATCTCCCCTTTAAATAACACCCTGATCAATCAAAAAACTTTACTGCTCCCTCCCTACAGCTACGGCTCTGAACGCATCGCCAGAGTCCTAAAGAGATACAACATCATAACTACCTATCAATTTTTGTAGGCAAAATAAATCTTTTATTAAATCCAATATATGCCTTTTTATTATCTAATATATATATATTATTTAAAAAAAGAGAGATTTCTGTTTGATTCTTTGAAGATTATGCTATGGTGATGCAGTCGTGGCAAAAATCTTGAAAGAAAATAACAAAAATAGTTTTGATCAGAGATTGTTTTAATTGAGCTAAAGTAATATATAGAACATAATTTGATAAAAGTAATGCCTGGATTAAGGCGAGTAGAACAAGGAAAACAAAAGATTATTTACATAATGTAAAACGGTTTGAGCCGGCCATCGGGAAAAAAACAACAACGAGTTTTTATATGCAAAGCATGACCTCTGGCGGTCGATATTTAACAGAATATTTGAATCTATGATATATAATTTTAAATAAAATAATAATTTTTATAACATATATATATATTGTCATAATATATGCTCTTCCAGGATTAATAAAACAAACCAACAGCCAACGAGAGAGAAATGGGCGCTAAAGCGAGACACTTTAGACAACTAACTAACGACCATTTTTTGGCCACATTCCTGAGGGGGGCGTCACCACTGGCGACTATCCTGTGGTTAGCCCCCCCCCCCCCCCCCCCGGTTGTGTACACAGAGGAAAACAGTCGTTCAGCTGTTAACGTCTCGCTCGCTCTCTCTCGGCTGGCTGCCTGGATGATTGCTCTAACAACTCGTCGTGTGATTATTTCTCTCCTCACCACATTTACCAATATATTCCCACATTGAAAGTCGACAGGATCATATCACATCGAAAGTCGACAGGATCATATCACATATATATATATAGAATGGTATATATTGTAACATAGAAATTTAGCAAAGACAAACTTCAGAATGACAATTTCATTTATTTAATGTAAACCAAATTAAAACTGATAAAATATCAGAGAGGCAATGAGAAAATTACAGTGTATCAAATACAAATATCGAAATTAAAAAATCTTTTCATAGAATAATAAATAATCTGCTAGAATATAATAATGCAATTAAAATGTCACAGTTTCTACTCATTTCACAGTTATGCGAATTTCCTTTTGACAAAAAAGACATCTCTTCCTTCAATTATATTTATATATTTAAATATTTATTTATATTTTTTAATCAAAAAGGCATATATTGGATCAAAATATCATTTATTTTACCAATATTTCAGCTGGCTGAACGCCAACCTTTATCAAGGTGTTATAACATTTTAAAGTGTGTCAATAACAAACTCAGCGCCACATAACGTCAACAGCTGATAAAGGTTGGGATTCAGCCAACTGAAATATTGGTAAAATAAATGATATTTTGATCCAATATATGCCTTTTTAATTAAAGATTTATTTATGGATTGCTCTATTTTCAAAAAAAAATATTTATATATTTTTAAAAAACAAGAAGGCGTAACCTGATCGCTCACATAAGCATTTTTAAATAGCAGAGCGCCATCTAGTGGAACAAAAATCAAATAAACGTTGATTTAGGATTTTATATGATATTTGGCCAAATCATGTTCTTAGTTAATCAATAAAAGCCAACCACGAACCGTTTCGAACTGTTGGCCCTTAAAGAGCAAAAACTTGGTCAAGAAGCTTCGTGAGATATCAAGAAATGGATATTTAAGGCAAATTTGCCTAATTACACTGATCATGTGAAAAAAAGAAAGAAAGAAAATAGAAAAATGGTCAGGTGTTGATATTAAAAACAAATAAAGCATATCCTGAACGGTCCATGCATTCTGATCACAATACCGGCCAACTGAGGTGCCTTGTCCATATGGATGTCCTGTTCTGGGTTGATGTTTGCCATATAGAGGGCTGCAAGGATGGCCAGACAACTGTATATTAATTAAATTAAATAAAACGAGAACGAGAGGAGTTTCTTATTTTAATATTTGCGAGCTTTCGGACCGTGACGTCCTTCTACTGGCTATAGAATGGAAGATATGAACGAATGTATATAGAACTAAAGAATACAAATTTACATATTGATAATTAATGGTATACATCTAAATTAACATACAGTAGAGATTAACTAAGAATACATATCTACATCTGAATTAATATACAACGGCGTAAACTATTGTAATTGTGAGGGATAAGAAAAGGAAGAAAAAACTATGAATGTGATGTTTAAGGCATGATGACGGGTGGATGTGGAGAAGTGCTATTTCAACAGAATATGGTATGAGTCAGGTATATCAATGTGTCTATTGATACTATTGCATTGTAATGATATCATGGCCTCCAGGATCAATCTTTGATATTTGTTATTGATCTTATAATGGATGGTTGGATTGGATAAATCAAACGAGTGACCTGTATTTAAGATATGGGTATATATTTGGGATCTTGTGTTCTTATTGGTTATGTTCCTGCTGTGTTCATCCATTCTGATGGCCGCAGATCTACCCGTTTCCCCACGTAAATTAATATTAACTGTATATTAATATAGCCCAACCTCTCCTCTACGTGGCGGGCGGTAGAAGCAGCACAAGTAAGGGACTACCTTGTAAGGCGAATTACGGTGTCGTAGCCCCGAGCCGTTACGGTAACTGTGAACAGAGAACTCTGAAATGTGGCTGACTAACGGGACAATGGCATCCCCACCTTTGAGCAACATAATCAGGAATGTAAACAATACAGACTGGAATACACACGCGACCACAAACTCCCACTGTTAACGCCATGGACTCCGAGTCCATCAAAGTCCGCCAGGCGCCATTAGGAAGTCCATCATTCATGGGCGGATTATCAGTGGCAGCTAATGGTCTGGTCTCCTGGCAACCGCTCTGTCCAACTGGGACAGCCTTCAAAGTTCTCTCAAATCTATCAGCAGCTCGGTTAGAATTGTCAATTCAGTATTGTTACCGTATCATGTAATTGACAATACACATTTGTATCATAGATTAGACACGTAATAACACCAAATACAAATTAAAAATTTCGAGTTAACTTGAAATTGGTCTTATTGTCATTGTTTTTTTTTTTTTTTTTGCTTATCCCTAATACACGTGGTACAGGCCATGATAATCATGGTGGGTAGAAGTAGGCGACTGATTTTTACTATAAGTGCACCACATGTTTACAGAGGTGAAAAGCAATTCGACTTTGCACTTACAAATAAATATTCCAGAACCCCGTTTGGTTACTTGCACTCGCTGGTGGGGTTGGTCTTTTGCAATAATAGGGGGACATTGGAGCATTTTTTTTTTTTATCATAAAAAGTGCCCAATGCGGGAATCGAACCCGGGTCGTAGCGGTCGTAAACTAACGGTTTATACCAGCCTTCCACCGACCCTCCCTGCATTGTGTTTCTAATGTATAAAAGAAAATTTAATCAAATCAATCACTTGTAATTGTAAATATATAGGAAATGTGATTATGATTACATTTTTCCAACACTGTTATGATCTATATATACATGTATATTGTCGATAATTTATATTATAAACAACCCATTGTTTCAAAACCTAATTAAAAAGTTATCGATAAATGGCATTTGAAATCACATATATTCATATAGCTCTGTCAAATAAAATTTTCATTGATATGACAACATATGTGTGTATTGACCAAGATATAAATGATTAAACCAATAATTCTTAGATGCTAATTGGAACAAAATATTCAATGCAGACGACTTCACAACCTAAATAATTACAAAAGAAAAAAAGTCGGTATTTTACTGCCAATCTTCTAAATAGGAAATCATGCTATATAAAATACTAGTGAATCGAATTGGCTTTGGCCTCCTGGCATTAAGGAGGAATCACCGCCTAATTCTTATTTTAACGCTGGTTTTAATTCTATGCTTCTTGACTCAGCGAGCTATAACTCCTTTAAACTTGAATAACTGCTATTGTCTCGTCTCACTAACTCTAATGACTCAACCACGTATACATTAATAACTCACTTTATTTTCTAAAATCAAGATTATATACATTTCTAAAATTTACATAATTTAACAATAATCAACAAAAGTAAATTCTAACAATTTTGCATATTTAAGGCTGGAACATACTCCCCCCGCCGCTGAACCCTGGTTCAGATTTGAAGGGAAGCGGAGCCAACTTCGTAATAGGTCGTAGGTAGACTCCGGTAGCAGCCCGAACTTGGGCAACTCGCACCTTCTGGTCAGAGCCCGGATATACCTCGAGGATCCTGGCCAGACGCCACTTTAGAGGTGGAATATTTTGTTACAACTTCTGGACAGACTGAAACTCGGGACTGGCAAGCTAAGGCTACTTTTTCTTCCTCATGGCATTCTCGGCCATAGCAATTATCCTGATTCTTAACAAAGTTGTTATCTTTCAACCAAGTCGGTCCTTGCCACCACAGTGTATGTCCAGATAACGCAGCAGGCATTATTCCCCTAGAGGCACAATCGGCGGGATTATCCTTCCCAGACACATGACGCCATGAGTTTCTGTCAGACAGTTGCTGTATTTTCACAACTCTATTGTGTATAAAGGTCTTCCATCTGTTAGGATCGGATTTGATCCAACTCAATGAGATCTGAGAATCTGACCACAAATATGCCCTGCCAATATCAATCTTCAATGAATCAACAACAGATCTGTAGAGCTGAGACAGGAGGAGCGCGCACAATTCCAATCTTGGTAGAGTTAGAGACTTACATGGGGCAACTCTGGTCCTTGCCGCAAGCATTGATATATGGACTTTTCCATCCAGAGAGACTGTTCTTAAGTAGCACACAGCCGAATAAGCCACACTTGACGCGTCACAAAATCCGTGGAGTTGAACATCTCGATCCTTTTCACATGCCCATACGTATCTTGGGATACTCAAATCCTCTAATTTTAGTAATTCGGCTCTAAAATTATTCCACTTTCCTTGATGTCGTTCGGAATATGCTCATCCCAGCCTGTCCCACCTCTCCATAACTCCTGCATTATTATTTTCAAAGCCACTGTAGTAGGTGAGAGGAAACCAATTGGATCGAAAATCTCCGCAATATTGGAGAGAAGATCTCTTTTGGTAACAACTTCTTCAGGAAGAGTTATATTAACTCTAAACGTATCTTGTACATGATCCCATACAATTCCTAAAATCCTGGATATGGCTCCTTTCTCCAAGTTAATTTTCTTCTCTTCGTTCATTTCCTCGACATGAGACACTATCTCGTGGCAATTTGAATTCCACTTTCTTAAGTGAAACCCTCCCTTTTTCATTAAGTCCTTTAATTGGTCTATTAGTTCTTTGGTTTCAGCAATCGTTTGAGCTCCTGTTAGCAGATCATCGACATAGAAATCATTCAAGGTCACCCTAGAAGCCTCAGGATAATTTTGGCCTTCATCTTCTGCTAACTGTTGTAATGTTCTCATTGCCAAAAAAGGAGCCGAAGTTGTACCATAGGTAACAGTCAGCAGTCGATAGTCCACCACAGGCTCTTCTGGCGATGGTCTCCACAATATCCTCTGATAGTCCGCATCTTCTGGATGAATTCTTATCTGGCGGTACATCTTTTCTATATCAGCAGTTATGGCGACAGGATACGTTCTGAATCTGAGGAGAATGAAAAATACATCCTGTTGAATTTTTGGTCCCTTGTGCAAAAATTGATTTAAAGAAACATTATTTTCAGATTTAGCTGATGCATCAAACACAACTCTCATTTTGGTTGTAGTGGATTGCTCTCTAATTACTGGATGATGAGGCATGTAATAGCATCTGCACAATTCTCGCTTCACTTCTGCAATTGGGACCCTTTCCATGTGGTTTAAGTGTTCATATTCCTTCATGAATCCCCGGTATTGGTCATATAATTTCACATTCTTACACAATTTTCTTTCCAACGAAAGGAACCTTCTTAAAGCTTTTTCTCTTGATTCACCCAGAAGCGGTCGATGTTGTCTGAATGGCAATTTTATCCAATACCTTCCATGGCTATCTCTGCCATGGTTATTCGAAAATAACCTTTCACAATCTTCGTCCTGTGTACAAAGATCCGGTGACGGCACAGATTCAGTTTCCAGAATCTTTTCATTACGAATTCTAGTTCTGGTTCAGATTGTAAACTCAGGTTACAGACTTCTGTATTACTCTCCGATGTTCCCATGAGTTTTCCTAGAAGTACCCAACCTAGTCTTGTATTAATAGCCATTGGCAATCCTTCTCCAAGGATATAGGGCATTCAACATAAGTTCAGTGTATATATCTGCTCCCAATATCATATCTATTGGGGCTTGTATGTAGAACTCTGGGTCTGCCAATTTGAGGTTCTTCAAAGTTGGCCAATTAGGGTCTTTCAACCTGAAGTTCGGAATTTCTGAAGTGAGCACTCCCCGTGACTACTGCCTCTACCGAGAATTCCTCAGAATTATTCAGTGGACAAAATGTCACACTTACTGTCGATGAAGAATGCTGCACTGGTGTGTTTCCAACCCCTATAATCATCCGATCTGATTTCCTTTGGACAAGTCCCAATCTTTCGCAGCATCCTTTTGTTATCATGGTGACTTGGGAACCGCTGTCCAGTAGGGCTCTGCAGGTGCATAACTTTCCGAGTCCATTTTTTATCTTGATTCTAGCTGTTGCGAGTAGTACGTGGCTATCATTGCAGTTTGCCTGTTGAGTATTAGTTAAATTGATAGCACTTTCATGTTCCTTCGGAGTTGTGTTCTCAACTTGGGCCGAAGCGCCTTCCGTGCTTGGTTTATCATAATGAATCATCGTGTGGTGCTTCCCCTTGCATACTTTGCATCGGTTGGTTCAGCCTACAATTCCATGAGAAATGGCCTTTCCTCAAGCAATTGAAGCATAATTATGACTCTTTACTACATTTAATTTTTCTTTTAAAGGCATTTTGCAAAATAAGTTGCACATGTATAGTGGATGATGCTTAGATTTGCATAATATGCAAGTGTCCGATTTCTCAATTAGGCATCCCGTAGCTTTGGCATTTGGGAAATCTCGATCCGGTGGTTTCTTCCCTTTTTGAACATTCCTTGACAGCACAAGACATGCTTCTCGCATGTCTGGAAATGAATGCTATGAACTTGTCATAAGATGGAAGAGTGTTGTCCATTGACAGTTCCCAATCCAACCTTAGATTTTCACTCAACTTCTGCTGGAGGAAGTGCACCAGGATCACATCACTAATTGATTTCTCTTCAATTCCAGCGTTTCTAAGTTTCTTATGGCTTCATTACAAACATCCATTGAATTCATGGAGACACTTAGCCGATGGATTCTTAATTGCCCGGAGAGAAAAGAATTTTGACACCTGGGCATAAGCTAGCGTTCTCGGGTTATCATATCTTGATAACAGTGTACTCCATGCTTGGCCATAATTTTCACTTAGTAAAGGGAAACCCCTTATTAATCTGGCCGCTTCGCCTTTTACTGCAGAATTCAAATATTGTAACTTCTGTATATTAGTTAACCCTGGATGTGCATCGATGGTGGTGAGGAATAGCTCTTTGAAGTTGATCCAAGTGCCCATATCTCCATCATATATCGGCAAGTCAAATTGAGGCAATTTTTATATTTGCCTGAGAGCCATTTAGCTTTATGTCCGCCAGTTTGTCTTTGAGTTTTCTTTTATTTTCTATTTTTACCCTCAAGCTTCCAATCTTGTTCATTGAACTATCATATGCCTCACTTTCTTTATCTATATCACTTCATCCAAAGAAAACAGCTCATCGTATAGTTTCTCAATTTTTTCTTTGATCTCCTTTAATTCTTCACCCATTATTCTAAGCGTACTGTTTCACCTGCCTCAATAATTGAATCCACAGTTTCAATAAATCCATCAATTCTCCTTATCTGGCAACGTAACTTTCTTTGGAGGATCCTTTCGTCTCGAGACATTTCGCAATTGTATTCTCGCTGAGTTTTTGCCTAAATTTCTTCTGTTTCAAATCCTAATCCGGCTCGAGGGACCATGAATCGAATTGGCTTTGGCCTCCTGGCATTAAGGGAGGAATCACCGCCTAATTCTTATTTTAACGCTGGTTTTAAATTCTATGCTTCTTGACTCAGCGAGCTAACTATAACTCCTTCAAACTTGACTGACTGCTATTGTCCTCGTCTCACTAACTCTAATGACTCAACCACGTATACATTAATAACTCACTTTATTTTCTAAAATCAAGATTATATACATTTCTAAAATTTACATAATTTAACAATAATCAACAAAAGTAAATTCTAACAATTTTGCATATTTAAGGCTGGAACAACTAGTTTTCAATTTATTGCTATAACAGATAGCCCGCATATGCATCATAATTGTTCTAATAAAATATTCTATTTGATGTTTGCGGAAAAGTAAATGCTCGAAGCATATTATATATTTATAATTATATGTGTGGCGACCACACTTTGCTTCAGCGAGCGCGAACTGGGACAAAGCTTCACTACACATACGGGCAGTAGTGTGACGCCTCACTACGCATGCGCGGGCGGCATCCGGGACACTTCTGGCCACGCCCGTCGTCAACAACAAGGCTTGCTTCCAACGGCCGTTAATTCTTACCTCTTATATATTTCTGGCTTTAAAATAAATTTATTTATATTTTATAAAAAATAATTATAATTTTATTAGCGGCCTTTCCACAAGCCCCACTAACACGCACTGCAACCATCCCACAAATGTATTTCTATACTGTCTACCAAAGTGTATGTTCATATTCCATTTAAAATATAATTTCTAAGAAGTCAGCTTCAATATCAGTATAAAAGGAAAACAGCAAAATACAATATTACAGCGGTATGGTATATTAAACTGGGGAAACCGCTGGCACCACTGATGAGAGTCAGGTCCTCCTATTAATTTATCATTGCATTTTGGACAGTAGAAACACCAGGGCATCAACAGACATAGACATCCCATAAATATGAATTCGACTTATACATGGTCTAAATACTTAGAATTTCTTTCAAAACAACTCTAGATAGTCAATAGTATGTATTATTTCGCTAGATTTGTATATAAAAGATAAAACTCAATTTTAATTTATGTTACATCATGAACACTTAATAAAAATTCCAAATAGTTTTCGGTTCAAAAAATTCACTTTATTAGGTACCGCTCCAACAAGAGCAACCTAGTTTATGATAATTGAAACAATGAATAATATGTGAGTTATTCACATATTAAACAAAATGTTAACGTGGGATTCAATCCCGGTTCATGACTGTCGGGAATCGAGGGTGTTACCTACTTCATCCACCGACTTATGTATGAAATTAGTTTCCTTACACATTTTAAAGCTATGTAAATAATATACAAGATATAAATAGTAGTTAAAGATCAAGATTCATTTCATTATATATTCCTGTAGCTGGCTTTGTGTTACCTGAAAGGCTTGAGAAATGGTTTTAGATAAAACAAGTAACTTATCCTCTGTGTAAAACAACACTCGAAGTTACACCGCATGAGTTTCTTTTCAATGAAAAATCAAAATTTATTTCAAGGTGAAATATTGACTATTTCTTACCTTTTTGGATGAGGTATGAAAGGGTGAATTATGAAGAGTAATGATGAACGGAAGAATAAAAGTGTCCAGGGATGGGAATCGAACCCACAATGTTCCGCTTACCGAGCAGATGCCATGTCCACTAGGCTACCCTGGACGTATTTTTTCCCGTTCATAAATAATACACAAAGTAACTTATAATACAATATAATACACTGCGGCTTATGATTGTAAAACAACACTTTGAAGTTACACCGCATGAGTTTCTTTTCAATGAGAAATCAAAATTTATTTCAAGGGTGAAATATTGACTATTTCTAACATTTTTGGATGAGGTATGAAAGGGGTAAATTATGAAAGGTTAGAAATGTCAATATTTCACCTTGAAATAAATTTTGATTTTCATTGAAAAGCAACTCATGCGGTGTAACTTCAAGTGTTGTTTTACAATCACAAGCCGCAGTGTATTATATTGTATTATAAGTTACTTTATCCTCGGTGTGTTGTTACAACAAAAGACAATTTTCTAAATTTGAAAAAAAAATGATACTCTTCTAAAATAGTTTGAGTCAAAAGGCGATCCATTAATTAAGATTATATAAAAGGGCGTACCTGGATCTGTAAAGAAAAAAAAAACATTTTTTTCTCAAATATTTCGATAATTGTTTTTGACCAATGAAAAAAAAATTGTTTTCATGTTATCTACAATAATTTGTAAATTAAATTCACTGTGCAATAAATTGATAAAGAGGGAGCAATCTCTCGAAATATTTTGAGAAAAAAATTGTTTTTTTTTTCTTTACAGATCCAGGTACGCCCTTTTATATAATCTTCTAAATAGTTACATTTTTTTATAACAGATGGCATTCTAATGCATCCTAGTAAAATATGACTTTAATAGAGGCGGCCGTTGATTGGTTAGCTGAAGCGTCAATAGCAGGGCTCTAAAATTTCCCTCAATGGACTGCGGAGAAGGTATTTAATTAAATTTTTGGAATAGAGATGGCGTTAGCTCCATCTTGAAGAACAATTAAGCTGAGGGCTTAGGTTGGTAAGTGCTTGGTTTAAGTTACTTACAGTTGAGAGTTTAGTTTCAAAATTTGTCAACACAAACTCTAATTCTGTATCTAACAAGACTTTACCACATAATATTGTAACATCATGTTTGATGCGTCTCTCTATTTAGTCAAAATAATCCATATTACGATGCACTAGCGTGCCATCTGTTATGAAAATTAGAAACTATTATAGACGCGTAAGATTCTTTTTGTAATTAAACAATTTCTACTGCCCTTACTGCAATATGGAAAAATAAATGGGAGGGCCTGGCTCATCAGTGGTGAACCCTTAATCTACCATACCGCTGTTATATTGCACTTTTTGGAACTTCCTTTTATGATACTGATGTTAGACTCTTGGAATGGGTATTTTAGATTAACTATGGATATAAGCTTTGAGGACAGCAGAAATACATACAATTATAAATATAATATGCTTCGAGCAATCGCTCTTCCGCAAATATCAAATTGAGTCTTTTATTAGAACATTCATATTACGATGCACTAGCGCGCAATCTGTTATGAAAATTAGAAACTATTTTAGACGCGTAAGATTATTTTTGAAATTGATCAATTTCTACTGCCCTTACTACAATGGAAAAATTAAATAGGTTCTATGTGCTGGGAGAAAATGATAGATTCGTAGAGGAAGAGAAAGATCCTTTATTACCTAAAGATATAAAACTATAAAAGAAGGACAAAAGAACAAACTATATGTACATCAGCAGCTCACGCCGGCCTGTCATATCCAATAACCGCTAGCCCAACTAACAATCAACAAGGCCACGCTATATAGGGCAGATATGTGAATTTGCATAGACAATACTGAAACTATGCAAATATCTGCATATAAAATATCGTTAAAATATCTTCAATTGTCAATGTCAACACTATGATATTTTATAATACAATATAATATTTCTTGAAAATAAAGATACTTGACTCGACAAAAGATTTTGTCGAAACGTCGAGGTAATAAAAAGATATTACTGGCCGAAGTATCTTTATTTCAAGAATTATGAATGCCGGCCAGGCAGCCTCAATAATTACGACAATATAATATGATTATGATTGTAGAACGAAGTTTTGAAATTATACCGCAAAATGTTTCTTTTGAACGAAAATTCGAAATTTATTTTAAGGAGAAATAACGATTATTTCTAACCTTAGGGATGAAGTATTAAAGGATGAATTGTGAAGAGTATTGGTAAACGGAAAAATAAGTATCCAGAGATGGGAATCGAACCCACAGTGTTCAGGATAGAAATAATCGTTATTTCTCCTTAAAATAAATTTCGATTTTTCGTTCAAAAGAAACATTTGCGGTATAATTTCAAAACTTCGTTCTACAATCATAAACCGCATTATATTGTATTATAAATTACTTATATAATATTTATGAACGGGAAAAAATATGTCCAGGGTAAGCCTAGTGGACATGGCATCTGCCTGGTAAGTTGAACACAGTGGGTTCGATTCCCATCCCTGGATACTTTATTTTTCGTTTATCATTACTCTTCACAATATATCCTTTCATACTTCATTCCCTAAGGTTAGAAATAATCGTTATTCCTCTTAAAATAAAATTTCGATTTTTCGTTCAAAAGAAACATTTGCGGTATAATTTCAAAATTCGTTCAACTATGATATTTTATTTTCATTTTGAATAGATTATATACAATCATTCCCAGTAGAAACACCAGAAGCATCAACAGAGACATATAGACATCCCGGAAATTTACAATAGATTTATACATAACCAAAATACTTAGAATTACATTCAAAACAACCCTAGATAGTTAATAGTATGTTTATTTCGCTAGATTTGTATATAAAAGATAAACTCCATTTTAATTTATACAAGCGGATGTACCCGGCTTCGCCCAGGTTTTTCTCGAGGGAATGTTTTTAGTCTAGTAATAAGAAAATATACTACACCTAAAAACTATCAGAGAAAAGAGAAACCACGGAAGGTGAACAGAAAAAATGCTTACAATGGATGTATATGTTTACGATATCAAGTTAAATAAAAACAAAGATAAAATTTGCATATGTTGGTCACTATAAATTTGTATATTTGTTAGGCGAAATTAGAACATGATAATTATCTTAAAATTGCTTGTATTGAATATTTTTTAGATTGAGATTATTAGCTAGTATGTAAAAAAATTAACTCTGTTGAATTTAATTTTGTATTTATATATAAATAATATTAACTCTGTTGGTTTTTTTTTTTTGTATTTAATCGATAACAGCGAAGTTACGCATGTTAATGTTAGGAAATATATTTTGATGTTAAGCAAAACCTGCTCATCTCGTTTTACATAAATGTTGAAAATTTGGTTGAAATTGATGCATATTGTAACGAAAGTTTTTAGTGAACAACACTTATGAAATTTCCATTTTATTAATATAGATTACATCATGAACACTAAATAAAAATGCTAAATAGTTTCCTTGCATATTTTAAAGATATGAAAATAGAGCAATCCATACTTAAATCATTAGATAGTAAAAAGGCATATATTGGATTGAATAAAAGATTTATTTGTCCTAATAGGCATATATTGGATTGAATAAAATATTTATTTGTACTAAAAAGCATATATTGAATAAAAGATTTATTTGTCCTAAAAAGGGCATATATTGGATTGAATAAAATATTTATTTGTCCTAAAAAGGCATATATTCGATTGAATAAAAGATTTATTTGTCCTAAAAAGGCATATATTGGATTGAATAAAAGATGTATTTGTCCTAAAAGGCATATATTGGATTGAATAAAAGATTTATTTGTCCTAAAAGGCATATATTGGATTGAATAAAGGATTTATTTGTCCTAAAAAGGCATATATTGGATTGAATAAAAGATTTATTTGTCCTAAAAGGCATATATTGGATTGAATAAAAGATTTATTTGTACTAAAAAGGCATATATTGGATTGAATAAAATATTTATTTGTCCTAAAAGGCATATATTGGTTTGAATAAAAGATTTATTTGTCCTAAAAGGCATATATTGGATTGAATAAAAGATTTATTTGTACTAAAAAGACATATATTGGATTGAATAAAAGATTTATTTGTCCTAAAAGGGCATATATTGGATTGAATAAAAGATTTATTTGTACTAAAAAGACATATATTGGATTGAATAAAAGATTTATTTGTCCTAAAAGGCATATATTGGATTGAATAAAAGATTTATATTGTACTAAAAGACATATATTGGATTGAATAAAAGATTTATTTGTCCTAAAAAGACATATATTGGATTGAATAAAGATTTATTGTCCTAAAAAGGCATATATTGGATTGAATAAAAGATTTATTTGTCCTAAAAAGACATATATTCGATTGAATAAAAGATTATTTGTCCTAAAAAGGCATATATTGGATTGAATAAAAGATTCATTTGCCTTTATTCAATTCAATATATGCCATTTTACTATCTAATTTTAAATGCTATGTAAATAATATACAAGATATAAATAGTAGTTGAAGATTAGGATTCATTTCGTTGTATACTACTGTAGATGGGTTTCATTCCTTTTGTACTGTTGGAAACTGAATGCTACGACTACAGCTAGCGCCACACTGGCCTTATCATCATCACTACAGTTTGTTTACTTCTCTCTATACTGTTAATGTGTTCGCTACTATAACTTTCTTTTACTAAATGGATAATAAAGTTTATTATTATATAATCATCAACGTCCTCATGCCTTCATACAAGCTGGAAGTACCTAAATCTTACAACATGTACCATTGTTATTGATATATCCTTGGTTGTTCATTTGGAGAGGAGTCACGGACGTGAAGGTCTATGAGGAAAACAACAAATAAACAATGTAACTTTTAAATGTAATTTATTTATTATTTACTTTTTTATCTTACCTTGATTATTGAAACACACTCGAGAGAATTTTTAAATATATATATATAATTTTGAAAAAATAAAAGATAAGTGGGTCAGTTTTGATATTAAAAATAAAGAAGGCATCTCCTGAGCACGAGCACATGTGCTTTTAGACGGCAGAGCGCCATCTAGTGGAGCAAAAATAAACTAAACGTTAGCTGCCAACCCAATTTCTTGATAAATCAAGAAAAGCCATCCATCAGATGGCGCTCTGCCATCTAAAAAGCACATGTGCTCGTGGTCAGGAAATGCCTTCTTCATTTTTAATATATATATATAACTAAGTGTATACAAAAATGTAATGCCCTCGATAAAGGTTGGGCGTTCGGGCCAACCGAAATATTAGCAATAAATAATTTATTCAATCCAATATATGGCTTTTTATTATATAATGATTTAAGTATGGATTGCTCTATTTTAAGAACAATATATATATAACTGTATAAAAAATATAATGTTTGATCAAGGTCTCCTCTTTAGTTTATATAAATTCTACAAGGCCGCAGTAATCGCGTTCTGAGGAAAATAATGGATTCGCTGAATGTCGTGGTCCATTTTGGACTAGGAAAGTGAAGCCTAGAACGGCAGCTAATTCCACACTCGTCTTTTCAGTGATACGTTAACCTTGACGTATGCACGGTGTGGCCAATGGACATGTGTTGGACCTGGAGACTGTTGTTGGGTTCTGTACTGCCTGGAGTATAGAAGCTCCATCTATGCTTCTTTCCTGTGGTGAATCTGTATAAGACCCTGGAGGCTGTTGTTGGGTTCTGTGCGGCCTGGAGTATAGAAGCTCCATCTATGCTTCTTTCCTGTGGTGAATCTGTATAAGACCCTGGAGGCTGTTGTTGGGTTCTGTGCTGCCTGGAGTATAGAAGCTCCATCTATGCTTCTTTCCTGTGGTGAATCTGTATAAGACCCTGGAGGCTGTTGTTGGGTTCTGTGCGGCCTGGAGTATAGAAGCTCCATCTATGCTTCTTTCCTGTGGTGAATCTGTATAAGACCCTGGAGGCTGTTGTTGGGTTCTGTGCTGCCTGGAGTATAGGAGCTCTATCTATGCTTCCTTCCTGTGGTGAATCTGTATAAGACCCTGGAGGCTGTTGTTGGGTTCTTTGCTGCCTGGAGTATAGGAGCTTTATCTATGCTTCCTTCCTGTGGTGAATCTGTATAAGACCCTGGAGGCTGTTGTTGGGTTCTGTTCTTCCTGGGAGTATAGGGGCTCCATCTATGCTTCCTTCCTGTGGTGAATCTGTATAAGACCCTGTAGTATAGGAGCTCCATCTATGCTTCCTTCCTGTGGTGAATCTGTATAAGACTCTGGAGTATAGGAGCTCTATCTATGCTTCCTTCCTGTGGTGAATCTGTATAAGACCCTGGAGTATAGGAGCTCCATCTATGCTTTCCTTCCTGTGGTGAATCTGTATAAGACCCTGGAGTATAGGAGCTCCATCTATTCTTCCTTCCTGTGGTGAATCTGTATAAGACCTGAAGGCTGTTGTTGGGTTCTGTAATACCTTTAGTATAGAGGCTCCATCTATGCTTACTTGCTAGGGTAAATCTGTATAAAACCGGTGGTCTTAATAAACCTCTATGCGTGCGTGTATTTATTAATTTTTACCTTATCTATAGAGAGATGTTACTTGTCTCCAGAAACCAATCTCACATTGTTCTAGGTAGTTAGGTTAGAGGAAGAAGTTTGAGCTTTATCTTGATAGAAGTTTGGCTAATGGACGGTCTCTAGTGACATCATCCACCCTTGACCGCTGGACTTACAGGACCCCATGTCGTGATCTGGACTACATTCCTTCAGCGTTACATCAAACTGAGGCAATAAACATGAAACATTGTTTTAATACTTAAGAATAAAGTATTAGAGTAATCTAAAAAGTAAATCAAAAGAATGGTTTAGCTTATTCTACACTACACTACAATTGATTTCATTTAACTAAATTTGCATACCAACCTTTTGTACATATTTCAATTGTGTTAGTTTTTTTTTCTATTTTCATATAACTAAATTGCATATTAATTCTTGTATATATTTCAAATATCTTTCTTTTTTTCTATGTTTAGTTTACCTTTAATGTGCAAGTGTCCCTAGGGGGACATAGCGCTCTAAGTCAAAATAAAAAAAATAAATAAATAAATAAAGATATGTGGATAAGTACATCAAACGATAAGGAAATGCTTTCTTAATATTATCATCTGATTCTTTATAATTTCCCTTTTTTTTATGAAAAAAGCATCTCCTTATCCTGCAACTGAAAGTTTCTGATGGCTTGCGCCATCTATCGGAATAATTATAAACTATTCTCGTTGATTTTTATATATTCCAGAATTGACCAAATACCCATTCTTGATTAATAAAAAAAAAAAGATAACCGCGGACGCGTTTCGGGCTGTTGGCCCTCATCAGCGTAGTTCAAGCCCTTTTTTATTCTTCTTTCAGCCGAATAGATTGTCATTTAGACCCTGGTTAGATTTCATAACAATTGATTCAAATATCCTGGATATAAATTAAATGATACAATAGGTTTATGGAGATGGCTTTCGGGCATCTCTTCCCTTCTACAGTAATATATAAAACGAATAATATTAATAAACGCCTTTGTATACTAACTACAGAGTGTGTTCACACTTATAGGAAACAAGTTTTATTATAAAATATTAAAAATTAACACCATATTTGAAATTTTTCAAATGTTCTATTTGAAAGCATTTTTGTTTATTTACAGAACGGCACCTGATTTTCCACGATAGCAGACACTTTCCGATCATGGTCATACTCAAAGATCCCATTCTTCTTTTACCACTTTCCAGACAACCTAGGGTGTCTCTTTCCAAGTGCTCTTTTAAGGCATCCAAAATGCAAAAATCCATCGGGGCTAAATCAGGAGATTTTACAGGGGTTCTGTTCTTTGGAATAGTGTTGATTCCTGTTCTTTACCTTAGATCTTCCAAATAAGCTTGGGTTGAAGATGAGGTATGACTTGTAGCGTTATCATGGTGAAACCAGACTTTGTTGCTCTGTTTTCCACAGATAGAGGGAATATCATTTAAAAATATAAGGTTCTAAAATGTTGTTTTGATAGTACTCCGAGTTTATTTTGGCATTTTTTTCAACTTTTCTTATTTTTAATTTTCCTTCATATGATATACCGCATGCCACCATAAATCCTTTGGGGTAACTTTCGGCACATTCCTTCAACAAATTGGCCTAGATTTTTCCACCCTTTTTGATAGTATATAGCTCTTTTTCTGTCGCAATCGGTTAAATATACCCATGCTTCGTCATATGTAACAATAAATTTCCATCTATCAGCAGCCAAGGAATTTTCATAAAAATATCTGCCGATAGTGTGTCGCTGACGAATATGGCCCTGAAACAATTTGTGAACCGCATGTCTTTTTGTAGATTTTAGGCCTAAAACTTTATTTATTATTTTATTTATTGTTGACACTGATGTTCCTATTAATTTGGCTATATCTCTTTGTGGCATAGGATTTTCTTTTGTAATATATTTTTTCACTTTTTTGACAGTTGCAGGAGTTCTCACATATATAGGGTGATAATCCTTTGTCCATTTCTCCGTAGGTGCTTTGAATAAAAACTTGATATTATTGTCGTGAATAATATTATAAATACCTTTTTAGAAATGTTGATATCATCTTACGTGTATTTTCATATTTTAATTATGTCCAAATAGGTAAGATTAGCTCTGGAAAGTCCTAAAATATAACCTCTTATGAAATTATTGTATTTGAAGGGCATTTTTTTAATAACAAAAGAAATGTATTGCGTGTTAGAATTAGCTTAAGCCTTTTCGAATTCCACGTTGTTGATTTTTTAAAATAAAGTAATAGTTCCTTTTTTACAACCGGGCGCTCGTTTCCTATAAGTGTGAACACCCTCTGTAAATATACATATATATTTTTTTAATAGAGCAATCTCCATAAATAGATATTTAATTAAGAATAAATATATATATGTAGTAATGTCGTTTGTTGTTGCTGTAGAATGAATGCAGTGTGGTATGTTGTTGCAGTCGTGGTGGCCACAATGATTAGAGTGGGTTCAGGCGTGATTGGGATTACCACAAAAGGACGAGGCATGTTGGATGGCAACCATAGAGATGGCGAGAGAGTAAGTGTAGCCGACGTCGGTCAGGGGAGATCTGTCAATCGTGTCTCGAAGCCGACAAATCTGTTTGAGTAAGAAAGGGAACACCTGGGAACCTGACTTGTTTTTCGTACCTCTTTCCTCCTATTGGCGTCGACTGTCACTCACTCGAAATTTTTATTTGTCACTTTGGCAATTACATTATAACTATACAACACATGGAGACATAGAAATATTGGAGTGTATTACAACATATATTAATTAGATAATAAAAAGGCATATATTGGATTGAATAAAATATTTATTTGTCAATATTTCGGTTGGCTGAACGCCAAACCTTTATCAAGGCATTACATTTTTGTATACACAAACTCAGCGCCGCATAGTGTTATAATATCACAGTTGAAATAATTTTAAAAATACGAAGTAGATGGAAGAAATTTGTGCATGCAAAAATATAATAAAAGTTACAATCAGAATAAGTTTAAGTCTTAATATTTTAAGATATTTAACTATTCTGATTGTAACTTTTATAATAATTTTTGCATGCACAAATTTCCCCCACTACTTTGTATTTTTAAATTATTTCAACTGTGATATTATAACACTATACGGCGCTGAGTTTGTTTATACAAAATTGTAATGCCTAGATAAAGGTTGGCGTTCAGCCAGCCGAAATATAGCAAATTAATATTTTATTCAATCCAATATATGCCTTTTTAATTATATATATTTAGGTAATATCTAACGTCGTTTATTATTCTTCGTTTTAATTTACTACTGTAGACGGGCAGAGATACCTGAAATCGCGAGATTGCATTGATAAAATTGAAAAGAATCTCATCTCCAGAAAGCTGTTGTTTACTTAGAGCTGTTATCAATGATTTTTGGTTATAGGGAACAACGGATGGAGCCTGGTCCCGCTGAAAAGGATCTTTTGCTTCCACAGGCCGAAGCAGAATCTACAGTAAGTATTTAAAATTACAACTATATTCTCACAATGAGTATCTTTTTTATTTAAAAAACGCTAGCTTTCAAGTGTTAATCGCTCTTCAACGGGCTTATATAATATCGACTTTATCCCTCCAGAAATATTTACAAAAAACAAACGCTCGCAGCGTGGATATTTATAACTGAAATTTTAAATTGGTTTGTAATTTAACTATTTTATGGAATATGAAATCCATAACATTATTAAATTACAAACCAATTTTAAAATTTCAGTTATAAATATCCACGCTGCGAGCGTTTGTTTTTTGTAAATATTCTTGGTGGAATAAAGTCGATATTATAGTAGCCCGTTTAAGAGCGATTAACACTTGAAAACTAGCGTTTTTTTTAATAAAAAAGATACTCATTGTGAGAGAATATATTTTTGTAATTTATTACTTTTTCTCTCACAATTTATCATGAATAGAAGTAAGTATTTTATTGAATTCTACATAATAATTATAAAATAATTTAACAATTAATAAAAGGATTATTAACTTTGTTTCTCTTTTTCTCTCTTATTTTATAGAGAAGTAACTACAAGGTGTGTGTGGGTCAATCACAAAAAATATCAGTCCGTGAGTAAAGGTTTGTTTTGGACAATTAAAACAAATTTATTGACAACTCAGTCAATATTGTTGCATCATGATTAATGCGCGTATTTAAAAAATTATTTATAATATTATTTTGAATATATTTTAAAAATTTAAATTATATATTTATTTATTTTATAAAACAGATTATTACTATAAAATATTATGTACTATAAAACATTCGTATTTTGATACACTAAAATACCCCACCTGCTTTAAACTTTGATGTGATAAATAAAGAGATATTCTAGGTGCTACCTAAATATATAGTTGTCTTATTATTGACTGGTTTAACCTTGTAGGATGGTTGAGACACGTTCTGGAAAGATGCAAGATACGTCTGAGGAGAGACTCAAGACTGAAGAATCTGCCAAACCGCAGCCCAGTGCAACAATATTTACAAAATGAGGAAGAGATCACAAAAATAATTAGAGAAAATAAAAAGATAGCGAAAAGCGTGTTCGAACCAGGGACATCAGGTTCTAAAGCTTTCGCAGCTAGGATATTTTGCCTTAATTATATAATAATTTAAAGAAGAATTTAATGTGAGTAAAGGTTGTCTACAAATATTCTTTTTGTAATGTGGGAGTCGGTGGAAGGATGGTGTAAACCGTTGGTTTTCGACCGCTATGACCCGGGTTCGATTCCCGCATTGGACACTTTTTTCTGATTTAAAAAAATGCTCCAATGGTCTGCGATTCTTGTAAAAGTCTAACCCCACAACGAGTGCAAGTAACCAAATGGGGCTCTGGCATATCTGTAAGGGCAAAATCGAACTGCTTTTCACATGTGTAGACATGTGGTGCACTTGCAGTAAAAGCAGTCGTCAACTTCTACCCACCATGATTAAGATGGCCTGTACCACCTGTACTAGGGATAAGCAAATTTTTGTTTTATGTTATACTTAAAATAAACCCCTATGGAAGAGTTATTTAACTCGAAAGCTTGTGTCAATGCTAATAAATTAAGAATAAACTTTCGTGGAGTATTTGATTAAGTATTTGAAATATTTTCTGCAATATTTCTAACGCACGATGAAGTATTATCAGCATAAAATATAATGGTATACAGTGTGATTGTTTAAAACCAAATATATTTAAAAATTAAGTATCGTTTATCATAAAAATATATTAGATAGTAAAAATACATATATTGGATTGAATAAAAGATTTATTTGCAATATTTCGGCTGGCTGAACGCTAACCTTTATAGAGGCATTGCATTTTTGTATAAACAAACTCAGCGCCGCATAGGGTTGTAAAATCAGTAAAATGAGTTTGTTTATACAAAATGTAATGCCTCGATAAAGGTTGGCGTTCAGCCAGCCGAAATATTGGCAAATAAATCTTTTATTAAATCCAATATATGCCTTTTATTATCTATGGATTGCTCTATTTTCAGAATAAAAATAAATAGTGAGGTTTTTTATGAATATTTTTCTATAACCTTTTCCTATATTTGAAAGGTCATTTCTTGCCAGAGAGAGTTGCTAAATAGTAAAAATGGTAATTTTGACGAATAATAAGCTTTGAGGATAGTTTCCCGATAGATGTACTATTTACTAAGAATTCTTCTAAAGTGACGAATACACTCATGTACAAAACTTAAAGAAGTTGTACTTTTAGCATGTATATCGGGATTGAGACAATAACTCTGAAAGTTACACTCATGGACAGAACTTAAGGAAGTTGTACCTTTCAGAATGTATATCGAGATTTAGACAATAACTATGAAAGATATTACAGTGACCTTTATTGAAGACACACGAGATAACCAAGTGTGAACAACCTCTGTCTCCTCCAAAACACTTTCCACTTCCTTGAAGTTTGTACGTGAATGTATTTCTTCTAGATGTTACTTGCGTACTCTCAGCTAATGGTGTTGATTATTAATAAAATTATAATCATTTTTCACAAATATAGTTTAATTAAGGGATATTTGCGTCAATACATTTATTTACATCATAAACAAATATTAGTCTAGCTGTTACTTACTGTGAGATAACTGGTGTTGCTCTATTTCTAGATTACATGTTAATTGTTAATAAAATGATTAACATATATTCTTTTTAACAACTATAGTTCTTCAAGCTGTTACTTGGGTTCTATCAGCTAACTGGTGTTGTTCCCAGACGGAGTACAAAGGCGCCCGGCCTAAGGTGAGAAGTGCTGAGAGCCGCAAAGTCCGAAGTTTCTCCCAGGAAGCGTCCATCCTCAACCAGAGAAACGTCATGTCGACTTCGGCGTCAAATCCTACCTTCATCATTTCTACGATTCCGTTAGCGAGAAGAGCATCGAGCAAGGTGAAGATTCAAGCTGTCAGGGGAGTCAATCCAACCGAAAATGGCGAAGGATTCTCACATATACAGCATGCTTCTTTCTGGTTGTCATGCTGACAGGGATTGCCACGATGCTTGTTGGTATTATCACTTCACGTGGTGATCCACTAGTTGGTCATAAGGAAGAAATGGCTATTATTGACCGCTCTATTTTAGGTTTTAACCACACTCTTGACATGTGCAACTTGGCTGGTTTTGTCATGTTTGCCTTGGTAGCATGGGACTCGCTTTTTCCTGTCTTTGCCGATCAAGTCCTGATCCAGATGAACCTCGAGATCTTGCTCTCGACTCCTACCTGAACCATGTACATCCATCGATAGTATGGTACCTGCCACAGAGAACTTAGAAAGCGTTCAAACCTCGTGCATCTGAAAATTGAAATGGTTATGACCAATGCTGGATTGTGCAAAGTCCCTCCGTAAATTATCTAATCTACCTCTTGTACTTGTGAAATGTATATTGTGATGCTGTACAATCATATTGTGAATCTTCCGAGAGATTGCTGATCCTACTTTATCCAGTGTCTTATCCTATCTTGTACGGTAGCTTGATGTTGAATCTATTTAGCTGTGTCTCTGTTGTCTCACCTATGATGTATACATTCTATATATATATATATATATATATATATATTCTCCTATCATTCCTTCCATATCAATATATGAATGTTTAGATAACTTGATATATATTACCATATTTCAACAGTTTCCAATGTCCAGATTATCATATTGTGGCGAAGAAATAATTTATTATTTATTTAATTATTCAATGAAAATATTTGGAAACAGATTTAAAATTTTACATTTACTAAATCATTATTTAGTTGCCTAGCTTGCTTGCTCGCGATATTCTCTAACTGTATTTAGTTTGGGTTAATTTGTTAATAATTGTCGACTAGTCGCCGTGACGTCATCAATAAATACTTTCACATCTCCAGATATACAAAGACTTGATTTCTACGCTACAATATATATACTGAAGATAAGGAAATGATGGCGTCTAGCATTGATGGGAAATATGACTATTATGTTTATAGAAGACAAGGAAGATAATAGTTTCTTTTATTATTATTACTATATATTCTATATTTATAGTTAATTAATTATATTTTAGTTACACCAATATCTCGCTTTGCGTCGTTTCGTTTTGCCGTTTTTTTCGAAGTTGGGTCGCTGCTTAATTTTTACTGATTTTTCACTGTGCGTCGTTAGATTTTCGAAGTTGCGTTGTTTTGGATTCGAGTCTTAATTTTTTTTTCCCTAAAATATGGCAACACCTTTGTTTTTGATTGCGCCTTCACATATTTTCAATTTGCGTCGTGTTTTTTTTTTTTTTTTTGGAACGTAACCCCGACGCAAAGCGAGGTATGGGTGTATATTTATACGTATTTTCACTGTCCTAAAAGCTTATGTCCATAGTTTGTTTAAATACCATAACTAAAATTCCACCCATCAGTGTAACATATATAAGCAGAATCATACAATACAGAATTAGAGCTCTATGAAGCGGTCTGGTAGATTAAATTGGTGAAACCGCTGAAGGTTTAACGACTGATAAGCCAAACCCTCCCAATATTTTTTCATCGCAGTAAGGAGAGTAGAAGTTTGTTTTATATGTAAAAGAAACATCCGTGCTTTAATGCTTTTACTTCTTGTGTATAGCTGATGCGTTATTGCCTTAAAACTATATAGTCTGTCTCTAACAGCAAAAGGTAAATGAAACCGCAATTTTTTCAATCAAAATTCCCAACAGCTCTTTCGAATATTCCCGTCTTCAACTGAAAAAGTTGTATAACCCATCTATATTTCTAGAAACAACAACAACAAAAGCCTTTATTTAGGGCATTCCGCCCCATATAGGATTCGCCGTATTTACACATCAACAAGAGGAGAGGGAAGAGGAAACATTTACAACAAAATAAAGTTTGTCTCACATTCAGTTACCTATTTATAGATAGGTCATCCTCCAGTATCCTTTGCCCTTCATTCTTTCTTATGCGGTCAGCTTCTGTGCAGAACTTAAAGTATCTAACAATCAGTAATTCATCATCCAGAGCTGAAGAGAGAAGTTGACATATGCGATGGTATCTAAATTGACCAAAGTATATTTCGAGAAACATGTTTTCGGAATCGAATTGCACATTAGGCACTTTTTCAAAAAAATATAAATTCCTTCAATATCCCCCCCGTTTCTTGAAAGGTGTTTGTAGTTGAACGCTATATATGTGGTATAAAAAGGTAAATAGGACACTGAAGTTTAAAGAAGGTGTAACGGAGATTACAGGCCCAGAGGAGACGGTGTTGGTACCACTCAAGAAAGAGGGTTGGTCTTTCATGGCGAAAGACTCCCGTATACCTATATCCTCCTCTTTCAATGCCTTCCTCTACTGAGGGTGGCTGGCCACATGGTCTCTCCATATCTCCCTCCTTCAATACCTTCTTCTACTGAGGGTGGGCCACATAGTCTCTCCATATCTCCCTCCTTCAATAGCTTACTCTACTGAGGGTGGGCCACATGGTCTCTCCATATCTCCCTCCCTCAATGCCTTCCTCTACTGAGGGTGGGCCACATGGTCTCTCCATATCTCCCTCCTTCAATGCCTTCCTCTACTGAGGTGGGCCACATGGTCTCTCCATATCTCCCTCCTTCAATACCTTCCTCTACTGAGGGTGGCTGGCCACATGGTCTCTCCATATATCCCTCCTTCCATACCTTCCTCTACTGAGGGTGGCTGGCCACATGGTCTCTCCATATCTCCCTCCTTCAATGCCTTCCTCTACTGAGGGTGGGCCACATGGTCTCTCCATATCTCCCTCCTTCAGTACCTTCTTCTACTGAGGGTGGGCCACATGGTCTCTCCATATCTCCCTCCTTCAATGCCTTCCTCTACTGAGGGTGACTGGCAACATGGTCTCTCCATATCCCCCTCCTTCAATGCCTTCCTCTACTGAGGTTGGGCCACATGGTCTCTCCATATCCCCCTCCTTCAATACCTTCCTCTGCTGAGGGTGGGCCACATGGTCTCTCCATATCTCCCTCCTTCAATGCCTTCCTCTACTGAGGGTGACTGGCAACATGGTCTCTCCATATCTCCCTCCTTCAATACCTTCCTCTACTGAGGAAGGGCCACATGATCTCTCCATACTTCCTCCGCCATCCTCTTCATCTCTCGTAGATGTATCGTCCAGTCCATTGTTTTAGAACGTCTGTGTATCCCCGTCGTCTCCTTCCCCTCGATCTCTTCCCCTGGAGCTTTCCCTCCAACACTGTCAGCAATGTCTCTCCTGCTGATCCACACATCACATGTCCAGCAAACTTCAGTTTTCGTTGTTTTATGAATTTTATCAGCTGGCGTTCTGTACCCATTCGATCGAGTATTTAATTATTTGTTACTATATCTGTCCAAGGAATTTTGAGAGTTCTTCTGTAAACGTAGGTCTCGAAGACTTCTATATTCTTTTGATTAAAGATTTTAATAATATCCACCACTCACAGCCATATGTCCTTTACTGTAAAAACTAACAGAGGATCCTTATTTATCGTCTAATTTTTAACTCCAGAGGCTCAAAAAGTCGATTTATGAAATATTGATTATTTGTCAAGTTGAAGAAATTCCACACTCCCAATCTCCTTCTTGGATAACTGAGTCGTCGTTTGGCTTTATTGGTTCTATATAATATTTACATATAAAATTACATATTTGATAATATATATATGGCATAATAGAATTACCCCTATTGCTAGTCATATGTGTATTTAAAACATTATTTATACAAATGTGTATTTTTTCTATGTGTCTCCCAAGTGTGTATTCGATGTATTCCTGAAATTCTTCTCTGGTGTCATATATAAATATATATACGTGTCTTGGAGAGTATATTCTATAACATATGTTTGTGACATTGTGCCTCATTTAATAAAGTATTATTTTACTGTGATATCAGACTCGTTAATTTCATCATCATTACTCTTCACAATTCACCCTTTCATACCTCATCCAAAAGGTTATAAATAATCGTTATTTCTCCCTTGAAATGAATTTTGAATTTTCGTTGAAAAGAAACACATGCGGGATAATATTTCAAATGTCGTTTTACAATCACAAGCCGCATTATATTATATTATAAATTACTTTATGTAATAATTACGAACGTAAAAATATGTGCAGGGTAGCCTAGTGGACATGGCATCTGCCCGGTAAGCGGAACATTGTAGGTTCGATTCCCATCCCTGGACACTTTTATTTTTCCGTTTATCATTACTCTTCACAATTCATCCTTTCATACCTCATCCAAAAGGTTAGAAATAATCGTTATTTCTCCTTGAAATGAATTTTGAATTTTCGTTGAAAAGAAACACATGCGGGATAGTATTTCAAATGTCGTTTTACAATTTCATCATTGTTTCCATATAGTAATGTAGTTGTATATACTTTAATCAAGTAGGCAATGATTAGAATATGAACCATTTAATGCTTTTTTTGTAAAATAAAGTCGATGATTTTCTTTATTTGCTACATAAAAGTTTGAATTCATACTATTGTCAAAAATACATCCGGATTCTTATTTATCAAGTGTGTATTGAGAGAATATTATAATATTACCACGTGGAAAATGAGGGAAGACAAAAACTTCAGGAGAGTCAACAATTTTTTCAGGCAAGGATAAAACTATATATGGTAAACAAAAGATAAGCTACGAGGGAATTTACAGAGTAGAAAAATATAAACATAAAAAGACCACTCTCTGTTAATAAAAATTATTAATAAATACTTTGTTACATAGCTTCTTCCCTATGGGAGCTGTGACCAACAGCTAGCAATTATTGTATATACTGACATGGATCTGACGTGCTTCTGCCAAGGATTCCATCGAAGTATTGGAACTTTGTCACTAGTACCTTTGCGTCCTTTTTCTTGTGGCGTGAAAAGCGGCTTTGTCGTCGTATCGTCTATAGGGACATCGTCATCTTCGAGGGAAGTCTTGGCTTTAGCACGGCGGTGGAATCCTGGAGCCAGTCTCTAAAAATGTAGATCACATCACCCATGGCCTCTAGGTCTTATCGGCGATCGTCAGTTTGTCTTCCCTAACTTACCCAGCATCTCCACCAAAATGCCACGTGGAAAATTAGGGAAGACAGAAACTTTAGGATGAGACAACAATTTATTTCAGGTAAGGACAAACTATGAATGGTAAACAAAAGATAAGCCACGAGGTAAATTTACAGAGTAGCAAAATATAAACATAAAAATGACCACTCTGTTAATAAAAATAATAAAATTAATAAATACTTTGTTACAATATCAAACATTTTGATACTATTTAAAAGCAATCACATGAAAATCAAGAAACACGTCGCTTTAAATAACACTGATTCCCTGATTACTTCAATCACCACCAAATTTATAAACTTAAACTGTCGCTTATTTTGAAAATACAGTAGAACAACCTCCATGAGAGGACACTCCCGCTAGAGGACACCTCTCTACAAAGGACAGTTTTTATCACCAATACAGTAGAACAACCTCCATGAGAGGACACTCCCGCTAGAGGACACCTCTCTACAAAGGACAGTTTTTATCACCAATACAGTAGAAAAACCTCCATGAGAGGATACTCCCGCTAGAGGACACCTCTCTACAAAGGACAGTTTTTATCACCAATACAGTAGAACAACCTCCATGAGAGGACACTCCCGCTAGAGGACACCTCTCTACAAAGGACAGTTTTTATCACCAATACAGTCGAACAACCTCCATGAGAGGACACTCCCGCTAGAGGACACCTCTCTACAAAGGACAGTTTTAATCACCAATACAGTAGAACAACCTCCATGAGAGGACACTCCCGCTAGAGGACACCTCTCTACAAAGGACCGTTTTCATCACCAATACAGTAGAACAACCTCCATGAGAGGACACTCCCGCTAGAGGACAGCTCTCTACAAAGGACCGTTTTCATCACCAATACAGTAGAACAACCTCCATGAGAGGACACTCCCGCTAGAAGACACCTTTCTTCAAAGGACCGTTTTCATCACCAATACAGTAGAACAACCTCCATGAGAGGGCACTCCTGCTAGAAGACACCTTTCTACAAAGGGCAGTTTTCATCACCAATACAGTAGAACAACCTCCATGAGAGGGCACTCCCGCTAGAAGACACCTCTCTACAAAGGACAGTTTACATCACCAATACAGTAGAACAACCTTCATGAGAGGACACTCCCGCTAGAGGACACCTCTCTACAAAGGACAGTTTTCATCACCAATTTAGTAGAACAATCTCCATAACAACTTCCTTAATAAACAAGACGTTGAAGCATCAAGTTTTCTCTATTGTAGAGTAATCAATTTCCCTGATTGAGAATACAGAGCATCCGTAATTGTGAATAAATTTCAAGTAAATTGGACAATTTACTACAGCTCCCTTTATCAGTGTTTACGGCCCAATAACACAGAGTAAATTGTTCGATGATTAAACCTTTGATTTGATTACATGCTTGTCTAATTCCGAACCGATTTACTTTCAAATAAAGTGAATTTATTGCAAAATATCTTCTAATAAATAAATCTGAATGGGGTCATCTCACTTTTCATCAAGTTGGTGATTTTGACTTATCTTATACAGTAGAACTACCTCCCTGTAAAGGACAACACCTAATTGCAGAGCTAAAGTGTCCTTTAGGGAAAGGTGTCTTCTTACCGAAGAGTTCTAAATTGTAAAAATGGTCATTTTTGCAAATGAAAACTGTCCTTTATGGAGAGGTGTCCGCTAGCGGGGTATCTGCTAAAGGGAGGTTTTACTGTATATATTGTAACAAAGTATTTATTATTTTATTAGCAGAGTATTATTTTTATGTTTATATTTTACTACTCTGTACACTTCCCTCTTTTGCTTATCTTTTGTTTATCATTCATAGTTTGTGCTTGACTTAAATATATTGTTGTCTCATCCCGAAGTTGGTCTTCCCTAATTTTCCATGTGGCATTTTGGTGGAGATGCTGGGTAGATTAGGGAAGACAAACTGAAGATCACCGAAAAGACCTGGAGGCCATGGGTGCTGTGATATGACGTAAAGGTACTAGGGAAAAGCTCCAAGACTTCGATGGAATCCTTGGCAGAAGCACGTCAGATAATAATTCCTAGCTGTGGGTCACAGCTCCCATAGGGAAGGATCTATGTAACAAAGTATTTATTATTTTATTATCAGAGTATTATTTTTATGTTTATATTTTGCTACTCTGTACACTTCCCTCTTTTGCTTATCTTTTGTTTATCACTCATAGTTTGTGCTTGCCTGAAATAAATTGTTGTCTCATCCCGAAGTTTGTCTTCTCTAATTTTCCACGTGGCAATATAAAACAAGATTTAAGCATATATTTAACACAAAGCAATAACACGGCATCTATATCAACGAAATGAAACTATTAAACACAAATTTCTTCTTTTTCAATTAAAATTACTTTCCACTGTCCTTACTGCGATGAAAGGTAATCATTCAATACAGTATTAAAGCTCTAGAAAAACGGTATGGAAGATTAAACTGCCCAAACCGCAAGAAGGATTCACCACTGATGAACCAGGCCCTCCCAATATTCTGTCATCGCAATAAGGACAGTAGTATTTTTTTAATAGAATTTATTTTTACTTTGGCGTGATCTGGAAGTACATTATAAATTGACCATAAAATTTGTACTACATTTGTACTATTTTTTCACATATCTTTTAAAAATATACAGTATAACATCCCTTTAGTGGACACCCCACTAGCAGACACCTCTCTACAAAGGACAGTTTTCATTACCAAAATTACCATTTTTACTATTTAGCAACTCTCTGGATAGAGGACAACTCTCTCTAAAGAACACTTTGGCTCTGCAATTAGGTATCCTTTACAGGGAGGTTGTTGTATATATATTAATTAATTGTTACCACACAGAGTGTGTGTAAGCTCACAAGTAAATAGACGCTAACCGAAAGAAAAAAAGTTCCTTTGTTTAATATTAGTTTCCCTTTTATATTTTGTTCTCTCTCTTGTAAATCAATAAATATAATGTTTAATTTATAATTATTGGAATCAGTTTCATTAATAATTCTAAGCAAAGTCAACAGAGGTTCTATTGTATATAGTTATATTTTTTAAAACGCTAAGATATTTTTATCTTATAAATGTATTTAAAAAATCTATATTTTAGAGTAAGTTATGAGACGATAATCACACTTTCACTAGAATATATTGTTGAACCTTGACAAAGATTTGTATTTGTATTACACCAACCGATATTGTTACAAGAAGTTTATAACTAAATATAAGACTTTTATTATCTGAAAATAGTTTATTTATTTCAATAATTATTTCAATTTTATATTATTTATTTGATTGAAGATAACGTTGTTTAAAAAATACTAGCAAAAGTATTAAGTTATAAATTAGCATCTTTTTTTGAAATTTGTACGTTTTGGAGTATGTATTTAGTATAGACCACAGTTTTGCCGTTAGTAAGTTTGCCTTTTCAAATAAAATGTAGATATAGATCATTTTACCTTTTTTTTTACTTTTAACATATTGTTTTAAAAACAAAGAAGTTAAAATTTTGTTTGAGAAATTAGCATGGTACATTAAAATTCTTTTAGTGAAGCGTTGACTTTTAAATTTGAGAAAAAAATATATATATTTACATATTTTTAAAAATCATTCATTTTTAAATCCAATAAATTATTTTTAATATAAATAATTTACTTATAGAAAAATTCCTATTAAAAATCATTTAAATATATTAAATAGTTTATATATAAAATTCATCTATATACATACATTAAAAATTCCAAAATTATTTTAAATTTTTTAATATAAATGATTCTGTGAATAATTTTTAGTCACAAAATATTTAAACCACAGATTATTACCATAAAATAGGTTTAAAAAATGGTATTTAAACCGTTTCTTTTTAAAAGGATATCAGTATATTTCTGGTATAGTTGGTGTTCTGCGCTTCAGGAATCTGTGATATAAATATCTAAGGATAATATTTGACGTGAATTGAATATTAAAACTAGACAAGAAGTTTAAATATGGCTCCAAAGAGTGAATCGTCTGGTAATATAAAATCGTCTGGTAAGACATTACCGACGAGAGAAAAGAAAATATCTAAGAAAAGGAAAGAAACATTTGCTGGTTATATCTTCAAAGTTCTTCGCCAAGTTCATCCATCGCTTGGTATTAGTAGCAAAGGCATGAAAATCATGACATCTTTTGTGGACGATATTCTGGAAAAAATGGCTAATGAAGCAGCAAGTCTTGTCAAACTTAACAATCGAAGAACTTTAACCAGCCGAGAATTTAGAACTGCTACAAGGCTTCTTTTACCTGGAGAATTATCAAAACATGCAGTTGCTGAAGGCACCAAAGGTTTAGCTCTATATGTCAAAAATTCTTAAAATGTGTTATTTGGATCTCTATTTGGTAAAAGTTTCGTATATAAATATTTTTTGGTATTTCACACTTATTTTAGATTTGTAAAAATTGATTATAGTGTAAAATTTAGATTATATATATTTTTTAATTAGAACGTCTTTTGAACAATTTGCATAATTTTCCATTTAGTATGAAAAACTAGTTAATAAAACCTTTTATATCTTTTTAAAGGTATGTTTTCTTTTTTTTTTTAATAGCTTAGGCATGTATTTTGGAAATGCTATAAAATGTATAGGGATCTAGTGTAAAATTTAACTTTATTATATATTATTATAACTTTTTATAAACAGATTTGCATAATTTTCTCTTAAGTATGAAAAACTAGTTCTTAATAAACTTTTTCTATTTTTTAAAAGGTATGTTGTCATTAATTTTTTTCAATAGCTTGTGGTGTGTCGATTAGTCCAGCGATGGCCCAGAAAGTATTTCAAAGTTAGTGTTTTGCTGGTATCACTTATTAGCTAAATTTTTAGAGGAAGACTTAAAAAGACAACGCCCTAGAATATCTATTGGCTTCTCGTTGACTTCCGCCGACCTGCCGCGCCACACAGCGGTGGCCATCCGTACTATTTCCAAGCCCCGCTTGTATGTTTACCGACGGCGTGGTCCATCATCCCAGCAGGCTGGAAGGGTCTCTCGGCTCTCACAAGCTTAGGCATACTATGTATTTTGAAATGCTATATAATTTCTAGGGATCTTTGAACGAGACTTTATCAACTTTCAATGACCTATTAAAATGTGCTAAATTTTCAACAGAATGGCCAATACTTTCATAGTCAGTTTATCTTTAAAATTCTAATAAATTTTAAATATTTTGCTATTAACTCAATACCGAATATTTATGCGATGGATTTAATAACCTAAACAAATTTTATAAATTAGAATTATATTCCACTGTATCAATTAGATTAATTAAATATAAATCTCCGAGAATATGTTTCTTTATTACACTTTTAAAGAGTTGACAAGTTTTGGGGTTTTAAACGACCCTTCTACTGGTAAACATTTCAGAAAAGGAAATTATGCTGTATTGTAGTTGTTAATATACATTACTATATTTACCTATTTTGGTTTGGACTTTTAAATACCAAATTTTTGCTAGTTATATTTTAATATTTAATTTTTAAAATTCGATCACTATTCTTAAATGCTAAATGAAAATGCAAAGAGATTTTAGAAAGTGCTTTGTTGAAAAATCTGTTTTAAATATTTACAATTTTTACTCGTGCCTCTTGTATTAACCCGAAAATACTTTTTCAAGTAGCGCTTTGCCATTGCTTAATAAAGTAGAACCTCCATGAGAGGACACTCGCGCTAAAGGACACCTCTACAAAGGACAGTTTTCATTTGTAAAATAACCATTTTTACTATATAGCAACTCTCCGGTAAGAGGACACCTATCCCTAAAGGACACTTTGACTCTGTAATTAGGTGTTGTCCTTTACAGGGAGGTTCTACTGTACCAACAAGAATGGTTTTCTAAATCTCCTTTGATAAATAGCAAAAATTCAAAAAAAAAAGTTTCTTAAGAATGGATAACTTGCAACTGGTACATAGCACAAGCATCGACTCTGGCATCCCAATTAAAAACTGAACAATCCTTGATTTCCATACTTATACCTCTGGTTATATACCATATTGAAAGAAAATAAACAGTAGCAATGGGTTTCTTTGTGCAAAGTACAAGCTTTCGGATCTAGTTTGTGAACTTAACGATTTGATTTCCTATAAAAAATCATATTTAAAGTTCATTTTGTAAATACATTCTAAACTTTCTACAAAATCTGGAACTCTAATGTTTTCATGCGTTGAATAATGTAAATAACATATGTAAATAAACTTTTCTCCTTGTTTGGCGCAAGTATCCCTTGCGGGATATAGCGCTTTGGAAATAAAATAATTGATCTTTAATCTTTCAAGCAAGGTCATGCCTGTAGTAGGATTATAAATAACGTGAGCTTACACTTTGTACAAACTCATTGCCACTTTTTATATTCTTATTTTCATACTTTATAGCATTTTTTTCTAATACACTATATTACAGAATGGATGTAAGACTTCCCACTATGTACAAAGTGTAACACCTAACCTATAAACCTCAAACCACATCATTAACTGCATTAGCTTATCCATTGATGAGTTCTACTTGTCCCCAGAAGACACCATCAAAAAGCTAAGGATTAAGACTCGAGATTAGTAAAAGAGAATAAGGCATCGTATGTATTTTAAAAATTACCCATATATGGTATCTACAGCATTTTAACAAATTTTATAAATATTGAATTTGCGTGTATATATATATATAGTGAATATTTTGAAATATTTTCTTAATTTTGTTCTGATATTAGAAAATTATTCTAAAAATGCAAATAACTAATTTGTTTATTCAGAAATCTTCACGATTCATTTATTTAAGTTGCAAAGACACCCGATATCCACAATTAGGATAATTGCGTGTAAATCTGAAATTATATACAAATCAAATCATCGTGAAATTAACATAATTAAACATTGGGAAACACGCAAATTGCATATTCGATGTCAAATTTTGCATATAGTAATTATAAATAGTAGCTTGAAATGTGTACAGTCAACACTTTCGCCTTAAAATATACATCCTGCAGAATCTATTAAACTTAATGTATTGGTCTTTATTGTAGGCAACTTTTGTATTAGTCAGGTAAAGTTGGTTTTCTTCCCTTAGATAAGAAGTTAACGGACAGTTTATCAGAAGGTGTTCAGGGCTTTGTTTTTCGTTTCCACAAGTTTCACGCAGGTGAACCAATTTTACCAATTCTAAACAAATATGTGTTGAAATCACCATGAGATTTAGAATCTAATGTATTTTAGATATTTAATTGGCAAATTATAAGTTTTGTATCTCAAGAGATTTTCAATATCTTTCAAAATATATGCAAAAGAAATGTTGCATGTGTGTTTTTTAGCCTTGACGTAAAACCTTAAATTTGTTTTTAAATTAAAAAATTGAAATATGTTTCGTAAAGGTAAGTTAATATAGAAATATATTTTCATACATAGTGGTACCTATCTCCTTTTAGTAAGTCTATAAATCGTTATTATTCTTTATTGAGAAGAATAGAAAATTATACGGAGTAATTGATAAATTTGCTGTTGATGGGAACATCTGAAGCACAAAGGTAGGACTTTGCCTGTTAACATTTAGCTGGGCTTAGTAGGACAGCCTTCATGTCTAGGGTACCAGGAGTACAAGACTCCAGACATAATGTCCTGCCCAAGGTCACCTCCCCGCCACACTGAGGCAGTTAACAGGACTTGGGGAGTACTCTACATTTAGCTGGGCTTAGTAGGACAGCCTTCATGTCTAGGGTACCAGAAGTACAAGACTCCAGACATACTGTCCTGCCCAGGGTCACCTCCCCGCCACACTGAGGCAGTT
Organism: Cordylochernes scorpioides; assembly: GCA_030710605.1. NCBI lineage: Eukaryota > Metazoa > Arthropoda > Arachnida > Pseudoscorpiones > Chernetidae > Cordylochernes > Cordylochernes scorpioides. The sequence goes on from CP092873.1 coordinate 6,943,811, forward strand.
AACAGGACTTGGGGAGTACTCTACATTTAGCTGGGCTTAGTAGGACAGTCTTCATGTCTAGGGTACCAGGAGTACAAGATTCCAGACATACTGTCCTGCCCAGGGTCACCTCCCCGCCACACTGAGGCAGTTAACAGGACTTGGGGAGTACTCTACATTTAGCTGGGCTTAGTAGGACAGCCTTCATGTCTAGGGTACCAGGAGTACAAGACTCCAGACATACTGTCCTGCCCAGGGTCACCTCCCTGCCACACTGAGGCAGTTAACAGGACTTGGGGAGTACTCTACATTTAGCTGGGCTTAGTAGGACAGCCTTCATGTCTAGGGTACCAGGAGTACAAGACTCCAGACATACTGTCCTGCCCAGGGTCACCTCCCCGCCACACTGAGGCAGTTAACAGGACTTGGGGAGTACTCTACATTTAGCTGGGCTTAGTAGGACAGTCTTCATGTCTAGGGTACCAGGAGTACAAGACTCCAGACATACTGTCCTGCCCAGGGTCACCTCCCCGCCACACTGAGGCAGTTAACAGGACTTGGGGAGTACTCTACATTTAGCTGGGCTTAGTAGGACAGCCTTCATGTCTAGGGTACCAGGAGTACAAGACTCCAGACATACTGTCCTGCCCAGGGTCACCTCCCCGCCACACTGAGGCAGTTAACAGGACTTGGGGAGTACTCTACATTTAGCTGGGCTTAGTAGGACAGTCTTCATGTCTAGGGTACCAGGAGTACAAGACTCCAGACATACTGTCCTGCCCAGGGTCACCTCCCCGCCACACTGAGGCAGTTAACAGGACTTGGGGAGTACTCTACATTTAGCTGGGCTTAGTAGGACAGCCTTCATGTCTAGGGTACCAGGAGTACAAGACTCCAGACATACTGTCCTGCCCAGGGTCACCTCCCCGCCACACTGAGGTAGTTAACAGGACTTGGGGAGTACTCTACATTTAGCTGGGCTTAGTAGGACAGCCTTCATGTCTAGGGTACCAGAAGTACAAGACTCCAGACATACTGTCCTGCCCAGGGTCACCTCCCCGCCACACTGAGGCAGTTAACAGGACTTGGGGAGTACTCTACATTTAGCTGGGCTTAGTAGGACAGTCTTCATGTCTAGGGTACCAGGAGTACAAGACTCCAGACATACTGTCCTGCCCAGGGTCACCTCCCCGCCACACTGAGGCAGTTAACAGGACTTGAGGAGGGTTTCATATATGAATTTCATCTATATTACTCTCAAACAGATTAATAAAAATATCAAATCTATGAAGGCAGTGGCAGCTATTTGAGAACAAAATGTCCACGGGGAAAATGAATAGACAAAGAAAAAAAGAGAATTTATTACACATTAAAGTTTTATATAGATGAATACATACCTAAAGGGCATCATTCAATCAACCCGCCATCAGCGGCAATGAGAGCTTCTATACGTTTTGAAGATCATTTGTTGGTTTGAAGTTTGTTTGGAAAAATGTATAGTTACATCAACTAATTTGTTTATTTAATCCCCGATATTTCAGTGACCCTCTGTCACCATCATTCCTCTGAAGAAAATGAGATCTAGTCACTGAACGTTGGGCATTAAATAATTAGTTGATGTAGCTATATAATTTCCGAAACTTCTATACACTGACGACTGCAGACAGTAATGAGATCTTCTTCTTCCTTAGCTTTACACTGGGTGAAGTAGAATGCCTTTGTCATTAAGACTGGGAGCACTACTCAGTGGCAGGTCGACTTAGCTCCAAAAGAAATGGCCACCTCTGACATGAGGAAAAGACTCCATGTGCAGCCACTCTCAACATGGAGTACAAACGCTGCTCATCCTGTATCCCTGGATTAGGAGCCCTTACAGGGTACTATCAGCCGGGCCAGCTGAGCCCAGGTTTTTTAGTGAGCTTGTTACTGCTCCCCTCCTCTTTTTTCATCCGGACTTGGGACCGGCAAAGGCGGAGTTAGTAATGAGATGGGTCTTGGGAATGTTTGCTATAGTATCCATTATAGCAGCTCTGTGTTGTGGGAATGACTATTGGAGACAACTACGTCCTACATGTAATAGTCCAGCGGATTGACATCTGGTGAGCTTGGTGCTAAACGTTAGTTGTGACATGGTCGTGAAGATTACCAGCCATCCATTCCTGGCTGGGTTGTTCTGGTTGTATGAGATGGCGCTGAGTCTTGTTGGAAAACATGCGTCCTCCCACATACTACAGTAACGATCCAAGACTTGACAACTGTGGCTAACACCTCGGTGTAAGCAACGCCATTGACTCTGGTACCCGGAGTAAAACAATGTGGAGAAATCACCTTCCATGCTATCAACACCAAGAACCATCAATGAGGCTGGAAATTTGGTATGTATGACCGTATGTACCTCATCAGGGCTTTTACACAGCCACCGATCATTTTTGCGGTTCACCTTCTGGTCCTGAACAAAATTCTTGTATGATAAAAATCAGATCATTCCTGTCTCCTCAGGATGTTTGAACTTGTTCAGAAGACGCTTGGCTCTGGTCAATCTGTTCACCTTGGTTCTTTCAGACATGAACTGTCCTCTCCACATCACGTATGATTTGTAACGGAAGTTCTCATGATCCACACGTCGGATGGTAGCCTCATTAACCTGCGGCTCTCTGCTGGCGAGTGACCTCATCGACTTCCCAGGGTCCTCATCGATGGCAGCTTGGACACGGCTTATAAAGTCTGGCGTCCTGATACTGTCATAACGTCGACAATGTCGTTTCCTTTGGAAAACCTCGCCACATTATTTATTGTAATTATTCCATTGTTACTGATAAGTTGTCATGGTGATATCAATTAATATATCTTTATTACCCTTATCATTTTAAGTTTCATTTTCAAATTTATTCAAAATATTTCACTTCATAATGATAATATACAATCATAATAAATAATTTATAATACAATATAATACGGCTTATGATTGTAGAACGCCATTATAAAATTATCCCGCATGTGTTTCTTTTGAACGAAAAATCGAAATTTATTTTAAGCAGAATTTTAAGGAGAACGGATTCCCATCCCTGGACACTTTATTTTTACGTTTATCATTACTCTTCACAATTCATCCTTTCATACTTCATCCCTAAGGTTAGAAATAATCGTTATTTCTCCTTAAAATAAATTTCGATTTTTCGTTCGAAAGAAACACATGCGGGATAATTTTCAAATGTCGTTCTACAATAATAAATAATTTTTGTTAAAGAATTCTTCGTTTTGGAAAACATTCTTTCAGAACGAATCCGGGTCATAATATATAATAGTAAAATTTTTATTTTATATAAAAAACAACATTTTATAAACTCGGATTAAACTTTCCTCAAGTAAATTCTGAGAATTAACTGGGTCTAAATCGGTTAGTTTCTGTTATAAAATAACTTTATTAGGTACCGCTTAAAAGAGCAACCTAGCTTATGGATTTACAATGAATAAGGGGATCGGTGGAAGGATGGTCTAAACCGTTGGTTTTCGACCGCTACGACCCGGGTTCGATTCCCGCATTAGGCACTTTTTTTTATGATAAATAAAAATGCTTCAATGGCCCCCGATTCTTGTAAATGTCCAACCCCACTAGCAAGTGCAAATAACCAAATGGGACTATGGCACATTTGTGAGTGCAAAGTCGAACTGCTTTTCACATATGTAGACATGTGGTGCACTTACAGTAAAAGCAGTCGCCTACTTCTACCCACTATGATTATCATGGCCTGTACCACGTGTACTAGGGATAAGCAAAAAAAATAAACAATGAATAATATGAAAAGGTTCTTCACAAAAAAAAGTGTCCTATGCGGGATTCGTTTTCAGTTCATGGTTGTCGAAAATTGACAGTTTATATCGCTCATTCACCGACCTGCCCAGAAGTCCTTCTCTACGTGGCGGGCGGGAGAAGCAGCACAAGTAAGGGACTGTCCTGTAGTACGGTGTCGTGAGCCGCTACGGTAACCGTGAACAGGGAACTCTGAAATGTGGCTGACTAACGGGACAATGGTACGTCAAACGCTATTTTGTCACGAGTAAACAACTGCTCCAATGCCAAACAAGAAAGGATTTTTTTTTTTTTTGCATCGAATTGTAACAGGCGATGAAAAATGGGTCCATTACGATTATCCAAAACGTCGGGCAACGTATGGATACCCTGGCCGTGCCTCATCTTCGATGGCCAAGCCGAATATTCATGATGAGATTATGATGTGTATTATGTGGGACCAGCTAGGAGTGGTATATTATGAGCTGCTACAACCGAACAAAAGTATCACAGGGAAGGTCTACTGAAGACAATTGATACCTTTGAGTCGAGCATTGCGAGAAAAACGGCTGCAATGCGCCAATAGACACGACAAAGTGATAATAGCTATGAATAAAGATGATAAATCTCGGCCACATGCTGCAGCACCTGTTAAAACGTACTTAGAAACGCTCAAATGGGATGTCCTACCCCACCCACCGTATAGCCCACACATTGCTCCTTCGTATTATTATCTCTTCCGATCAATGCAACATGGTCTGGCTTACCAACACTTCTCCAATTACGATGAAGTCAAAAAATGGATCGATGAATGGATAGCGGCCAAAAAGACGGCCTTTTTTCGTGATGGGATCCGTCAATTACCAGAAAGATGGGGAAAGGTAGTGGCTAGCGACGCACAATACTTTGAATATTGAATATCTAACCAATTTTTCACAATAAAGCTTCAATTTTAGAAAAAAAAAAACGCATGAACTAAAATATACTCCCAATATATATATAAATATTTTTCTATTTTTACTCATGTGTTAAGTGTATTTACGAAAATTTGGCCTTAAATACCCTTTTCTTGGTTTTTCAGGAAGCCTCTGGGACCATAAATATTTTTGGTCTCAGTGGTACAGCCTGCTCCACGCTGACGAGCGCCAACAGCGCGAAACGCGTTCATGGATGGCTTTTCTTGATTTATCAAGAAATTAGGTTGGCCAAATATCACGGAGCAAGTTAAATAAACGTTTAGTTTATTTTTGCTCCACTAGATAACGCTCTGCCATCTAATAGGCACATATGCTTTTGTTCAGGATATGCCTTCATTATTTTTAATATCAACACCTGACCTTTTTATTTTTTCTATTGTTTTCTCATATAAATATATAAATAAGCATAGGTCGCCTCTCCCGTCAAAATAAACGTCAAAACCTGACGCCATCTATTGACCGTCGCCGCAAACTAGCGGCCTCGGGTCGGTGACAAAGCCTTGTTTGCGGCGACGGTCAATAGATGGCGTCTGGTTTTGACGTTTATTTTGACGGGAGAGGCGCCCTATGCTTCTATGGATCAATTTCCTCCAGGCAAAATTTTCATCTATAAATATATATATAAAGGACTCGATGTTTCAAACACCACAACTTAATCAACTCACAGAATATTCCGTGTTGCCAGTTTTGCTTCCATTTATTGCCAGCCAATCCCTGCAGGGATAAGAAGTAAATCGCTTGGATTATGCAAATTGCCCTCTCGCTCCTCATTTGACTAAGCCGCTTGCAGAGTGGTGAGAATTTGATGAACGCCGCAGGTATAACTAGTTAACTATCCAATAATTTAACCTCATGTATATCAAATTAAGACGAAAATATCACCCTCCAATATGACAAGTTTCTCTTTAAAATATTATCATAATATTGTAGCAAAGTATTTATTATTTTACTAGCGGATGTACCCGGCTTCGCCCGGGTTTTACCCGAGTAAAGGTTTGTCTAACGAATCTCTCGATAAAGTGAACATTTTTCCCGGTCCCTTGAAAAATACTCTATAAGTTGAATAAAATCAATATTAGTTGGTTCCCTCGGTAATTGGAAGTTAAAGGAATAGTATCTTGCCTTGGAATTGTATCATTATTCTTGTCTCAAATAAATTGCCGTGTCATCCTGAATTTTGTCTTTCCTAATTTTCTACATTACAAAATCATCGTATCGTCATGATCATATTTAGAGCAGATTGTTGAATTATAACAGATAAATTAGAATATTTATCTTGATTATTTTTAGGCGAAAGGTTATTTCAAAAATTTTATTTGCTAGAAGCCTTCCCAGTACTATACTAAATAACTTCCCAAAGTTTCATGGCGTTCCAATGAGTGGTTTGGTCAGGCATAAAGGACACACACACATACATTCATTTTTATATATATAGATATAGATAGATTAACAGATTATCAATTTTGATAAGAAAATATCAAATATGTGAAATAAACTCTGAGAGAAAAATGACAAAAACTATAACAAAACTTAGAACAAAACACTATAAAGGAATGACAATACATCCAGATGGCATAAGAACCTATAATGTATATAACAATGTCCTGGTGTGGAACTAACACCTACCCACATATTCTCATGTCCAGCAATGGCCGCAGCCTTGCAGTAAATTGACATGGACCCAGAACAGCAGTTTTACACACCCAAGATAGAGAACGACTGCTGTGATAGAGATGTATGGAGACATCTGAGGCTCTTCATTGGACACAACAACAACAATACAGTATATACACACCCAAGATAGAGGACATTGCTGCTGCTGTGATAGAGATGTATGGAGACATCTGAGGCTCTTCATTGGACACGACAACAACAACAATACAGTATACAGACCCAAGATAGAGGACATTGCTGCTGCTGTGATAGGGATGTATGGAGACATCTGAGGCTCTTCATTGGACACGACAACAACAATACAGTATACAGACCCAAGATAGAGGACATTGCTGCTGCTGTGATAGAGTTGTATGGAGACATCTGAGGCTCTTCATTGGACACGACAACAACAACAATACAGTATACAGACCCAAGATAGAGGACATTGCTGCTGCTGTGATAGAGATGTATGGAGACATCTGAGGCTCTTCATTGGACACGACAACAACAACAATACAGTATACAGACCCAAGATAGAGGACATTGCTGCTGCTGTGATAGAGATGTATGGAGACATCTGAGGCTCTTCATTGGACACGACAACAACAACAATACAGTATACAGACCCAAGATAGAGGACATTGCTGCTGCTGTGATAGAGAGGTATGGAGCCATCTGAGGCTCTTCATTGGACACGACAACAACAACAATACAGTATACAGACCCAAGATAGAGGACATTGCTGCTGCTGTGATAGAGATGTATGGAGACATCTGAGGCTCTTCATTGGACACGACAACAACAACAATACAGTATACAGACCCAAGATAGAGGACATTGCTGCTGCTGTGATAGAGATGTATGGAGCCATCTGAGGCTCTTCATTGGACACGACAACAACAACAATACAGTATACAGACCCAAGATAGAGGACATTACTGCTGCTGTGATAGAGATGTATGGAGACATCTGAGGCTCTTCATTGGACACTTTACGGTGGTCATAAATGATTGAACCACAACACCAGTTTAGGAAAACTCAGACAAAAGCCAATCTGTATACCATAGTTCGGGATATGACCTTCATTGGTACAGGGGTTTGATTCGATTTCAAAACAACCTAGGAGTTGTGACCCATTCCTTATCATCACCCTGAAGTTTTTTACTGGGATGATAAATATAATGCGTTTTTATAATGTACTAGACGAATGACCCGGGCAACGGCCGGGTTTACCCGATTAAATGTTTTATTAAAATACTATTCGTTACAATTATAAATTGGCGCCGTGGATGTCACTCTTGTGAAACGTCCCGCTCCAAACTTTACATGTACATTAGGTCAGCTGATATTACCTCCCATTTTCACCGGCGCTGCTCGCGAGCTAAGTAGAATAAATTGAATATATAGTTTTAATAATTGATTTATATATTTTTTAAAATAGCCTATCGTCTTCCCCGTATTTTTTTTTTTTACCTATGTATGGAAATTTTGGTTTGAATTAGTGAACTACTGCGAATTTGTATACCGGACATACAAACAGACAAACATACAAACATTCATTTTTATATACACTGGTGTCCAAAAAATAAGAAACTTAACCAATATTGAAATTTCTCATAAGCTAATTTATTAACAAATATAAAATTTAGTATTCCCAATAGTTTAAACTATGGAGAATTTGACTAGCTATATGAAAATTAAAAAAATATATTTGAAATTATGAAATATGCAAATTATTACCAACATACCCAAAGCTAAGGTTCCAGATCTTAAAGAAATAAGATATCAATAGGGAGTATGATCACCTCTAACAGCTATCAAGGTCTCACAGCGAGCCCTCATACTGTTTACCAGGCTTTGGAGGAGGTCCAGGGGTAGTAAACCCCACTCCTCCAATAGAGCAGTTCTTTGCTCAACGAGGGTTCTGGGAGAGGGGTGACGAGCTCTAAATACGCCTCCCTAGAGCATCCCACACATGCTCTATTGGATTCAGGTCCGGAGATCTGGCTGGCCAATCCATCCTTCGAATATTCTCACTCTGGAGATATTCATTGACTAGCCTAGCCCTATGCGGACGAGCATTATCGTCCATAAAAATTAAATTGTGACCAATTTGATCTCTATAAGGTCTTAGATAGGGCTCAAGGATCTCGTCCCTGTACCTTTGGGCAGTTAAAGTGCCCCCAGAAAAAATGTGGAGGGGTGTGCGTCTGCTAGAACTGATGCCAGCCAACTAAGAGACTGCCCCCTCTAAAACTGTCTATTTCCCTGATGTTACTGGGATGATAGCGGGTTCTAGGCTCCCTCCAGATGAAAACTCGTCGAGAATCTGTGTTGAAACTAAATCTTGACTCGTCACTGTAGAGAACATTGGCCCACTGATCATGAGTCCAGGCGTGATGTTCCAAGCACCAATTCAAGCGGGCTCTCCTGTGAGCAGAGGTTAAAGGGATACAGACCATTGGTCGTCTTGCATAAAGAGCACCTTCGTGAAGCCTTCGGTAAACAGTTTGTCTTGAAATTCTCGTTCCAGTAGCACTTGAGAGTTCATTAGAGAGTTGAATAGCTGTCATCTGCCTATGGCGCTTGGCAGTTACGACCAGATAACGGTCTTCAGAGGTAGCTGTTTTTCTCTTTCTACCAGAACTTTCTTTTCTTTTGATGGTTCCTGTCTCAATGAACTGTTTCCATATTTTTCTGACCACAGATTTATTCACATTTAGCCATTTTGCTACTTCAACTTGTGATTGCCCTTCCTCCATTCTTCGAACAGCTCTCCATTTTAAATCATCTGCTAAAATTTTTCGTAAACTCATAATTAATTAAGGATTAAATAAATTTATAATTGGACAATTCTTAGATGGGGTAAACGACACACGCAAAATAGCACACTTATAAAGACAAGCAAAATTTTGCATATTTTCAATTTTGCCGAATCGAATGGTTGCGATAAATAAATTCTATGACTTAAAATACCTAATTAAATTACTTTTTAAATTTTAGCGTTGTATATTTTAAAACATATCATTAAAAAACAAAAGTTTCTTATTTTTTGGACACCAGTGTATATAGAAGATGATTAAAAAGAGAAGTGCCTCTTTTGGTACATGAATACCATCATTCCGCAATTTTATGTTGTATTCTTGTCTGAAAATCGCCATTTCACCATCTTAAACACCTATTTAGTAAACTCGACCGATTCCATACCCCCTTTCGTAGGGCATTGTGAAATCGAAGTTACCTCTGTACTGATAAAGGCCATTAGCCTGAAACCATGGTCTCTATGTAGACACTTCTCAGTTTACCAAAGCTGGTGTTGTGGTTTTGTCACCTGAACTGAGGCTGCTAGTTTGTGAAGATGGTCAATAGATGGGGCTTAGTTTTAGCATCTATTTTGACA
>CP092873.1:6953712-7036181 GCA_030710605.1 Cordylochernes scorpioides
GTTGAAGAAATTCCACACTCCCAATCTCCTTCTTGGATAACTGAGTCGTCGTTTGGCTTTATTGGTTCTATATAATATTTACATATAAAATTACATATTTGATAATATATATATGGCATAATAGAAATACTCCTATTGCTAGTCATATGTGTATTTTAAAACATTATTTATACAAATGTGTATTTTTCTATGTGTGTCCCAAGTGTGTATTCGATGTATTCCTGAAATTCTTCTCTGGTGTCATATATAAATATATATACGTGTCTTGGAGAGTATATTCTATAACATATGTTTGTGACATTGTGCCTCATTTAATAAAGTATTATTTTACTGTGATATCAGACTCCTTAATTTCATCATCATTACTCTTCATAATTCACCCTTTCATACCTCATCCAAAAGGTTAGAAATAATCGTTATTTCTTCTTAAAATGAATTTTGAATTTTCGTTGAAAAGAAACGCAGGATAGTATTTCAAATGTCGTTTTACAATCACAAGCCGTATTATATTGTATTATAAATTACTTTATGTATATTATTTACGAACGGAAAAATATGTTCAGGTTAGCCTAGTGGACATGGCATCTGCCCGGTAAGCGGAACATTGTGGGTTCGATTCCCATCCCTGGACACTTTTATTTTTCCGTTTATCATTACTCTTCACAATTCATCCTTTCATACCTCATCCAAAAGGTTAGACATAGTCGTTATTTCTTCTTGAAATAAATTTTGAATTTTCGTTGAAAAGAAACACATGCGGGATAGTATTTCAAATGTCGTTTTACAATTTCATCATTGTTTCCATATAGAAATGTAGTTGTATATACTTTAATCAAGTAGGCAATGATTAGAATATGAACGATTTAATGCTTTTTTTAAAATAAAGCGATGATTTTCTTTATTTGCTACATAAAAAAGAGAGTTTGAATTCATACTATTGTCAAAAATACATCCGGATTCTTATTTATCAAGTGTGTATTGAGAGAATATTATAATATTACCACGTGGAAAATTAGGGAAGACAAAAACTTAAGGAGGAGACAACAATTTATTTCAAGCAAGAACAAAACTATAGTGGTAAACAAAAGATAAGCAAAGAGGGAAATTTACAATGTATAGCAAAATATAAACATAAAAAATGACCACTCTGTTAATAAAAATAATAATATTAATAAATACTTTGTTACATAGCTTCTTCCCTATGGGAGCTGTGACCCACAGCTAGCAATTATTGTAGATACTGACATGGATCTGACGTGCTTCTGCCAAGGATTCCATCGAAGTCTTGGAACTTTGTCCCTAGTACCTTTGCGTCCTTTTTCTTGCGGCGTGAAAGGCGGCTTTGTCGTCGTATCGTCTATAGGGACATCGTCATCTTCGAGGGAAGTCTTGGCTTTAGCACGGCGGTGGAATCCTGGAGCCAGTCTCTAAAAATGTAGATCACATCACCCATGGCCTCTAGGTCTTATCGGCGATCGTCAGTTTGTCTTCCCTAACTTACCCAGCATCTCCACCAAAATGCCACGTGGAAAATTAGGGAAGACCAGAAACTTTAGGATGAGACAACAATTTATTTCAGGCAAGGACAAACTATGAATGGTAAACAAAAGATAAGCCACGAGGTAAATTTACAGAGTAGCAAAATATAAACATAAAAAATGACCACTCTGTTAATAAAAAATAAAATTAATAATACTTTGTTACAATATAAAACATTTTAATACTATTTGAAAGCAGTCACATGAAAATCAAGAAACACGTCGCTTTAAATAACACTGATTCCCTGATTACTTCAATCACCACCAATTTTATAACTTAACTGTCGCTTATTTTGAAAATACAGTAGAACAACCTCCCATGAGAAGGACACTCCCGCTAGAGAGACACCTCTCTACAAAGGACAGTTTTTCATCACAATACAGTAGAACAACCTCCATGAGAGGACACTCCCGCTAGAGACACCTCTCAACAAAGGACAGTTTTTATCACCAATACAGTAGAACAACCTCCATGAGAGGATACTCCCGCTAGAGGAACACCTCTCTACAAAGGACAGTTTTCATAACCAATACAGTAGAACAACCTCCATGAGAGGAAACTCCCGCTAGAGGACCCTCTCTCAAGAAAGGACAGTTTTCATCACCAATACAGTAGAACAACCTCCATGAGAGGACACTCCCGCTAGAGGACACCTCTCTACAAAGGACAGTTTTAATCACCAATACAGTAGAACAACCTCCATGAGAGGACACTCCGCTAGAGGACACCTCTCTACAAAGGACCGTTTTCATCACCAATACAGTAGAACAACCTCCATGAGAGGACACTCCCGCTAGAGGACAGCTCTCTACAAAGGACCGTTTTCATCACCAATACAGTAGAACAACCTCCATGAGAGGACACTCCCGCTAGAAGACACCTTTCTTCAAAGGACCGTTTTCATCACCAATACAGTAAACAACCTCCATGAGAGGGCACTCCTGCTAGAAGACACCTTTCTACAAAGGGCAGTTTTCATCACCAATACAGTAGAACAACCTCCATGAGAGGGCACTCCGCTAGAAGACACCTCTCTACAAAGGACAGTTTACATCACCAATACAGTAGAACAACCTTCATGAGAGGACACTCCCGCTAGAGGACACCTCTCTACAAAGGTCTCCATAACAACTTCCTTAATAAACAAGGCGTTGAAGCATCAGGTTTTCTCTATTGTAATCAACTTTGCTGATTGAGAATACAGAGCATCCGTAATTGTGAATAAATTTCAAGTAAATTGGACAATTTACAACAGTTCCCCTTTATCAGTATTTACGGCCCAATAACACAGAGTAAATTGTTCGATGATTAAACCTTTGATTTGATTACATGCTTGTCTAATTCCGAACCGATTTACCTTTCAAATAAAGTGAATTTATTGCAAAATATCTCCTAATAAATAAATCTGAATGGGGTCATCTCACTTTTCATCAAGTTGGTGATTTTGACTTATCTTATACAGTAGAACTACCTCCCTGTAAAGGACAACACCTAATTTCAGAGCTAAAGTGTCCTTTATAGACAGGTGTCCTCTTACCGAAGAGTTCTAAATTGTAAAAATGGTCATTTTTGCAAATGAAAACTGTCCTTTATGGAGAGGTGTCCGCTAGCGGGGTATACGCTAAAGGGAGGTTTTACTGTATATATTGTAACAAAGTGTTTATTATTTTATTAGCAGAGTATTATTTTTATGTTTATATTTTACTACTCTGTACACTTCCCTCTTTTGCTTATCTTTTGTTTATCACTCATAGTTTGTGCTTGACTTAAATAAATTGTTGTCTCATCCCGAAGTTGGTCTTCCCTAATTTTCCATGTGGCATTTTGGTGGAGATGCTGGGTAGATTAGGGAAGACAAACTGAAGATCACGAAAAGACCTGGAGGCCATGGGTGCTGTGATATGACGCAAAGGTACTAGGGAAAAAGCTCCAAGACTTCGATGGAATCTTTGGCAGAAGCACGTCAGATAATAATTGCTAGCTGTGGGTCACAGCTCCCATAGGGAAGGATCTATGTAACAAAGTATTTATTATTTTATTATCAGAGTATTATTTTTATGTTTATATTTTACTACTCTGTACACTTCCCTCTTTTGCTTATCTTTTGTTTATCACTCATAGTTTGTGCTTGACTTAAATAAATTGTTGTCTCATCCCGAAGTTGGTCTTCTCTAATTTTCCACGTGGCAATATAAAACAAGATTAAAGCATATATTTAACACAAAGCAATAACACGGCATCTATATCAACGAACTGAAACTATTAAACACAAATTTCTTCTTTTTCAAATAAAATTACTTTCCACTGTCCTTACTGCGATGAAAGGGTACCATCCAATACAGTATTAAAGCTCTAGAAAAAACGGTATGGAAGATTAAACTGCCCAAACCGCAAGAAGGATTAACCACTGATGAACCAGGCCCTCCCAATATTCTGTCATCGCAATAAGGACAGTAGTATTTTTTTAATAGAATTTATTTTTACTTTGGCGTGATCTGGAAGTATAATAAAAATTGAGCATAAAATTTGTACTACATTTGTACTATTTTTCACATATCTTTTAAAAATATACAGTATAACATCCCTTTAGTGGACACCCCACTAGCAGACACCTCTCTACAAAGGACAGTTTTCATTACCAAAATTACCATTTTTACTATTTAATTACTCTCCGGTAAAGGACACCTCTCTCTAAAGGACACTTTAGCTCTGCAATCAGGTATCCTTTACAGGGAGGTTGTTGTATATATATTAATTAATTGTTACCACACAGAGTGTGTGTAAGCTCACAAGTAAATAGACGCTAACCGAAAGAAAAAAAGTTCCTTTGTTTAATATTAGTTTCCCTTTTATATTTTGTTCTCTCTCTTGTAAATCAATAAATATAATGTTTAATTTATAATTATTGGAATCAGTTTCATTAATAATATTCTCTAAGCAAAGTCAACAGAGGTTCTATTGTATATAGTTATATTTTTTAAAACGCTAAGATATTTTTTCTCTTATAAATGTATTTAAAAAATCTATATTTTAGAGTAGGTTATGAGACGATAATCACACTTTCACTAGAATATATTGTTGAACCTTGACAAAGATTTGTATTACACCAACCGATATTGTTACAAGAAGTTTATAACTAAATATAAGACTTTTATTATCTGAAAATAGTTTATTTATTTCAATAATTATTTCAATTTTATATTATTTATTTGATTGAAGATAACGTTGTTTAAAAAATACTAGCAAAAGTATTAAGTTATAAATTAGCATCTTTTTTTGAAATTTGTACGTTTTGGAGTATGTATTTAGTATAGACCACAGTTTTGCCGTTAGTAAGTTTGCCTTTTCAAATAAAATGTAGATATAGATCATTTTACCTTTTTTTTTACTTTTAACATATTGTTTTAAAAACAAAGAAGTTAAAATTTTGTTTGAGAAATTAGCATGGTACATTAAAATTCTTTTAGTGAAGCGTTGACTTTTAAATTTGAGAAAATATATATATATATTTACATATTTTTAAAAATCATTCATTTTTAAATCCAATAAATTATTTTTAATATAAATAATTTACTTATAGAAAAATTCCTATTAAAAATCATTTAAATATATTAAATAGTTTATATATAAAATTCATCTATATACATACATTAAAAATTCCAAAATTATTTTAAATTTTTTAATATAAATGATTCTGTGAATAATTTTTAGTCACAAAATATTTAAACCACAGATTATTACCATAAAATAGGTTTAAAAAATGGTATTTAAACCGTTTCTTTTTAAAAGGATATCAGTATATTTCTGGTATAGTTGGTGTTCTGCGCTTCAGGAATCTGTGATATAAATATCTAAGGATAATATTTGACGTGAATTGAATATTAAAACTAGACAAGAAGTTTAAATATGGCTCCAAAGAGTGAATCGTCTGGTAATATAAAATCGTCTGGTAAGACATTACCGACGAGAGAAAAGAAAATATCTAAGAAAAGGAAAGAAACATTTGCTGGTTATATCTTCAAAGTTCTTCGCCAAGTTCATCCATCGCTTGGTATTAGTAGCAAAGGCATGAAAATCATGACATCTTTCGTGGACGATATTCTGGAAAAAATGGCTAATGAAGCAGCAAGTCTTGTCAAACTTAACAATCGAAGAACTTTAACCAGCCGAGAATTTAGAACTGCTACAAGGCTTCTTTTACCTGGAGAATTATCAAAACATGCAGTTGCTGAAGGCACCAAAGGTTTAGCTCTATATGTCAAAAATTCTTAAAATGTGTTATTTGGATCTCTATTTGGTAAAAGTTTCGTATATAAATATTTTTTGGTATTTCACACTTATTTTAGATTTGTAAAAATTGATTATAGTGTAAAATTTAGATTATATATATTTTTTAATTAGAACGTCTTTTGAACAATTTGCATAATTTTCCATTTAGTATGAAAAACTAGTTAATAAAACCTTTTATATCTTTTTAAAGGTATGTTTTCTTTTTTTTTTTTAATAGCTTAGGCATGTATTTTGGAAATGCTATAAAATGTATAGGGATCTAGTGTAAAATTTAACTTTATTATATATTATTATAACTTTTTATAAACAGATTTGCATAATTTTCTCTTAAGTATGAAAAACTAGTTCTTAATAAACTTTTTCTATTTTTTAAAAGGTATGTTGTCATTAATTTTTTTCAATAGCTTGTGGTGTGTCGATTAGTCCAGCGATGGCCCAGAAAGTATTTCAAAGTTAGTGTTTTGCTGGTATCACTTATTAGCTAAATTTTTAGAGGAAGACTTAAAAAGACAACGCCCTAGAATATCTATTGGCTTCTCGTTGACTTCCGCCGACCTGCCGCGCCACACAGCGGTGGCCATCCGTACTATTTCCAAGCCCCGCTTGTATGTTTACCGACGGCGTGGTCCATCATCCCAGCAGGCTGGAAGGGTCTCTCGGCTCTCACAAGCTTAGGCATACTATGTATTTTGAAATGCTATATAATTTCTAGGGATCTTTGAACGAGACTTTATCAACTTTCAATGACCTATTAAAATGTGCTAAATTTTCAACAGAATGGCCAATACTTTCATAGTCAGTTTATCTTTAAAATTCTAATAAATTTTAAATATTTTGCTATTAACTCAATACCGAATATTTATGCGATGGATTTAATAACCTAAACAAATTTTATAAATTAGAATTATATTCCACTGTATCAATTAGATTAATTAAATATAAATCTCCGAGGATATGTTTCTTTATTAGAGACTTTTAAAGAGTTGACAAGTTTTGGGGTTTTAAACGACCCTTCTACTGGTAAACATTTCAGAAAAGGAAATTATGCTGTATTGTAGTTGTTAATATACATTACTATATTTACCTATTTTGGTTTGGACTTTTAAATACCAAATTTTTGCTAGTTATATTTTAATATTTAATTTTTAAAATTCGATCACTATTCTTAAATGCTAAATGAAAATGCAAAGAGATTTTAGAAAGTGCTTTGTTGAAAAATCTGTTTTAAATATTTACAATTTTTACTCGTGCCTCTTGTATTAACCCGAAAATACTTTTTCAAGTAGCGCTTTGCCATTGCTTAATAAAGTAGAACCTCCATGAGAGGACACTCGCGCTAAAGGACACCTCTACAAAGGACAGTTTTCATTTGTAAAATAACCATTTTTACTATATAGCAACTCTCCGGTAAGAGGACACCTATCCCTAAAGGACACTTTGACTCTGTAATTAGGTGTTGTCCTTTACAGGGAGGTTCTACTGTACCAACAAGAATGGTTTTCTAAATCTCCTTTGATAAATAGCAAAAATTCAAAAAAAAAAGTTTCTTAAGAATGGATAACTTGCAACTGGTACATAGCACAAGCATCGACTCTGGCATCCCAATTAAAAACTGAACAATCCTTGATTTCCATACTTATACCTCTGGTTATATACCATATTGAAAGAAAATAAACAGTAGCAATGGGTTTCTTTGTGCAAAGTACAAGCTTTCGGATCTAGTTTGTGAACTTAACGATTTGATTTCCTATAAAAAATCATATTTAAAGTTCATTTTGTAAATACATTCTAAACTTTCTACAAAATCTGGAACTCTAATGTTTTCATGCGTTGAATAATGTAAATAACTTATGTAAATAAACTTTTCTCCTTGTTTGGCGCAAGTATCCCTTTCGGGGTATAGCGCTTTGGAAATAAAATAATTGATCTTTAATCTTTCAAGCAAGGTCATGCCTGTAGTAGGATTATAAATAACGTGAGCTTACACTTTGTACAAACTCATTGCCACTTTTTATATTCTTATTTTCATACTTTATAACATTTTTTTCTAATACACTATATTACAGAATGGATGCAAGACTTCCCACTATGTACAAAGTGTAATTCTCAACCTATAAACCTCAAACCACATCATTAACTGTATTAGCTCATCCATTGATGAGTTCTACCTGTCCCCAGAAGACACCATCAAAAAGCTAAGGATTAAGACTCGAGATTAGTAAAAGAGAATAAGGCATCGTATGTATTTTAAAAATTACCCATATATGGTATCTACAGCATTTTAACAAATTTTATAAATATTGAATTTGCGTGTATATATATATATATAGTGAATATTTTGAAATATTTTCTTAATTTTGTTCTGATATTAGAAAATTATTCTAAAAATGCAAATAACTAATTTGTTTATTCAGAAATCTTCACGATTTATTTATTTAAGTTGCAAAGACACCCGATATCCACAATTAGGATAATTGCGTGTAAATCTGAAATTATATACAAATCAAATCATCGTGAAATTAACATAATTAAACATTGGGAAACACACAAATTGCATATTCGATGTCAAATTTTGCATATAGTAATTATAAATAGTAGCTTGAAATGTGTACAGTCAACACTTTCGCCTTAAAATATACATCCTGCAGAATCTATTAAACTTAATGTATTGGTCTTTATTGTAGGCAACTTTTGTATTAGTCAGGTAAAGTTGGTTTTCTTCCCTTAGATAAGAAGTTAACGGACAGTTTATCAGAAGGTGTTCAGGGCTTTGTTTTTCGTTTCCACAAGTTTCACGCAGGTGAACCAATTTTACCAATTCTAAACAAATATGTGTTGAAGTCACCATGAGATTTAGAATCTAAAGTATTTTAGATATTTAATTGGAAAATTATAAGTTTTGTATCTCAAGAGATTTTCAATATCTTTCAAAATATATGCAAAAGAAATGTTGCATGTGTGTTTTTTAGCCTTGACGTAAAACCTTAAATTTGTTTTTAAATTAAAAAATTGAAATATGTTTCGTAAAGGTATGTTAATATAGAAATATATTTTCATACATAGTGGTACCTATCTCCTTTTAGCAAGTCTATAAATCGTTATTATTCTTTAGTGAGAAGAATAGAAAATTATACGGAGTAATTGATAAATTTGCTGTTGATGGGAACATCTGAAGCACAAAGGTAGGACTTTGCCTGTTAACATTTAACTGGGCTTAGTAGGACAGCCTTCATGTCTAGGGTACCAGAAGTACAAGACTCCAGGCATACTGTCCTGATCACCTCCCCTCCACACTGAGGCAGTTAACAGGACTTGGGGAGTACTCTACATTTAGCTGGGCTTAGTAGGACAGCCTTCATGTCTAGGGTACCAGAAGTACAAGACTCCAGACATACTGTCCTGCCCAGGGTCACCTCCCCGCCACACTGAGGCAGTTAACAGGACTTGGGGAGTACTCTACATTTAGCTGGGCTTAGTAGGACAGCCTTCATGTCTAGGGTACCAGAAGTACAAGACTCCAGACATACTGTCCTGCCCAGGGTCACCTCCCCGCCACACTGAGGCAGTTAACAGGACTTGGGGAGTACTCTACATTTAGCTGGGCTTAGTAGGACAGCCTTCATGTCTAGGGTACCATGAGTCAAGACTCCAGACATACTGTCCTGCCCAGGGTCACCTCCCTGCCACACTGGGCAGTTAACAGGACTTGGGGAGTACTCTACATTTAGCTGGGCTTAGTAGGACAGCCTTCATGTCTAGGGTACCAGGAGTACAGACATACTGTCCTGCCCAGGGTCACCTCCCTGCCACACTGAGGCAGTTAACAGGACTTGGGGAGTACTCTACATTTAGCTGGGCTTAGTAGGACAGCCTTCATGTCTAGGGTACCAGGAGTCAAGACTCCAGACATACTGTCCTGCCCAGGGTCACCTCCCCGCCACACTGAGGCAGTTAACAGGACTTGGGGAGTACTCTACATTTAGCTGGGCTTAGTAGGACAGCCTTCATGTCTAGGGTACCAGGAGTACAGACATACTGTCCTGCCCAGGGTCACCTCCCTGCCACACTAGGGCAGTTAACAGGACTTGGGGAGTACTCTACATTTAGCTGGGCTTAGTAGGACAGCCTTCATGTCTAGGGTACCAGGAGTACAGACATACTGTCCTGCCCAGGGTCACCTCCCTGCCAGACTGGGCAGTTAACAGGACTTGGGGAGTACTCTACATTTAGCTGGGCTTAGTAGGACAGCCTTCATGTCTAGGGTACCAGGAGTCAAGACTCCAGACATACTGTCCTGCCCAGGGTCACCTCCCCGCCACACTGAGGCAGTTAACAGGACTTGGGGAGTACTCTACATTTGTCTGGGCTTAGTAGGACAGCAGCTTTCATGTCTAGGGTACCAAGAGTACAAGACTCCAGACATACTCTCCTGCCCAGGGTCTCCTCCCCGCCACACTGAGGTAGTTAACAGGACTTTAGGAGGGTTTTCATATATAAATTCCATCTATATTACTCTCAAACAGATTAATAAAAATATCAAATCTATGAAGGCAGTGGCAGCTATTTGAGAACAAAATGTTCACGGGGAAAATGAATAGACAAAGAAAAAAAGAGAATTTATTACATATTAAAGTTTTATATAGATGAATACATACCTAAAGGACATCATTTAATCAACCCGCCATCAGCGGCAATGAGAGCTTCTATACGTTTTGAAGATCATTTGTTGGTTTGAAGTTTGTTTGGAAAAATGTATAGTTACATCAACTAATTTGTTTATTTAATCCCCGATGTTGCAGTGACCCTCTGTCACCATCATTCCTCTGAAGAAAATGAGATCTAGTCACTGAACGTTGGAAATTAAATAATTAGTTGATGTAGCTATATAATTTCCGAAACTTCTATACACTGTCGACTGCAGACAGTAATGAGATATTCTTCTTCTTCTTCTTTCTTATCTTCACACTGGATAGAGTAGAATGTGTCTGCCTTTGTCATTAAGACTGGGAGTACTACTCAGTGGCAGGCCGACTTAGCTCCAAAAGAAATGGCCACCTCTGACATGAGGAAAAGACTCCATGTGCAGCCACTCCTAACATGGAGTACAAACGCTGCTCATCCTGTATCCCTGGATTAGGAGCCCTTACAGGGTACTATCAGCCGGGCCAGCTGAGCCTAGGTTTTTTAGTGAGCTTGTTACTGCTCCCCTCCTCTTTTTTCATCCGGACTTGGGACCGGCAAAGGCGGAGTTAGTAATGAGATGGGTCTTGGGAATGTTTGCTATAGTATCCATTATAGCAGCTCTGTGTTGTGGGAATGACTATTGGAGACAACTACGTCCTACATGTAATAGTCCAGCGGATTGACATCTGGTGAGCTTGGTGCTAAACGTTAGTTGTGACATGGTCGTGAAGATTCCCAGCCATCCATTCCTGGCTGGGTTGTTCTGGTTGTATGAGATGGTGCTGAATCTTGTTGGAAAACATGCGTCCTCCCACATACTACAGTAACGATCCAAGACTTGATAACTGTGGCTAACACCTCGGTGTAAGCAACGCCATTGACTCTGGTACCCGGAGTAAAACAATGTGGAGAAATCACCTTCACTGCTATCAACACCAAGAACCATCAATGAGGCTGGAAATTTGGTATGTATGACCGTATGTACCTCATCAGGGCTTTTACACAGCCACCGATCATTTTTGCGGTTCACCTTCTGGTCCTAAAGAAAATTATTCTCGTCTGATAAAAACCAGATCATTCCTGGCTCCTCGAGATGTTTGAGCTTGTCCCAAAGGCGCTTGGCTCTGGTTAAGCAGTTATCCTTGGTTCTTTAGAACATGAACTGTCCTCTCCGCATCACGTAAGATTTATAACGGAGGTCCTCATGAACCACACGTCGGATGGTAGCCTCATCAACCTGCAGATCTCTGGTGAGTGCTCTCATCGACTTCCCAGGGTTCTCATCGATGGCAGCTTGAACACGGCTTATAAAGTCTGACATTGTGATACTGTCAGAACGTCGACAATATCGTTTCCTTTGGAAAACCTCGCCACATTATTTATTATAATTATTCCATTGTTACTGATAAGTTGTCATGGTGATATCAATTAATGTATCTTTATTACCCTCATCATTTTGTGTTTCATTTTCAAATTTATATTTTTAAAAATATATCACTTCATAATGATAATATACAATCATAATAAATAATATTTGTTTAAAAAATTCTGACGGGATCCGTCAATTACCAGAAAGATGGGAAAAAGTAGTGGCTAGCAATGGACAAAACTTTGAACATTGAATGGCTAACCAATTTTTCACAAAAAAGCTTCAATTTTAGAAAAAAAACGCACGAACTAAAATATACTCCCAATATATATATAAATATTTTTATATTGTTTTATCATGTGTTAAGCGTATTTACGCAAGTTTGGCCTTAAATACCCATTTCTTGGTTTTTCAGGAAGCCTCTGGGACCAAAAATATTTTTGGTCTCAGTGGTACAGCCTGCTCCACGCTGACGAGCGCCAACAGCGCGAAACGCGTTCATGGATGGCTTTTCTTGATTTATCAAGAAATTAGGTTGGCCAAATATCACGGAGCAAGTTAAATAAACGTTTAGTTTATTTTTGCTCCACTAGATAACGCTCTGCCATCTAATAGGCACATATGCTTTTGTTCAGGATATGCCATCATTATTTTTAATATCAACACCTGACCTTTTTATTTTTTTCTATTGTTTTCTCATATAAATATATAAATAAGCATAGGTCGCCTCTCCCGTCAAAATAAACGTCAAAACCTGACGCCATCTATTGACCGTCGCCGCAAACTAGCGGCCTCGGGTCGGTGACAAAGCCTAGTTTGCGGCGACGGTCAATAGATGGCGCCAGGTTTTGACGTTAATTTTGACGGGAGAGGCGCCCTATACTTCTATGGATCAATTTCCTCCCGGAAAATTTTCCATCTATAAGTATATATATAAAGGACTCGATGTTTCAAACACCACAACTTAGTCAACTCACAGAATATTCCGTGTTGCCAGTTTTGCTTCCATTTATTGCCAGCCAATCCCTGCAGGGATAAGAAGTAAATCGCTTGGATTATGCAAATTGCCCTCTCGCTCCTCATTTGACTAAGCCGCTAGCAGAGTGGTGAGAATTTGATGAACGCCGCAGGTATAACTAGCTAACTATCCAATAACTTAACCCCATGTATATCAAATTAAGACGAAAATATCACCCTCCAATATGACAAGTTTCTCTTTAAAATATTATATTATCATAATATTTGTTTGTTTGAAAATAGAGCAATCCATATATATATATATTATTTAAAATGCCTATTTTAGATCATAAAGTTTTATTTCCGATATTTCGTGTGGCAACTCGCCAAACTTCTTCGGGGAACAAGATTGTTTTGAAATGCTCGCGTATCAATTAACGAGTATGTACAACTGCTATAAAATTTAAAATATCTAATATCTACAATATTAATGTTTATAAATATAATAAATAATACAATTAATATAAGTACAATACTTGTAATAAATAAAATATATAAAAAATTCTCTATGTATTAATATTTTATATATTATTTATTATTATTAATTATATTTATAAACATGCATATTGTAGATTTTATTATTATTTATTTAAGTAACCCAGGTTCCTGGAGCGTACAGAAGTCGCCAACTACCCGGGATGTCCTTCTGACCTAAGTCTTCTTGGATTTATATACAATGCCAGTGGAAGTCCAATTAATGAGGTGTCGCCAGGCAGATTTCTTTCTTGGGAGATTTTCTAGGGATGCTGGACATATGTTGGTGATACCTAGGAGAGTGGCTGTCTGGAATCTTTGGTATTGGAAGGTTGGGCAAGTGAAGAGGAGGTGGTCACCCAGGAACATCAACCACGACATCAGGACATGGATATGTTCAAACCTATATGGTCAGAATTAAACAAGTTCCTGATCCAACATGTCCACACTGCCAAGAGGAAGAACAAACCGTAGAGCATGTCAGCTGCCCAGCATTTCAACTATAGCGATTCCAGAAGGCTACACTTCTTGGACTGCCCTCATTCAATGACACTGTCCTGTTGAATCTACCAAGAAACAAACCGGCCTGGAAACACTTGGTGAACTGGTTCACTAAGGCTACCAAGACAGACTCCTAAACTACAGGACAGCCCTCATTCAATGACACTGCCCTATTGAATCTACCTAGAAACAAACCGGCCTGGAGACAATTTGTTAACTGGTTTACTAAGGCTACCAAGACAAACTCCTAAACTACAGGACAGCCCTCATTCAATGACACTGCCCTATTGAATCTACCAAGAAACAAACCGGCCTGGAAACACTTGGTGAACTGGTTCACTAAGGCTACCAAGATAGACTCCTAAACTACAGGACAGCCCTCATTCAATGACACTGCCCTATTGAATCTACCTAGAAACAAACCGGCCTGGAGATAATTTGTTAACTGGTTTACTAAGGCTACCAAGACAAACTCCTAAACTACAGGACTGCCCTCATTCAATGACACTGCCCTGTTGAATCTACCAAGAAACAAACCGGCCTGGAAACACTTGGTGAACTGGTTCACTAAGGCTACCAAGATAGACTCCTAAACTACAGGACTGCCCTCATTCAATGACACTGCCCTGTTGAATCTACCAAGAAACAAACCGGCCTGGAGACAATTTGTTAACTGGTTCACTAAGGCTACCAAGACCTAAACTACAGGACTGTAATCATTCAATGACACTGCCCTATTGAATCTACCAAGAAACAAACCGGCCTGGAAACACTTGGTGAACTGGTTCACTAAGGCTACCAAGACAGACTCCTAAACTACAGGACAGCCCTCATTCAATGACACTGCCCTATTGAATCTACCTAGAAACAAACCGGCCTGGAGACAATTTGTTAACTGGTTTACTAAGGCTACCAAGACAAACTCCTAAACTACAGGACAGCCCTCATTCAATGACACTGCCCTATTGAATCTACCAAGAAACAAACCGGCCTGGAAACACTTGGTGAACTGGTTCACTAAGGCTACCAAGATAGACTCCTAAACTACAGGGCAGCCCTCATTCAATGACACTGCCCTATTGAATCTACCTAGAAACAAACCGGCCTGGAGACAATTTGTTAACTGGTTTACTAAGGCTACCAAGACAAACTCCTAAACTACAGGACTGCCCTCATTCAATGACACTGCCCTGTTGAATCTACCAAGAAACAAACCGGCCTGGAGACAATTTGTTAACTGGTTCACTAAGGCTACCAAGACCTAAACTACAGGACTGTAATCATTCAATGACACTGCCCTATTGAATCTACCAAGAAACAAACCGGCCTGGAAACATTTGGTGAACTGGTTCACTAAGGCAACCAAGACAGACTCCTAAACTACAGGACAGCCCTCATTCAATGACACTGCCCTATTGAATTTACCAAGAAACAAACCGGCCTGGAAACACTTGGTGAACTGGTTCACTAAGGCTACCAAGACAGACTCCTAAACTACAGGGCAGCCCTCATTCAATGACACTGCCCTATTGAATCTACCAAGAAACAAACCGGCCTGGAAACACTTGGTGAACTGGTTCACTAAGGCTACCAAGACAAACTCCTAAACTACAGGACAGCCCTCATTCAATGACACTGCCCTATTGAATCTACCAAGAAACAAACCGGCCTGGAAACACTTGGTGAACTGGTTCACTAAGGCAACCAAGACAGACTCCTAAACCACAGGACAGCCCTCATTCAATGACACTGCCCTATTGAATCTACCAAGAAACAAACCGACCTGGAAACACTTGGTGAACTGGTTCACTAAGGCTACCAAGACAGACACCTAAACTACAGGACAGCCCTCATTCAATGACACTGCCCTATTGAATCTACCAAGAAACAAACCGGCCTGGAAACACTTGGTGAACTGGTTCACTAAGGCTACCAAGACAAACTCCTAAACTACAGGACAGCCCTCATTCAATGACACTGCCCTATTGAATCTACCAAGAAACAAACCGGCCTGGAAACACTTGGTGAACTGGTTCACTAAGGCAACCAAGACAGACTCCTAAACCACAGGACAGCCCTCATTCAAAGACACTGCCCTATTGAATCTACCAAGAAACAAAACGACCTGGAAACACTTGGTGAACTGGTTCACTAAGGCTACCAAGACCTAAACCACAGGACAGCCCTCATTCAATGACACTGCCCTATTGAATCTACCAAGAAACAAACCGGCCTGGAAACACTTGGTGAACTGGTTCACTAAGGCTACCAAGACAGACTCCTAAACCACAGGACAGCCCTCATTCAATGACACTGCCCTATTGAATCTACCAAGAAACAAACCGACCTGGAAACACTTGGTGAACTGGTTCACTAAGGCTACCAAGACAGACTCCTAAACTACAGGACAGCCCTCATTCAATGACACTGCCCTATTGAATCTACCAAGAAACAAACCGGCCTGGAAACACTTGGTGAACTGGTTCACTAAGGCTACCAAGACAAACTCCTAAACTACAGGACAGCCCTCATTCAATGGCACTGCCCTATTGAATCTACCAAGAAACAAACCGGCCTGGAAACACTTGGTGAACTGGTTCACTAAGGCTACCAAGACCTAAACCACAGGACAGCCCTCATTCAATGACACTGCCCTATTGAATCTACCAAGAAACAAACCGGCCTGGAAACACTTGGTGAACTGGTTCACTAAGGCTACCAAGACAAACTCCTAAACTACAGGACAGCCCTCATTCGATGACCCTACCCTATTGAATCTACCAAGAAACAAACCGGCCTGGAAACACTTGGTGAACTGGTTCACTAAGGCTACCAAGACAGACTCCTAAACTACAGGACAGCCCTCATTCAATGACACTGCCCTATTGAATCTACCAAGAAACAAACCGGCCTGGAAACACTTGGTGAACTGGTTCACTAAGGCTACCAAGACAGACTCCTAAACCACAGGACAGCCCTCATTCGATGACCCTACCCTATTGAATCTACCAAGAAACAAACCGGCCTGGAAACACTTGGTGAACTGGTTCACTAAGGCTACCAAGACAGACTCCTAAACTACAGGACAGCCCTCATTCAATGACACTGCCCTATTGAATCTACCAAGAAACAAACCGGCCTGGAAACACTTGGTGAACTGGTTCACTAAGGCTACCAAGACAAACTCCTAAACTACAGGACAGCCCTCATTCGATGACCCTACCCTATTGAATCTACCAAGAAACAAACCGGCCTAGAAACACTTGGTGAACTAGTTCACTAAGGCTACCAAGACAGACTCCTAAACCACAGGATAGCCCTCATTCAATGACACTGCCCTATTGAATCTACCAAGAAACAAACCGACCTGAAAACACTTGGTGAACTGGTTCACTAAGGCTACCAAGACAGACTCCTAAACCACAGGATAGCCCTCATTCAATGACACTGCCCTATTGAATCTACCAAGAAACAAACCGACCTGAAAACACTTGGTGAACTGGTTCACTAAGGCTACCAAGACAGACTCCTAAACCACAGGATAGCCCTCATTCAATGACACTGCCCTATTGAATCTACCAAGAAACAAACCGACCTGAAAACACTTGGTGAACTGGTTCACTAAGGCTACCAAGACCTAAACCACAGGACAGCCCGGGTAGTTGGCGATCTATGGGTACGCTTCAGGAACATGGGTTATCTACTACTACTACTCGATTTTAATTTTGTGCTTACTTGGCGTTCTACGCTCCAGGAACATGGGTTATAAATATATATAGCTTATGCTCGCCTTAAATAAATTTCTGTTTCGTCCTGAAGTTTGTCTTTTCTAATTTTATACGTGACCATATTTAGGTAATGATGATCGACAGGCTCTATTATCCCTTTATCAACCTCTAAAAGAACGTTTTTTAGCCGATGAAGAGCGTATTCGAAAGCGCTATTGTGCATTTCAATAAAAGAAATGGCGATTTCATTTACTTATTTTTTGTTAGAAACACACTACAGTTAAACCTGTCTATAGCGCCTCCTCTTGAGACTCACCAAAATAGGGTGATATAGAGAGGAGGTGCTATAAACGGGTCACTTTTAATGTAAAATGTTTACATTTTAATGTTTAAAATCGGGCGCTATAGACAGGTTTAACTGTATATATATTTATAGATCTATGACCAGCCTCACAGACTCAACCTCAGCATGGAACTTTCTGATCAACTGGTTCAACTCAGCAATCAAAACAGGACGCGAGTAAAAACGCTCAACACTAGTCCATACTAGTGAGCTGGACTCCCCGGGTAGTTGGTGTTCTGTGCTCCCTGGGTTATAAATATATCTCTCTATTTCTATATATAGTTATCAGAGTCATAATCAACAATCAATCAACAATTCTGTCACCGTTTGCTTTAGTGAATGGAATAAATACATAAATATGGCCTTTTCTTATAAGCATCGGTGGTTCAGTGGTAAAATGCTCGCCTGCCACGCGGGCGACCCGGGTTCGATTCCCGGCCGATGCCTTTTTTTTTTTTTTACAATTTTTAAAACTCATTTATATATATTATACAAGAATGACATCCACGGCGCCAATTTATAATTGTAACGAATAGTATTTGAATAAAAGCATTTAATCGGGTAAAACCCGGGCGTTGCCCGGGCCATTCGCCTAGTTTATATATAATTATAAGGCAATGATAACATGCCATCTATACATAAGTAGTGAAAGCGTTAAAGCACGAAGGTTTCTTTTACACATAAAACAAACTTTTCTACTGTTCATACTGCGATGAAAAAATATTAGAAGTTCTTGGGTCATCAGTGGTGAACCCTCCCAGCAATTTCGTCAATTTAATCTACCAGACAGCTTCTTAGAGCTCTAATACTGTATTAAATCATTCTGATTTTATATTCTACACTGGCATTAAATTGTCTTTGATGTCGCCAGTGGTCTTTTTTTTTTTTTAAGGAGACAGAGGCAATTTTTTGTTCACACTTGGTTGTCTCGTGTTTTTTCAATAAAGGTCACTGTAATATCTTTCAGAGTTATTTTCTAAATACCGATATCTATATATATATAAATGAATGTTTGTATGTTTGTCTGTTGGTTTGTTGGTTTGTATGACCTGTATACAAATTCGCAGTAGTTCACTAATTCAAACCAAAATTTCCATACATAGGTAAAAAATAACGGGGATGACGATAGGCTATTTTAAAAAATATATAAATCAATTATTAAAACTATATATTCAAATTATTCTACTTAGCTCACGAGCAGCGCCCTCTAGAACGCGGGCGATCTGCTGGCGGCGCGCGCCCGTTGGCTGCCGGCGAGCACATGACCCCGTCGAGAAAATGTAATCATCCGGCTGCCGGCCGGTTGGACAGTCCAAGTTCCCACCGACCAATCAGAGGGATCAAGAGGTCCTGGCGCGCGGGGGGGCAGAGTTGGTAACACAGCTGTGCCAAGTGAAAAGCCTCGCGGGTGACCTCCGGGAACTACGTCCATCTTCCATATGTAATATACATTTAATCGTGTAAACCCGGGCGTTGCCCGGGTCATTCGTCTAGTACATGATAAAAGGTACAACTTCCTTAAGTGTTATCCATGAGTGTATCTTTCAGAGTTATTGTCTGAATCCCGATATACATTCTAAAAGGTACAACTTCCTTAAGTTTTGTCCATGAGTGTATCTTTCAGAGTTATTGTCTGAATACAGATATACATGCTAAAAGGTACAACTTCCTTATGTTTTATCCATGAATGTATCTTTCGGAATTATTGTCTGAATCCCGATATACATTCTAAAAGGTACAACTTCCTTATGTTTTGTCCATGAATGTATCTTTCAGAGTTATTATCAGAATCCCGATATACATGCTAAAAGGTACAACTTCCTTAAGTTTTGTCCATGAATGTATCTTTCAGAGTTATTGTCTGAATCCTGATATACATGCTAAAAGGTACAACTTCCTTAAGTTTTGTCCATGAGTGTATCTTTCAGTTATTGTCAGAATCCCGATATACATGCTAGAAGGTACAACTTCCTTAAGTTTTGTCCATGAGTGTATCTTTCAGTTATTGTCAGAATCCCGATATACATGCTAAAAGGTACAACTTCCTTAAGTTTTGTCCATGAGTGTATCTTTCAGAGTTATTGTCTGAATACAGATATACATGCTAAAAGTTACAACTTCCTTAAGTTTTGTCCATGAGTGTATCTTTCGGAATTATTGTCTGAATCCCGATATACATTCTAAAAGGTACAACTTCCTTATGTTTTGTCCATGAATGTATCTTTCAGAGTTATTATCAGAATCCCGATATACATGCTAAAAGGTACAACTTCCTTAAGTTTTGTCCATGAATGTATCTTTCAGAGTTATTGTCTGAATCCTGATATACATGCTAAAAGGTACAACTTCCTTAAGTTTTGTCCATGAGTGTATCTTTCAGTTATTGTCAGAATCCCGATATACATGCTAGAAGGTACAACTTCCTTAAGTTTTGTCCATGAGTGTATCTTTCAGTTATTGTCTGAATCCCGATATACATGATAAAAGGTACAACTTCCTGAAGTTTTTGTCCATGAATGTATCTTTCAGAGTTATTGTCTGAATCCCGATATACATTCTAAAAGGTACAACTTCCTTATGTTTTGTCCATGAATGTATCTTTCAGAGTTATTATCAGAATCCCGATATACATGCTAAAAGGTACAACTTCCTTAAGTTTTGTCCATGAATGTATCTTTCAGAGTTATTGTCTGAATCCTGATATACATGCTAAAAGGTACAACTTCCTTAAGTTTTGTCCATGAGTGTATCTTTCAGTTATTGTCAGAATCCCGATATACATGCTAGAAGGTACAACTTCCTTAAGTTTTGTCCATGAGTGTATCTTTCAGTTATTGTCTGAATCCCGATATACATGATAAAAGGTACAACTTCCTGAAGTTTTTGTCCATGAATGTATCTTTCAGAGTTATTGTCTGAATACAGATATACATGCTAAAAGGTACAACTTCCTTAAGTTTTGTCCATGAATGTATCTTTCAGAGTTATTGTCTAAATACAAATATACATGCTAAAAGTTACAACTTCCTTAAGTTTTGTCCATGAGTGGATATAACATAAAGCTGTGGGAGGAGTGTCTTCATGGAACAGAAGAAAGAGGAAGCCTCTTCCTTTAAAAATACACTAGAACAATTCATTATGTTTATAACTACAGTAAAACTTTATGGTAGTGATGAAGAATGAGCCACAATACCAATTTCAGCAAATTCAGATAAAAGCCAACAACCTGTATACCATGATTTCGGGATATGGCCTTCATTGGTACAGGGGTTTACTTCAATTTCAGAACATCATACGAGTTGTGACCGGTAAGTGTTATCAGAGATTCAGAATCAGAAATTCATTCACCGTTGGTTAGAAAAAATATTTATTTATTAATTTATATACAGTTAAACCTATCTATAGCGCCGCCTTTTTGGACTCATCAAAATAGGGTGTTATATAGAGGGGGTGCTATAGACAGGTCGCTTTTAATGTAAATCGCATCGTATTACGTATTTAAAATCGGGTGCTATAGAGAGGAAGGTGCTATTTAGAGGGGGCGCTATAGACAGGTTTAACTATACATGCAAATTATCTTGTTCTTTTTTAGTCATACAAAACAATAGCAAGATAGACATATATAGTATTATTCCTATTCAAAACATTTACTCATTTTTTATTTACATTTCATAGAGTAATTTAGTTTTTTTTTTTTTTTTAATAAGACAAAATTAAAATATGTCATAATTATATTTAAAAATCTATAACATTTTTTTTAGCTGCTACAGACCCATTCCTTATCACCACCTTGAAGTTTTTTTCACTGGGATGATAAATATAATGAATTTTTCTGATTCATGTTTAACACTTTCGACCCGAGGGACATGCATCCTTGCCGATTTTGCATCAAGCTCGAAAAATACGAATTCGCGTCCTTGATTTTCAAAATTAAATATAAAATCACCGGCGGCCGACACGAATTCGCGTCTACCAGGATCTTGTCCCATACCTTCTTGTCTATCAGTGGGTTGGGGGGATGTTAGCTGACCTAATGTACCTGTAAAACATCATGTAAGACCGCCGTACCAGCAATCTCTATTGCCTGCCTATGCAACTGTGGAATCGCCCGTCCTCAAAGTGTTGAAAAGAGAAGTGCTTCTTTTTTGGTACATGAACACCATCATTCCCACAATTTCATGTTGTATTCTCGTCTGAAAATTGCCATTTCACCATCTTAAACACCTATTTGGTAAATTCGACCGATTTCATAACCTCTGTCATAGGACATTGTGAACTCGAAGTTACCTCTGTACTGATGAAGGCCGTTAGACTGAAACCTTGGTCTCTATGTGGACACTTCTCAGTTTACCAAAGCTGGTGTTGTTGGCTTTGTCACCTGAACTGAGGCTGCTAGTTTGTGGGTAAAGTTTTCAACTAGCAATAATCGCGCCTCGGAAGTTCTTCACTGGCTACGATATCGCCTCTGCGCAAGGCTGCTAGTTTGTGGAGATGGTCAATAGATGGGGTTTAGTTTTAGCGTCTATTTTGACAGTAGAGGCAACCTTTATTTTATAAATGATAATGTTGATTCCTCTGGTTGTCTTTTATTCTGAAGCAAATTGTAATGAGGATTCCATACATCGATGGTGCATTCATGCATCATATTATAATTGCTCTAATATAAGACTCTACATAATGTTTGCGGAAGAGAAATCTCACACGAAGCATATTATATATTTATATTTATATGTTACTCCGCCTTTGCCAGTCCCAAGCCCGGGTGAAAAAGGAGAAGGGGGAGCAGTAACAAGCTCACAAAAACCTGGGCTCAGCTGGCCCGGCTGATAGTACCCTGTAAGAGCTCCTAATCCAGGGATACAGGATGAGCAGCGTTTGTAACTCCATGTTAGGAGTGGCTGCACATGGCGTCTGTTCCTCATGTCAGAAGCGGCCATTTCTTTTGGAGCTAAGTCGGCCTGCCACTGAGTAGTGCTCTCAGTCTTAATGACAAAGGCAGACACATTCTACTTCACCCAGTCATGATGGTTATCAAGCTTTACCCTAATATGATTGAGTGGAGATAAGGAAGATGAAGATAATTATAGGTAAACTCAATAGAAATTAACAAACAGCTTTAGCAAGATTAAGAAGTGGCCATAAAAAACCTTAAAATTTCAAAATGGACAAAATTACTTCAATAACTGCTTGAAATGCAATAGTGCGGAAGCTTCTCCGGAACATATCATGCTCAGAACTGACAATAGAGGACCTATTTTCCAGGCTTATAACTACCATCGCAAAATTGAAGAAGAGTGGACTTCAGGAATTGGTTTAACCATGGAGATTAGCACCACCACCACCATAATTATATGTATTTCCATTGTCCTCAAAGCTTATGTCCATAGTTCATTTAAAATACCTTTTCCAAGAGATCAGCTTCAGTATCTGTATAAAAGGAAAACCGATAAATGCAATATTACAGCGGTATGGTAGATTAAACTGCCAAAACCGCTGGTAGGGTTCACCACTGATGAGCCAGGCCATCCCATTAATTTTTCCTTGCAGTAATGGTAGTAGATAATTTGTTTAATTTTTAAAAGAATCATACGTGTCTATAATAGTTTCTAATTACTCATACATTGATCTATTTCCATGCCACGGAAATTTTCCTTTAAAGTTTTTTATTTTGCTTATCCCTAGTACACATGGTACAGGCCATGATAATCATGGTGGGTAGAAGTAGGTGACTGCTTTTACTGTAAGTACACCACATGTCTACACATGTGAAAAGCAGTTCGACTTTGCACTTACAAATGTACCAGAGCCCCGTTTGGTTACTTGCACTCACTGGTGGGTTTGGACTTTTGCAAGAATCGGGGACAATTGGAGAATTTTTTTTTTTCTTCT
This sequence comes from Cordylochernes scorpioides, assembly GCA_030710605.1. Taxonomy (NCBI): domain Eukaryota; kingdom Metazoa; phylum Arthropoda; class Arachnida; order Pseudoscorpiones; family Chernetidae; genus Cordylochernes; species Cordylochernes scorpioides. The sequence continues at coordinate 6,977,546 of CP092873.1, forward strand.
TTTTCTTCAGTTAAAGTAGATCAAGTATGTTATATTCCTATAATACATAGAAAAAAATATCCTAAAAATCTAGAAAAAAGGCCATCAGTAGTCTTTTTCTTTCTTATCTCCACTCAATCATATTAGGGTATCAAGCTTGTAAAGCTTGTTGATGGTGTCTGCTGGGGATGAGTAGAGCCCATCAATGGTTGAGTCAATACAGTCAATAATATGTTTGACAACCATCATGACTGGGTGAAGTAGAATGTGTCTACCTTTGTCATTAAGACTGGGAGCACTACTCAGTGGCAGGCCGACTTAGCTCCAAAAGAAATGGCCGCCTCTGACATGAGGAACAGACACCATGTGCAGCTGTTTCTAACATGGAGTACAAACGCTGCTCATCCTGTATCCCTGGATTAGAAGCCCTTACAGGGTATTATCAGCCGGGCCAGCTGAACCCAGGTTTTTTAGTGAGCTTGTTACTGCTCCCCCTCCTCCTTTTTCATCCGGGCTTGGGACCAGCAAAGGTGGAGTTAAGGCCATCTGTAGTGAATCTTGTAATGAAATCATCTAACGATAATTGGATTATAGATTATAAACACAAGGTAATAAAGTCATATCCAAATAAATGAATAATGTGTGATGTTTCTGCAACAACGCTGTTACTGAAACGTCACACACTATTTATCTGTTATTACCTTCTTCTTTTTTCTTATCTCCACACTGGGTGAAGTCGAATGCATCTGCCTTTGTCATCAAGACTGGGAGCACTATTCAGTGGCAGGCTGACTTAGCTCCAAAAAAAAAATGGTCACCTCTGACATGAGGAACTATTGTTATTACCTTGTGTTTGAAATCATCTGACTTTAATTCAACACTTTCTTTAATTCAACTGAAAGCTCTGATTCCTAATCCCATACAAAAAATTATTTTCATTTTTTAACAAAGACTTTGTTTAAAAAAAAAACTAAAAATGAAGATAAAATCATTTTATTATCATTCTTTGAGGTTAAAAAAGGTACAAAGAGTCTTGAAATGCTATGTAATATTATTACAGCAATAGTTATTATGTACATTGAGTTGTGTCAAAGTGTAAGGTGAACATGATAAAGCACAATTTGGATTATAGATTATAATACAAGAAAATAAGACCTAATCCAAATAATTTATTAGTGTGTGACGTTTCGGCAACAACATTGTCACCAATCTTTTGTCTGATGATGGTGACAATGTTGTTGCTGAAACGACACACACTAATAAATTATTTGGATTAGGTCTTATTTTCTTGTATTATAATGTAAACAGATAACAGTGGTCACCTGAGTTGAGGACAATTCTTCCTGTTGTGTCCCACTTGGCCACATTGTCCACATTTCCTCTTCTTGCGAGTGTCCTCCGCGCCAGGCACTTCATCAGCCCATTTAAAGAAATTACATTGAGAACCTTGAGCTTCTGAGCATTTGTAGAACTGCCTGCCTTTGTTAGGACCCTCCTTGCGTACTGTTAAGAGACTACAAGTCTTTCCGCAGTTACAAGCTACCTCTGAACTGGTGGAAGGTCTGTTGTTGTTTGGTCTGGTTGCAGGTCGCGTAGGTCTGGCTGCGGTTGATTGTGTACGCGGAACTGTATTAACCAATCTGGTTGACTGAATGTTGTGATTGGGTGGTGTAGAAGCTGAGGAAGTCATGCGACTAGCTGCTGCTGTGGAGGACGAAGCTCTACCCAAGTTCTTCAACGACGGTACATTCCACACTTGGAGTAGCATAGGGTCACATCCACCTAGACAGGATACAAAGCTATCAGGATAGTATGGAGAAAGAGTACTGCGTTTCACTTTAAATTTGAGCTTGCGCGGTGCATTACTACATTCTGTGCAGGTCTCCTCCGCCACATCAACCTGTTCTACACTCTCTGGTAGCCACAGCGCAGCGGTACAGTCAGGATACGCCATACAGCCAAGATAGAAGCCCTTGTTGTCCTTCTTGGTACGCACCAAAATGTCGCCTCGGCCACACTTGGGGCATTTGAGAATGGGCATCTGAGAGACAGCAGAATTACCTGATGCTGTCAGGGCTGAAGCCGGTACCTGCTGGGGATTCCCAAAGTACTTCGCTAGGGATTCATCAATCTTGAGAGCCTGATCCGAAGCTTTGATAAACACCTCCTTGTATTTACTAACCTGTTCAGCTAGGACAATGCTTGGGTTCTTGGTTCCCTCACAGATTCTCTTGAGATCTGCTTCAAGTTCTGCTCTGAGGTGTGGTTTGGACATCTCGAAGCCCATGAGATCATAACCCTCCACCAGACCCATTCCTAGCTGTCCCGGCACAAACTTGCTGTCTGGAGTGAGACCAATGTATAGCCTGGCTTTGATGGTCTCAATATGTTCTGCGTGGGTTGCATCTGTTCCAATGCCATGTTTCTCCATTAGGGCAATCAGATCTGCTTCAGTGAGGAGTGGCGGAGGGCTGGTTTCTGACTCAACCATCAGAATCTTAGTGGGGATGAAGGTTTCCCCTAATCTGTACTCTGGGATGGACTTATCGCTCCATTTATCATAGGGATAAACTTCCAAGTAGTTGCGCTCCAGAATAACCAAACCTTTAGTGACAAACTCTTCCTCGTTAACAGTGATGTTGACGGTGGTTTGGAACCCTTCAGCATTCTTGGACACACAGGCAAGGAAATGTCTGACCACCAGTTCATAGACCTTCCTCTCATCTCCCTGGAGTTCTGGAGCAGCCTTGGTAGGGTGGATAGGAGGATGGGCATTATCTGTTTTCTTGCCTTGCCGTGGATTTGCTCCATCCCCTAAAACCCTCTGAGCAAATGGTCCCCAACGAGAATCATTAACCTGATGCTGAACTAAAGCATTAAGATCTAATTCCTTAGGAAATATATTCGTCTCTGTCCTTGGATAACTTATAAAACCCTTGGTATAAAGCTTTTCTGCAATGGCCATAGCATTCTTTGCAGTCATACGTAACTTTCTGGAGGCAAGTTTTTCAAACTCGACAGTGTCTAGAGGTAATGGACGCCATTTACTCTTACTTTTGCTTTCAACTTTAGATACCCTGGCTTCTGGATTCTCAAGAAGTCTTTTGTACAAAACAAAACAAACACCATGGTCAAAGAGTCGTCCTCTCTTCCATGTAAACTGAGCTTGTGTTTCTTTGTCAATATGATGATCAACTGTAAGTTTCCAGAAAAGTTCAGCTTTAAAATTTTCTATTTGCTTGTAACGTTCAACGACAAAACCTAAAGTGGGAAATTGACAACTACCATAACTTATTAATTGATTTTGAAGATAATCTGGAAATCTTTTCTGTAATCGTAGAGTTTGGAATCTTGTAAATGCTGCTCCAATCCTTAAATCAAGCTCTCTTCTTACGTTAACAGCATCATTGATATTTGAATCTGGATCCACTAAATTAGCACAAGCACGTCTAATTGCCTGCGGTGTTATTTCAGAAAACTTTGCCCTATATATCCTTATATTTGACTTTACTTTTTTACAAACATCTATTATCTCAAATGCTATATTTTCTCCTTCTCTGTCACCATCAGTCCATAGTATTAATGCTGAACAATTTTTTATTTCTCTTTCTAAAGTCTTTTTAATATTTAAATAATCTTTTGGACAATAAAAAGTTACTGGTGCTTCAAATAATGAAACTGGATTACATGCTTGCCATTTTGAATAGGATCCCATAAACTCTAAATTTAAAAGATGTCCAGAAACTGATGTCATCATCATTGAGCAATTTTGATTAAATATGGAATAATCAAATTCATATATTTTGTTAAATTTTGAAAAGCCTTCCCTTCTCCTGAACCTACCATTTGACATGATTTCTGAAATACTTTTTGCTGCATCGTTTTTTTCTGCGACATTTAATATTTTCATTTTGGTTGAACACCTTCTAACTTTAATACAAGATGTGAATAATTTTAAATGAATATTTTTATTTAAAAGTCTTAGAAAGTACATAAATAAACATATAAGTTAATAAATTTTAAATAATAAAAAGTATATATTAAAAATATAATATCACATATATACACATATATTTAATTAACTACCGGAAAGTGCATTTTAGTTTGTTTATTTATAAAGCAAGCCGCCAAAATGATGATATTTCTAACTTTTTTTAAACAGACGACCATAAGTTTCAGAATATATTTTAGGGATTTGAAATTCATTATTTGAAAATATTCATTTTAAAAGCAAAAATTATATTTTTTAATACAAACACATATAATCTTGGCGTTTGAATTTGTATTCGCCTTTGAGTTATTTCATATTTGACACATTAATAGTTTATGTAAATTTACGATAGTTGTAAATAGTTCTATCATTGATTATTCCACGTTTTATAGAAGCTCTTAAATTATAAGTACTTTAGATTAATCATATTTGTAATATTTAAATACAACAAAAATTATAATAGTTTTAAATATATAACAAAGGCTAAAATATAAATTCCTTCTATTTAATATTACTGTATCCGTTATTGTAAATAGTTTTAATGAATTTATTTTATTTTCAAATTGTTTTCCAAATATTTTTTAATAAAAATAAAAAGAGCAATTCAACTTAATTATTATTATTTGACACCAGTGGAAAAAAATACAGTTTCGAACGTGATAAACAATAAGCGCTTTGGAGGTTTATTTTATTTATTTATATTTCTCTTTACGTATTTTCAAATTTTAGTGTCTATATTGTGTAGAAATGGATCATTTAGAGTTTAACGAAATATATAAAGAAGAAAGAGGCGCTATGGTAAGTAATGACACACGTACAAAACTATTTTCCCTCCAATATTTTGATATAAAATGAAATTTGATATACGCCATAAAATTATTTCATAGATAATGCTACCAACTCAAAATTGCATCATTTTTTAAATTTATCATTGATGACCTCAACAAAATACGCGACTTGAAATATCAAGGAAGATTCTTCACAAATGTCAAAATGTTCAGAAAGATCAATAAATAGTAAAAGTATCAAATAGAGAAAAGCAAAAAAACATGGATATTATTTAGAAAATATAGTTAAAAATTAAAAGTGATTCTTGAAATATACTTAATGCTTGAAAAACTTTTTTTTTTTTTTTTTAAGCAGAACATATCAGAAATATAACTGCTGCTTTTAATACCCTTTAGCTCTTTTTCTATTTTTTCATAATTTCATTTTCCTAACCAATCCACAGTCCAATTATATTTCCTACCATTTTCTTTCCAATAATTTTGTTTTACCTTCCTGGATTTTCTTCACCAATAATCCATTTCCTGCTAATATAATTTTTATCAGTGAGATACTTCTGTGGTAATGTGCTGAGGAACATTACAATCTGTTTAGTTAACCCTTTGAGTGCTGGAGTCATTCTGTTACTTATTTTTCCAAAATTATCAAAATTCTAATTTTTTTCTAAAATTAATTTATTTTCATTTTTATTTAATTAAATAGTCAGTGGAAGGATGGTCTAAACCAGAGGTGGCGAACCTTTTTATATTAGAAGGCCAATTTTCATTTTCCCATTTTTGAGAAGGCCGCATCCATATATATATATATTGTTTTAACTTCCATTTTAATGCATTTTTATAAAATATTTTTTACTTATTTATAAATCGATCTCCTAAATTTTGAAATGAATTTTTTAAATACCCACATTTTTAAAAACTTTTTATAAGGGGTTCTTACAGTTTATTATTTAAATCATTTTAAATTTATTTTCAAATGTTTTAATATATACATATATTTTTACATTTATCTCTTTATGAGTTATTAATGAATTATTTTTAAATACTTTTTACAATTTTTTAAATATAAGATAGAACTTTTTCCTTTATATTTTAAGATATTTTACATTTTTGATTGCATTTTTTATAATATTTTTTTTTTCATGCACAAATTTCTCCCACCTACTCTGTATTTTAATTGATTTCAACTGTAATATTATAACACTATGCGGCGCTGAGTTTGTGTATACAAAAATGTAATGCCTTGATAAAGGTTGGCGTTCAGCCAGCCGAAATATTGGCAAAATAAATATTTTATAAAATCCAATATATGCCTTTTATTATCTAATATATATATATATGATGCACTAGCGCGCCATCTGTTATCGAAATTCAAAACTATTTTAAAGGCGTAAGATTCTTTTTGATATTAAACAATTTCTACTGCCCTTACTGCAATGGAAAAATTAATGAGAGGGCCTGGCTCATCAGTGGTGAACCCTCCCAGCGGTTTCGCCAGTTTAATCTACCATACCGCTGTTATATTGCATTTTTGGAACTTCCTTTTATAGTGATACTGTTGATAGACATCCAATGGCAACTCTTACGGGCAAGAACTAAAGGTTGCCTCTCCCAAATTAGATTCCTCACCAAATCAATCAAAGGGCTAATATGCCTAACCTCCCAAAACGTTCATGAATCTGAATTCACAGCTCTCATAGAAAGAACCACGTCAGATATCAAGGTACAAGACCGAAGTATACAGCTTAGACACGATAAAAAGCTAGCGTTCTGGTCCCAGAACTACTCCTTCCCACTCGATCGCAAGTATGCCAACCCCGATGATTCTAACAACATCATCAATCTGTCTAGCGTAACCCTCACCCCTGCTGAAAACAGTCTCCTCTCTAAAGGCCTCAAGTATCGACTTCCCGCCAAACCCGATATACCCAGGATCATCAGTGGAATAGAGGCCTCCGTTAAGAATCATAACCATCAAGACAGATGCGCCATCAGAAACCATGTATCCCGGGTACTCCAGAGACCTCTCCCCCCCACCCCCAAATTCCCAAACTGAATCCAAGGCCCTCCGCAGACTAATGAAACAACGTTCAATAGTCATCAGCAGATCAGATAAGGGCACTGACACCGTAATCTTAGACCGATCTTCGTACCACGCCAAAATCTTGGAAATATTGCAGGACACAGCTACTTTTTCTCAAATTTCCGCCCAAGACAGCACAATAGCACTAAAAACCTTCAAGTCCTCTCTCAACCGAATGAAAAGATCCAGACTCATCTCAACGGAGGAACACAAATCCTTTACCACTAATCTCCCCAATGGTACCTACATCTACGGCCTTCCCAAGGTCCACAAACCTTCTGTCCCTCTACGCCCTATCATTGCATATCACCTCTCTCCCGCCTACCCCCTAGCTAAGTACCTCTCAAATTATCTCTCACCTCTTTTAAACAACAATAGAAGTAATCTCACAGTTTCCAGCACCCCCACACTCATTCAAGAAATAACCGGCCTACACCCCCCCCAAAACTTCACCATGTGTTCATTTGACGTTTCATCCCTATACCTCAGTCTCCCCCATCACCTGATAATTGACAGCCTCAACCAATTTTGGTTTCCATTAACACAGATCCCGTCAAGACCAACTCTATCACATCCCTCTCACAGATATGCTTAAACATGAGCACCTTTACCTTTGACCATATCCATTTCAAACAGATAAGGGGATCGCCTATGGAAGCCCCCTCTCCTCCATAGCTGCTGAGCTGGTTATGACCAGAATAGATAAATGGGTCTGCAACCTCCATTGTGATGACATCCTGTTCTGGCGACGATATGTCGATGATATCCTTTGCATTTGTAAAACCGACCATGAAGAAACCATCCTGTCCACTCTCAACAGCTACAACCCTAACCTCTCGTTCACCCTGGAAAAAGAACAGGGACACATCATTCCCTTCCTAGACATTTTAATCATACGTACCCCGGCATCATTCCACACCACAGTATACTACAAGAATAGCAGTACCCCCACCTACACCCATTTCAACTCCTTCTGTCCCATAGTACACAAAATTAACATCGTTAAAACACTCACCAGGCGCCTTCACACACACTGCTCTCTACCCATCTTTAAAACCACAGAAAAAGCCTGTATCATCTCCCATCTCACCGCCGCCTCCTATCCACTAACATTCATTAATAAACATACCTATTCTCCCGCTCCCTCCAATCCTCCCCCAGTCTTCAGGACTACCTGCATGTTGCCCTATTCTCCCTTAACAGTTAGCATCTCCCGCCTCATTAGGCCATTTGGCATTCGCACCTTTTTCATTAATACCCCCAGTATCCACTCACTTCTCCTACACCCCCATTACAAAAACTAGTACCCAACTCAGTCCTCTGGATTCTTCTGGGGCGGTCTACTCTGTCTCATGCGAACATTGCTCCGCCACTTATGTGGGTGAGACAGGTAGAACCGTCGCCATTAGAATGTCAGAACACACCCGCAACATTAATAACAACGACCCACGTTCCCTCATCTATCAGCATGTCGCATCCACTGGCCACTCTTTTAATACCAACCACCCCACTATCCATTACCGTAACATACCCAACCTACACCAAAGATTAGTGTTAGAATCCATAGTATCCACCAAACTTAAAAGCTTAAATAGAAAAATAGAAATTCCCGAAATTTATGATATCTTTGTTTCAAACTAATTTATTCCTTTTTACATAATTAAAAATCTTATATACAACAACTTATTACCATATCACTATAATAGTTACTTATTAAAAATTAACTTCCATTCTAAAATTCTTACTGCTAAGCTTTAAAAAATTGTGTTCTATGTAAATCATCCCCATGTATATAGCTCTGTCTCTCGCCTTGATTTTTCGTCAAACCTGTAGAAGGGCGTTTGCCCGAAAGCTCGTAACGTTTCCAAATAAAAGATCCTTATCTTCCGTTTAATGATACGTTTATTCTTAAATATATATATATATGTACGATTTAATTGAAGGGATTTATATACAAAATTAAAATACTTAATTTTCTATGCAATTAAATAGTTTATTTTTCAAAATGACATACAATTAATAAATTCCAAAAAATTTGACATTTAATTTTAAAACCCAGAAAATTTAATGGGATTTCTGTGGTTGTTTATTGGATGACAAAAAAAAAAGAAATATTTGGTTCAATTGACGTGGTACGTAATTTAAGTTGATCTTCCAAATGAACATCACTTATTTGACTTCTTAGGCGGGTTTTAATTTGAGTCATGTATGAAAATGTTGCCTCGCAGCAATATGTACTACCAAAACATGAAAGAATTATTCGTGCGTGTTGTCTTAGACGAGGATAAATAACTGAAGTCTTCCATATTTCAATATGATCTTTTTTTGAATCGAATTGTGATTTAAAGATTTATCTTCTCCTATCTGAAATAATTCCATTTGATATTCTTTGGGCGCTACGTCGATATCAACAAGGTGTGGTTCGAAAGTTAATTTAAGTGTGAGAACATGTTTTTCAAAATCTGAGAACCTTTTATTATATTCTTCAATTAATATATCCAGAACAGAAACATACTCATCCAAATTTTGAGGGTAATAATTTTGCTCCATCATAATTTCCGATAACTGTGGGAAATGTTCTTTAGAAACTTCTAATCGACACCTAGTAAAGATTTAAAGAATAAAAGTTTTTTTCAAAAAGCTTGAATTTTTGCCACATTTCGTATATATATTTAGTTTTTCCCTGCAAGTTTAAATTCAATTCATTTTGCTTGATTGTCATGTCACATAAAAAGGCAGCATTTCTACAAAATTCTTCATCTGATAAATCGCAATATTTCTTTTGTTCCTCGAAAAATTTAATTATTTGTTGACCCAGGGTGAATATTTTTAGCAAAACTTGTCCTCTTGATAACCAACGTATTTTGCTATGATTTGGTAAGTCTCCATTGAATGTGTCATTATCTGACATTATTATATCTCGAAATTGACGATGATGCATTGAATTCGATCGAAAAAAATTTAGAGTACCAATAATTTTTTCTAAAGTATTGTTCAAACTCTAGCCGACTTAGCACATAGGTTTTGTTGGTGAAAAATACAATGAAAAGAAATCAAGTTTTCTAAATTAGCATATTCTTTTTTTTAATAACGAAATGAAACCTCGCTTTCCTACCATGGCTGGTGCACCATCGGTGCACACACTTACTAAATTATTTATATTTAACCCTGCTTCGCAAATTTTTATTTTGAGGTTCTCCAAGATGTCTATTCCTCGTGTCCTGCCAGAAAGTATTCCTAATTCAAGCAACTCTTCAAAACATCGAAAATCCTCAGTAATAGCTCGAATAAAAAATAGAACCTGTGCTGAATCGGTATTGTCTGTGGATTCATCCAATGCTATGGAGAAATATATATTTTCTTCTTTAATAATCTTGTGTGTGTTGTTGTTTTGCAGAACTGTTGTTTTATATTTGTAGCTAATTCGTGTTGTCATTCGGTGATGGTTCCTCTTGAAAGAGGTAATTGTTTGTATTTATCTAAATTTTCTGGATGTAAGCATTTGACCACTTCCACAATACATTCTTTTATCATTTCAACGTCGCTAAATGGTTTTTCCCGTTTTCCAAGAATGTACGCTACTTTGTATGTTGCTTCCGTGGCATTATTATTTTGTTGAAAGAACTTATTGAAAGTTTGTTGCCGGTGAAGCTTTTCATTTTTAAGTTGTTGTAATATAGTTTTACGTGCTTCTCCTTCAAGAATTGCATATTTATGATTCGAATGAGTCATGTAATGTTGATTAGCATTATACTTTTTAATTGTAGTTATAAATGTACTACATAACAAACAAACCATTTTATCTTTGGAACTAATTAAGAAGTATCGCAATTTCCATTCTTCATTAAATAATTGATTCTCGTCCTTTAGAGTCCTTTTTTGTTTTTTAGACATGATTCTAAAATTAAAAGATATATGAAAATTTACACATAAAAAGACCATGCCGCACATAAAATTGTATTTTGAAAATACGGGAGAAATGGACTGAAATCAAAATCCACATTTTTTTTACATAAGTTTACTTTCACAGAAAATTAATTATATTAATAACTAGCGGACGTACCCGGCTTCGCCCGGGTTTTACCTGAGTAAAGGTTTGTCTAACGAATCTCTCGATAAAGTGAACATTTTTTCCCGGTCCCTTGAAAAGTACTCGATAAGTTGAATAAAATCAATATTAATTGGTTCCCTCGGTAATTGGAAGTTAAAGAAATAGTATCTTGCCTTGGAATTGTATCATTATTCTTGTCTCAAATAAATTGCCGTGTCATCCTGAATTTTGTCTTTCCTAATTTTCTACATTACAAAATCATCGTATCATCATGATAATATTTAGAGCAGATTGTTGAATTATAACAGATAAATTAGAATATTTATCTTGATTATTTTAAAGCGAAAAGTTATTTCAAAAATTTTATTTGCTAGAAACCTTCCCAGTACTATACTGAATAACTTCCCAAAGTTTCATGGCGTTCCAATGAGTGGTTTGGTCAGGCATAAAGGACACACACACACATACATTCATTTTTATATATATAGATTGTTCAACTGATAAAAAATTTTAAATTATGCAATGATTATTAAAATTTAAAATTAATTTACCCGTATTTTACTACAATACAAAAGAAAACATTGCTCGATGTTTGTAATATGTATTATATTACACCTTACCTTATTCAAAAAATAAACAACCATTTAGTAAAGTTGATACAGTTACGCACCGGCAATTACGTTGCCTCGACGTTACTTGGACGTTACGTTTAGTTTTAGTACTAGTGTTGACCGCAAATCGGCGCTGCCGATATAGTGGTATAGTTATGTACTTCATTTTTAGCACGACACTTGAATTACTTTTGGAAATTTAAATACTTACATTTACTATATTATATAATATATGACATTCGTATTAGATATTTTCAATAAAATAATGAAAGTAATTGAAAACTGCGAAACAAAAATTATAATTTTGAATTTATGAAAAGGGGCCACAACTTGGGCAAGAAAAGGCCACATGCGGCCTTAAGGCCACAGGTTCGCCACCCCTGGTCTAAACCATTGGTTTTCGACCGCTACGACCCGGGTTCAATTCCCGCATTGAGCACTTTATTATGTTTTTTTTTTTAAATGCTCCAATGGCCCCCGATTCTTGCAAAAGTCCAACCCCACCAGCGAGTGCAAGTAACCAAACAGGGCTCTGGCACATTTGTAAGTGTAAAGTCAAACTGCTTTTCACATGTGTAGACATGTGGTGCACTTGCAGTAAAAGCAGTCGCCTACTTCTACCCACCATGATTATCAGGCCTGTACCACGTATACTAGGGATAAGCAAAAATAAAAAATCAGGGTAGCCTTTCTGGTGTGTTGAGCACTTTTAAGGAAGAAAATGGACTTCGGTTGGAGACCAGAAGAAGTCTGTCAAGAAGATACAGAAGCTCTGCCACAACTATTTAGATAAGGCCAGACATATCCAGGCAAGCTTTCCGAGTTTAGTAAGTGAGACAGTGATCGTATCCGAAACACTTCTTCTTCTTTCTTATCTCCACTCAATCATATTAGGGTATCAAGTTGTGACCCTTGATGGTGTCTGTTTGACAACCATCATGACTGGGTGAAGTAGAAGGCGTATGTGGTACACTTACAGTAAAAGCAGTTACCTACTTCTACCCACCATGATTATCATGGCCTGTACCACGTGTACTAGGGATAAGCAAAAAAATTATAATAATAAATTTTAAAAAATATATATATTAAATATTGATGATGAATATAGATTATTATGTTCAAATTTGACTATTTTTATGATTTATCATGAATATATAAATACACCTATCCCCCGATTTACACGGTACTTGTTTTACACGTTTTCGCTTTTACACGGTTTTCCAAATAAGTTTTTTTTTTTATCGCACTATACTAAATGCTACTGTGATTGAACACATGCGCTGTGTACACATCTCACGAGGAATCCCGAGCTTATGTGCTGACTACATATTTTAACCTGTCAATGCATTTTATTTCTGTGTACACCTATCCCCCGATTTACACGTTTTTCTCAGGAACGTATCTACCATGTAAATCGGGGTATAGGTGTACTTTAATTGGACCATTATAGGATTTTTTTTTTTTTTTCTAATTTTGCTTCATGTGATAATCCCTGAAGCATGATACGACATACAATGCTGGCTTATTGGGGCAATCTGAGCAGTGAAATGTTGTGTTTTCTTTCTTTTGCAAGCACCTTTTCCTCCATTTTTACCTTTACTAGAAAGAATTCTGCTTACAGCATAATTAGTTTGAATTTTTCATCTTTAAATTGATCAGGGAAGTGTCTCTCTTCTAAGCCACGCTAGTTTGAACCTGCAAGCTTCTTTTCCGCTTGTTTGTGGAAGGTTTGCTTTTATAATTTTTATAAAAGTCCATTAATGACTTCTTGTCTGATTTTAACTAAAAATGATATAAAATTACCAGAGTCTGGTGCTCAGCTCTAGCATCTATTTTGACAAAATTTGTTGAACACTTTTAGAACCAAATATACTCATTACTCATGGACAAAATTTGAGGAAGTAAAAAGTCTTTGATGTTGTTGATCTTTTTTTTTTGGAGACAGAGGCTATTTTGTTCATAACTTGGTTATCTCGTGTGTCTTCAATAAAGGTCACTGTAATATCTTTCAGAGTTATTGTCTGAATCCAGATATACATGCTGAAAGGTACAACTTCCTTAAGCTTTGTCCATGAGTGGATATACACATGGTTATCTCGTGTGTCTTCAATAAAAGTCACTGTAATATCTTCAGAGTTATTGTCTGAATCTTCATATACAGATAAAAGATTCAACTTCCTTAAGTTTTGTCTATGAGTGTATTTCAACTATTTGATTTATGGTCTTATTATTCCCCCCCCCCCCCAGTAGTTTTATCTGCAATCCAAACTACAGCAACTATATTGAGGGTTGTGGAATATACAGTTAAACCTGTCTATAGCGCCCTCTCTAAATAGCACCTTCCTCTCTATAGAGCCTGATTTTAAATACGTAGTACGATGCGATTTACATTAAAAGTGACCTGTCTATAGCACCCTTCTTCTTCTTCCTTATCTCCACTCAATCATATTAGGATATCAAGTTGTGACCCTTGATGGTGTCTGTTTTACAACAATCATGACTGGTTGAAGTAGAATGTGTCTGCCTTTGTCATTAAGACTGGGAGCACTATTCAGTGGCAGGCCGACTTAGCTCCAAAAGAAATGGCCGCCTCTGACATGAGGAACAGACGCCATGTGCAGCTGCTCCTAACATGGAGTACAGACTCATCCTGTATCCCTGGAGCCCTTACAGGGTACTATCAGCCGGGCCAGCTGAACCCAGGTTTTTTAGTGAGCTTGTTACTGCTCCCCCTCCTCCTTTTTCATCCGGGCTTCGGACCGGCAAAGGCGGAGTTTACCTATTTTGGTGAGTCCCAAGAGGGGGCGACAAGTTTAACTGTATAATATCTGAGCACTTCCTGATATATTGTGACACTTGTTTTGTAGATTGTCACATGTCACATACTGCTGGGTGGGTGTGCAGTACCACGGCAGGTTGAAGCTCACCAAACAAGGAATCATCTTCAAGAACAACAAGAATGGCAAAGTGGACAACGTGCCCTCTGGAGAGGTGGATGCCCTCAACTGGCTTCGGATGGCCCGAGGTCCAGCTCTCAGAATCATGACCAAAGCCGGCAATGTGTACCGCTACACTGGCTTTGGAGATGTTGTAAGTCAGCTGGACTATACTCTTGATAGTTTGTTCATTTAACTATAACTTCCGCTGTAACTTTTTTCCTTTGTTGATAAAGCACAATTTGGATTATAGATTTTAATACAAGAAAATAAGACCTAATAATTTAATAGTGTGTGAAGTTTCGGTAACAGCATTGTCACCATCATAAGACACACTATTAAATTATTTGGATTAGATCTTATTCTCTTTTATTTTTCCTTAGTTATATGGCTTACCCTCCCATCAAAATAAATGCTTAAACAAAACACCATCATCTATTGACTATCCCTCCAAACTAGTGGACTTGGATCAATGACAATACCACTATACCAACTTTGGCAAATTCAGAACACCCATGCCTGGTTTGACCCCTTTATTCTGATGGGAGAGGTAACCTTTTTATAGATCACTATTTTCCTGCCAAAATATTTTTTTTTTTCATCTGTTGAGGTGAAATCATCAGTCCTCAAGGGATAAGTTTATTTAGTAAAAATTCTGTTTAAATCTCATCTTTCGGGTCATGAAAAAGTCCTTCTACAGGAGAAAATACAAGGCAATGATATATATATATATTTTTTGCTTATCCCTAGTGGTACAAGCCATGATATTCATGGTGGGTAGAGGTAGGCGACTGCTTTTACTGTAATTGCACCACATTGTCTACACATGTGAAAAGCAGTTCGACTTTGCACTAACAAATGTGCCAGAGCCCTGTTTAGTTACTTGCACTCGCTGGTGGGGTTGGACTTTTGCAAGAATCGGGGGCCATTGGAGCATTTTTTTTTTTTTTTACATAAAAAAGTGCCCAATGCGGGAATCGAACCCGGGTCGTAGTAGTCGAAAACCAATGGTTTAGACCATTCTTCCACCGACCCCCTCAATTATATCCTGGTCTATGCAAGTATTGTCCTTCCTCTGTTGTTGTCGTTTCTTATCCCCTTGTACAAAGATTAAACAAATTCCATGACTCCATCTGATCTAATGGAATTGTATATAGCTTTCATTGATCATGGCACCATGATCCAGGCACACTTTGGTGAAAGACATTAACTGTATTTTGAGGCTATTCCTAACGTGGAAGACTTTGTTGCCCACTCTATCATTAGTACAGATGCCCTTGCTATCAACTGGGTCAGTTGAACTCAGGATTTTAAAAGAGATCTTTCTTCTCTTCTAACAATACTGCTATTGGCCTGTGACTGCTTATTGGTCAGAATTATTCTGCTTGTTTGGCAGCTGGCCTTCATATCTGAAGGTCATTCCCCTATCCGCCACCTAGGAACGTGCCCTTTAGCAGTCAACTCTGCCGAGGGTGTCCACCCTCTTCTACATGGAAGTGGAGATTTTCCTTCCTAGGAGATGGAACTTTAAAATAAGGGATTTGCCATGTTCCCCCAGTAATTTTGTGGCACTGAGAAAAGTCTAGAGAAGATATTTACACTGGTCATTTTAGAATCAATTTGTAACTCAGCTCTCATAGCTTCTAATTTCAATTTTGAACAGTGAAGCCATGTTGCCTAGAGTTCATTTGGTGGATCCTACCATCAGCTTTACTCCAACCTTTCCAATACAACACAAGGTATTTCAAATTACAGTAGAACCTCCATGAGAGACACTCACGCTAGAGGATACTTCTCTACAAAGGACAGTTTTCACCACCAATACAGTAGAACCTCCATGAGAGGACACTCGCGCTAGAAGACACCTCTCTACAAAGGACAGTTTTCATCACCAATACAGTAGAACCTCCATGAGAGGACACCTCTCTACAAAGGACAGTTTTCATTTATAAAATTACCATTTTTACTTTTTTGCAACTCTCGGTAAGAGGACACTTTGACTCTGCAATTAGGTGTCCTCCTTTACAGGGAGGTTCTACTGTATATAGAGATATGGAGAAGAGAAGATTCATCAAATAGATGAGGGATTAACTGATTTTATTCTTCTCAGAAAGATGATAACAACCTTTATGGTTTATGTTAAGAAGACTGCAACAATGCTGTTCCCACATAATTTATCACACAAAATTTATTGATTTGATCTCTTGTTACCTTGTGTTTCTAATCTATAATGCGAATTTTACCTTATCTAGAGAGAAAGCTCTCTTTATATAATCAATTAGCATCTATTGATACAAAAATTATATTGAAATCTAAAATAAAAGAAGACAAGTATCTTAAACGGTTTTTTTTTATGGACGCAAGCTTTCGGGTAAGAACCCTTCGACAGGCAAAAACAAAGTAAACACGACGATACTAAAACGCCACCTATGGCAGGCAAGAATATATACACCTATGATATTTACATTGCTATGGTAAAGAGAATTACAAATATTACAAATAATATATTTACATAATTATGAATCGACGTATATAGAAAATCTAATTTTCAATAATGATGCTAATTACATGATTGGAGATAGGAGTTTCTTTGGAATACGTCGTGAATTAGTATCGTCGTGTTTACTTTGTTTTTGCCTGTCGAAGGGTTCTTACCCGAAAGCTTGCGTCCATAAAAAAACGTTTTAAGATACTTGTCTTCTTTTATTTTAGATTTCAATATAATAGCTCTAAGAAGAATCTCTTATTCTTACTAACAAAAATTATAATTAAGTTTGGAAATATACACATTAAAACCTCCATGAGAGAACACTCACACTAGAGGACACCTCTCCCTAAAGGGCAGTTTAGCTCTGCAATTAGGTGTTCTCTACAGGGAGGTTGTATTTCATAAGAAACCTTTATATGTAAAGCTTTGTCTAGTTTATTTGTCAGCAGTGAACACATTCCTGCGATACTTTACACCACAGCTGTGGCTTCAATAACATCCATAAGTCATCGTTGGTGGCTACTCCAATAGTTTAGAAGGTTAAGGTGAAATATCTGGCTTCCAGGAATAGGTTTCTTTTTTAAAATATTAATTCACCCCTCTCGCTAGCCTTCTGGCACAAAAGCCATTCTACAGGAGAAAACATGATACATTATTGAATTATGTTTTTTTGTAAGGACTTTCATACCAGAAGGCTAGAAAGATTTGTGAAAATTAATATTTATAAAAAAACTATCCCTGGAAGCCTGATATTTCACCTTAATATACACCTATCCCCCGATTTACACGGTACTTGTTTTACACGTTTTCGCTTTTACATGGTTTTCCAAATAAGTTTTTTTTTTTTTTTTATCGCACTATACTAAATGCTACTGTGATTGAACACATGCGCTGTGTACACATCTCACGAGGAATCCCGAGCTTATGTGCTGACTACATATTTTAACCTGTCAATGTATTTTATTTTTATTTCTGTGTACACCTATCTCCCGATTTACACGTTTTTCTCAGGAATGTATCTACCGTGTAAATTGGGGGATAGGTGTATTGATACAAAGGATTATTTTATCGAATTTTAGAAGGTGTCAACTTTTTAAAACTCTCTATGCCAAGTTGCAAAGGTTCAGGAACACTATGTGTGGTGGCAGGAGAAAGACAAACTCTCCAAGTTCTTCGAGGTGAATTACCAGGTGACCCTCAAGGTGCGGGATATGTCCGTCAAAGGCTGGAATTGGGGCACTGCCAACTTTGAAGGCAATTCCCTTCTCTTCAACGTGGATGGTGGAGATTTAGCCTTTGAGGTGCCTCTGCCCTACGTCTCCCACTGTACCTCCGCCAAGAACGAGGTGACCATGGAGTTCCACCAGAATGACGATGCCCCGGTGCAGCTGTGTGAGATGAGGTTCTTCATCCCATCTGACCCCAACTCCAGCCAAGACACCGTCCAGGTGAGTCAGTCGGCTACAGTAGTGGTGAACCACAGCTCACATAATATCATCTGGGCTTGGATTTATCTGACACAACTATGAGGAAGAAAATAAAAGCATATTAGCCCAATACAATGTTAGATGTACGGGCATATGTTGCTTATAGGGCCACTGATTTTTAAAAAATTGGGACTATTGCCGACAGCTCTCAACACTTTTCTACCCATACAAGAAAATAAGACCTAATCCAAATAATTTAATAGTTCAGTTCCAAAATCACTTTATTAGGTATCGCTCAACAAGAACAACCTAGTTTATGATAATTGAAATAATGTGATTTATTCACATATTAAACAAAAGGTCAACGCAGGATTCAATCCCGGTTCATGGCTGTCGGGAATCGAGGGTGTTACCCACTCGTCCACCGACTATTTTTAATTTAATAGTGTGTGACGTTTCGGCAACAGCATTGTCACACACTAATAAATTATTTGGATTAGGTCTTATTTTCTTGTATTATTATCTATAATTCTCTCTCTCTCAAATTGTGATTTGTCACTTTTCTACCCAATTCTTATCCAACCACACCAGCATTGCAGCATGTTATGTCAAGAAGTTTAGAGAAGGTGCAGTTTGACTGATGCTCCAGGGGTAAGGAATGGCTAAGGCTGGTCAACTGGGATCTCCATGTTGTTGGGCCTTGTTGCTGCGGATTGTCTTGTAATTGGGAGGCCATTTTTTCACAATCATGTAGTGGAACATATCGTGATTGGGTCAACAATAACAGATCGCTGAGTTAGCACTGGTCAAAAAGCTATAGCATACTAACAGAAAATAATGATTGTGTGAGGCTATTCACTCATACAACTAGGATATAACAGGGGGGTCGGTGGAAGGCTGGTATAAACCGTTGGTTTACAACCGCTACGACCCGGGTTCAATTCCCGCATTGGGCACTTTTTTCTGATTTAAAAAAATCCTCCCCCTATTCTTGCAAAAGTCCAACTCCACCAACGAGTGCAAGTAACCAAACGGGACTCTGGCATATTTATTTGTAAGTGCAAAGTCGAACTGCTTTTCATGTGTGTAGCATGTGGTGCACTTACAGTAAAAGCAGTCGCCTACTTCTACCCACCATGATTATCATGGCCTGTACTACGTGTACTAGGGATAAGCAAAAAAAAAAAAAGGATATAACAGCATTATTCAAAGTAAAGATTGATACAAGGAGATCAAACCTTGTAGAAACTGGAACAGCAGAGTTAGCTGGAGAGTGGATCATGAATGGTGATAAACACTTTAATGACAATTTCTCCCCTCATTTGCCCCTCAAAATGGAAACTAGGCCTGTAGACACTTCATTTTGCCACCTCTGTCCACCATCTTTGTTATTATTTTCTATTTTTTCGACAATACCCTGTTTTTAAGCACTCTTTTCGTAGCAAGTTGTGTGGATCTTGAAATTACAGAGTGTTCCAACTTCCCTTGCTGGTCATCACCAGAATGTATGAGCTCTATAAGCTTGATACCCTGATATGATTGAGTGGAGATAAGTAAGACTAGAATGTGTGTCACAGGCCTTCCAGTCCAACATTCTGGAGAAAGCAGATGTCATCCAAGCCACTGGCGATGCTCTGGTCACCTTCCGGGAGTTGCAGTGTCTCACCCCCAGGTGGGTCCCCACCAGTTCTGTACAAGCCAGCTGTGTCTGACCATTCTGATGTGTCTCAGAGGTCGCTATGATATCAAGATCTTCCAGACCTTCATCCAACTCCACGGAAAAACCTTCGACTACAAGATACCCCTGGCTACCATCCTCAGGCTTTTCTTACTTCCTCACAAGGATGGAAGACAGATCTTTTTCGTGGTAAGTAAAATGTTAGTAGGGATAGAAGCATGAACTCATGGAACAGCACCAAACAACACTAACAAGATTTAGAACAGACCAGGGGGTCTGTGGAAGGATGATCTAAACCATTGGTTGTTGACCGCTACGACCCGTGTTCAATTCCTGCATTGGGCACTTTTTTTCTGATTTGAAAAAAAATTGCTCCAATGGCCCCCGGTTATATATGTTCTCCTGTGGAAGGGCAGAGGGCTTGAGATGGTATTTGAAATAAAAAGAAACCCATCTCCTTAAACCTTTTTTAATTGTTTAATTTAAATATCTAATGCAAGCCACAAAATGTGTTATGGAGCTGCAGGTGCCAAGTTACATTTTGGGCAAGTGGGGTAGATTTTATTTTCTATCTTCAATAGCTTGAGATGGCCTGTTCTAAATCTTGTTGTTTGGTGCTGTACAGCTTAGCCTGGATCCTCCCATCAAGCAGGGCCAGACCCGGTACCACTTCCTCATTCTCCTTTTCAACCAAGATGAGGACCCTGTGACCGTCACTCTGGCTGCCTCAGAGTAAGTCAACTCTCTCTCTCTCTTGCTACGTGAAAACCCCCTTACTGTCTGGAGGAGGACTCTTTGTCGTTGGGGGAATCTCCTCGACTGTACATAACTGTATATTTTAAAAATAAGGCCTATTTTGGATTGTAATAAGATTATTTATTAATCCGATATTTCAATGGACCAATCGTCCATCTTGGTATCCTGCTATGAAACACGCAGCAGGTCGCGTGCCCCAGGTGAGCCACGGACGTCCTGCAAGCTTATTGGGTGATAAACCATCATAGCAGGATACCTCGTAAAAGATGGACGATTGGTCCATCGAAATATTGGATTAATAAATAATCTTATTACAATCCAAAATAAGCCTTGTTTTTTAAATACACCTATCCCCCGATTTACACGGTACTTGTTTTACACGTTTTCGCTTTTACACGGTTTTCCAAATAAGTTTTTTTTTTTTTTTTATCGCACTATACTAAATGTTACTGTGATTGAACACATGCGCTGTGTACACATCTCACGAGGAATCCTGAGCTTATGTGCTGACTACATATTTTAACCTGTCAATGCATTTTATTTTTATTTCTGTGTACACCTATCCCCCGATTTACATGTTTTTCTCAGGAACGTATCTACCGTGTAAATCGGGGGATAGGTGTATTGATATATATATTATGGATTGCTCTATATTCAGAATAATTGTATATATTTTACTCTTTTATTTTATCCCTCTTTTTATAATTATTATATAATACCACCATTGACTTGTGTATGATGTCAATGAAATATTTTTAAATCTCTCTCTCGCTGTGTGACATTACCCTCTTGTGGCTGCTGCTGTTACAGATCTGATCTCCAGAAATACGAGGACAAGATCCAGAAGGAGATGACAGGCCCTACTTTTGAGGTGATCAGCAAAATCATGAAAGCTCTGGTACAGCGTAAGATCACCATCCCAGGAAACTTCAAGGCGTAAGTTCTCTCTATGCTGTTGTTTCTTATCCCCTTGTGTAAAGATTACACGAATTCCATGAGTTCATGCTCCTCGAGCTTGATCTCATGGAATGGGGTGTAGGGTGCAGCTTTCGTTGATCATGGCACCATGATCCAGGCACACTTTGGTGAAAGTCTGACTTTGCTCTATGTTCATTCCTAGAGGTCTCTCTTATGGTACAAAACCTATCCCAACTAGAGGGAATTTCAATCCTTTAGAAGAACTCTTTAAAACATTGGAATTTTAAAGATTTGTTTCCCTATTGTGATTAAACTGCCCAATACCACTCTAACTGAAAATGGAATTGGACATTTAGTCATTCATTTTAGGCCATTTTTATCTTTTCTGTTTGAGAAAACCAATCTTTCAGTTTTAATTTTGTTTTTAGGTCCTGTTATTGAATTGTATATAGGTTGCTAAAATGTATTTAGATGCAAGTATCCCAAGGTGGGATATCAGGTCCGATATGTGAAATAAATAAATAAATTTTAGGCCACAACAAGTTTAAGCCAAATTCTGTGTTTTTGTTCAACTCTTTCAGGTGTAACATCTACTAGTGTGTGTACACACTTGTTCGGCGGTACATATACAAGGGGGGATCAATAAATAAGGTGAATTATCTTATTTCTTAAAAATTAAAAAAGCAAAAATAATTTAAATTACAGAATATTAAAATATAACATCGAGAGACTATTTAAGGTGTTCTGTTCTTTTTTCCCACGCGCGTCGCGAGACTTATAAATAAACTAAAATGGAAGCTCCCTTGAAGGATTGCACCACGCTTGAACAACGTGCAGTTATTCGTTTCTTGAATGCAGAAGGTATTAAAACATCTCAAATATGCCAAAGAATGAAAAATATCTATGGTGAGTCTTGTTTGTCTCAAAAAAAAAACATTTATAAATGGGTTAAATGAGTTCAAAAATGGACGAATTACATGTACCGATATTGAGCGACCTGGACGACCAAGTGTTACAGCGACGCCAAGCACGATAAATGCGGTTGAAAACTTAATTTTGGAGGATAGAAATATATCCATTTTTACCATAGGCAACGTATGAACAGCGACCTTTATTGTGACATTCTTGTAAATAAGCTAAAGCCCGGTATAAGAAACAAAAGAAAAGAGAAGCTTAGTAAAGGTGTTCTCTTCCTTCATGATAATGCAAGGCCGCATATATCATGTAAAACTGTATATACAATCATTAAATTAGGTTTTGAAGTTTTAGAACATCCTGCATATAGTCCAGACCTAGCCCCCTCTGACTATTTCCTTTTTGGACTACTAAAGAAGGAGTTAAAGGGAAAGCGATTTGACTCGGATGAAGATGTCCAGAAAGTGGTGCAAGATTTTTTTCACACGCTTCCTAAGAGTACCTATAAAGAGGGTATTTACAAGTTGCCAGAACGATGGAGACGATGTATAGAAAGCCAAGGTGATTATTTTGAATAAATCAAGTCCTAATTTTTAATATCGTTCTTATTTTTTTAATAAATTATAATTCACCCCTTATTTATTGATCCCGCCTTGTACTACTTTTTTTAAATTATTATTATTATCCCTAGTACACGTGGTACAGGCCATGATAATCATGGTGGGTAGTTAGTGACAGCTTTTACTGTAAGTTCACCACATGTCTACACATGTGAAAAACAGTTCGACTTTGCACTTACAAATGTGCCAGAGCCCCGTTTGGTTACTTGCACTCGCTGATAGGGTTGGACTTTTGCAAGAATCGGGGGCCATTGGAGCATTTTTTTTTTTTTTTAACAGAAAAAAGTGTCCAATGCGGGAATCGAACCCGGGTCGTAGCGGTCATAAACCAAACAGTTTAACCATCCTTCCACCCACCCCCTGTTACATCTACTAGTGTTTGTATGGTACAACTGGTGATGTGTGCAGCCACACCGGAGCCAAGTGTATCACTTGCTCCTACCGTGCCGTCAATGGACTGCTCTACCCTCTGGAACGAGGCTTCATCTTTGTCCACAAACCCCCCATGCACATCCGCTTTGAGGAGATTTCCTCCGTCAACTTTGCCCGTAGCGGCGGCAGCACCCGTTCCTTTGACTTTGAGATTGAAGTCAAGAACGGCGCCTTGTACACCTTCAGCAGTATTGAGAAGTAAGTTTACCTCTCTCTTTTTACATATTTACCTCTCTTTACATATGGTCTCTCCTTGTTGTGTCCTTATGTTTGACATCCATCATGACTAAGTAAAGTAGAATGTTTCTGTCATTAAGACTGGGAGCACTACTCAGTAACAGACCATTGACTTAGCTTCAATATGAAATGGCCACCTATGGCGTGAGGAACAGATGCCATGTGCAGCTAACATGGAGTATATCCTGTTGTTGTTTCTTATCCCCTTGTGTAAAGATTACACGAATTCCATGAGTTCATGCTCCTCGAGCTGTTTTATGATGAGCAGCGGCCTCTCCCAAAGGTCCTGTTTAGTGCATCTAATGCAAGCCAAAATGTGTTCTGGAGCTGCAGGTGCCAAGCTACATTTTGGGCAAGTGGGGTAGATTTTGTTATTATTTTCTATCTTCAATGGCTTGAGATGGCCTGTTCTAAATCTTGTTAGTGTTGTTTGATGCTGTCTATTTCTGATGTTCAGAGCTCCTCCTGGGTTCACTCCACTGTACCAACTGTGCTTAGGTGGGATCCTCCAGTTCTTGTTTATGTTTGTTTTGGATACTGTTTCTATTTCTTTAAAAGTAAGTTTATTTTTCTGTGGCAAGGGTTCATTTGTGCCTTTTTTCGCTAGCACATCAGCAGCTTCCATCCCTGGAGACCTTACAGGGTGCTATCAGCCAGGCCAGCTGAGTCCAGGTTTTTAGCAAGCTTGTTACTTCTCTCCTTCCTCCTTTTTCATCCAGACTTTGGACTAGAAAATGTGGAGTTCCCATCTTATATATTGTACAGTTGTTAGTGTCCATTAAGTTGACTTTTGTCAACTATATGGACAAATTTTCTCCTATATGTGATCTGTTGGTGACCATCACTCTTGTGACCTAAATAGTAGCTTTCTTCACTCCTTCTAGCCAACTCATTGCAGATCTTCCTCTGTTTCATTCAATGTTCCCCCAACATATTTTCTAATCCATTTGCTTTCTTTATGTGTCTAAATTAGGTCAGTTCTTGTTTACATAAGATTCTATGGATCTGTTGTTGTTTCTTATCCCCTTGTTATCCCTATTTCCATGAGATTCTAGGAATCTACCAGGATTGATTACATTTAGGAATGAAATATTTGTCCAAGCCACTCAGTAGCTTTCTCCAGGTTCAAATGTCAAAAGCTCCAATTATTTTTCTTTCTTTTTACCTGAGAGTCCCAGTTTTCAGATCCTTAAGTGACCACAGGAAATAATATCTAAATATGGGATAACCCCAACCTAGCAGAATAACCAGGTGAACTAACAGAGGAATGTGCTGTGTCAGGGAGGAGTACGGCAAACTGTTTGACTTTGCCACCCAGAAAAACCTACGTATCAAGAACCGCGGTGGCGGAGGTACGACAGAGAAGAGCTCCTACAACGAGGAACTTGTGAACTCGGATGAGGAGGAGGGAGAGCCAGATGCCTACCTGGAGAGGATGAAGAAAGAAGGCAAGCAGCGAGAGGAGGCCGGCGGCGGAGGATCTGACTCTGACGATGAGTCGGACGAGTCCTTCAATCCTGACAAGGAGGGCGGTGGCAGTGATGTGGCCGAGGAGTGAGTAACTGTACCGGATATAGAGCAGAGACTGATCTAGGAAACCATCATGTCATTCAGCATTTTGGGCCTCTGCTCTTTGTTTCTTCTTCTTTCTTATCTCCACTCAATCATATTAGGATATCAAGTTGTGACCCTTGATGGTTTCTGTTTGACAACCATCATAACTGGGTGAAGTAGAATGCATCTACCTTTGTCATTAAGACTGGGAGCACTACTCAGTGGCTTAGCTCCAAAAGAAATGGCCACCTCTGACATGAGGAACAGATGCCATGTGCAGACGCTCCTAACATGGAGTACAAATGCTGCTCATCCTGTATTTCTGGATCAGGATCCCTTACAGGGTACTATCAGCCGGGCCAGCTGAGCCCAGGTTTTTTAGTGAGCTTGTTACTGCTTCCCCTCCTCCTTTTTCATCCAGGTTTGGGACCAGCAAAGGCGGAGTTTGCTCTTTGTTTGAACTAGCCAAACCACCAACTGGCTTTATCCTATATCTCAATAAGAAGAAGGCACTTATAGGAAGAATAACTTCTTAGGTCCATTTTTTGACATCTATAAAAATAATAAGACACTACCTTGTGTTTATATCCTACTAGCCGAATGACCCGGGCAACGCCCGGGTTTTACCCGATTAAATGTTTTTATTCAAATAATATTCGTTACAATTATAAATTGTCACCGTGGATGTCACTTTTGTGAAACGTCCCGCTCCAAACTTTGTGTCTGAGAAGCGATATTTTTATAGAAAGATGATCTGGCTTTTGTTTTCTGCTCGAATGAATGTTTTTCTGTTAGAATTTTGTTCCTGCGTACAAAATAATGAACTGGTTTCACCCGTAGTCTCTGCTTTTTGGAATTTTTCCCGATATAATTATGTATCTAATAATCAAACATGATACAGCAATATCGTCATCATCATTTTCTGACTAAAAATATATAGTTTTAATAATTGATTTATATATTTTTTAAAATAGCCTATCGTCTTCCCCGTATTTTTTTACCTATGTATGGAAATTTTGGTTTGAATTAATGAACTACTGCGAATTTGTATACCGGACATACAAACAGACAAACATTCATTTTTATATATATAAGATATCACATTACAGTAAGGACAGTAAAGTGTTTATTTTATTTAACAAAGAAACATGCATGCTTAATACATTTCTTATATACAGTAGAACCTCCTTTTAGCAGACACCCCGCTAGCAGACACCTCTCCACAATGGAAATTTTTCATTTGCAAAATTACCATTTTTACAATTTAGCAACTCTCCAGTAAGAGGACACCTCTCCCTAAAGGATACTTTGGCTCTGCAATTAGGTGTTGTCTTTTACAGGGAGGTTCTACTGTATATAGATGGTGTTTTATTGTCTTATAACACTCCACGATAGATGGCGCAAGCTATCAGCAACTTTCAGTTGCACGATAAGGAGATGCCTTTTTTCATAATTTATGCACCTTATCCCAGTACAATATCACATTTGTACTATTTTTTCACATTGTGACGCTGTTTCACTCAATTCTAACCTTAACTACCTGTTTCATAATTTTTCAGGATGCCTGAATGACCAATTTTTTGGTCGTTGAGGTGTACAGCTTGCACCACCCCTGATGAGGGCCAACAGCCTGAAACGCGTCCGTGGTTAGCTTTTCTTGGTTAATCAAGAATGGGTATTTGGCCAATTCTGGAATAATAAAAAAAATCAACGAGAATAGTTTATATTTATTCCGATAGATGGCGCAAGCCATCAGCAACTTTCAGTTGCACGATAAGGTGATGCCCTTTTTTCATAACTCCCTTAAATGTTGACCACAAAATGTCCACTAGCAATGACCTTTTTACGCGAACGCTAGCTACCTAAAAATATTCGAATAAGGAAAACTATATCTTCAGAGCTTCTTCATTTTGAAGTGCAGCAAACTGTCGAG
Source organism: Cordylochernes scorpioides (assembly GCA_030710605.1). NCBI lineage: Eukaryota > Metazoa > Arthropoda > Arachnida > Pseudoscorpiones > Chernetidae > Cordylochernes > Cordylochernes scorpioides. The sequence continues at coordinate 7,004,937 of CP092873.1, forward strand.
CAAATTTTTCTCTTCCACAGGCAAATCCAAAAACAAATTTTGCTCTTCCACAGGCAAATTCAAAAACAAATTTTGCCCTTCCACAGGCAAATCCAAAAACAAATTTTGCTCTTCCACAGGCAAACCCAAAAACAAATTTTTCTCTTCCACAGGCAAATCCAAAAACAAATTTTTCTCTTCCACAGGCAAATCCAAAAACAAATTTTTCTCTTCCACAGGCAAATCCAAAAACAAATTTTTCTCTTCCACAGGCAAATCCAAAAACAAATTTTTCTCTTCCACAGGCAAATCCAAAAACAAATTTTTCTCTTCCACAGGCAAATCCAAAAACAAATTTTGCTCTTCCACAGGCAAACCCAAAAACAAATTTTTCTCTTCCACAGGCAAATCCAAAAACAATTTTTCTCTTCCACAGGCAAATCCAAAAAAAAATTTTTCTCTTCCACAGGCAAATCCAAAAACAAATTTTTCTCTTCCACAGGCAAATCCAAAAACAAATTTTTCTCTTCCACAGACAAATCCAAAAACAAACAAGATGTTTTTGGGCATTGATTATATTACAGCTAAATATGTTCATTTAGACCCGAATGTTTCTTTTACACATATATTAACATCTACTATCCTTACTGCGATGAAAAAATATTGGGAGAGCTTGACTCATCAGTGGTGAACCTTCCCAGCAGTTTGCCAATTTAATCTACCAGACCACCGCTTCTTTTAAATCTCTAATACTGTATTGGACGATTCTGCTTAGACAATTGAGAGATATGTGTAAAAGAAACATTCACCTCTAAATGTTTTCATTTCTATATTTAGATAGCGCGCTATTGCTTTATATTAAATATGTACTCATTATTGACTGTATTGACTCATTCATTGATGTGCTCTAATCATCCCCAGCAGACACCATCAACAAGCTTTACAATTGATACCTTGATATAATTGAGTGGAGATAAAGAAGAAGACACATCCCCAGCAGACACCATCAACAAGCTTTACAAGCTTAATACCTTAATATGATTGAGTGGAGATAAGAAAGAAGAAGACATATCCCCAGCAGACACCATCAACAAGCTTGATAACTTAATATGATTGAGTGGAGATAAGAAAGAAGAAGATTTATGTGGAATATAATTCAACACCAACTCTGATATTCTGATACCTAGGGGTGAGGCTGAAAAAAATAAGTTGTTAAGATTCTGATAAGGCACAATTTGGATTATAGATTATAAACACAAGGTAATAAGACCAAATCCAAATAAATAAATGGTGTGTGACGTTTCGGTAACAGCGTTGTTACCATCTTCAGATAAAAGTACTGAATGAGAAATTTTACCACAGCATGTTTTAAATAGTTACTGTTATCAAGTATGTAAACAAGATAGCAGATAAGAAGAATATAATTTTCTGAGAAACACAATAATTATTCTTAGAATTAAAAGTGGAAAAACCCACTTTTTTTTTTTTATATAATTAAAAGCATATCTATATAACAGTAACTATTTAATCTATTCTGTGGTAAAATTTCTCATTCATTACTCTTGTCTGAAGATGGTAACATTGCTGTTACCGAAACGTCACACACTATTTATTTTTTGGATTTGGTCTTATTACCTTGTGTTGTCAAGATTCTGTTAGAAGAGAGAGTTCTCTTCTTTCTTATCTCCACACTGGGTGAAGTAGAATGACCTTTGTCATTAAGACTGGGAGCACTACTCAGTGGCAGGCCGACTTAGCTCCAAAAGAAATGGCCGCCTCTGACATGAGGAACAGATGCCATGTGCAGCCGCTCCTAACATGGAGTACAAATGCTGCTCATCCTGTATCCCTGGATCAGGAGCCCTTACATTGTACTATCAGCCGGGCCAGCTGAGCCTAGGTTTTTTAGTGAGCTTGTTACTGCTCCCCCTCCTCCTTTTTTATCCGGGCTTTGGACCGGCAAAGGCGGAGTTGGTGGTCGGAGAAGTGAGAGTTGCTAACAACCAGTGATGTGTTGCAGGTACGACAGCAATCCACCCACTTCAGAATCCAGCGATGAAGAGGGGGGAGGAGGAGAGGAGAAGAAGAAAAAGAAGAGCCCTCGACACAGCGACAAAGGTTCATCTGATGGTGGCAGTGGTGACGGCTCAGATGAAGAGAAACCCAAGAAGAAGCCAAAGGAACCAAAGAAGTCCAAGTCAGCTAAGACAGTGGTAAGTACCATGTAGACAACCAATCCCCCCCCAACATAGCTTCTAACCAGGAGAATTCAACAACAACAAAAATCTTTATTAAGACCTTTTAGTCTTATACACATTCTACAAGCAGAAATGTAGGATACATGCAGGAAAAAAGTTGTTCTTGTTGTTGTTTCTTATCCCCGTCAAGTAAAGATTACACGAATTCCATGAGTTCATGATCTCATGGAATGGAGTATAGGGGTGCAGCTTTCGTTGATCATGGCACCATGATCCAGGCACACTTTGGTGAAAGTCTGACTTTTCCTATAATTTGAGGCTTTTCCTAACATGGAAGCCTTTGCTGCTGACTCTAACATGAGTACAGACGCAGCTCCTCCGTAGCCCTGGAGTGGGACCATTGCCGAGGTCCATCAACCGGGTCATTTGAACTCAGGATTTTTAAAGAGGAAATGGTAGTAAAGATGGTATTGACCTGTATTAATATAACCTGTATTGACTCATTCATTGATGTGCTCTACTCATCCCTGACAGACACCATCAACAAGCTTTACAAGCTTGATACCTTGATATGATTGAGTGGAGATAACAAAGAAGAAGAAGATACCTTAATGGTAATATGATATTTATATACAGGAAAAATTTATATAAAGACAATCAAGCTAATAGATTAGTCTGGGTAAATTGGAGGAAGAGAAATTTATTTTACATGGATTCACCGCAAATGAATACCCAGGAGTCTTCAATGATTTCTTCTCCTAGAAGAGAGCTTACTGTAAAATCTCTCTTGCAGGTGACATTCCTTCTCATCACTGGGACATTGGTGCTGTTGCATATGTACAGCATAGGTAGATGAGACCTAGGTCTTTGTAGTTGTGAAGCAATATTCTTTGTGGAGACTGATTGATTGAAATAAACATTTCAATAAAGGAAGTAGACCATAGCTCTTCTCTATCAAATCTGTAATATGACAGATAGATCAGCATCACCACCATGTTTAGATAATAATCTTTGCTAGAAGCACTTGGTTCAATTGTGCTATTATTGTTGTTTCTTATCCCCTTGTGTAAAGATTACACAAAATCCATGAGTCCATGCTCCTCCAGCTTTTTGATGATAAGCAACAGCCTCTCACCAAGCTCCTTTTTAGTACATCTAATGCAAGCTAAAATGTGTTTTCTAGAATTGCGGGTGCCAGGCTACATTTTGGTCAAGTGGGGTAGATTGTGATTCAATTGTACTTCACATAACCTCTTTTTTTTAAACTTATTCAAAGAATTATACAGGCCATGATAATCATGGTGGGTAGTTAGCAACTGCTTTTACTGCAAGTTCACCTATGTACCCATGTGACTGCTCTCCTTGCCCCTTTCTCATCCAGACTTAGCAATGATGGAGTTTAATTACTCTTGAAGAGGGACTTAGGGAGGAGAGGGGTTGATGTGTTGTGTGATGTGCAGAAGGAACCAGGCATGAGGAAGCAGCGCAAGAAGAAGAAGGAGAGAGATGCTAACAAGCCCAAGAGGCCGCCCTCAGCTTACTTCTTGTTCTTGTCTGACAAGAGGGAACAGATCAAGAGAGACAACCCGGGGATCTCCATCACAGAGATCACCAAGAAGGCTGGGGAGATGTGGAAGAATGAGTCGGACAAGTCGGTGAGTAGAGCCTGGCTGATGGCGGGGGGAGATGTGACAACGGGTGGTGGGACAGAAATGGGACGAGGAGGCCCGGATAAAGAAGACAGAATATGCCAAGGCCATGGCGGATTATTTGGCTTCAGGCGGCGGGTGAGTTCTGTCATTGTTATCATTAGTATCATGTTGTTTCTTATCTCCTTGTGTAAAGATTACACGAATTCCATGAGTTCATGCTCCTCGAGCTGATCTCATGGAATGGGGTGTAGGGGTGGAGCTTTCATTGATCATGGTACCATGATCCGGGCACACTTTGGTGAAAGTCTGATTTTGCCTGTAATTTGAGGCCGTTCCTAACATGGAAGCAGATGCCTTTGCTGCCGACTCTAACATGAGTACAAACGCAGCTTCTCCGTATCCCTGGAGTGGGACCTTTGCTGAAGTCTATCAAATGGGTCAGTTGAAGTCAGGATTTTTAAAGAGGTCTTTCTCCTCTTCTAACAATGCTGCTGTTGGTCCGCGACTGCTTGTTTCCCAGCTGGTCTTCATATCTGAAGGTTATTCCCCTATCCGCCACATGAAGACGTGCCCTGTAGCAGTCAGCTCTGCCAAGGGAGATTAGTATTATAGGCAAGACACCAGTATCATGATCTGTATTACAGTAGTACAACCTCCATTAGAGGACACTCACGCTAGAGGACACCTCTCTATAAAGAACAGTTTTCATCACCAATACAGTTGAACAACCTCCATTAGAGGACACTCACGCTAGAGGACACCTCTCTATAAAGAACAGTTTTCATCACCAATACAGTAGAACAACCTCCATTAGAGGACACTCACGCTAGAGGACACCTCTCTATAAAGAACAGTTTTCATCACCAATACAGTAGAACAACCGCCATTAGAGGACACTCACGCTAGAGGACACCTCTCTATAAAGAACAAGTTTCATCACCAATACAGTAGAACAACCTCCATTAGAGGACACTCACGCTAGAGGACACCTCTCTATAAAGAACAGTTTTCATCACCAATACAGTAGAACAACCTCCATTAGAGGACACTCACGCTAGAGGACACCTCTCTATAAAGAACAGTTTTCATCACCAATACAGTAGAACAACCTCCATTAGAGGACACTCACGCTAGAGGACACCTCTCTATAAAGAACAAGTTTCATCACCAATACAGTAGAACAACCTCCATTAGAGGACACTCACGCTAGAGGACACCTCTCTATAAAGAACAGTTTTCATCACCAATACAGTAGAACAACCTCCATTAGAGGACACTCACGCTAGAGGACACCTCTCTATAAAGAACAGTTTTCATCACCAATACAGTAGAACAACCTCCATTAGAGGACACTCACGCTAGAGGACACCTCTCTATAAAGAACAAGTTTCATCACCAATACAGTAGAACAACCTCCATTAGAGGACACTCACGCTAGAGGACACCTCTCTATAAAGAACAGTTTTCATCACCAATACAGTAGAACAACCTCCATTAGAGGACACTCACGCTAGAGGACACCTCTCTATAAAGAACAGTTTTCATCACCAATACAGTAGAACAATCTCCATTAGAGGACACGCTAGAGGACAACTCTCTACAAAGAACCGTTTTCATCACCAATACAGTAGAATAACCTCCATTAGAGGACACTCCCGCTAGAGGACACCTCTCTACAAAGAACCGTTTTCATCACCAATACAGTAGAACAACCTCCATTAGAGGACACTCACGCTAGAGGACATCTCTCTACAAAGAACCGTTTTCATCACCAATACAGTAGAACAACCTCCATTAGAGGACACTCACGCTAGAGGACACCTCTCTACAAAGAACCGTTTTCATCACCAATACAGTAGAACAACCTCCATTAGAGGACACTCACGCTAGAGGACATCTCTCTACAAAGAACCGTTTTCATCACCAATACAGTAGAACAACCTCCATTAGAGGACACTCACGCTAGAGGACATCTCTCTACAAAGAACCGTTTTCATCACCAATACAGTAGAACAACCTCCATTAGAGGACACTCCCGCTAGAGGACATCTCTCTACAAAGAACCGTTTTCATCACCAATACAGTAGAACAACCTCCATTAGAGGACACTCACGCTAGAGGACATCTCTCTACAAAGAACCGTTTTCATCACCAATACAGTAGAACAACCTCCATTAGAGGACACCTCTCTATAAAAGACAATTTTCAATGTCAAAATCACCATTTTTACAATTTAGCAACTCTCTCTAAAGGACACTTTGACTCTGCAATTAGGTCTTTTTTACAAGGAGGTGTGCAGTAAACGACAGCCTCTACCCTCATGTAAACAAACACGGACCGGAAAGGGTTAACCTAACTGAACTCATCCATTACTCCAAAAGCAAATAGCAATGTTTAATTCTGGAAGCCCTTCATATAACCAACAGCCACCAATCTATCAATAGCTGCCTTGAACTACCTGATATTTATGCCAGCCTATTTCCTGTAAATTAAAGCATAATTTGTAGTATATAGATTTTTATTTGAAAGTAATCACATTTTTCACTTTTTTTTTAACTTTTTTTTTCCTTCTTCTTTCTTATCTCAAAGCCATGATAATCATGGTGGGTAGTTAGCGACTGCTTTTACTGTAAGTACACCACATGTCTACACATGTGAAAAGCAGTTCGACTTTGCACTTACAGATGTGCCAGAGCCCCGTTTGGTTACTTGCACTCGCTGGTGGGGTTGGACTTTTGCAAGAATCGGGGGACATTGGAGCAATTTTTTTTTTTTTTAACAGAAAAAAAGTGTCCAATGCGGGAATCGAACCCGGGTCATAGTGGTCGAAAACCAAACGGTTTAACCAGCCTTCCACCAACCCCCCTCTTTTTTTTCCTTGTTTGTGGCAGTTGAAAAAAAGTTATAATTAACTTTACCCCTGTAGAAGGGCTCCAAGTCCTGAAACCTTTAATTAAATTATATGTTTTGCAAGACACACTTATCCCTGGATTAATTTTTTATCTCTGAAGATTGATCTATAAAGGTTGCCTCTCCTGTCAAAATAGATGCTAAAACTAAGTGCTGTCTAAGCTTCTCATATTGCCAAAGCTGGTGTTTGTCCTCAACCCCAGTCCTCTATTTTGTGGAACAGTTCAATAGATGGTGCTTATTTTAGTGTATTTTGACGGAAGAAGCCACCTTTATATATATATTGTGCATGTTGTTGTTTCTTATCCCCTTGTGTAAAGATGAATCCATGCTGTTCGAACTCTTTAATGATAAGTAGTGGCCTCTCCCAAAGGTCCTGTTTAGTACATCCAATACAAGCCAAAATGTGTTCTGGAGCTGTAGGTGACAAGTGAGGTAGATTTAGTGTTGTTGTAGATACAGTTAAACCTGTCTATAGCACCCCCTCTAAATAGCGCCTTCCTCTCTATAGCGCCCGATTTTAAACATTAAAATGTAAACATTTTACATTAAAAGTGACCTGTCTATATTTTGGTGAGTCCCAAGAGGGGGTGCTATAGACAGGTTTAACTGTATATAAAGCAAGGGTTCACCAACTAGTGGTGGAGAGGTTAGAGTGACCAAATCTAGCTAATTTCGCCTGGCGGTGCTACCGCCGGTGAAAAGTGGTGCGCCTACGTAGTTGGTGACGAAGAATCAGAGGTGGTGCACATGCGCGGCAGAAAAAAGAAGCAGAAAGAACTTTTACCAAGAAAGAAGGGAAGCGACGCCATTTAAACGTGCGTCAAACTTTTTATATTTAATCCTTATGTTTTAATTAAAAGTACCTAAATTTAATCCAATGTCTAGTCTTCAATCATCCAAGTTAAGTACACTATTTTAAACATATATTTAAGCAAGTTTTTCTACCAAAAGGTTTATAAATAGTGTTTTTATTTACCGATAAGTTTTATTACATCTAAGTTTTTTATCTAAAAGTTTGAATAACAACAAGTTTTATTATCTATAAGTTTTATTATCACCAAGTTGTATTATCTTAAGGGTTGTTTATCAAAACTAAGATTGTCTATCTATTATTTAAGCACAAGTCAAAGTTATTTTTATCATGTATCTACAACAAATGGTGTGCAGCATCAAGCAAGAGAAGGACAGCGGGGATGAGGAGGACACCAAGAAAAAGAGAAGTGTCAAGAAAAAGAAAGAGAGCAGTCCCAAGAAGAGAGCAGAAGGGGAGGACTCAGCCTTCAAGAGCAAGGAGTACATCAGTAGCTCTGCTTCTCTCAGCAGTAGTGATGAGGACAGCAAGCCACTCAAAGTCAAATCTGTGAGTACCTCTCTACATTTACCTATACACAATTTGGATTATAAACACAAGGTAATAAGACCATGTGGTATTATGGTAAATGACCACAAACACGATTCACCAATAAATAGCTAGTTTAACACAAAGCTATAATGCGCCATCTATACATATAAAATGAAAGGATTTAAAAGCATGAATGTTTCTTTTATACATAATACAAACTTCTACTGCCCTTACTGCGATGAAAAAATATATTGGGAGGGCTTGGCTCATCAGTGGTGAACCCTCCCAGCTGTTTCGTCATTTTAATCCACCAGACCGCTAGTCCGTATATAAGCAGAATCGTCCAATACAGTATTAGAGCTCTGAGAAGCGGTCTGGTGGATTAAAATGGTGAAACCGCTGGGAGGGTTCACCACTAATGAGTCAAGCCCTCCCAATATATTTTATCATCGCAGTAAGGACAGTAGAAGTTTGTATTATGTATAAAAGAAACATTCGTGCTTTTAAATCCTTTCATTTTATAAATAACTAGTTTATTAAATTTTTAGTCAAAGTACATATTCTTTTGAAATATAAGGAAGTGGGTAGTTAAGAGAAAAATTAATTAAATTAAGAACTAAATATAGTTTTAGTTATAGAAAAATGTTTATATAAACATAAAAGGTTTGGGAATAAATAAGCATAATATCCAATTAGCTAAGGTTTGTCTTAACAGCGCCATCTATGTATAGTTTTAGAAACTATTTATCTTACAACCTAATCCAAATAAATAGTGTGTGACATTTCGGTAACAGTATTGTTACCATCTTCAGACAAAAGTACTGGATGAGAAATTTTACCACAGCATGTTTTAAATAGTTACTAATAAAAAGTGTTTTTTTTTTTTTTTTCCACTTTTAATTCTAAGAATAATATTCTGTGTTTCTCAGAAAACTATCTACTATCTTGTTTACACACTTGATAACAGTAACTATTTGAAACATGCTGTGGTAAAATTTCTCATTCAGTACTTTTGCCTGAAGATGGTAACAATGCTGTTACCGAAACGTCACACACTATTTATTTATTTGGATTTGGTCTTATTACCTTGTGTTTACTTATACTATCTCTCTACACAACATAAAGTTGTGGAAGGATGATATTCCTGTACCTAAAGAAGCATCTTTAATTGTGCATCCGAAAGATGCACTGTTTTTTTTTTTTTTTTGCTTATTCCTAGTACACGTGGTACAGGCCATGATAATCATGGTGGGTAGAAGAAGGCGACTGCTTTTATTGTAAGTGCACCACATGTCTACACATGTGAAAAGCAGTTCGACTTTGCACTTACAAATGGGACAGAGCCCTGTTTGGTTACTTGCACTCGCTGGTGGGGTTGGACTTTTGTAAGAATTGGGGCCCATTGGAATTTTTTTTTTTTTTTTTAAACATAAAAAAAGTGCCTAATGCGGGAATCGAACCCGTGTCGTTGCGGTCGAAAACCAACGGTTTAGACCATCCTTCCACCGACCCCCTAAGATGCACTGTAAATCACCTCAGTAAAAACTTTACTGGTGTTATTTTCTATCTTCAATGGCTTGAGATTCCCTGTTCTAAATCTTGTTAGTGTTGTTTGATGTTGTCTGAGGTTTACTCCTGGGTCAACTCCCCTGTACAAGATGTGCTTAGGTGGGATCCTCCAGTTTTTGTTAGTCAATGTAGTAGTGTGAGGTATACTTTGACAACTTTTTTTTTTTTACTTATCCCTAGTACACGTGGTACAGGCCATGATAATCATGGTGAGTAGAAGGCGGCGACTGCTTTTACTGTATGTGCACATGTCTACACATGTGATAAGCAGTTCGACTTTGCACTTATAAATTAAAAAAAAAAAAACATTAAAGACTAAGTTAGCTGAAGAAGGGCTTGCCTGAAAGCTTCCTTTAATCGCGTTAATAAAAAGAGTTGTGGTGATATATGATCTCCTCTTTCTAAATTGTAGAAATCCGCAATCCGTTTACCATGAATTAAAGACTTACTTTAACACAAGTGGATGGTGCAGGAACAAATGGAAGTGGATTCACCCCCAGCATCAGACCAAAACATGTCGGAGGACGACTGAGCACCTCCCTTCTACATTGTACATTCCTCACTCCTTGTTCTCTCTTATTGTCTAATAAACTGATGGTTTTGATATTTTGATGGCTCTGGTTGGCTTTGTTTGATGATATCTTTCTATATAGTGTCTTCTTCCATTTTGTACATAACAGGTACTTGGTTATAACATACACTCATGGACAAAACTTTAGGAACGATTTTTATTCTTTTGTCTCATGATGGTAACAACATTGTTACCGAAACATCACACTATTAATTTATTTGGATTTGGTCTTATTACCTTGTAACTTAAACTTAATCTTTAATCCATATTGTGCTTTATCAAAACTTGAGAAAGTTGTAGCTTTTAACATGTATATCGAGATTCAATCAATAACTGAAAGATATTACAATGACCTTTATTAAAGACACATGAGATAACCAAGTGTGACAAAAATGACTGTCTCCAAAAAAAATAGATAACTGGCAACATCAAAGACGTTCCACTTCCTTGAGTAATTCTACAGTCCCAAGTGATGTTATAACACATGGTTCAAATTTATTTCTAAAATAGAACACACTTTAAGCCAAATAACTAAACTAAAGCAGGTTGAGAGAACCCTTTCTATTCATACAGTGAAACTGATTCTACTTTTCTATCTCGATTGAAAAGGCTTATTGGTTATTTGATTAATTTTGATCACTTTTTTATAGCAAAGGACAGTTTTCATTTGAGAAATTACCATTTTTACTATTTAGTAACTCTCCGGTTAGAGGACACCTCTCCCTAAAGGACACTTTGGCTCTGCAAATATGTGTCCTTTACAGGGAGATTCTACTGTATTTATAAATAATATTTATTTCTATATTCTATTATATAATGATAATATAATATTGCTCTCTATAAAAGTACTGGAGGGTTTTGAGAAATGCCATTCGGTTTCAATCCAAATGAAAACAAAAACTCATATCACTACCTCCCAGTGTGAGTACAACTCCGGTAGAGAGGACTGGCAACATTCTCTTCTTCTTCTTTCTTATCTCCACTCAATCACACTAAGGTATCAAGCTTGTAAAGCTTGTTGATGGTGTCTGCCGGGGAAGAGTAGAGCTCATCAATGGATGAGTCAATACAGTCAATAATATGTCTTGGGGTTGCAGGTTGACACTTAGTACATAGTGGGAAAACTTTTCAACCATTCTGGAAAGTCATTGTCAGTAGATGACCAGACTTAAGTCTGGAAATCAAAGACTGTTGTTCTCTTGGGAGGACAGAACCGGTGTTTGTCCCTCCTGCTCTGTACCTAATGGTACATCCTAATGGTATTGCTAACACAAAAGGGGACAAAATGAAAGCAATGTTCAACTTCATTCTTGTAATAAAGAAGGACACTCACAGGAGGGACAAGCACCAATTCTGTCCTCCCAAGAGAACATCAGTCTTTGATTTCCAGACTTAAGTCTGGTCATCTATGGACAATAACTTTCCAAATGCTTGCAAGGTTTTCCCACTATGTACTAAGTGTCAACCTACAACCCACATTATTGACTGTATTGTCTCATCTATTGATGAGCTCTACTCATTCCCAGCAGACACCATCAACAAGCTCTACAAACTTAATATCCTGATATGATTGAGTGAAGATAAGAAAGAAGACAAAGACGCTCTCCTGTCCTTGGAAAGAGAAATTGCCCCAAAAGGCAGAAGAACCAAGTTTATTTGGCCAAAGGCATAGATGGAAGATGACATTGGCAAACCATATCTACATAAAGCACTGCTAAGACCTCCAATGAGCTGGCTGGAAGTGGTCAAGGAAGCTTTTAGACAAAACTTTTAGCGTGTGTATATCGGGATTCAGACAATAACTCTGAAATATATTACAGTAACCTTTATTGAAGACACATGAGATAACCAAGTGTGAAAAAAATGACTGTCTTCAAAAAAATAGATAACCGGCAACATCAAAGACTTTCCACCCCCATGAGTTTTATCCATGAGTAATTCTAGTCTCAAGTGATGTTATTACAACACAAGGTTCAACTTTATTTCTAAACTTTAAGCCAAATAACTAAACTAAAGCAGGTTGAGAGAACCCTTTCTATTCATACAGTGAAACTGATTCTACTTTTCTATCAAGATTGAAAAGGCCATTTGGTTGCAAGGTTTTTCCACTATGTACTAAGTGTCAACCTACAACCCACATTATTGACTGTATTGTCTCATCCATTGATGAGCTCTAATCATCCCCAGCAGATACCATCAACAAGCTCTACAAACTTGATACCCTGATATGATTGAGTGGAGATAAGAAAGAAGAGAAAGACACTCTCCTGTCCTTGGAAAGAGAAATCACCCCAAAATTCGAAAGAACCCAGTTTATTTGGCCATTGGCATTGACAATTTAAACAATTTTATTGATTCTTTTAATCAAATTTTACAAAGGTGGAAAAATAAAAGAGTAAAAGGGCATATAAAGTGTAGGGGAATATATATACAAATGCCAAAGGCATAGATGGAAGAAGACATTGGCAAACCATATCTACATAAAGCACTGCTAAGACCTCCAATGAACTGGCTGGAAGGGGTCAAGGAAGCTGCTAGAAAGTCACTAGATGAGCTGTGATTGATGTTCATTAACAGATCAAATTGGAAAATATTTGTCCCCATAGTGTCACCAAAAGTCAAACTCAAATTGGACACTAAAAATCAACAATATATTATCACTCCAATAAATTCAGCCTAAATGGTGTCCCCACCCATTCCTCTGCTCTTTGTTTAAATATGTTCAAATTTCTTTGTTGCATATTCAACTGGCAAATGCTCTAGTTTGTGTTGTTGTTTCTTATCTCCTTGTGCAAAGATTACACAAATTCCATGAGTTCCTTCTTCTCGAACTGATCTGATAGAATGGGGTGTAGGGGAGCAGCTTTCGTTAATCATGGCACCATGATCCAGGCACACTTTGGTGAAAGTCTGACTTTGCCTGTAGTTTGAGGCTGTTCCTAACATGGAAGCAGATGCCTTTACTGCCAACTCTAACATGAGTACAGACTCCTCCGTATCTTTGGAGAGGAATCCTTGCTGAGGTCTATCAACCGGGTCATTTGAACTTGAGATTTTTAAAGAGGTCTTTCTCCAAGGGATATTATTGACTGTATCGACTCATCCATTGATGAGTTCTACTCTTCCCCGGCAGACACCATCAAAAGTCTCAAGCTTTACAAGCTTGATACCTTAGTGTGATTTAGTGGAGATAAGAAAGAAGAAGAAAGACGACTTTCTCCTCTTACTAACAATGATCCTGTTGATGTGGATATTGAGTGGAGATAAGAAAGAAGAAAGAGGTCTTTCTCCTCTTTCTAACAATGATCCTGTTGATGTGGAGATAAGAAAGAAGAAAGAGGTATTTCTCCTCTTTCTAACAATGATCCTGTTGATGTGGAGATTGAGTGGAGATAAGAAAGAAGAAAGAGGTCTTTCTCCTCTTTCTAACAATGATCCTGTTGATGTGGAGATAAGAAAGAAGAAAGAGGTCTTTCTCCTCTTTCTAAAAATGTACCTGTTGATGTGGAGATTGAGTGGAGATAAGAAAGAAGAAAGAGGTCTTTCTCCTCTTTCTAACAATGATACTGTTGATGACTGCTTATTTGTCAGTTATTGTGCTTGCTTCGCAGCTAGCCTATCATTCCCCTATTCACCACGTGGGGATGCACCCTGTAGCAGTCAGCTCTGCAGAGGGTTATACTCTAGTATATCAGCTGAACTAACACCATGATGAGAGCTAAAGACCAGAAATATTTCAATATACATGGTTATGGAGATGAATATAGACTATTTTTGATATAGTTTTTAAAACATTCAAGTCATTAGACAACTCCTCTTCTATTCTCTAAATATCTTCTTCTTTCTTATCTCCACTCAGTCATATCAGGGTATTAAGCTTGTAAAGTTGACAAACATCATGATTGGGTGAAGTAGAATGCGTCTGTCTTTGTCATTAAGACTGGGAGCACTACTCAGTGGCAGGCCGACTTAGCTCCAAAAGAAATGGCTGCCTCTGACATGAGGAACAGACGCCATGTGCAGCCGCTCCTAACATGGAGTACAGACTCATCCTGTATCCCTGGATTAGGAGCCCTTACAGAGTACTATCAGCCGGGCCAGCTGAGCCCTGGTTTTTTACTGAGCTTGTTGCTGCTCCCCCTCCTCCTTTTTATTCCGGACTTGGGACCGGCAAAGGCGGAGTTACCACCATCATGACTGGGTGAAGTAGAATGCATTTGCCTTTGTCATTAAGACTGGGAGCACTACTCAGTAACAGGCCGACTTAGCTCCAACAGAACTGGTCGCGTCTAACATGAGGAACAGACGTCATGTGCAGTCGCTCCTAACATGGAGTACAGACTCATCCTGAATCCCTGGAGACCTTACAGGATACTATGATACTACATCAGCTGGGCCAGCTGAGTCCTGGTTTTTCAGCGAGCTTGCTACTGCCCCACTCCTCCTTTTTCATCCGGGCTTGGGACCGGCAAAGGCGGAGTGTTTTTTTTTTTTTTTACCCTCTGAATATAAAACAAATCAACCTATATATTAATACAGTTAAACCTGTCTATAGCGTCCCCTCTAAATAGCGCCTTCCTCTCCATAGCGCCCGATTTTAAATACATAGTACGATGCGATTTACATTAAAAGTGACCTGTCTATAGCACCCTATTTTGATGAGTCCCAAGAGGGGACACTACAGACAGGTTTCTCTGTATATAGTTTATATTTATTCAGATAGATAGGCTTTAACCATACGTTCCTATCTTTCAGCTCCACTATCTCACAAAACAATGATTTTCGCTAAAAGGAGTTATAAATGGGGTTCTTCAGAAAAAGGTATTCATATAGAATGGAAAGAGTCGATATTACGTACAAGCTGAGCACTTGAATAATGCATTTAAGCCTGGAGCTTTTCTGGAATGTGGGATGAACCAACCGGCATCAACCTATATCTCCAGGCTCAAAACTGGCAGCCATACAAGACCACTCCTCTTCCAGGATGGTGTAAAAACCTTCCAACAATGCACCATCTACAGGATCAAAGAGGCTTCACCAGACTACCTCTTGGAATGTATGGGAGCCTCAAGACAGGACCTGTATTCCAACCTTACCAAGATTGTAAATTTGATCAATGAATTTAGTCTCCATGACCTTGTATAATTATACAATGGGATAATAAATAATAATAATAAACGCATTTGGTAGAAAATGGTCATTTCATAAGTTAACTGATATATACACACTAGCCGAATGACCCGGGCAACGCCCAGGTTTTACCCGATTAAATGTTTTTATTCAAATACTATTCGTTACAATTATAAATTGGCGCCGTGGATGTCATTCTTGTGAAACCTCCCGCTCCAAACTTTGTGTCTGAGAAGCGATATTTTTATAAAGAGATGATCTGGCTTTGTGTCTTCTGCTCGACTGAATGTTTTTCTGTTAGAATTTTGTTCCTGCGTACAAAATAATGAACTGGTTTCACCCGTGGTCTCTGCTTTTTGGAATTTTTCCCGATATAATTTTGTATCTGATAATCAAATATGATACAGCAATATTGTCATAATCATTTTCTGACTAAAAAAAAAAACAATTATTTTTGCCCAGAACCTGTCAAATGCTTATATAAAATGGCCATATTTGGGTATTTATTCCATTCACAAAAACAAACGGTGACAGAATTGTTGATTGATTATGACTCTGATACTTGTATATATTAAGGGGACGCTACCATTCTTTGCCGAATTTTACCGTCAACGAACATAAGATAAATTAAAATCCATTAGTGCGCCATCTGTGTACAATAAATGATACCATTTTGAAGCGTTTTTCTTTCATAAATAAAATATCTTCGCTAAGACGATACCAAATATAAAAACGACGAGTTTCGCTATTAAAATTTTGTTATTAAATGTTTGAAAAATATATTTAATATAAAAATAAAAAGAAAATATATGAAAAAATATTACAAATATGATATTGTACTGGGATAAGGTTCATAAATTAAAAAGAAAAAAAGGGACATCTCCTTTAAAATATGTGAGTCATGGCAATTTCTACCATCACATATCTCCATAAAATCATTCTACTAATAAACTTTGTGGTAGGTTTTTTGTAACGGTAGCGTGGCCGAGCGGTCTAAGGCGCTGGTTTAAGGCACCAGTCTCCTCGGAGGCGTGGGTTCGAATCCCACCGCTGCCACTTTTTTTTTTTTTCATATTTGACCAATCTCTGGCTGGAATTAAGACTTAGTCGCTTTTACCTTTGGTCTCTTCTATGCAAATGATATCTTGCAATTCCTTCTATTGTAATATATCTTCCTACAATTCCTAATTATTCGATAAAAGTTTGTATATATACACTCAAGGATAAAAAAAAAAGCCGGTGGACGAGTGGGTAACACCCTCGATTCCCGACAGTCATGAACCGTGATTGAATCCCACGTTAACATTTTGTTTAATATGTGAATAACCTTCACTTATTATTCATTAAAAATAAAAAAAGGCATATCCTTCTAAATTATTATATTATAATAAACCAGGAGCATTCATATGATTCATTGTTTCAAATATCATAAACTAGGTTGCTCTTGTTGAGCGGTTTCTAAAAAGTGATTTTGGAACCGAACTCATGGATAAGTAGAGGTAGGGCTGAAGTCTTGTACTTCATGTAGTGTTTGTAGACTGTGTAGACTGCTGGACAGTTTGTAGTTATTCCCAGCAGTGATAACATGTTGGATCTCTATGCCAGAGATCTACAAGTACATGACCAGCAAGGATGGTAGTGGTGGCCATTCCAAGACGAATCTATTGTACAAGAGGCAATGTCCGCTCATGTCTTTAATATATATGTGTGAGACAAGGTAATAAGACCAAATCCAAATAAATAAATAGTGGTAAATGGTAACAGCGTTGTTACCAAAACGTCACACACTTATTACCTTGTTTTATAATCTATAATCCAAATTGTGCCTTATCATATATGTGTGAGATATATAGCTGTGTTTGAATTCACAAAAATAATTTGTGTTATTATGTTAGCTAATTATATTCTACAAATATGGAAAAAAAAGTGGCAGCGGTGGGATTCGAACCCACGCCTCCGAGGAGACTGGTGCCTAAAACCAGCGCCTTAGACCGCTCGGCCACGCTACCATGAATAAATAGCTCCCCACAAAGTTCATCAGTAGAATGGTATTAATAGAGATGCATTGTTGGAAATGTTATAGTTCAAAATCATATATTCCAATATAAATGGCCATAGTGAACTAAAGCTTTGTCCCACTAGTGTTTGCTATAGCGTTGTTTTACTCTATATAAAATACTGGAGTTTTCTTCTTCTTTCTTATCTCCACACTGGGTGAAGTAGAATGTCTTTGTCATTAAGACTGGGAGCACTACTCAGTGGCAGGCCGACTTAGCTCCAAAAGAAATAGCCACCTCTGACATGAGGAACAGACACCATGTGCAGCCGTTCCTAACATGGAGTACAAACGCTGCTCATCCTGTATCTCTGGATTAGGAGCCCTTACAGGGTACTATCAGCCAGACCAGCTGATCCCAGGTTTTTTAGTGAGCTTGTTACTGCTCCCCCTCCTCCTTTTTCATCCGGGCTTGGGACCGGCAAAGGCGTAGTTTGTTGTTGTTTTTTTATCTCTAATACACGTGGTATACAGACTGGTCATGGTAAGTGTACCACAGTCTACACATGTGAAAAGCAGATCAACTTTTTGTATTTACAAATGTGTCAGAGCCCTGTTTGGTTACTTGCACTCGCTGGTGGCATTGGACTTAGCAAGAATCAGGGGCCACACATCAAAGCATTTTTTAATTAGAAAAAGTTCCCAATGCGGGATTTATAAATTGTAATAAAAACTTACCTCAATGCCCTCCGATTCATGCAAAAGTCCAACCCCACAAGTGAGTGCAAATAACCAAACGGGACTCTGGCATACTTATAAGTGCAAAAGTCCAACCTCATCAGTGAGTGCAAGTAACCATTTTCATTTCATAATCTTTTAACATGTGTAAGATATGTGGTGAACTTCATAAAATTCAGTCGCCGACTTCTACACACCATGATTATAATCATGGCCTGTACCACGTGTACTAGGGATAATATATACAGTTAAACCTGTCAATGGCGCCTCCTCTAAATAACGCCTCCCTCTCTATAGCGCCCGATTTTAAATACGTACTACGATGCAATTTACATTAAAAGTGACCTGTCTATAGCACCCCCTCTCTATAGCACCATATTTTGGTGAGTCCCAAGAGGTGGCGCTATAGACAGGTTTACCTGTATTTTAAAAATAAATAAATAATTAACTTTTTAAATTAAAAAGAAAAAAAAAGTGGCAGCGGTGGGATTCGAACCCACGCCTCCGAGGAGACTGGTGCCTTAAACCAGCGCCTTAGACCGCTCGTCCACGCTACCATGAGTGTCTGTTGCTCACAAGATTGAAAAAAAGAATAAAAAGTACTAAATTGAATATAATATGTAGCTTTGCGGAATAAAAACAACAAAAGAAATATCCGACTATCTATCCGATTGTATTTATATGGAAAAAATGAATTTCAACAATCAAATATATAGTTAAACTTGTCTATAGCGCCCCCTCTAAATAACGCCTTCCTCTCTATAGCGTCAGATTTTAAATACGTAGTATACGATGCGATTTACATTAAAAGTGACCTGTCTATAGCACCCTATTTTGGTGAGTCCCAAGAGGGGGCGCTATAGATAGGTTTAACTGTATTTTTTAAATAATTAAATAACTAACTTTTTAAATTGAAAAAGAAAAAAAAAGTGGCAGCGGTGGGATTCGAACCCACGCCTCCGAGGAGACTGGTGCCTTAAACCAGCGCCTTAGACCGTTTGGCCACGCTACCGTGAGAACCTGTCTCTCACAAGATTGAAAAAAATAAATATATATATATTATTAAATTGTATATAATACAGTAAACTCTCCTATAACGCGATTAATGTGTTCCGTGTTGTAATAAATCGCGTTATAGGAATTCGCGTTGTACGAAATAAAACTTTTATAACGCGAATGTTGTTAGGGTAAATTGTTAGTGACAAATATCATGTAAAAATGTATTGTATAAAATGATGTATATAGGAAAAATAATTATATACTAAAACAAAACTAAATTTTATATTATTTTATATGCAAATGTATATAAAAAAATTAATTAAAGTTCATTCACTACGTAATTTGTTTTTTTATATACATTTGCATATATAATAATATAACATTTAGTTTTGTTTTAGTATTTAATTATTTTTCCTATATACATCATTTTATACAATACATTTTTAGCAAGGAGTATCTATAGCACCTTATTTTGGTGAGTTCCAAGAGGGGGCGCTATAGACAGGTTTAACTGTATCATGATGCAATAGCGCGCCATCTGTTATGAATATTGGAAACTATTATAGAAGCGTATGATTCTTTTTAAAATTAAACAATTTCCATTTACACAGTTACAATTAATTTTTCCATTGCAGTAAGAGCAGTAGTAATTGTTTATTTTTAAAAAGAATCTTACGCGTCTATAATATTTTCCAAATTTCACAATCAAATATGTGTTGAACCATTTCAACTATATATATATACTAGACGAATGGCCCGGGCAACGCCCGGGTTTTACCCGAGTGCGAATATATTTTAAAAACGTTTTAATCTTCATCTAGATCTTCATCTTGTCTACACCTTGTATACATCTTGCTTCCTAGGGTTGCCCGGCAACGCCCGGGTTTACATGATTAAATGTATTATTCAAACACATTAAACATGTGCCCGTTGGCTGCCAGCGAGTAAATGTCGGCGCCCGTTGACTCCCGGCGAGCAAGCGACCGCTCCCGTCGGCTGCTGGCGGGCGAGTGGCTTCCCGGCGCATGCGCGCGCCCGTTGACTCCCGGATAGCAAGCGACAGCTCCCGTCGGCTGCCGGCGTGCGAGTGCCTTCCCGGCGCATGCGCGCGCACAGGGAAGCCACGTGTCGCAGGCCGTCCAATGGGCGCGCCCCGCCATCAGATTCCACCGCGTTCTAGATGAGCTATTTAGAATAATTTGAATATATAGTTTTAATAATTGATTTATATATTTTTTAAAATAGCCTATCGTCATCCTCGTTATTTTTTACCTATGTATTGAAATTTTGGTTTGAATTAGTGAACTACTGCGAATTTGTATACCGGACATACAAACCAACCAACCAACAAACATACAAACATTCATTTTTATATATATAGATATAATTAAAATCACATCAAGTATTATTAACTCCGCCTTTGCCGGTCCCAAGCCCGGATGAAAAAGGAGGAGGGGGAGCAGTAACAAGCTCACTAAAAAACCTGGGCTCAGCTGGTCCGGCTGATAGTACCCTGTAAGGGCTCCTAATCCAGGGATACAGGATGTGTAGCGTTTGTACTCCATGTTAACAGCTGCACATGGCGTCTGTTCCTCATGTCAGAGGCGGCCATTTCTTTTGCAGCTAAGCCGGCCTGCCACTGAGTAGTGCTTCCAGTCTTAATGACAAAGCAGACGAATTCTACTTCACCCAGTCATGAGCTAATATGATTGAGTGGAAATAAGAAAGAAGAAAATCGCATCAAGTATTTGTCCCATGTACAACATTTTGGCCATATACAGATACTCTTAGTAGAAGAGGGTATACGAGGTGTGTTCAAAAGGTATCGCGACTTATGTGTTTTTTCAAAAATTATTTATTTATTCATGAATACCTTTTTTGTCCCCTTCAAAGTAATCCCCATGAGATATTATACACTTGTGCCAACGGTTTTTCCAATCTTCGAAGCACTTCAAAAAATCATTTTTTAAAAATCTTTTCAGCTCCTCCTTCGATGCCGTCTTTATCTCGTCAAGCGTAGCGTAACGTCGTCCTTTCATGGGCCTCTTCAGTTTCGGGAACAAGAAAAAGTCACAGGGGGCCAGATCTGGGGAATACGGTGGCTGCGGCATCATTAGTGTGTTATTTTTGGCCAAAAAGTCGCGCACAAGCAACGATGTGTGGGCTGGGGCGTTATCGTTGTGCAAAAGCCAATTTTTGTTCTTCCACAAATCCGGGCGTTTCTGGCGGATTGCTTCGCGCAAATTGCGCATAACTTGCAGGTAATATTCCTTATTGACCGTTCTACCCTGTGGTAAGAACTCATGATGCACCACGCCCCTGCAATCGAAGAAAACTGTCAGCAAAACTTTCACATTCGACCGAACTTGGCGCGCTTTTTTCGGTCTTGGTTCGTGCGGCAGCTTCCATTGAGATGATTGAGCTTTGGTTTCCACGTCATAACCATAAACCCACGCTTCGTCACCAGTTATGACCCTCTGGAGCAAATTTGGGGAGTCGCGGACAGAGTCCAACATCTCATTAGCAATGTTCATGCGATGCTGTTTTTGGTCGCAATTGAGCAATTTTGGTACGAATTTCGCGGCGACCCGTCTCATGCCCAAATCATTGATAAAAATCGAATGGCACGAGCCAATCGATATGTTTAGGTCCTCAGCAACTTCTCAAACGGTGATTCGACGATTGGCCAATATCATTTTCTCCACTTCATTAATTTTTTCGTCTTTTGTTGAAGTGCTCGGGCGTCCGGCACGCTCTTCGTCGTTCACATCTTCTCGGCCTTCTGAAAACATTTTGTACCGTCGATAAACGTTGCTTCGGTCCAAGGTAGCTTCTCCGTATGCCACAGTCAACATTCGGAATGCATCCGCGCACTTAATTTCGTTTTTCACACAAAATTTGATACAGGTTCTTTGATCCATTTTTTTTTTTTTTTTAATAGGTAAAAATCGAAGACGATCCAAAACACCTGCAAGCAAAGCAGCTGTCAACAATTAAGTGAACATTCAAAATGGCCGAGCTTGTCGGCATAAGTGAGAGACATGAGTACCAACATAAAGCCACAAAAAGATCGAAATTCGAATATACGTAACCCGCGAAAATTCAAAAGTCGCGATACTTTTTGAACACACCTCGTATACCAGAATAACACAGTATTAGAAAAAAAAATCATCAATGTTATTTACAATGTATCAAATAAGGGGAAAGAAGAAAGAAAAGGCTTGGTATAAACTTTTATTGATTAGGATAATAAATATAAAATAGGTCAGGTGTTGATATTAAAAACAAAAGAGGCATATTCTGACCAGGCTCACATGATTTGGTGGTAGAGGTACAGTTTGCACCACGCTGATGAGGGCCAACAGCACGAAACGCGTTGTGGTTGACTTCTCTTGATTTATCAAGAAATTGGGTTGGCTAAATATCATGGAGCAAGTTAAATAAACCTTTAGTTTATTTTTGATTCACTAGATGGCGCTCTGCCATCTAGAAAAGCTCATGTGAGCCTGGTCATGATAATATATTGTAACAAAGTATTTATTATTTTATTAGCTAAGTTTTATTTTTTGTTTATATTTTGCTATACTCTGTAAACTTCCCTCTTTTGCTTATATTTTGTTTATCATTCATAGTTTGTTCTTGCCTCGAATAAATTGCTATCTCATCCTGACGTTTGTCTTTCTTAATTTTCCACGTGGCAATATAATTTTAAATAATTATTTTTCATATAATTGTTAGAGTTAAAAAGTCCTAGCAACAATGGAAACAAATGGAAGGAGAATTGTTGAGAGTTAACTAAGAAGTATTTTGGACAGAATTAAGGGTAGGATTGAATCCCAAGCCAGGATAGGAAGTTTACAAAATTTTGTTCGATGTAATAATTACCATTGATATTTCACTGTAATTTGAGAAAGTCCAAGAAAATGATCAGGGAAAATTCGACGATGCAAAATATTGTCGCTGGTTTTAAAGACCGCACGTTGTAAAGGCTCAAGAAATTAATCAAAGAGGCACAAAGGCTGCAAAATATGGCCGCTGATTTTAAAGAGGGCGCACGTTGTAAAGGCTCAAAAAATTGATCAAAGTGGCACAAAGGCTGCAAAATATGGCCGCTGATTTTAAAGAGGGCGCACGTTGTAAAGGCTCAAAAAATTGATCAAAGAGGCACAAAGGCTGCAAAATATGGCCGCTGATTTTAAAGAGGGCGCACGTTGTAAAGGCTCAAGAAATTAATCAAAGAGGCACAAAGGCTGCAAAATATGGCCGCTGATTTTAAAGAGGGCGCACGTTGTAACGGCTCAAGAAATTAATCAAAGAGGCACAAAGGATACAAATAATGGCCACTGGTTTTAAAGAGGCCGCACGTTGTAATGGCTCAAGAAATTGATCAAGGTGGCACAAAGGCTGCAAAATATGGCCACTGATTTTAAAGAGGGCGCACGTTGTAACGGCTCAAGAAATTAATCAAAGCTGCACAAAGGATACAAATAATGGCCACTGGTTTTAAAGAGGCCGCACGTTGTAAAGACTCAAGAAATTGATCAAAGCGTAACAAAGGTTGCAAATAATGACCGCTGGTTTTAAAGACCGCACGTTGTAAAGACTCAAGAAATTGATCAAAGCAGTCCATAGGATGCAAATAACGGCCACTGATTTTAAAGACCGCACCTTGTAAAGACTCAAAAAATTGATCAAAGCAACCCATAGGATGCAAATAATGGCCACTGATTTTAAAGACCGCACCTTGTAAAGACTCAAGAAATTGATCAAAGAAACCCATAGGATGCAAATAACGGCCACTGATTTTAAAGACCGCACGTTGTAAAGACTCAAGAAATTGATCAAAGCGGCACAAAGGATGCAAATAATGGCCGCTGGTTTTAAAGACCGCACGTTGTAGAGACTCAAGAAATTGATCAAAGCGTAACAAAGGCTGCAAATAATGGCCGCTGGTTTTAAAGCTGGCAGGTTGTACAGGCTCAAGAAATTGATCAAAGCGGCACAAAGGCTGCTAATAATGACCGCTGGTTTTAAAGACCGCACGTTGTAAAGACTCAAGAAATTGATCAAAGCAGTCCATAGGATGCAAATAATGGCCGCTGGTTTTAAAGACCGCACGTTGTAAAGACTTGAGAAATTGATCAAAGCGGCACAAAGGATGCAAATAATGACCGCTGGTTTTAAAGACCGCACGTTGTAAAGACTCAAGAAATTGTTCAAAGCGTAACAAAGGTTGCAAATAATGGCCGCTGGTTTTAAAGCTGGCAGGTTGTACAGGCTCAAGAAATTTATCAAAGCAGTCCATAGGATGCAAATAATGGCCGTTGGTTTAAAACCGCACGTTGTAAAGACTCAAGAAATTGATTAAAGCGGCACAAAGGCTGCAAATAATGGCCACTGGTTTAAAAGACCTTATGTTGCGAAGGCTCAAGGAATATATATATGATTGGTTTATTTCCAAGCAAAACTACTATCGATTTTTATCTCTAAAAAGAACTCCGCCTTTGTCGGTCCCAAGCCTGGATAAAAGAGGAGGGGGAGCAGTAACAAGCTCACTAAAAAACCTGGGCTCAGCTGGCCCGGCTGATAGTACCCTGTTAGGGCTCCTAATCCAGGGATACAGGATGAGCAGCGTTTGTACTCCATGTTAGGAGTGGCTGCACATGGCGTCTGCTCCTCATGTCAGAGGTGGCCATTTCTTTTGGAGCTAAGTTGGCCTGCCACTGAGTAGTGCTCCCAGTCTTAATGACAAAGGCAGACGCGTTCTACTTCACCCAGTACCCTAATATGATTGAGTGGAGATAAGAAAGAAGATCTCTAAAAAGGCACCTCTCCTTTCAAAATAGATGGAAAACTATATACACCATCTATATGCCTCTATTTCAACGAAAAAGTAATATATATTTTTTTATATTTTGACTAATACCCTCTCTGTAAAATAACCAACTGAATTCAATCCCTAAACATTTCTTTGACAAATTCTGAAGATATCATGAAACCTGTGGGGATATCATGAATTTATGATGGTTCTAGACTTATGAGGGTTATTGATCCAAAACCATTCTTTCCAGGTGGGCAACACAGATTCTGAGTTTTACAAAACTGGTGTTGTGTTTTTTTTTAACCTATCCCTAGTACATATGGTACGGGCCATGATAATCGTGATGGGTAGACTCCATTGTTTCTATGAGGATTACTCTCTCTCTCTCTCTTAGGTTATATAGAAATATAAAATTGAAGATTTACTTCACACCTGTTACCTCACAACCCCCTGTTATTGTTATGTAATTAAAGTAACTAAGAAGGATGAATCCGTAACCAATTCAACTTTACATATTATTTATTATTAATAGCAATTATACAAAACAAATCTTGGTATATGTTTTACGTGAAAACAACCTGGTGTTGTGGCTTTGTCACCTACTCCAGTCTGCTAGATTGCAGAAGCTGTTAATAGAGATCGTAGTTTTTGCGTTCATTTTGACAGGAGAGTTTTCTTATTTGATTATTTCCTTCCAGAAAAAAATGTCTAATCTATAAAAGAATATACAGTTAAACCTGTCTATAGCACCACCTCTAAATAACGCCTCCCTCTCTATAACGTCCGATTTTAAATACGTAGTACGATGCGATTTACATTAAAAGTGACCTGTCTATAGCACCCTCTCTCTATAGCACCCTATTTTGGTAAGTCCCAAGAGAGGCGCTATAGACAAGTTTAACTGTATTTTTTACAACTCTACAACAAAATTTTTATTATACTATAAAAATCAAGAAGTCAAGTTTTTGTGAATTTAGAACACATTTATAACGATTTATAGAACTTTTTAAATAAAAATTAGTAAAGTATATATATCTACTCATGGACAAAACTTAAGGAAGTTGTACCTCTTAACATTTATATCGGGATTCAGACAATAACTCTGAAAGATATTACAGTGACATTTATTAAAGACCCACGAGAGAACCTAGTGTGTGAAAGAAATTTCCTCTGTTTCCTTAAAAAAAAAAGACAATCGACAACATCAAAGACTTTCCACTTGCTAAAGAAGATGAACTATTATTATCATAAATAGAACTGTCTTTATATATAAATCAAGTCGGTGGATGAGTAGGTAACACCCTCGATTCCCGACAGACATGAACCGGGATTGAATCCCGCGTTAACACTTTGTTTAATATGTGAATAACCTTCACATATTATTCATTGCTGCAATTATCATAAATTAGGTTGCTCTTGTTGAGCGGTACCTAATGAGTGATTTTGGAACCGAATAACTGTCTTTATAATATATACAGTAGAACCTCCCTGTAAAGGACAGCACCTAATTGCATAGCCGAACTGTCCTTTAGGGAGAGGTGTCCTCTTACTGGGGAGTTGATAAATTGTAAAAATTGTAATTTTGCAAATGAAAACTGTCCTTTGTAGAGAGGTGTCCGCTAGCGGGGTGTCCTCTCATGGAGGTTCTACTGTATACCACGCACACATACACAGACCCAAAGCTTTATTAAGACCAGCGGACTTATGCAGATTCACCAGAGGAAGAAAGGAAGCATAGATGGAGCTCCTATACTCCAGGCAGCATAGAACCCAACAACAGTCTCCAGGTCCGACACATGTCCAATGACCACACGTTCCTTTGTGCATACGTCATGGTTAGTGAATCACTGAACAGGCTATAAGACTCAAAAAAGAAGGCCCACTCCACATGGCCAAAAGAAATGGATTTTTAAAATATAAAGTGGAAAAATATTATTTAGCAGAAAAAATATCTCCATGCGAACCACTACAAAATGTTATTTTTAATGACACTTTAAATGAACCCACCAACAAACAATACCAAAATTCAGAATATTTAAAACAATTATCATTAGAAATAATTGATAACATTCCTAAAAATGCAATCACTATCTATATACCGATGGTAGCAGAGATGAGTTGGGACACACTGGCAGTGGCTCTCTCATCAAAACCACAAATGGCATTAAAAAAATAAATAGAAGAAACCCAGATTTTTGCTCAGTCTTCAGAACTTATAGCCATCTATGAAGCCTTAAAATCCATCAGAAATACTAATTATCAAGATATCTGGATTCTTACTGATAGTAGAAGTGCCATACAACACTTGAGTCACACAGGAGAACTTAGAGACAAAGTAAGCAGGAACATAATTGGTTATCTCCAAAAACTCTCAAAAATTCACCTTCAATGGATGCCCTCACACGTTGGCATTGAAGGCAATGAGCTGCTGATGCGCTAGCGAAAAAAGGCACAAAAGAACCCTTGCCACAGAAAAATAAACTTACTTTTAAAGAAATAGAAACAGTAGCCAAAACAAAAATAAACAAGAACTGGAGGATCCTACCTAAGCACAGTTGGTACATTCTAGGAGTAGTGGCCACCCAGACCTCGAAGGTCCACAAGTCTGCATGCGAAGCATGCACCTATGCTGCTAATATAACCATTATACCAAAAAGAATGATGCATTCTCCATGCACCGAGCGGCCATTGTTTGACCCTCGCGTCCGCCATTAGGGTCTGGCTCCATGGGGGTGACTAGTCAACCCACAGGCGTCTCCGAGAGTTCATGGCAAGGTTGCTGACCGAGCCCTCCCGTTCGGTTGGCTTAACCCGTCCTACGCTCCAATAGGACTCCCCCCCCCCCTTTGGCCCTCGTACCCTTTGTTCACAGTACTCCCTGAATCAGCCGACGAATCAAGGACCTCTGAGGTTCTGAGGTTTACGCGGGGAACCGACGCGAAGGCGGGAGGGTGGTACTGCTGTGTGCACCCCTTGATTTTTCATGGTGCGCACGGCAAGGACGCTCCCAATGGCGCACACACAGAGCGAAGACCCAAGAGTTTCAAGACACGTGCGCCTAGCGTCAGCCAACCAAGGGCGGATCGCCAGCTTACAGCTTCACTGGCCGTCAGCCAGTGGCACCCCGACGCGGACGAACACGCAGAGTCGCCTCTCCACTCCCCTATCCTCAAGGGTGAGTGAGGGGTAGGCACTCTTCTTTCCCCACGCACAGTTGGTGCATCCTTGGAGCAGTGGCCACCCAGACCTTTCGGTCCATAAACCGGAGCATGCGATAGCATACCCATTGCTGACATCCAGGTCACCCAGCCAAAAGGGAATGATGCATTCTCCATGTACCGAGCGGCCATTGTTTGGCCCCTCGCGCCCGCCATTATGGTCTGGCTCCATGGGGTCGACCAATCAAACCCACAGGCGTCTCCGAGAGTTCATGGCAAGGTTGCTGACCAAGCCCTCCCGTTCGGACTTAGTTAAACCCGTCCTACGCTCCAATAGGACTCCCCTCCCTTTGGCCCTCGAACCCTTTGGTCATAGTACTCCCTGAATCTGCCGACGAATCAAGGACCTCTGAGGTTTACGCGGGGAACCGACGCGAAGGCGGGAGGGTGGTACTGCTGTGTGCACCCCTTGATTTTTCATGGTGCGCACGGCAAGGACGCTCCCAATGGCGCACACACAGAGCGAAGACCCAAGAGCTTCAAGACTCCTGCGCCTCGCGCCAGCTAACCAAGGGCCGATGGCCAGCTTACAGCTTCACTAGCGATCAGCCAGTGGCACTCCGACGCAAGGCAAACACGCAGAGTCGCCTCTCCACTCCCCTATCCTCAAGGGTGAATGGTGAGGGTGGGAATACTTCTTTCCCCACATAGTTAGCATAGCACAGTTGGTACAGTGGAGTGAACCCAGGAGGAGCTCTGAACATCAGAAATAGACAGCATCAAACAACACTAACAAGATTTAGAACAGGCCATCTCAAGCCATTGAAGATAGAAAATAACAACAAAATCTACCCCACTTGTCCAAAATGTAGCTTAGAACCTGCAGCTCCAGAACAAATTTTGGCTTGCATTAGTTGTACTAAACAGGACCTTTGGGAGAGGCCGCTGCTTATCATAAAACAGCTCGAGGAGCAAGAACTCATGGAATTCGTGTAATCTTTACACAAGGGGATAAGAAACAACAACAACAACTGAACAGGCGTGTTCTACTGTATACCATGAGGAACATATATGTTTCAAAAATAAATAAAACAAAATATTTTAAACATATAACTTTATTTATATCTGTAGTTTGCTAATAACAAGTCATACATATCAAAGCCTTCTGTTTGAAGATGTCCTGGAACTATCAGTTAGCTGGTATGTAAACTTGTCCTTGAGATGGCCAAACTTCTCCTCCAGCCATTCTTCAAACTTCTCGTTCTGTTCTGGAGTCAAGTAATTCTGCCAGTCTCCTACAACACCTTCACACACACACACATTGGGTCGATTATAAATTTAATTTCCATCTATCTAATTTTTGTAAATTCATTTTAGATTTTCTTTTCTGTTTGAGAAAAACCAACCTTTCAGTTTTAATTTTAAACTCCGCCTTTGTCGGCCCCAAGCCCGGATAAAAAAGGAGGAGGGGGGAGCAGTAACAAGCTCACTAAAAAACCTGGGTTCAGCTGGCCCGGCTGATAGTATCCTGTAAGGGCTCCTAATCCAGGGATACAGGATCAGCAGCGTTTGTACTCCATGTTAAGAGCAGCTGCACATGACGTCTGTTCCTCATGTCAGAGGCGGCCATTTCTTTTGGAGCTAAGTCCGCCTGCCACTGAGTAGTGCTCCCAGTCTTAATAACAAAGGCAGACGTATTCTACTTCACCCAGTGTGGAGATAAGAAAGAAGAAGACTATGAAAGTCAGCTTAGAGGTGTTTAAGTAATTGACAGACCTATAAGCATATGTCCATAGGTTCTCCAAACACCCTAAGCTGCCTTCCATAGTTTTTTTTTGCTTATCCCTAGTACACGTGGTACAGGCCATGATAATCATGGTGGGTAGAAGTTGGCAACTGCTTTTATTGTAAGTGCACCACATGTCTACACATGTGAAAAGCAGTTCGACTTTTCACTTACAAATGTGCCAGAGCCCCATTTGGTTACTTGCACTCGCTGGTGGGGTTGGACTTTTGCAAGAATCGGGGGCCATTGGAGCATTTTTTTTTTATCAGAAAAAGTGCCCAATGCGGGAATCGAACCCGGGTCTTAGCGGTCGAAAACGAACGGTTAGACCCTCCTTCCACCGACCCCCCTTTGATTAATCTAATAGAACTGAACTGAACATTGTGAATGCAAAAATAAAAAGATTATACGTAAATATGAAAAGGGAAAAATGGAAACAAACTTGTGAAAAACCTGAACCCAAGAAACCCAAATACAATGGCATTTGGAAAAACAAATTGACAGAGCCCAGCCACAAACTGAAAACACAAATATGATTAAGAATACAGATGGTACCTTAGAAACTAATGACAAAAATGCTGATAATCTTTTAGGTAATTCATATCAAATAAGTAGTAAAATCAAATTTGAAATAAAAGCTAAGAAAATTGAGAAAAAGAGAGGTATGAAAGATTATTCATGATTGTAAAAATGTCACCAGCACTAGAGATATTTGCCATGAAAAATTCTGTAGATTGTGCATTAGAAAATACTAACCTAAACAAGACTCCTGGGCAAGATGGAATCCATGGCCAAATGATATCAAACTTGAATTTCCTGGAATATGGATATCAAATCTATGGTACAGCATCTGAAACAAATCTAAAATCACTGGAAAGGATACAACTAAGCGCAGCTAGAATTATTACAGGTCTTCGAAATAACTTCCCTAATGATATTGTACTTTACGAGGCAGACTATGCCCTTAAAGGATAGAAGAACCTACAATCTGCCAAAATATATAAACAAAATTAAGAGTTATGGAAACAAACACAGAATTTCCAATTACATACTTAATTGGGAATCCAATATAAGACTCAAAAAAGAAGGCCCTCTCCACCTGGCCAAAAAAAAAATGGATTTTTAAAATATAAAGTGGAAAAAAATTATTTCGCAGAAAAAATTTCTCCACTGCGAACCACTACTAAATGCAAACAAACTGGTGAAAACCTGAACCCAAGAAACCCAAATACAAAACTTTGGCATTTGGCAAAACAAATTGACAGAGCCCAGCCACAAACTGAAAACACAAATATGATTAAGAATACAGATGGTACCCCAGCAACTAATGACAAAAATGCTGCTAATCTTTTAGGTAATTCATAACAAATAAGTAAAGGAATGACAATACATC
>CP092873.1:7036281-7087658 GCA_030710605.1 Cordylochernes scorpioides
GTAGAGGCGATCTTCATTTTTATATAGATGATAAGCTTCAGTGCTGCATATATAAGTAGAATCGTCCAATACAGTATTAGAGCTTTGAGAAGCGGTCTGGTGGATTAAATTGGAGAAACCGCTGGGAGGGTTCACCACTGATGAGCCAAGCCTTCCCAATATATTTTTTCATTGCAGTAAGGATGGTAGAAGTTTGTATTATGTATAAAAGAAACATTCGTGCTTTTAATTCCTTTCATTTTATATGTATAGATGGCGCGTTATTGCTCTGTATAAATGATAATGTTGATTCCTCTGGTTGTGTATTACTCTGAAGTAAATTGTAATGAGGATTCCATACATCGATGGCACACTCATGCATCTACTTATATATTTGCCTTATTCTGTCTGTTTGTTTGTCTGTCTGAAGCTCACGGATGGGAATTTTCATAACCATCGGTGGTTCAGTGGTAGAATGCTCGCCTGCCACGCGGGCGGCCCGGGTTCGATTCCCGGCCGATGCATTTTTTTTTTTTTTTTTACAATTTTTAAAACTCATTTACATATTATACAAGAATGACATACACGGCGCCAATTTATAATTGTAACGAATAGTATTTGAATAAAAGCATTTAATCGGGTAAAACCCGGGCGTTGCCCGGGTCATTCGTATATAATAATTGTATAAACGAATGCAAGACAAAATCACCGCGAATGTTTCTTTTTTTTTTAAGGCAATTTCTTTTTAAGGCAATTATCGTTATTTATCGTTAATTTTTGTTTCGATTTTATTGAAAAAAAAAAGATATGGTGCCTTTAAAAAATGATCTTTATTACTATGCAGTTTTCTATTTAGTCAATATACCTAAGTTCATGTTGGAAATGTAATTATCTCTATCGATTTAGTAGGTGAAATGCAAAAAAAAAAATCGACATGATGAAATCTTTATGAAAATTCACATTTTTATTTTTATATTTTCAAGACACACACAGTTTGGGG
Organism: Cordylochernes scorpioides; assembly: GCA_030710605.1. Taxonomy (NCBI): domain Eukaryota; kingdom Metazoa; phylum Arthropoda; class Arachnida; order Pseudoscorpiones; family Chernetidae; genus Cordylochernes; species Cordylochernes scorpioides. The sequence continues at coordinate 7,037,261 of CP092873.1, forward strand.
CGGGACGTTTCACAAGAGAGACATCCACGGCGCCAATTTATAATTGTAACGAATAGTATTTTAATTAAAACATTTTAAAAACACACAGTTTGGAACGGGACGTTTCACAAGAGTGACATCCATGGCGCCAATTTATAATTGTAACGAATATTATTTGAATTAAAACGTTTTTAAAATATATACGCACTCGGGTAAAACCCGGGCGTTGCCCGGGCCATTCGTCTAGTCATATTATAATTGTTCTAATATAAGACTTACTTAATGTTTGTGGAAGAGCAATCTCACTCCAAGCATATTATATATTTATAATAACTCTGCCCTTGCTGGTCCCAAGCCCGGATGAAAAAGGAGGAGGGGAAGCAGTAACAAGCTCACTAAAAAACCTGGGTTCAGCTGGCCTGGCTGATAGTACCCTGTAAGAGCTCCTAATCCAGGGATACAGGATGAGCAGCGTTTGTACTCCATGTTAGGAGTGGCTGTACATGGCGTCTGTTCCTCATGTCAGAGGCGGCCATTTCTTTTGGAGCTAAGTCAGCCTGCCACTGAGTAGTGCTCTCAGTCTTAATGACAAAGGCAGACCCATTCTACTTCACCCAGTCATGATGGTTGTCAAGCTTTCCAAGCTTGATACCCTAATATGATTGAGTGGAGATAAGAAAGATGAAGATAATTATAGGTAAACTCAATAGAAATTAACAACAGCTTTAGCAAGACTAAGACGTGGCCATATAAAAACCTTAAAATTTCAAAATGGACAAAAAACCTTCAATAACTACTTGAAATACAATAGTGCAGAATCTTCTCCAGAACATATCATGCTCAGAACTAACAATAGAGGACCAGGCCTATAACTACCATCGCAAAATTGGAGAGGAGTGGACTTCAGGAATTGGTTTAACCATGGAGATAAGCACCATCACCACCATAATTATATGTATTTCTACTGTCCTCGAAGCTTATGTCCATATTTCATCTAAAATACCATTTCCAAGAGATCAGCTTCAGTATCGGTATAAAAGGAAAACCGAAAAATGCAATATAAGAGTGGTATGGTAGATTAAACTGTCAAAACTGTTGGAAGGGTTCACCACTGATGAGCCAAGCCTTCCCATTAATTTTTCCTTGCAGTAAGGGCAGTAGATAATTGTTTATAGTTTAAAAGAATCATACGTGTCTATAATAGTTTCAAATTACTCATACATCGATCTATTTCCACGACACGAAAATTTTCCATCAAGTTTTTTTTTGCTTATTCCTAGTACATGTGGTACAGGCCATGATAATCATGGTGGGTAGAAGTAGATGACTGCTTTTACTGTAAGTGCACCACATGTCTACATATATGAAAAGCAGTTCAACTTTGCACTTACAAATGTGTCAAAGCCCCGTTTGGTTACTTGCACTCGCTGGTGGGGTTTGACTTTTGCAAGAATCGGGGACAATTAGAGAATTTTTTTTTCTTCCTTTTCTTCAGTTAAAGTAGATCAAGTATGTCATATTCCTATAATGCATAGAAAAAAATCCTAAAAATCTAGAAAAAAAGGCCATCAGTAGTCTTCTTCTTTCTTATCTCCAATCAATCATATTAGGGTATCAAGCTTGTTGATGGTGTCTGCTGGGGATGTATAGAGCTTATCAATGGATGAGTCAATACAGTCAATAATGTGTTTGACAACCATCATGACTGGGTAAAGTAGAATGCATCTGCCTTTGTCATTAAGACTGGGAGCACTACTCAGTGGCAAGCCACTGACTTAGCTCCAAAAGAAATGGCCGCCTCTGACATGAGGAACAGACGCCATGTGTAGCTGCTCCTAACATGGAGTACAAACTCATCCTGTATCCCTGGATTAGAAGCCCTTACAGGGTACTATCAGCCGGGCCAGCTGAGCCCAGGTTTGTTAGTGAGCTTGTTACTGCTCCCCCTCCTCCTTTTTCATCTGGGCTTGGGACCGGCAAAGGCGGAGTTAAGGCCATCTGTAGTGAATCTTGTAATGAAATCATCCAACGATAATTGGATTATAGATTATAAACACAAGGTAATAAAGTCAAATCCAAATAAATGAATAGTGTGTGATGTTTCTGCAACAACGCTGTTACTGAAACGTCACACACTATTTATTTGTTATTACCTTCTTCTTTCTTATCTACACACTGGGTGAAGTAGAATGTGTCTACCTTTGTCATTAAGACTGGGAGCACTACTCAGTGGCAGGCTGACTTAGCTCCAAAAAAAATGGTCACCTCTGACATGAAGAACTATTGTTATTACCTTGTGTTTGAAATCATCTGACTTTAATTCAACACTTCCTTTAATTCAACTGAAAGCTCTGATCCCACACAAAAAATTCTTTTCATTTTTTAACCAAGACTTTATTTAAAAAAAAAAAACTAAAAATGAAGATAAAATCCTTTTATTATCATTTTTTGAGGTTAAAAAAGGTACAAAGAGTCTTGAAATGCTATGTAATATTATTACAGCAATAGTTATTATGTACATTGAGTTGTGTCAAAGTGTAAGGTGAACATGATAAAGTACAATTTAGATTATAGATTATAATACAAGAAAATAAGACCTAATCCAAATAATTTATTAGTGTGTGATGTTTCAGCAACAACATTGTCACCAATTCTTTTGTCTGATGATGGTGACAATGTTGTTGCCGAAACGTCACACACTAATAAATTATTTGGATTAGGTCTTATTTTCTTGTATTATAATGTAAACAGATAACAGTGGTCACCTGAGTTGAGGACAGTTCTTCCTGTTGTGTCCCACTTGGCCACATTGTCCACATTTCCTCTTCTTGCGAGTGTCCTCCGCGCCAGGCACTTCATCCGCCCATTTAAAGAAATTACATTGAGAACCTTGAGCTTCTGAGCATTTGTAGAACTGCCTGCCTTTGTTAGGACCCTCCTTGCGAACAGTTAAGAGACTACAAGTCTTTCCGCAGTTACAAGCTACCTCTGAACTGGTGGAAGGTCTGTTGTTGTTGTTGTTGTTTGGTCTGGTTGCAGGTCGCGTAGGTCTGGCTGCGGTTGATTGTGTACGCGGAACTGTATTAACCAATCTGGTTGACTGAATGTTGTGATTGGGTGGTGTAGAAGCTGAGGAAGTCATGCGACTAGCTGCTGCTGTGGAGGACGAAGCTCTACCCAGGTTCTTCAACGATGGTACATTCCACACTTGGAGTAGCATAGGGTCACATCCACCTAGACAGGATACAAAGCTATCAGGATAGTATGGAGAAAGAGTACTGCGTTTCACTTTAAATTTGAGCTTGCGCGGTGCATTACTACATTCTGTGCAGGTCTCCTCCGCCACATCAACCTGTTCTACACTCTCTGGTAGCCACAGCGCAGCGGTACAGTCAGGATACGCCATACAGCCAAGATAGAAGCCCTTGTTGTCCTTCTTGGTACGCACCAAAATGTCGCCTCGACCACACTTAGGGCATTTGAGAATAGGCATCTGGGAGACTGCAGAATTGCCTGATGCTGTCAAGGCTGAAGCCGGTACCTGCTGGGGATTCCCAAAGTACTTCGCAAGAGATTCATCAATCTTGAGAGCCTGTTCCGAAGCTTTGATGAACACCTCCTTGTATTTACTAACCTGTTCAGCTAGGACAATGCTTGGGTTCTTGGTTCCCTCACAGATTCTCTTGAGATCTGCTTCAAGTTCTGCTCTGAGATGAGGTTTGGACATCTCAAAGCCCATGAGATCATAACCCTCCACCAGACCCATTCCTAGCTGCCCTGGCACAAACTTGCTATCTGGAGTGAGACCAATGTATAGCCTGGCTTTGATAGTCTCAATGTGCTCTGCGTGGGTAGCATCCGTCCCAATGCCATGTTTCTCCATCAAGGCAATCAGATCTGCTTCAGTGAGGAGTGGAGGAGGGCTGGTTTCTGACTCAACCATCAAAATCTTAGTGGGGATGAAGGTCTCACCCAATCTGTACTCTGGGATGGACTTATCGCTCCATTTATCATAGGGATAGACTTCCAGGTAGTTGCGCTCCAGAATAACCAAACCTTTAGTGACAAACTCTTCCTCGTTAACAGTGATGTTGACGGTGGTTTGGAACCCTTCAGCATTCTTGGACACACAGGCGAGGAAATGTCTGACCACCAGTTCATAACCTTCCTCTCATCTCCCTGGAGTTCTGGAGCAGCTTTAGTAGGGTGGATAGGAGGATGAGCATTATCTGTTTTCTTGCCTTGCCGTGGATTTGCTCCATCCCCTAAAACCCTCTGAGCAAATGGTCCCCAACGAGAATCATTAACCTGATGCTGAACTAAAGCATTAAGATCTAATTCCTTAGGAAAGATATTCGTCTCTGTCCTTGGATAACTTATAAAACCTTTGGTATAAAGCTTTTCTGCAATGGCCATAGCATTCTTTGCAGTCATACGTAACTTTCTGGAGGCAAGTTTTTCAAACTCGACAGTGTCTAGAGGTAATGGTCTCCATTTACTCTTACTTTTGCTTTCAACTTTAGATACCCTGGCTTCTGGATTCTCAAGAAGTCTTTTGTACAAAACAAAACAAACACCATGGTCAAAGAGTCGTCCTCTCTTCCATGTAAACTGAGCTTGTGTTTCTTTGTCAATATGATGATCAACTGTAAGTTTCCAGAAAAGTTCAGCTTTAAAATTTTCTATTTGCTTGTAACGTTCAACGACGAATCCTAAAGTTGGAAATTGACAACTACCATAACTTATTAATTGATTTTGAAGATAATCTGGAAATCTTTTCTGTAGTCGTAGAGTTTGGAATCTTGTAAATGCTGCTCCAATCCTTAAATCAAGCTCTCTTCTTACGTTAACAGCATCATTGATTTTTGAATCTGGATCCACTAAATTAGCACAAGCACGTCTAATCGCCTGCGGTGTTATTTCAGAGAACTTTTGCCCTATATATTCTTATATTTGACTTTACTTTTTTACAAACATCTATTATCTCAAATGCTATATTTTCTCCTTCTCTGTCACCATCAGTCCATAGTATTAATGCTGAACAATTTTTTATTTCTCTTTCTAAAGTCTTTTTAATATTTAAATAATCTTTTGGGCAATAAAAAGTCACTGGTGCTTCAAATAATGAAACTGGATTACATGCTTGCCATTTTGAATAGGATCCCATAAATTCTAAATTTAAAAGATGTCCAGAAACTGATGTCATCATCATTGAGCAATTTTGATTAAATATGGAATAATCAAATTCATATATTTTGTTAAATTTTGAAAAGCCTTCCCTTCTCCTGAACCTACCATTTGACATGATTTCTGAAATACTTTTTGCTGCATCGTTTTTTTCTGCGACATTTAATATTTTCATTTTGGTTGAACACCTTCTAACTTTAATACAAGATGTGAATAATTTTAAATGAATATTTTTATTTAAAAGTCTTAGAAAGTACATAAATAAACATATAAGTTAATAAATTTTAAATAATAAAAAGTATATATTAAAAATATAATATCACATATATTTAATTAACTACCGGAAAGTGCATTTTAGTTTGTTTATTTATAAAGCAAGCCGCCAAAATGATGATATTTCTAACTTTTTTTAAACAGACGACCATAAGTTTCAGAATATATTTTAGGGATTTGAAATTCATTATTTGAAAATATTCATTTTAAAAGCAAAAATTATATTTTTTAATACAAACACATATAATCATGGCGTTTGAGTTTGTATTCGCCTTTGAGTTATTTCATATTTGACACATTAATAGTCTATGTAAATTTACAATAGTTGTAAATAGTTCTATCATTGATTATTCCACGTTTTATAGGAGCTCTTAAATTATAAGTACTTTAGATTAATCATATTTGTAATATTTAAATACAACAAAAATTATAATAGTTTTAAATATATAACAAAGGCTAAAATATAAATTCCTTCTATTTAATATTACTGTATCCGTTATTGTAAATAGTTTTAATGAATTTATTTTATTTTCAAATTGTTTTCCAAATATTTTTAAATAAAAATAAAAAGAGCAATTCAACTTAATTATTATTATTTGACACCAGTGGAAAAAAAATACAGTTTCGAACGTGATAAACAATAAGCGCTTTAGAGGTTTATTTTATTTATTTATATTTCTCTTTACGTGTTTTCAAATTTTAGTGTCTATATTGTGTAGAAATGGATCATTTAGAGTTTAACGAAATATATAAAGAAGAAAGAGGCGCTATGGTAAGTAATGACACACGTACAAAACTATTTTCCCTCCAATATTTTGATATAAAATGAAATTTGATATACGCCATAAAATTATTTCGTAGATAATGCTACCAACTCAAAATTGCATCATTTTTTTAAATTTATCATTGATGACTTCAACAAAATACGCGACTTGAAATATCAAGGAAGATTCTTCACAAATGTCAAAATCTTCAGAAAGATCAATAAATAGTAAAAGTATCAAATAGAGAAATGCAAAAAAAAACATGGATATTATTTAGAAAAAATAATTCAAATTAAAAGTGATTCTTGAAAGTATAGTTAATGCTTGAAAAACATTTTTTTTTTTTAGCAGAAGATATCAGGAATATAACTGCTGCTTTTAATACCCTTTAGCTCTTTTTCTATTTTTTCATAATTTCATTTTCCTAACCAATCCACAGTCCAATTATATTTCCTACCATTTTCTTTCCAATAATTTGTTTTACCTTCCTGGATTTTCTTCACCAATAATCCATTTCCTGCTAATATAATTTTTATCAGTGAGATACTTCTGTGGTAATGTGCTGAGGAACATTACAATCTGTTTAGTTAACCCTTTGAGTGCTGGAGTCATTCTGTTACTTATTTTTTCCAAAATTATCAAAATTCTAATTTTTTTCTAAAATTAATTTATTTTCATTTTTTATTTAATTAAATAGTCAGTGGAAGGATGGTCTAAACCAGAGGTGGCGAACCTTTTTATATTAGAAGGCCAATTTTCATTTTACCATTTTTGAGAAGGCCGCATCCATATATATATATATTGTTTTAACTTCCATTTTAATGCATTTTTATAAAATATTTTTTACTTATTTATAAATCGATCTCCTAAATTTTGAAATGAATTTTTTAAATACCCACATTTTTAAAAACTTTTTATAAGGGGTTCTTACAGTTTATTATTTAAATCATTTTTAATTTATTTTCAAATGTTTTAATATATACATATATTTTTACATTTATCTCTTTATGAGTTATTAATGAATTATTTTTAAATACTTTTTACAATTTTTTAAATATAAGATAGAACTTTTTCCTTTATATTTTAAGATATTTTACATTTTTGATTGCATTTTTTATAATATTTTTTTTCATGCACAAATTTCTCCCACCTACTCTGTATTTTAATTGATTTCAACTGTAATATTATAACACTATGCGGCGCTGAGTTTGTGTATACAAAAATGTAATGCCTCGATAAAGGTTGGCGTTCAGCCAGCCGAAATATTGGCAAAATAAATATTTTATAAAATCCAATATATGCCTTTTATTATCTAATATATATATATATATGATGCACTAGCGCGCCATCTGTTATCGAAATTCAAAACTATTTTAAAGGCGTAAGATTCTTTTTGATATTAAACAATTTCTACTGCCCTTACTGCAATGGAAAAATTAATGAGAGGGCCTGGCTCATCATGAGCCAGGCCCTCTCATTAATTTTTCCATTGCAGTAAGGGCAGTAGAAATTGTTTAATATCAAAAAGAATCTTACGACTTTAAAATAGTTTTGAATTTCAATATATATATATTATATTTAAAAAAAAAAGATAAAATTTCTGTTGTTTTGGATCATGTTGAGGATTATGGTAATGGTGGTGCAGTCGTGGCAAAAATCTTGAAAATATAATAATCAAAATATGAATATTAAAAATAGCTTTAATTGAGCTTATGAGATATATAAAAACATAATTTGAGAAAGGTACTGCCCGGCCCAAGGCGCAAGAATAAAAAAGATTAAAAACAAAAGAATATTTACATAATTACAAACATTGATGAGGCACAATTTGGATTGTAGATTATAAACACAAGGTAATAAGACCAAATCCAAATAAATAAATAGTGTGTGACGTTTCGGTAACAGCGTTGTTACCATCTTCAGACAAAAGTACTGAATTCAGTACTTTTGTCTGAAGATGGTAACAACGCTGTTACCGAAACGTCACACACTATTTATTTATTTGGATTTGGTCTTATTACTTTGTGTTTATAATTACAAACATGTTTGAGCCGACCAGCGGGGAAGAACAACAATGTGATTTTATATGGGAAGCGTGACCTCTGGCGGTCGATTTATACAGAGTATTTATATCTATGAAATTATAATTTTTTTTTAAATAAAATATTTTAATATAACATTTTAAATAATATCTTAATATAACATTTTTAAATAAAATATTTCAATATAACATATATATATATATGTACGATTTAATTGAAGGGATTTATATACAAAATTAAAATACTTAATTTTCTATGCAATTAAATAGTTTATTTTTCAAAATGACATACAATTAATAAATTCCAAAAAATTTGACATTTAATTTTAAAACCCAGAAAATTTAATGGGATTTCTGTGGTTGTTTATTGGATGACAAAAAAAAAGAAATATTTGGTTCAATTGACGTGGTACGTAATTTAAGTTGATCTTCCAAATGAACATCACTTATTTGACTTCTTAGGCGGGTTTTAATTTGAGTCATGTATGAAAATGTTGCCTCGCAGCAATATGTACTTCCAAAACATGAAAGAATTTTTCGTGCGTGTTGTCTTAGACGAGGATAAATAACTGCAGTCTTCCATATTTCAATAGGATCTTTTTTTGAATCGAATTGTGATTTAAAGATTTATCTTTTCCTATCTGAAATAATTCCATTTGATATTCTTTGGGCGCTACGTCGATATCAACAAGGTGTAGTTCGAAAGTTAATTTAAGTGTGAGAACATGTTTTTCAAAATCTGAGAACCTTTTATTATATTCTTCAATTAATATATCCAGAACAGAAACATACTCATCCAAATTTTGAGGGTAATAATTTTGCTCCATCATAATTTCCGATAACTGTGGGAAATGTTCTTTAGAAATTTCTAATCGACACCTAGTAAAGATTTAAAGAATAAAAGTTTTTTTCTAAAAGCTTGAATTTTTTGCCACATTTCGTATATATATTTAGTTTTTCCCTGCAAGTTTAAATTCAATTCATTTTGCTTGATTGTCATGTCACATAAAAAGGCAGCATTTCTACAAAATTCTTCATCTGATAAATCGCAATATTTCTTTTGTTCCTCGAAAAATTTAATTATTTGTTGACGCAGGGTGAATATTTTTAGCAAAACTTGTCCTCTTGATAACCAACGTATTTTGCTATGATATGGTAAGTCTCCATTGAATGTGTCATTATTTGACATTATTATATCTCGAAATTGACGATGACGCATTGAATTTGATCGAATAAAATTTACAATACCAATAATTTTTTCTAAAGTATCGTTCAAACTAGCCGACTTAGCACATAGGTTTTGTTGGTGCAAAATACAATGAAAAGAAATCAAGTTTTCTAAATTAGCATATTCTTTTTTTAATAACGAAATGAAACCTTCTCGCTTTCCTACCATGGCTGGTGCACCATCGGTGCACACACTTACTAAATTATTTATATTTAACCCTGCTTCGCAAATTTTTATTTTGAAGTTCTCCAAGATGTCTATTCCTCGTGTCCTGCCTGAAAGTATTCCTAATTCAAGCAACTCTTCAAAACATCAAAAATCCTCAGTAATATCTCGAATAAAAAATAGAACCTGTGCTGAATCGGTATTGTCTGTGGATTCATCCAATGCTATGGAGAAATATATATTTTCTTCTTTAATAATCTTGTGTGTGTTGTTGTTTTGCAGAACTGTTGTTTTATATTTGTAGCTAATTCGTGTTGTCATTCGGTGATGGTTCCTCTTGAAAGAGGTAATTGTTTGTATTTATCTAAATTTTCTGGATGTAAGCATTTGACCACTTCCACAATACATTCTTTTATCATTTCAACGTCGCTAAATGGTTTTTCCCGTTTTCCAAGAATGTACGCTACTTTGTATGTTGCTTCCGTGGCATTATTATTTTGTTGAAAGAACTTATTGAAAGTTTGTTGCCGGTGAAGCTTTTCATTTTTAAGTTGTTGTAATATAGTTTTACGTGCTTCTCCTTCAAGAATTGCATATTTATTATTCGAATGAGTCATGTAATGTTGATTAGCATTATACTTTTTAATTGTAGTTATAAATGTACTACATAACAAACAAACCATTTTATCTTTGGAACTAATTAAGAAGTATTGCAATTTCCATTCTTCATTAAATAATCGATTCTCGTCCTTTAGAGTCCTTTTTTGTTTTTTAGACATGATTCTAAAATTAAAAGATATATGAAAATTTACACATAAAAAGACCATCTACAGTCCTCCGCTCTGCCAACTGAGCTATCGAGGGATTAAAAAGACCATGCCGCACATAAAATTGTATTTTGAAAATACGGGAGAAATGGACTGAAATCAAAATCCACATTTTTTTTACATAAGTTTACTTTCACAGAAAATTAATTATATTAATAACTAGCGGACGTACCCGGCTTCGCCCGGGTTTTACCCGAGTAAAGGTTTGTCTAACGAATCTCGATAAAGTGAACATTTTTTCCCGGTCCCTTGAAAAGTACTCGATAAGTTGAATAAAATCAATATTAATTGGTTCCCTCGGTAATTGGAAGTTAAAGGAATAGTATCTTGCCTTGGAATTGTATCATTATTCTTGTCTCAAATAAATTGCCGTGTCATCCTGAATTTTGTCTTTCCTAATTTTCTACATTACAAAATCATCGTATCATCATGATAATATTTAGAGCAGATTGTTGAATTATAACAGATAAATTAGAATATTTATCTTGATTATTTTAAAGCGAAAAGTTATTTAAAAAATTTTATTTGCTAGAAACCTTCCCAGTACTATACTGAATAACTTCCCAAAGTTTCATGGCGTTCCAATGAGTGGTTTGGTCAGGCAAAGGCGGGGTTTACCTATTTTGGTGAGTCCCAAGAGGGGGCGCTATAGACAAGTTTAACTGTATAATATCTGAGCACTTCCTGATATTGTGACACTAAACATTATTTTTTAGATTGTTACATGTGACTATTGCTGTAACTCGGGGTGGGTGTGCAGTACCATGGCAGGTTGAAGCTCACCAAACAAGGAATCATCTTCAAGAACAACAAGAATGGCAAAGTAGACAACGTGCCCTCTGGAGAGGTGGATGCCCTCAACTGGCTTCGGATGGCCCGGGGTCCAGCTCTCAGAATCATGACCAAAGCCGGCAATGTGTACCGCTACACTGGCTTTGGAGATGTTGTAAGTCAGCTGTGTGGACTATAAACTTGATAGTTTGTTCATGTTACTATAACTTCCGCTCTAACTTTTTCCTTAGTTGATAAAACACAATTTGGATTATAGAATATAATACAAGAAAATAAGACCTAATAATTTAATAGTGTGTGAAGTTTCGGTAACAGCATTGTCACCATCATCAGACAAACTATTAAATTATTTGGATTAGGTCTTATTTTATTGTATTTTTTCCTTAGTTATATGGTTACCTTCCCATCAAAATAAATGCTCAAATGAAACATCATCTATTGACCATCCCTCCAAACTAGTGGACTTGGGTCCGTGACAATACCACTATACCAACTTTGCCTAATTCAGAGCACCCATGCCTGGTTTGACCCTTTATTCTGACGGGAGAGGTAACCTTTTTATAGATCTCTATTCTCCTGGCAAAATATCTATTTTTTCATCTGTTGAGGTGAAATCATTACTCCTTAAGGAATAGGTTTCTTTTGTAAAAATCTGAGTTTAGATCTCTATCTTTCGGGTCATGAAAAAGTCCTTCTACAGGTGAAAATACAATGCAATGATATAATAATATATTATAATGCTATAATAATACAAGAAAATAAGACCTAATCCATATTGTATTATAATCCAAATTGTGCTATAATATACAGCACAATCGTATTTAATCCTGTGGAAGGGCTTTGATACCTGAAAGCTAGAGATCTGAACATTAAAATTTTTCAAAAAAGAAACTTATCTCTGGAAGCCTGATGCCTCAATATTGATACAAGGGAATACACCTATACCCCGATTTACACGGTAGATACTTTCCCGAGAAAAACGTGTAAATCGGGGGATAGGTGTACACAGAAATAAAAATAAAATGCATAGTAGTCAGCACATAAGCTCTGGGTTCCTCGTGAGATGTGTACACAGCGCATGTGTTCAATCACAGTAGCATTTAGTATAGTGCGATAAAAACAAAAAAAAAAATTATTTGGAAAACCGTGTAAGAGCGAAAATGTGTAAAACAAGTACCGTGTAAATCGGGGGATAGGTGTATTTTATTGAATTTTCACATCTGCGCATAATTTTTCATTTCAGATAATTCAGATTCCTCCATCGACCTATGACCACAATGTGGTAGTGAGACATGGCCTTGGTACAATTTATTGAGTATTTTAGTGGGAAAACTAATGTGGTGGCTTCCACATATATTGACCAAACAGTCGATTCCTCCACCTTTTCCAAGAACAAGTGAGTGTCCTCCTCCCTATTAGAATGAAGTAGGACATTATATCCCGGTCTATGCAGGCACCCTCTTCCACATGGAATTGGAGAATTTTTCCTTCCTAGGAGATGGGACTTTAAAATAAGGGATTTTCCACATTCCTCCAGTAATTTGGTGGCACTGAGAATAGTGAAGAGGGGATATTTATACTGGTCATTTCAGAATTAATTTGTAGGTCAACTCTCATAGCTTCTACTTTCAATCAAAAATCTACCCCACTTGCCCAAAATGTAGCTTGGCACCTGCAGCTTCAGAACACATTTTGGCTTGCATTAAATGTACTAAACAGGACCTTTGGGAGAGGCCGCTGTTTATCATAAAACAGCTTGAGGAGCATGAACTCATGGAATTTGTGTAATCTTTACACAAGGGGATAAGAAATAACAACCACAACTTTCAATTTTGAACAGTGAAGCCACGTTGCCTAGAGTTCATTTGGTGGATCCTACCATCAGCATTACTCCAACCTTTCCAGTGCAACACAAGGTATTTCAAATTACAGTGGAACCTCCATGAGAGGACACCTCTCTACAAAGGAGAGTTTTCATTTGCAAAATTACCATTTTTACTATTTAGCAACTCTCAGTAAGAGGACACCTCTCCCTAAAAGACACTTTGACTCTGCAATTAGGTGTCCTTTACAGGGAGTTTGTTCTACTGTATATAGAGATTGGAAAAGAGAAGATTCATTAAATAGATGAGGATTTAATTGATTTTACTCTTCTCAGGGGGGTCGGCGGAAGGCTGGTTAAACCATTTGGTTTTCGACCACTACGACCCGGGTTCGATTCCCGCATTGGACACTTTTTTCTGTTTAAAAAAAAAATGCTCCAATGGCCCCTGATTCTTGCAAAAGTCCAACCCCACCAGCGAGTGCAAGTAACCAAACGGGGCTCTGGCACATTTGTAAGTTTTGTAAACGAGGTAAAATCTTTCCAATTACATGCGTGGTAAGGACAAAATACTCAGGAGATAAGTTTCTTCATTAATTTATTAAGACATCAAGCTTTCGGGCACAGCGTGGCCCTTCTACAGGATCAATTGTATAAGTATCAATTGATCCTGTAGAAGGGCCACGCTGTGCCCGAAAGCTTGATGTCTTAATAAATTAATGAAGAAACTTATCTCCTGAGTATTTTGTCCTTACCACACATTTGTAAGTGCAAAGTCAAACTGCTTTTCACATGTGTAGACATGTGGTGCGCTTACAGTAAAAGCAGTCGCTAACTACCCACCATGATTATCATGGCTTTGAGATAAGAAAGAAGAAGAAGAAGACTCTTCTCAGAAAGATGATAACAACCTTTATGGTTTATGTTGAGAAGACAATGCTGTTCCCACATAATTTATCACACAAAATTTATTCATTTGATCTCTTGTTACCTTGTGTTTCTAATCTATAAAATGAATTTCACCATATCTAGATAAAAGCTTTATATAATCAATTAGCATCTATTGATAAAAAATTGTATAATTATTTTTGGCAATATACACAGTAGAACCTCCATGAGAGGACACTCACGCTAAAGGACACCTCTCTATAAAGGACAGTTTTCATTTGCAAAATTACCATTTTTACCTTTTTGCAACTCTCCAGTAAGAGGACACCTCTCCCCAAAGGGCAATTTAGCTCTGCAATTAGGTGTCCTTTACAGGGAGGTTGTATTTCATAAGAAACCTTTATATGTAAAACTTTGTCTAGTTTTATTTCTCAGCAGTGAACACATAATCTACACCACAGCTTCAACAACATCCATAAGTCATCGTTGGTGGCTACTCCGATAGTTTAGAAGGTTAAGGTGAAATATCTGGCTTCCAGGAATAGGTTTCTTTTTTAATTCACCCCTCTCGGTAGCCTATAGGCACAAAAGCCATTCTACAGAAGAAAAATGTGATTTTTTTTTTTTTTGCTTATCCCTAGTACACATGGTACAGGCCATGATAATCATGGTGGGTAGTTAGCGACTGCTTTTTACTGTAAGCGCACCACATGTCTACACATGTGAAAAGCAGAGAATGATACATTATTGAATTATGTTTTTTGTAGAAGGACTTTCATACCAGAAGGCTAGAAAGATTTGTGAAAATTAATATTTATAAAAAAACTATCCCTGGAAGCCTGATATTTTACCTTAATATTGATACAAAGGATTATTTTATCGAAGTTTAGAAGATGTCAACCATTTAAAACTCACTATGCCAAGTTGAGATCTAAGCAAAGATTCAGGAACACTTGTATGTGTGTTGACAGGAGAAAGACAAACTCTCCAAGTTCTTCGAGGTGAATTACCAGGTGACCCTCAAGGTGCGGGATATGTCCGTCAAAGGCTGGAACTGGGGCACTGCCAACTTTGAAGGCAATTCCCTTCTCTTCAACGTGGATGGTGGAGATTTAGCCTTTGAGGTGCCCCTTCCCTACGTCTCCCACTGTACCTCCGCCAAGAACGAGGTGACCATGGAGTTCCACCAGAATGACGATGCCCCGGTGCAGCTGTGTGAAATGAGGTTCTTCATCCCATCTGACCCCAACTCCAGCCAGGACACAGTCCAGGTGAGTCAGCCGGCTACAGTAGTGGTGAACCACAGCTCACACAATGTCATGTGGGCTTGGATTTATCTGACACAACTATGAGGAAGAAAATAAAAGCATATTAGTCCAATACAATGTTAGATGTACGGGCATATGTTGCTTATAGGGCCACTGATTTAAAAAAAATTGGGACTATTGCCGACAGCTCTCAACACTTTTCTACCCATACAAGAAAATAAGACCTAATCCAAATAATTTAATAGTTCGGTTCCAAAATCACTTTATTAGGTATCGCTCAACAAGAGCAACCTAGTTTATGATAATTGAAATAATGTGATTTATTCACATATTAAACAAAAGGTCAACGCAGGATTCAATCCCGGTTCATGGCTGTCGGGAATTGAGGGTGTTACCCACTCGTCCACCGACTATTTTTAATTTAATAGTGTGTGACGTTTCGGCAACAGCATTGTCACACACTAATAAATTATTTGGATTAGGTCTTATTTTCTTGTATAATTATCTATAATTCTCTCTCTCAAATTGTGATTTGTCACTTTTCTACCCAATTCTTATCCAACCACACCAGCATTGCAGCATGTTATGTCAAGAAGTTTAGAGAAGGTGCAGTTTGACTGATGCTCCAGGGGTAAGGAATGGCTAAGGCTGGTCAACTGGGATCTCCATGTTGTTGGGCCTTGTTGCTGCGGATTGTCTTGTAATTGGGAGGCCATTTTTTCACAATCATGTAGCGGAACATATCGTGATTGGGTCAACAATAACAGATCGCTGAGTTAGCACTGGTCAAAAAGCTATAGCATACTAACAAAAAATAATGATTGTGTGAGGCTATTCACTCATACAACTAGGATATAACAGGGGGGTCGGTGGAAGGCTGGTATAAACCGTTGGTTTACAACCGCTACGACCCGGGTTCAATTCCTGCATTGGGCACTTTTTTCTGATTTAAAAAAAATGCTCCCCCTATTCTTGCAAAAGTCCAACTCCACCAACAAGTGCAAGTAACCAAACGGGGCTCTGGCATATTTATTTGTAAGTGCAAAGTCAAACTGCTTTTCATGTGTGTAGACATGTGGTGCACTTACAGTAAAAGCAGTGGCCTACTTCTACCCACCATGATTATCATGGCCTGTACTACGTGTACTAGGGATAAGCAAAAAAAAAAGGATATAACAGCATTATTCAAAGTAAAGATTGATACAAGGAGATCAAACCTTGTAGAAACTGGAACAGCAGAGTTAGCTGGAAAGTGGATCATGAATGGTGATTAACACTTTAATGACGATTTCTCCCCTCATTTGCCCCTCAAAATGGAAACTAGGCCTGTAGACACTTCATTTTGCCACCTCTGTCCACCATCTTTGTTATTATTTTCTATTTTTTCGACAATACCCTGTTTTTAAGCACTCTTTTCGTAGCAAGTTGTGTGGATCTTTAACCCGGCAGCGGTCGCGCCCTCTTTTATACCTTGAAAGGTCGCGGTGGGTAAAATTTACCCACTTTTAAAAACCTAAATAAATCAAATATTCTTTTCAATATTTTTATTGTTTTCTATGTTAGAATAATGATTTGTCTATTAAATAACTTTACATAAAATCCTGTGATATAAAAATCATATTTTATTTATTTTATTAATAACAAATCAAAATATCAAATATTTATGATAATATTTGACTATTTTATGAAAATAAAAATATATATTGAAGATTGGTTATAAAATATAAATTTGTATGAGGGTTATCACTTCCTTTCATAGAAATTAGGACTTGTTTCGTCCTTTATGACATTCTTGACAAATTATTACAGAGTGTTCCTTACACAAAAAAAGCAAAACAGTACTGGCAATGTTGAATAGTTTTTCTGTCCTTTTTTTCTTTCTGGCATTTCTTGCATCGATGTCTTTCTCCTATTTTTGGCTTTTTAGATGGACCAGGCTCTAACAAATTAAAAATATCGGATGCCTTTTCCTTTATTTCACATGGCATTCTTCCGCTTACTGTGCGAACTTTGACCATCTCTTCAATGAGATCTAAGGATAAGGTTTTCAAAAAATGACGTCTTGATTTAACCTTTGATGCGTTGCCATTTGCAAAATGAATTATCTGGGAATTTATTGCCCCAATATTTAAAAGTGAATAAAAAATAACCATGGGCCATCTTCTTGAATTTCTAGCACATTTATATGTAGCTGTCATTTCGTCCATCACATCTACACCACCCTTTGTCATATAATAAAACATCTCTGGCTTTTTCAATTCTCCCGTTGAATCATCTATATTTGCATCGTGGTGCAGAGTTGAAAGCATAAATACAACTTTATTCTCTTTAGGCTTGTATGAAAGAAGTGTCATTTCACTTTGAAAGCCAAAAACACCAGTGTGTACATTTCTACCTCTGCTGATGACAAACTCTGAGGGGATTTCCTTTTTATTTCTTTTTAAGGTACCAACAATTATTAGTCTATATTGTTGTAAAAGTCTTAGAGCTAAAGAATAACTGGTGAACCAGTTATCCATTGTTACATTGCGGCCAGTTCCCTTGATTGGCTTAAACAATCGTTCCACAACGTCACTTGGACTTTGCTGACATTGTAAGGACCTTCAGGGTTTTTTCCTAAATAAATCTCCAAGTTACAAGTATAAAACATTTTTGAATCCCCGAGAGCAAATAATTTTATTCCATATTTATTGTGTTTACTCGGAATATACTGCCTGAAATTGCATTTCCCTCTGAAAGCGTCAAGCTTTTCATCCACCGTTATATATTCCGAAGGAGAATAATGCTTTTGGCATTTTTTTACAAAAGTATCAAGAATCAATCTCACAGCTGCTAATTTATCTTGACGAAGTCTTTCATTTCTTGTAGCTTTGTCATCAAAACGAATTACTCTGAGAAGAAATCGGAATCTGTTTTCAGACATAGCTATTCTACACAATTCAAATCCAGTACTATCTCTTGCCCATGCATCATCTGTATTCAATTTATTCGCTTTCATGACCCCAAGAAAGTAAATAATTCCCAATAAAGCTTTAATTTCATGTAGGTTTGTCAAATTAGCATCTCTTTCTCTGCTATAGTTCAGCTGAATATTCCTAATGTAAATGTTAGTATTTGTAACTATGCATTCAAGTATATTGTCATCTATAAAGAGATTCCAACAATCTAATATCGATTTAGCATTTTTTGCTTCACCCTTTACCCCTGGTAGATGGGTGATAATATTTTCACTGCCAGTTCGAACATTTTTTGGGGGAAGAGCTTTCTTCCATTTAGTCTTTTGGTCCTTTCCTATATAGTAATTGAAGCTTGGATCCTCATTGTTTTCTTCTTCTGATAATGTATACTGTTCAGTGTCTGTACTCCAATTCCTCTCTTCTATATGATCATCAGTTTCTGATTCCTCATCATTGGGATTTGGAATATTATTATCATCACGGAGAAAATCAGCATTTGAAAGCATTTTATGTAAAATAATGTTAAAAGAGGAAATCTACTTATATATTTGCCTTATTCTGTCTGTTTGTTTGTCTGAAGCTCACGGATGGGAATTTTCATAACCATCGGTGGTTCAGTGGTAGAATGCTCGCCTGCCACGCAGGCCGATGCATTTTTTTTTTTTTTTTTACAATTTTAAAATTCATTTATATATTATACAAGAATGACATCCACGGCGCCAATTTATAATTGTAACGAATAGTATTTGAATAAAAGCATTTAATCGGGTAAAACCCGGGCGTTGCCCGGGTCATTCGTATATAATAATTGTATAAACGAATGCAAGACAAAATCACCGCGAATGTTTCTTTTTTTAAGGCAATTTCTTTTTAAGGCAATTATCGTTATTTATCGATAATTTTTGTTTCGATTATATTGAAAAAAAAACGATATGGTGCCTTTAAAAAATGATCTTTATTACTATGCAGTTTTCTATTTAGTCAATATACCTAAGTTCATGTTGCAAATGTAATTATCTCTATCGATTTAGTAGGTGAAATGCAAAAAAAAAATCGACATGATGAAATCTTTATGAAAATTCACATTTTTATTTTTATATTTTCAAGACACACACAGTTTGGGGCGGGACGTTTCACAAGAGAGACATCCACGGCGCCAATTTATAATTGTAACGAATAGTATTTTAATTAAAACATTTTAAAAACACACAGTTTGGTACGGGACGTTTCACAAGAGTGACATCCATGGCGCCAATTTATAATTGTAACGAATAGTATTTGAATTAAAACGTTTTTAAAATATATACGTACTCGGGTAAAACCCGGGCGTTGCCCGGGCCATTCGTCTAGTAAAATATAAATCCTACCTTATTGTTGGAAGAATAGATTGTATTATTGCACTTGGGGCAGCAAAACCAAACAACAATAAGCCAGAAAGTAACTCGAAACTTAATTACGCAAACCAAAACCAAAAGCGTTAAAAGGTCGCGCTGGGTAAAAATTACCCAATGACGAGAACTCAAAAGGTCGCACTGGGTAAAATTGACCCAAACATGCTAATAAAATGAATATATGTCATAAAATTAAAATTATAGGTTTATTATAATAATCTTTAGATAGATTTAGAAAGGTACTGAGAATATATATATTTTAAATATATATATTTTTTAATATACAGTAAAACCCCTCTATAGTGAACCCCAATGGGACAGAGCTTTTGGTTCACTATAGCCACGGTTCACTATAGCCACGGTTTGGCTATTTTTTTTTACTTTTCAAATATTTTAGACCGTATAATTAAAAAACAGCCATACACACAAGAAGAGGCTGCCTCTTAATAGTGGTCACTTTATTTTAATTCCCTTAATTGACTAATTTCCTTATATTAATACTGAATAATAATAGAAATCATTAGATAATAGGTTCTTCTTATGATTAACATACATGTACCTCTATGTCTAAGTTAAAAATCAAGACAAATCCTAGGCAAAGTTTTATTAAATATATATTCAAAGATATGGAATGATTTTAAAACATCATTATCACATTATATAATACAATTTTTACTTGAAAAAAATGGCTCTAATACCTTGTTGTTTCAAAGCATTCTTCCAAGCATTGCACCATTCAAATAAAGTTAGTGTTTTTCTTCCCTTTCATGTTTCCCCATATTCTTCTAGGTCTAGATTTCGTTTTTTTTTTAACCTGCCATGCAAAACATTGCTGACTTTAAAATCACCATAGTTAATGGCATAAAAATAATTTTTGTTTCATCACGGGACCGTTTATTTGGACTTTTTTTTTTTTAAGTTCTAAAACGTACGATCGCGATCGCGGCAAAAGTTGAAGTTGATTCCTCTTTGTAACAATTTTTAATAACTTTATATTTTATCTTTTATAATAGAAAAGTTATATTCTCTTATTTTAATATGTTCTTAACATTTTGCCTATGTTGTTTCACTTTGAAAAGTTCTGAAAATGGCCTTTTTTTTTTAAATGAAATAATGCTTTTGTTTTTAAAATGCCTTTGTTTTCTTCATTTTGGAAGCCATTTGCATTTTTTATATTTCAAATTTAATGGATGCAAAGATATTCTAATTAATAAAAAGTATAATGTGTAAAAATTTATACAACATACAGCAAAAATAAAGTGCAAAAATCAAACTAACAATGCCGCTAAATTTATTGTTTTGAAATCGCGATCCGCGAGCTTTAAACATGCTCAAAATTTTGTTTTTTAATTTTTTTTTTTAAATTACAATTCTAAGTTCGTTATAAGCATAGTATTTTTAATAGATTTTATCATTTTGGGACCAAAATTGGGTTCGTTATAGCGATAGTTCGCTAGTTTGAAAAGTGAAAAGTTCGTTATAGCGATGGTAATTTTAATGGAATGGAATGCGGATTTTCGATGGGTTCGTTATAAGGGAAGGTTCGTTATAGCCATGGTTCGTCTTAGCGGGGTTTTACTGTATATAGAAATATTTTCGAAAAGTTCCTTCTGGGTAATTTTTACCCATTGCGACCGCTTACAGGTTAAATTACAGAGTGTTCCAACTTCCATTGCTGGTCATCACCAGAATGTGTGCCATGTATGAGCTCTATAAGCTTGATACCCTGATTTGATTGAGTGGAGATAAGTAAGACTAGAATATGTGTCACAGGCCTTCCAGTCCAACATTCTGGAGAAAGCAGATGTCATCCAAGCCACTGGCGATGCTCTGGTCACCTTCCGGGAGTTGCAGTGTCTCACCCCCAGGTGGGTCCCCACCAGTTCTGTACCAGCCAGCTGTGTCTGACCATTCTGATGTGTCTCAGAGGTCGCTATGATATCAAGATCTTCCAGACCTTCATCCAACTCCACGGAAAAACCTTCGACTACAAGATACCCCTGGCTACCATCCTCAGGCTTTTCTTACTTCCTCACAAGGATGGAAGACAGATCTTTTTCGTGGTAAGTAAAATGTTAGTAGGGATAGAAGCATGAACTCATGGAACAGCACCAAACAACACTAACAAGATTTAGAACAGACCAGGGGGTCCGTGGAAGGATGATCTAAACCATTGGTTGTTGACCGCTACGACCCGTGTTCAATTCCTGCATTGGGCACTTTTTTCTGATTTGAAAAAAAATTGCTTCAATGGCCCCCGATTATATATGTTCTCCTGTGGAAGGGCAGAGGGCTTGAGATGGTATTTGAAATAAAAAGAAACCCATCTCCTAAAACCTTTTGTAATTGTTTAATTTAAATATCTAATGCAAGCCCCAAAATGTGTTTTGGAGCTGCAGGTGCCAAGTTACATTTTGGGCAAGTGGGGTAGATTTTATTTTCTATCTTCAATGGCTTGAGATGGCCTGTTCTGAATCTTGTTGTTTGGTGTTGTCTGAGGTCCACTGTATCTATTGTGTGGTTCTCTACGGTGTTTACCCACCATGGTGCTGTACAGCTTAGCCTGGATCCTCCCATCAAGCAGGGCCAGACCCGGTACCACTTCCTCATTCTCCTCTTCAACCAAGATGAGGACCCAGTGACCGTCACTCTGGCTGCCTCAGAGTAAGTCAAATCTCTCTCTCTCTTGCTACGTGAAAACCCCCTTACTGTCTGGAGGAGGACTCTTTGTCGTTGGGGGGAATCTCCTCGACTGTACATAACTGTATACACCTATCCCCCCGATTTACACGTTTTCGTTTTTACACGGTTTTCCAAATAAGTTTTTGTTTTTTTATCAAGGGAAAAAATGCGGGAAATTTTAGAGGGAAATGATGGCAATTTACCAAATAGGTTTAATTCAAATAAAAAAATTAAACATTTTATTTTTATTTCTGTGTACACCTAAAAATATTGAAAAAAATCACAACTGTTAAATAGCAAAATTATGCATTTTCTGCAAGCTTTTCGATTTACACGTTTTTCTCAGGAACGTATCTACCGTGTAAATCAAGGGATAGGTGTATTTTAAAAATAAGACCTATTTTGGATTGTAATAAGATTATTTATTAATCCGATATTTCGATGGACCAATCTTCCATCTTGCTATCCTGCTATGAAGCACGCAGCAGGTCACGTGCCCCAGGTGAGCCACGGACATCTTGCAAGCTTTTTGGGTGCTAAACCATCATAGCAGGATACCTCGTAAAAGATAGACAATTGGTCCATATAAATATCGGATTAATAAATAATCTTATTACAATCCAAAATAAGCCTTATTTTTTAAATACACCTATCCCCCGATTTACACGGTACTTGTTTTACACGTTTTCGCTTTTACACGGTTTTCCAAATAAGTTTTTTTTTATCGCACTATACTAAATGTTACTGTGATTGAACACATGTGCTGTGTACACATCTCACGAGGAATCCTGAGCTTATGTGCTGACTACATATTTTAACCTGTCAATGCATTTTATTTTTATTTCTGTGTACACCTATCCCCCGATTTACATGTTTTTCTCAGGAACATATCTACCGTGTAAATCGGGGGATAGGTGTATTGATATATATATATTATGGATTGCTCTATATTCAGAATAACTGTATATATTTTACTCTTTTATTTTATACCTCTTTTTATAATTATTATATAATACCACCACACATTGACTTGTGTATGATGTCAATGAAATATTTTTAAATCTCTCTCTCGCTGTGTGACATTACCCTCTTGTGGCTGCTGCTGTTACAGATCTGATCTCCAGAAATACGAGGACAAGATCCAGAAGGAGATGACAGGCCCTACTTTTGAGGTGATCAGCAAAATCATGAAAGCTCTGGTCCAGCGTAAGATCACCATCCCAGGAAACTTCAAGGCGTAAGTTCTCTCTATGCTGTTGTTTCTTATCCCCTTGTGTAAAGATTACACGAATTCCATGAGTTCATGCTCCTCGAGCTTGATCTCATGGAATGGGGTGTAGGGGTGCAGCTTTCGTTGATCATGGCACCATGATCCAGGCACACTTTGGTGAAAGTCTGACTTTGCTCTATGTTCATTCCTAGAGGTCTCTCTTATGGTACAAAACCTATCCCAACTAGAGGGAATTTCAATCCTTTAGAAGAACTCTTTAAAACATTGGAATTTTAAAGATTTGTTTCCCTATTGTGATTAAACTGCCCAATACCACTCTAACTGAAAATGGAATTGGACATTTAGTCATTCATTTTAGGCCATTTTTATCTTTTCTGTTTGAGAAAACCAATCTTTCAGTTTTAATTTTGTTTTTAGGTCCTGTTATTGAATTGTATATAGGTTGCTAAAATGTATTTAGATGCAAGTATCCCAAGGTGGGATATCGCATCCGATATGTCAAATAAATAAATAGATTTTAGGCTACAACAAGTTTAAGCCAAATTCTGTGTTTTTGTCCAACTCTTTCCAGGTGTAACATCTACTAATGTGTACACGCTTGTTCAGCGGTACATATACCCCTTTTTTTTTCTTATTCCTAGCACATGTGGTACAAGCCATGATAATCATGGTGGGTAGTTAGCGACTGCTTCTACTGTAAGTGCACCCTATGTTTACACATGTGAAAAACAGTTCGACTTTGCACTTACAAATGTGCCAGAGCCCCCGTTTGGTTACTTGTACTCCTGGTGGGGTTGGACTTTTGCAAGAATCGGTGGGCCATTGGACTATTTTTTTTTTTTTTTCTTTATCAGAAAAAAGTGTCCAATGCGGGAATCAAACCCGGGTCGTAGCGGTTATAAACCAAACAGTTTAACCATCCTTCCACCCACCCCCTGTTACATCTACTAGTGTTTGTATGGTACAACTGGTGATGTGTGCAGCCACACCGGAGCCAAGTGTATCACTTGCTCCTACCGTGCCGTCAATGGACTGCTCTACCCTCTGGAACGAGGCTTCATCTTTGTCCACAAACCCCCCATGCACATCCGCTTTGAGGAGATTTCCTCCGTCAACTTTGCCCGTAGCGGCGGCAGCACCCGTTCCTTTGACTTTGAGATTGAAGTCAAGAACGGCGCCTTGTACACCTTCAGCAGTATTGAGAAGTGAGTTTACCTCTCTCTTTTCACATATTTACCTCTCTTTACATATGGTCTCTCCTTGTTGTGTCCTTATGTTTGACATCCATCATGACTAAGTAAAGTAGAATGTTTCTGTCATTAAGACTGGGAGCACTACTCAGTAGCAGACCATTGACTTAGCTTCAATATGAAATGGCCACCTATGGCGTGAGGAACAGATGCCATGTGCAGCTAACATGGAGTATATCCTGTATCCCTGGAGCCCTTACAAGGTGCTATCAGCCAGGCCAGCTGAGTCCAGGTTTTTAGCAAGCTTGTTACTTCTCTCCTTCCTCCTTTTTCATCCAGACTTTGGACTAGAAAATGTGGAGTTCCCATCTTATATATTGTACAGTTGTTAGTGTCCGTTGACTTTTGTCAACTATATGGACAAATTTTCTCCTATATGTGATCTGTTGGTGACCATCACTCTTGTGACCTAAATAGTAGCTTTCTTCACCTCTTCTAGCCAACTCATTGCAGATCTTCCTCTGTTTCATTCAATGTTCCCCCAACATATTTTCTAATCCATTTGCTTTCTTTATGTGTCTAAATTAGGTCAGTTCTTGTTTACATAAGATTCTATGGATCTGTTGTTGTTTCTTATCCCCTTGTTATCCCTATTTCCATGAGATTCTAGGAATCTACCAGGATTAATTACATTTAGGAATGAAATATTTGTCCAAGCCACTCAGTAGCTTTCTCCAGGTTCAAATGTCAAAAGCTCCAATTATTTTTCTTTCTTTTTACCTGAGAGTCCAGTTTTCAGATCCTTAAGTGACCACAGGAAATAATATCTAAATATGGGATAACCCCAACATAGCAGAATAACCAGGTGAACTAACAGAGGAATGTGCTGTGTCAGGGAGGAGTACGGCAAACTGTTTGACTTTGCCACCCAGAAAAACCTACGTATCAAGAACCGCGGTGGCGGAGGTACGACAGAGAAGAGCTCCTACAACGAGGAACTTGTGAACTCGGATGAGGAGGAGGGAGAGCCAGATGCCTACCTGGAGAGGATGAAGAAAGAAGGCAAGCAGCGAGAGGAGGCCGGCGGCGGAGGATCTGACTCTGACGATGAGTCGGACGAGTCCTTCAATCCTGACAAGGAGGGCGGTGGCAGTGATGTGGCCGAGGAGTGAGTAACTGTACCGGATATAGAGCAGAGACTGATCTAGGAAACCATCATGTCCTTCAGCATTGTGGGCCTCTGCTCTTTGTTTCTTCTTCTTTCTTATCTCCACTCAATCATATTAGGGTATCAAGTTGTGACCCTTGATGGTGTCTGTTTGACAACCATCATGACTGGGTGAAGTAGAATGTGTCTGCCTTTGTCATTAAGACTGGGAGCACTAATCAGTGGCTTAGCTCCAAAAGAAATGGTCGCCTCTGACATGAGGAACAGACGCCATGTGCAGCCGCTCCTAACATGGAGTACAAATGCTGCTCATCCTGTATCTCTGGATCAGGATCCCTTACAGGGTACTATCAGCCGGGCCAGCTGAGCCCAGGTTTTTTAGTGAGCTTGTTACTGCTTCCCCTCCTCCTTTTAAATCCAGGTTTGGGACCAGCAAAGGCGGAGTTTGCTCTTTGTTTGAACTAGCCAAACCACCAACTGGCTTTATCCTATATCTCAATAAGAAGAAGGCACTTATAGGAAGAATAACTTCTTAGGTCCATTTTTTGACATCTATAAAAATAATAAGACACTACCTTGTGTTTATATCCTACTAGCCGAATGACCCAGGCAACGCCCGGGTTTTACCCGATTAAATGTTTTTATTCAAATAATATTCGTTACAATTATAAATTGTCACCGTGGATGTCACTTTTGTGAAACGTCCCGCTCCAAACTTTGTGTCTGAGAAGCGATATTTTTATAGAAAGATGATCTGGCTTTTGTTTTCTGCTCGAATGAATGTTTTTCTGTTAGAATTTTGTTCCTGCGTACAAAATAATGAACTGGTTTCACCCGTAGTCTCTGCTTTTTGGAATTTTTCCCGATATAATTTTGTATCTGATAATCAAACATGATACAGCAATATCGTCATCATCATTTTCTGACTAAAAATATATAGTTTTAATAATTGATTTATATATTTTTTAAAATAGCCTATCGTCTTCCCCGTATTTTTTTTACCTATGTATGGAAATTTTGGTTTGAATTAGTGAACTACTGCGAATTTGTATACCGGACATACAAACAGACAAACATTCATTTTTATATATATATCACATTACAGTAAGGACAGTAAAGTGTTTATTTTATTTAACAAAAGAAACATTCATGCTTAATACATTTCTTATATACAGTAGAACCTCCCATTAATGGACACCCCGCTAGCAGACACCTCTCCACAAAGGACATTTTTCATTTGCAAAATTACCATTTTTACAATTTAGCAACTCTCCGGTAAGAGGACACCTCTCCCTAAAGGATACTTTGGCTCTGCAATTAGGTGTTGTCTTTTACAGGGAGGTTCTACTGTATATAGATGGTGTTTTATTGTCTTATAACACTCCGCGATAGATGGCGCAAGCCATCAGCAACTTTCAGTTGCACGATAAGGAGATGCCTTTTTTTATAATTTATGCACCTTATCCCAGTACAATATCACATTTGTACAATTTTTTCACATTGTGTCACGGTTTCACGCAATTCTGGGCTTAACTACCCGTTTCATGATTTTTCAGGATGCCTGAATGACCAATTTTTTTGGTCGTTGAGGTACAGCTTGCACCACGCTGATGAGGGCCAACAGCCTGAAACGAATCCGTGGTTAGCTTTTCTTGATTAATCAAGAATGGGTATTTGGCCAATTCTGGAATAATTAAAAAATCAACGAGAATAGTTTATATTTATTCCGATAGATGGCGCAAGCCATCAGCAACTTTCAGTTGCACGATAAGGAGATGCCCTTTTTTCATAACTCCCTTAAATGTTGACCACAAAATGTCCACTAGCAATGACCTTTTTACGCGAACGCTAGGTACCTAAAAATATTCAAATAAGGAAAACTATATCTTCAGAGCTTCTTCATTTTGAAGTGCAGCAAACTGTTGAGCAAATTTTGCTCTTCCACAGGCAAATCCAAAATCAAATTTTGCTCTTCCACAGGCAAACCCAAAAACAAATTTTGCTCTTCCACTGGCAAACCCAAAAACAAATTTTGCTCTTCCACTGGCAAACCCAAAAACAAATTTTGCTCTTCCACAGGCAAATCCAAAATCAAATTTTGCTCTTCCACAGGCAAATCCAAAAACAAATTTTGCCCTTCCACAGACAAATCCAAAAACAAATTTTGCCCTTCCACAGACAAATCCAAAAACAAATTTTGCCCTTCCACAGACAAATCCAAAAACAAATTTTGCTCTTCCACAGGCAAATCCAAAAACAAATTTTGCTCTTCCACAGGCAAATCCAAAAACAAACAAGATGTTTTTGTGCATGGATCAGATTATATTACAGCTAAATATGTTCATTTAAGCGAGAATGTTTCTTTTACACATATATTAAACATCTACTGTCCTTACTGCGATGAAAAAATATTGGGAGAACTTGACTCATCAGTAGTGAACCCTCCCAAGGGTTTCGCCAATTTAATCTACCAGACCACCGCTTCTTTTAAATCTCTAATAATGTATTGGATCATTCTGCTTAGACACTTGAGAGATATGTGTAAAAGAAACATTCGCGTCTAAATGTTTACATTTCTATATTTAGATAGCGCGTTATTGCTTTATATTAAATATGTACTCATTATTGACTGTATTGACCCATCCATTGATGTGCTCTACTTATCCCCAGCAGACACCATCAACAAGCTTTACAAACTTGATATCTTGATATGATTGAGTGGAGATAAGAAAGAAGAAGACACATCCCCAGCAGACACCATCAACAAGCTTTACAAACTTGATACCTTAATATGATTGAGTGGAGATAAGAAAGAAGAAGATTTAATATGTTCATGTGGAATATAATTCAACACCAACTCTGATATTCTGATACCTAGGGGTGAGGTTGAAAAAAATAAGTTGTTAAGATTCTGATAAGGCACAATTTGGATTATAGATTATAAACACAAGGTAATAAGACCAAATCCAAATAAATAAATAGTGTGTGACGTTTCGGTAACAGAGTTGTTACCATCTTCAGACAAAAGTATTGAATGAGAAATTTTACCACAGCATGTTTTAAATAGTTACTGTTATCAAGTATGTAAACAAGATAGCAGATAAGAAGAATATAATTTTCTGAGAAATACAATAATTATTCTTAGAATTAAAAGTGGAAAAACCCACACTTTTTTTTTTTAATATAATTAAAAGCTTATCTATATAACAGTAACTATTTAAAAACTATTCTGTGGTAAAATTTCTCATTCGGTACTCTTGTCTAAAGATGGTAACATTGCTGTTACCGAAACGTCACACACTATTTATTTTTTTGGATTTGGTCTTATTACCTTGTGTTGTCAAGATTCTGTTAGAAGAGAGAGTTCTCTTCTTCTTTCTTATCTCCACACTGGGTGAAGTAGAATGCGTCTGCCTTTGTCATTAAGACTGGGAGCCCTACTCAGTGGCAGGCCGACTTAGCTCCAAAAGAAATGGCCACCTCTGACATGAGGAACAGACGCCATGTGCAGCCGCTCCTAACATGGAGTACAAACGCTGCTCATCCTGTATCCCTGGATTAGGAGCCCTAACAGGGTACTATCAGCCGGGCCAGCTGAGCCTAGGTTTTTTAGTGAGCTTGTTACTGCTCCCCCTCCTCCTTTTTTATCCGGGCTTTGGACCAGCAAAGGCGGAGTTGGTGGTCGGAGAAGTGAGAGTTGCTAACAACCAGTGATGTGTGGCAGGTACGACAGCAATCCACCCACTTCAGAATCCAGTGATGAAGAGGGGGGAGGAGGAGAGGAGAAGAAGAAAAAGAAGAGTCCTCGACACAGTGACAAAGGTTCATCTGATGGTGGCAGTGGTGACGGCTCAGATGAAGAGAAACCCAAGAAGAAGCCAAAGGAACCAAAGAAGTCCAAGTCAGCCAAGACTGTGGTAAGTACCATGTAAACAACCAATCCCCCCCAACATAGCTTCTAACCAGGAGAATTCAACAACAACAAAAATCTTTATTAAGACCTTTTAGTCTTATACACATTCTACAAGCAGAAATGTAGGATACATGCAGGAAAAAAGTTGTTGTTGTTGTTGTTTCTTATCCCCTTGTGTAAAGATTACACGAATTCCATGAGTTTATGATCTCATGGAATGGGGTATAGGGGTGCAGCTTTCGTTGATCATGGCACCATGTTCCACTTTGGTGAAAGTCTGACTTTGTCTGTAGTTTGAGGCTGTTCATAATATGGAAGCCTTTGCTGCCGACTCTAACATGAGTACAGACACAGCTCCTCTGTATCCCTGGAGTGGGACCATTGCTGAGGTCCATCAACCGGGTCAGTTGAACTCAGGATTTTTAAAGAGGAAAAAAGTAATAATACCTTAATGGTATTGACCTCTATTGATATAACCTGTATTGACTCATTCATTGATGAGCTCTACTCATCCCCGACAGACACCATCAACAAGCTTTACAAGCTTGACACCCTGATATGATTGAGTGGAGATAAGAAAGAAGATGAAGATACCTTAATGGTAATATGATATTTATATACAAGAAAAATTTATATAAAGACAATCAAGCTAATAGTAGATTAGTCTGGGTAAATTGGAGGAAGAGAAATTTATTATACATGGATTCACCGCAAATGAATACCCAGGAGTATTCAATGATTTCTTCTAGAAGAGAGCTTACTTTAAAACCTCTCTGCCATGTAACATTCCTTCTCACCACTGGGACATTGGAAGCTGTTGCATATGTACAATGTATGTAGATGAGACTTAGGTCTGTGTAGTTGTGAAACAATATTCTTTGTGGAGACCAGGTGATTGAAATAAACATTTGAATATAGAAAGTAGACCATAGAGAATAACAGAATCTGTAAATGGATAAGGCACAATTTGGATTATAGATTATAAACACAAGGTAATAAGACCAAATCCAAATAAATAATGTGTGACATTTCGGTAACAGCGTTGTTACCATCTTCTGACAAAAGTACTGAATGTATATATTGAATGAATAGATTCAGTACTTTTGTCTGAAGATGGTAACAACGCTGTTACCCAAACGTCACACACTATTTATTTATTTGGATTTGGTCTTATTACCTTGTGTTTAGAATCTGTAAATAAGACAGATAGCATCACAACAATGGGTAGATAATTTTTCCCTAAAGGCACTTGGTTCAATTATTATTATTTTTTTTTTTGCTTATTCCTAGTACATGAGGTACAGGCCATGATAATCATGGTGGGTAGAAGAAGGCAACTGCTTTTACTCGTAAGTGCACCACATATCTACACATGTGAAAAGCAGTTTGACTTTGCACTTACAAGTGTGCCAGAGCCCCGTTTGGTTACTTGCACTCGCTGGTGGAGTTGGACTTTTGCAAAAAACGGGGGCCATTGGAGCATTTTTTTTTTTTTGGTTCAATTGTACTTCACATAACCTCTTTTTTTTTTTTTTTTAACGTATTCCAAAAATATGCATTATACAAATCATGATAATCATGGTGGGTAGTTAGTGATTGCTTTTACTGTATATTCACCTATGTACAAATGTTACTGCTCTTCTTGCCCCTTTCTCATCCAGACTTAGCAATGATGCAGTTCAATTACTCTTGAAGGGGGACTTAGGGAGGAGAGGGGTTGATCACTATATAATATATGTTGTTACCTCTGTGTGATGTGCAGAAGGAACCAGGCATGAGGAAGCAGCGCAAGAAGAAGAAGGAGAGAGATGCTAACAAGCCCAAGAGGCCGCCCTCAGCTTACTTCTTGTTCTTGTCTGACAAGAGGGAACAGATCAAGAGAGACAACCCGGGAATCTCCATCACAGAGATCACCAAGAAGGCAGGGGAGATGTGGAAGAATGAGTCGGACAAGTCGGTGAGTAGAGCCTGGCTGATGGCAGGGGAGATGTGACAACGGGTGGTGGGACAGAAATGGGACGAGGAGGCCCGGATAAAGAAGACAGAATATGCCAAGGCCATGGCGGATTATTTGGCTTCAGGCGGCGGGTGAGCTTTGTCTTTGTTATCATTAGTATCATGTTGTTTCTTATCTCCTTGTGTAAAGATTACACGAATTCCATGAGTTCATGCTCCTCGAGCTGATCTCATGGAATGGGGTGTAGGGGTGCAGCTTTCATTGATCATGGCACCATGATCCAGGCACATTTTGGTGAAAGTCTGACTTTGCCTGTAATTTGAGGCCATTCCTAACATGGAAGCAGATGCCTAACATGAGTACAAACGCAGCTTCTCCATATCCCTGGAGTGGGACCTTTGCTGAAGTCTATCAAATGGGTCAGTTGAAGTCAGGATTTTTAAAGAGGTCTTTCTCCTCTTCTAACAATGCTGCTGTTGGTCCGCGACTGCTTATTGGTCAGAGTTATTCTGCTTATTTCGCAGCTGGTCTTCATATCTGAAGGTTATTTCCCTATCCGCCACATGAAGACGTGCCCTGTAGCAGTTAGCTCTGCCGAGGGAGATTAGTATTATGGGCAAGACACCAGTATCATGATCTGTATTACAGTAGAACAACCTCCATTAGAGGACACTCACGCTAGAGGACATCTCTCTATAAAGAACAGTTTTCATCACCAATACAGTAGAACAACCTCCATTAGAGGACACCTCTCTATAAAGAACAGTTTTATCACCAATACAGTAGAACAACCTCCATTAGAGGACATTCACGCTAGAGGACACCTCTCTATAAAGAACAGTTTTCATCACCAATACAGTAGAACAACCTCCATTAGAGGACACTCACGCTAGAGGACACCTCTCTATAAAGAACAGTTTTCATCACCAATACAGTAGAACAACCTCCATTAGAGGACACTCACGCTAGAGGACATCTCTCTACAAAGAACCGTTTTCATCACCAATACAGTAGAACAACCTCCATTAAAGTACACCTCTCTATAAAGGACAATTTTCAATGTCAAAATCACCATTTTTACAATTTAGCAACTCTCCCTAGAGGACACTTTGACTCTGCAATTAGGTCTTTTTTACAAGGAGGTGCGCAGTAAACGACAGCCTCTACCCTCATGTAAACAAAGGTGCACACGGACCGGAAAGGGTTAACCTAACTGAACTCCTCCATTACTCCAAAAGCAAATAGCAATGTTTAATTCTGGAAGCCCTTCATATAACCAACAGCCACCAATCTATCAATAGCTGCCTTGAACTACCTGATATTTATGACAGCCTAACTCCTGTAAATTAAAGCATAATTTGTAGCATTTTTATATTTGAAAGTAATCACATTTTTCACTTTTTTAAACTTTTTTTTTCCTTCTTCTTTCTTATCTCAAAGCCATGATAATCATGGTGGGTAGTTAGCGACTGCTTTTACTGTAAGCACACCCCATGTCTACACATGTGAAAAGCAGTTCAACTTTGCACTTACAGATGTGCCAGAGCCCCGTTTGGTTACTTGCACTCGCTGGTGAGGTTGGACTTTTGCAAGAATCGGGGGACATTGGAGCATTTTTTTTTTTTTAACAGAAAAAGTGTCCAATGCGGGAATCGAACCCGGGTCGTAGTGGTCGAAAACCAAACGGTTTAACCAGCCTTCCACTGACCCCCCTCGTTTTTTCCATTTTGTGGCGGTTGAAGGGCTCCAAGTCCTGAAAACTTTAATTAAATTATATGTTTTGCAAGACACACTTATCCCTGGATGAATTTTTTATCTCTGAAGATTGATCTATAAAAAAATAAGAGTCACCTCTCCTGTCAAAATAGATGCTAAAACTAATCATCGTCTAAGCTTCTCAAATTGCCAAAGCTGGTGTTTGTCCTCAACCCCAGTCCGCTATTTTGTGGAACAGTTCAATAGATTATGCTTATTTTAGTGTATTTTGATGGAAGAGGCCACCTTTATATATATATTGTGCATTTTGTTGTTTCTTATTCCCTTGTGTAAAGATGAATCCATGCTGTTCGAACTCTTTAATGATAAGTAGTGGCCTCTCCCAAAGGTCCTGTTTAGTACATCTAATGTAAGACAAAATGTGTTCTGGAGCTGCAGGTGCCAAGTTACATTTTGGCCGAGTGAGGTAGATTTTGTGTTGTTGTAGATACAATTAAACCTGTCTATAGCGCCCCCTCTAAATAGCGCCTTCCTCTCTATAGTGCCCGATTTTAAAAACTAAAATGTAAATATTTTACATTAAAAGTGACCTGTCTATATTTTGGTGAGTCCCAAGAGGGTTGCTATAGGTAGGTTTAACTGTATATAAAGCAAGGGTTCACCAACTAGTCTTCTTCTTCTTTCTTATCTCCACTCAATCATATTAAGGTATCAAGTTGTGACCCTTGATGGTGTCTGTTTGACAACCATCATGATTGGGTGAAGTAGAATGCGTCTCCCTTTGTCATTAAGACTGGGAGCACTACACAGTGGCAGGCCGACTTAGCTCCAAAAGAAATGGCCGCCTCTAACATGAGGAACAGACGCCATGTGCCGCTGTTCCTAACATGGAGTACAAATGCTGCTCATTCTGTATCCCTGGATCAGGAGCCCTTACAGGGTACTAACAGCTGGGCCAGCTGAGGTTTTTTACCGAGCTTGTTACTGCTCCCCCTCTTCCTTTTTCATCTGGGCTTGTGACCGGCAAAGGCAGAGTTTACATTAAAAGTGACCTGTCTATAGCACCTTATTTTGGTGAGTCCCAAGAGGGGGACAGGTTTAACTGTATATAAAGCAAGGGTTCACCAACCAGAGGTGTGCAGCATCAAGCAAGAGAAGGACAGCGGGGATGAGGAGGATACCAAGAAGAAGAGAAGTGTCAAGAAAAAGAAAGAGAGCAGTCCCAAGAAGAGAGCAGAAGGGGAGGACTCAGCCTTCAAGAGCAAGGAGTACATTAGTAGCTCTGCTTCTCTCAGCAGTAGTGATGAGGACAGCAAGCCACTTAAAGTCAAATCTGTGAGTACCTCTCTACATTTACCTATACACAATTTGGATTATAAACACAAGGTAATAAGACCATGTGGTATTATAGTAAATGACCACAAACACGATTCGCCAATAAATAACTAGTTTAACACAAAGCAATAATGCGCTATCTATACATATAAAATGAAAGGATTTAAAAGCACGAATGTTTCTTTTATACATAATACAAACTTCTACTGCCCTTACTGCGATGAAAAAATATATTGGGAGGGCTTGGCTCATCAGTGGTGAACCCTCCCAGCGGTTTCGCCATTTTAATCCACCAGACCGCTAGACCGTATATAAGCAGAATCGTCCAATACAGTATTAGAGCTCTCTGGTGGATTAAAATGGCGAAACCGCTGGGAGGGTTCACCACTGATGAGCCAAGCCCTCCCAATATATTTTTTCATCACAGTAAGGACAGTAGAAGTTTGTATTATGTATAAAAGAAACATTCGTGCTTTTAAATCCTTTCATTTTATAAATAACTAGTTTATTAAATTTTTAGTCAAAGTACATATTCTTTTGAAATATAAGGAAGTGGGTAGTTAAGAGAAAAATTCATTAAATTAAGAACTAAATATAGTTTTAGGAACAGAAAAATATAAACATAAAAAGGTTTGGGAATAAATAAACATAATATCCAATTAGCTAAGGTTTGTCTTAACAGTGCCATCTATGTACAGCTTTAGAAAATATTATCCTACAACCAAATCCAAATAAATAGTGTGTGACGTTTCATTAACAGCGTTGTTACCATCTTCAGACAAAAGTACTGAATGAGAAATTTTACCACTGCGTGTTTTAAATAGTTACTAGTAAAGAGTGTTTTTCCACTTTTAATTCTAAGAATAATATTCTGTGTTTCTCAGAAAGTTATCTTCTTATCTGTTATCTTGTTTACACACTTGATAACAGTCTTCTTCTTTCTTATCTTCACTCAATCATATTAAGGTATCAAGCATGTAGAGCCTTGACAACCATCATGACTGGGTGAAGTATAATGCGTCTGCCTTTGTCATTAAGACTGGGAGCATTACTCAGTGGCAGGCCGACTTAGCTCCAAAAGAAATGGCCGCCTCTGACATGAGGAACAGACGCCATGTGCAGCCGCTCCTAACATGGAGTACAAACGCTGCTCATCCTGTATCCCTGGATTAGGAGCCCTTACAGGGTACTATCAGCCGGGCCAGCTGAACCCAAGTTTTTTAGCGAGCTTGTTACTGCTCCCCTTCCTCCTTTTTCATCCGGGCTTGGGACAGGCAAAGGCAGAGTTCTTGATAACAGTAACTATTTAAAACATGCTGTGGTAAAATTTCTCATTAAGTACTTTTGTCTGAAGATGGTAACAACGCTGTTACAGAAACGTCACACACTATTTATTTGGATTTGATCTTATTACCTTACATTTACTTATACTATCTCTCTACACATTTGCAACATAAAGTTGAGGGAAGATGATATTCCTGTACCTAAAGAAGCATCTTTAATTGTCTTCTTCTTCTTTCTTATCTCCACTCAATCACACTAGGGTATCAAGCTTGTAAAGCTTGTTGATGGTGTCTGCCGGGGAAGAGTAGAGCTCATCAATGGATGACTCAATACAGTCAATAATATGTCTTGAGGTTGCAGGTTGACACTTAGTACATAGTGGGAAAACCCTGCAACCATTCTGTCATTGTCCGTAGATGACTTTCCAGAATGGTGTAATTGTACATCAGAAAGATGCACTGTAAATTACCCCAGTAAAAACTTTACTAGTGATGATAAAGCCACAACACCAGTTTTGTCAAATTTCAAACAAAAAGACAACAACCTATATACCATGGTTTTGGGCTATGGCCCTCATCAGTACAGGGGCGGCTTTGATTTCATAACATCCTATGTCGAATTTACCAAACAGGTGTTTAAGGTTTTTTTACTAGGGTGATGTACAGTGCATCGTTGTGATACATAAAGGGAGATGTGCCATTAGGTGTATACTTGAATATGTATATGTCATAATTTATATAATGCCCAAAATGTATAATTTATTTTTACCATAATTATTATGTTAAAATGTAAATACAAATTCATCCATGTATAAATCTGGGAACCAGCGCGCGCGGGCGAAGGCTACGCCTCTGCCGTGTGGCGCACGCTCACGAGTGTCGAACAAGTTCTTTTTTGACGCATACATGCACAACGGTCGCGCCCTTCCATTCGACCACGACAGCTACAACATATATATATCGCCACGTGGAAAATTAAGAAAGACAAACATTTCAGAATGAGACAGCAATTTATTTCAGGCAAGAACAAACTATGAAGGATAAACAAAAGGAATGAGGGAAGTTTATAGAGTAAATATCGAAATTGATAATATGTTATTTAAATAAAAAAATACTTCGCTACAATATATATATATATATGGCTTCTTGATATATTGTTCTTTAAAGATTGTCCAAGTAGATTGGTTCACATTGGTGGAATTTGTAAGTCCTTTAGCTTTGTAATTCCAATTGCTATCTATCAATAAAATGTGTAAGAATGATTTTTGGCAATAAATATATAGGGGTTTCTTATGATACATATAATCAAATATTATCTCTACTGTCTTTACTTCAAAAGTGATCTCCATAAAGGACACTCTAGTTCTGCAATTAGGTGTGTGGTACAACACATCAAGATGAAGTATGTGTGAGAAACTGGCTAAGAACATGTTGTCACTCCCTGTTGTAGCCAATGTAGTTGTTGTTTCTTTATCCCCTTGTGTAAAGATTACACGAATTCCATGAGTTCAAGCAGCGGCCTCTCCCAAAGGTCCTGTTTAGTACATCTAATGCAAGCCAAAATGTGTTCTGGAACTACAGGTGCCAAGCTACATTTTGGGCAAGTGAGGTAGATTTTGTTGTTATTTTCTATCTTCAATGGCTCGAGATGGCCTGTTCTAAATCTTGTTAGTGTTGTTTGATGCTGTCTGAGGTTCATAGCTCCTCCTGGGTCCAGCTGTGCTTAGGTTCTGTTGTTGTTTCTTATCCCCTTGTGTAAAACTTACATGAGTTCATGCTCCTACAGCTGTTTTATGATAAGCAGCTGCCTCTTCCAAAGGTCCTGTTTAGTATATGTAATGTAAGCTAAATTTTGGGACAAGTGGAGTAGATTTTGTTATCATTTTCTATCATCTTTAATGGCTTGAGATGCCCTGTTCTAAATCTTGTTAGTGTTGTTTGATGCTGTCTGAGGTTCACTCCACTGTACTAGATGTGCTTAGGTGGGATCCTCCAGTTTTTGTTAGTCAATGTAGTAGTGTGAGGTATACTTTGACAACTTTTTTTTTTATTTATCCCTAGTACACGTGGTACAGGCCATGATAATCATGGTGAGTAGAAGGCGGCGACTGCTTTTACTGTATGTGCACCACATGTCTACACATGTGATAAGCAGTTCGACTTTGCACTTATAAATTTAAAAAAAAAAACATTAAAGACTAAGTTAGCTGAAGAAGGGCTTGCCCGAAAGCTTCCTTTAATCGCGTTAATAAAAAGAGTTGCGGTGATATATGATCTCCTCTTTCTAAATTGTAGAAATCCGCAATCCGTTTACCATGAATTAAAGACTTACTTTAACACAAGTGGATGGTGCAGGAACAAATGGAAGTGGATTCACCCCCAGCATCAGACCAAAACATGTCGGAGGACGACTGAGCACCTCCCTTCTACACTGTACATTCCTCACTCCTGTTCTCTCTTTTTGTCTAATAAACTGATGGTTTTGATATTTTGATGGTTCTGATTGGCTTTGTTTATATCTTTCTATATAGTGTCTTCTTCCATGTTGTGCATAACAGGTACTTGGTTATAACATACACTCATGGACAAAACTTTAGGAACGATTTTTATTCTTTTGTCTCATGATGGTAACAACATTGTTTGGTGCCATGATCAACGAAAGCTGCACCCCTACACCCCATTCCATGAGATCATGGAATTCATGTAAAGGGGATAAGAAACAACAACAACACAACGTTGTTACCAAAACATCACACTATTAATTTATTTTGATTTGGTCTTATTACCTTGTAACTTAAACTTAATCTTTATTCAAAATTGTGCTTTATCAAAAACTTGAGAAAGTTGTACCTTTTAGCATGTATATCGGGATTCAATCAATAACTCTGAAAGATATTAGTGACCTTTATTAAAGACACATGAGATAACCAAGTGTGACAAAAATGACTCTCTCCAAAAAAAATAGATAACTGGCAACATCAAAGACTTTCCACTTCCTTGAATAATTCTACAGTCCCAAGTGATGTTGTTATAACACATGGTTCAAATTTATTTCTAAAATAGAACACACTTTAA
The DNA here is from genome assembly GCA_030710605.1 of Cordylochernes scorpioides. NCBI lineage: Eukaryota > Metazoa > Arthropoda > Arachnida > Pseudoscorpiones > Chernetidae > Cordylochernes > Cordylochernes scorpioides. The sequence continues at coordinate 7,076,393 of CP092873.1, forward strand.
GCCAAATAACTAAACTAAAGCAGGTTGAGAGAACCCTTTCTATTCATACAGTGAAACTGATTCTACTTTTCTATCTCGATTGAAAAGGCTTATTGGTTATTTGATTAATTTTGATCACTTTTTTATAGCAAAGGACAGTTTTCATTTGAGAAATTACCATTTTTACTATTTAGTAACTCTCCGGTTAGAGGACACCTCTCCCTAAAGGACACTTTGGCTCTGCAAATATGTGTCCTTTACAGGGAGAATCTACTGTATTTATAAATCATATTTATTTCTATATTCTATTATATAATGATTAGATAATATAATATTGCTCTCTATAAAAGTACTGGAGGGTTTTGAGAAATGCCATTCAGTTTCAATCCCAATGAAAGACAAACCCATATTTGTACCTCCCAATGTGAGTACAACTCCGGTAGAGAGGACAGGCAACATCCTCTTCTTCTTCTTCTTTCTTATCTCCACTCAATCACACTAAGGTATCAAGCTTGTTAAGCTTGAGATTTTTGATGGTGTCTGCCGGGGAAGAGTAGAGCTCATTAATGGATGAGTCAATACAGTCAATAATATGTCTTGGGGTTGCTGGTTAACACTTAGTACATAGTGGGAAAACCCTGCAACCATTCTGGAAAGTCATTGTCCGTAGATGACCAGATTTAAGTCTGGAAATCAAAGACTGTTGTTCTCTTGGGAGGACAGAACCGGTGCTTGTCCCTCCTGCTCTGTACCTAATGGTACATCCTAATGGTATTTCTAACACATAAAGGGACTGAATGAAAGCCAAGGATAAGCATTCAACTTCATTCTTGTAATAAAGGACACTCACAGAAGGGAACAGCACCGGTTCTGTCCTCCCAAGAGAACAGCAGTCCTCGATTTCCAGACTTAAGTCTGGTCATCTTCAGACAATAACTTTCCAGAATGGTTGCAAGGTTTTCCCACTATGTTGTTGTTGTTTCTTATCCCCTTGTGTAAATATTACACGAATTCCATGAGTTCATGCTCCTCGAGCTGTTTTATGATGAGCAGCGGCCTCTCCCAAAGGTCCTGTTTAGTGCATCAAATGCAAGCCAAAATGTGTTCTGGAGCTGCAGGTGCCAAGCTACATTTTGGGCATGTGGGGTAGATTTTGTTATTATTTTCTATCTTCAATGGCTTGAGATGACCTGTTCTAAATCTTGTTAGTGTTGTTTGATGCTGTCTGATGTTCAGAGCTCCTCCTGGGTTCACTCCACTGTACCAACTGTGCTTAGGTGTTTCCCACTATGTGCTAAGTGTCAACCTACAACCCACATTATTGACTGTATTGACTCATCCATTGATGAGCTCTACTCATCCCCAGCAGACACCATCAACAAGCTCTACAAGCTTGATACCCTGATATGATTGAGTGAATATAAGAAAAGACAGACACTCTCCTGTCCTTGGAAAGAGAAATTGCCCCCAAAAGGCAGAAGAGCCAAGTTTATTTGGCCAAAGGCAAAGATGGAAGATGACATTAGCAAACCATATCTACATAAAGCACTGCTAAGAACTCCAATGAGCTGGCTGGAAGTGGTCAAGTAAGCTGCTAGAAAGTCACTAGATGAGAGTGATGGTCATTAACAGATCAAATTGGATAATATTTGTCACCATAGTGTCACCAAAAGTCAAACTCAAATTGGACACTAAAAATTGACAATATATTATTATAGCGAATGACCCGGGCAACGCCCGTGTTTTACCCGACTGTAGATGTTACAACGGTGATCCTTAGGTCGCTGGTTCAAATCCAGCTCGAGGGAGCCGGCGAGTACGTGACCTCCCTGTGCGTGCGCATCCGTGACAGAGGCCGATGAGGAAAGACGGTCGTGACTATATATATAATATAATATATGTATGAGTACATTTTGTGTGTAGAAATAGGATTAGTTGACTTTATAAGGTAAACTTATTCATACAGTTTGTATCCCTCGATAGCTCAGTTGGCAGAGTGGAGGACTGTAGATGTTACAATGGTGATCCTTAGGTCGCTGGTTCAAATCTGGCTCGAGGGAGTTTTTTTTTTTTATTGGCTGCTGGCGAGCACGTGACCCTTTGTGCGCGCGCATCCGTGACAGAGGCCGATGAGGAAAGACGGTCGTGACTATATATAGGGATTATAATAAATTCAGCCTAAATGGTGTCCCCACCCATTCCTCTGCTCTTTGTTTAAATATGTTCAAATTTCTTTGTTTCATGTGCAACTGGTTTATGCTCTAGTTTGTGTTGTTGTTTCTTATCCCATTGTGCAAAGATTACATAAATTCACACAAAGAATACACAAATGGGGTCCCAAGCCTGGATGAAAAAGGAGGAGGGGGAGCAGTAACAAGCTCACTAATAAACCTGGGCTCAGCTGGCCCGGCTGATAGTACCCTGTAAGGTCTCCTGATCCAGGTATACAGGATGAGCAGCATTTGTACTCCATGTTAGGAGCGGCTGTACATTGCGTCTGTTCCTCATGTCAGAGGCGGCCATTTCTTTTGGAGCTAAGTCGGTCTGCCACTGAGTAGTGCTCCCAGTCTTAATGACAAAGGTAGACACATTCTACTTCTCACTCAGTCATATTATAGACACCATCTACAAGCTTGACACCTTAATATGATTGAGTGGAGATAAGAAAGAAAAAGAAGACTATAATATATTCAGCCTAAATGTTATATGGTGTCCTCACTTATCCTCCCTACTCTTGGTTTAAATATATTCAAATTTCTTTGTTGCATGTGCAACTGACTTATTCTATAGTTGTTGTTGTATCGTATCCCCTTGTGCAAAGATTACACAAATTCCATGAGTTCCTTCTCTTCTAGCTGATCTGATAGAATGGGGTGTATGGGTGCAGCTTTCGTTAATCATGGCATCATGATCCAGGCATACTTTGGTGAAAGTCTGACTTTGCCTGTAGTTTGAGGCCATTCCTAACATAGAAGCAGATGCCTTTACTGCCAACTCTAACATGAGTACAGACTCCTCCGTATCTTTGGAGAGGAATCCTTGCTGAGGTCTATCAACTGGGTCAGTTGAACTCAGGATTTTTAAAGAGGTCTTTCTCCAAGGCATATTATTGACTGTATTGACTCATCCATTGATGAGTTATACTCTTCCCCGGCAGACACCATCAAAAGTCTCAAGCTTTACAAGCTTGATACCTTAGTGTGATTTAGTGGAGATAAGAAAGAAGAAGAAAGAGGTCTTTCTCCTCTTTCTAACAATGATCCTGTTGATGTGGAGATTGAGTGGAGATAAGAAAGAAGAAAGAGGTCTTTCTAACAATGATCCTGTTGATGTGGAGATTGAGTGGAGATAAGAAAGAAGAAAGAGGTCTTTCTAACAATGATCCTGTTGATGTGGAGATTGAGTGGAGATAAGAAAGAAGAAAGAGGTCTTTCTCCTCTTTCTAACAATGATCCTGTTGATGTGGAGATTGAGTGGAGATAAGAAAGAAGAAAGAGGTCTTTCTAACAATGATCCTGTTGATGTGGAGATTGAGTGGAGATAAGAAAGAAGAAAGAGGTCTTTCTCCTCTTTCTAACAATGTTCCTGTTGATGTGGAGATTGAGTGGAGATAAGAAAGAAGAAAGAGGTCTTTCTAACAATGATCCTGTTGATGTGGAGATTGAGTGGAGATAAGAAAGAAGAAAGAGGTCTTTCTCCTCTTTCTAATAATGATCCTGTTGATGTGGAGATTGAGTGGAGATAAGAAAGAAGAAAGAGGTCTTTCTCCTCTTTCTAACAATGATCCTGTTGATGTGGAGATTGAGTGGAGATAAGAAAGAAGAAAGAGGTCTTTCTCCTATTTCTAACAATGATCCTGTTGATGTGGAGATTGAGTGGAGATAAGAAAGAGGTCTTTCTCCTCTTTCTAAAAATGTACCTGTTGATGTGGAGATTGAGTGGAGATAAGAAAGAAGAAAGAGGTCTTTCTCCTCTTTCTAACAATGATACTGTTGATGACTGCTTATTTGTCAGTTATTGTGCTTGCTTCGCAGCTAGCCTATCATTCCCCTATTCACCACGTGGGGATGCACCCTGTAGCAGTCAGCTCTGCAGAGGGTTATACTCTAGTATATCAGCTGAACTAACACCATGATGAGAGCTAAAGACCAGAAATATTTCAATATACATGGTGTTGGATCCTATAGTTAATAATTTCCTTAAATTCAATTTTATATATGAAAATTAAGCCAAAATATTCTAAATTCAATTGTACAATATAAATCTTTAATATGTAAATTTTAAAGCAATCAGTATGTATGCAAATTTCTAGTTTGGTTAATTAATAGTTTTACTTTTCTCTCTCTCTCTATTTGGTTAATTAATAGTTTTTTTTTCTCTCTCTCTCTCTACCACTAGTATCAAAATCTAAGTAAAATTCATGTATTCTAAATTCATGTGGTAGCTACTCATAACTCTAAAACCAAAGACAATAAAATAATTCAAGACAAGTGGCAAAGTGCTTCTTAGTATCTTTTACTGAACATTCAAGCCACGAACAGTATGGTCCCTCATCGAGCCGGATACTTTAAAAAATTAAGGTAAGCCATTTGAAAACTTAGAATTCTTAAATAAAGTCATGCCCAAATCTGAAGTTAAAATTCGGCACAAATTCAACTTTATTATTCAGGAAATAAAGGATCTGGAATCAGAGAAAAAAGCTATTGTAGAATCCAAAAACATACATGGATTAAAGCTATTCCAACAAGAAGTTAATGAAAGGAAAATTAGCCTAAATCAAGTTATCAATACATTATTAGAATCAGAGTTAGATGATACACAATATGACGATTATTCAAAGGCCAAGAAGGATATTTTTAATATGTTGGTGTCTATTGAAGAGGCTTTATCTTTGATTGAAACCAAAGAAAATACTCATAGTGATAAACAACTGCCCGAATCCAATGTTAATTTACCTAAGATAAATTTACCCATTTTCAATGGTGATTCAGCCAATTGGCTTAGTTTTAGAGAAATATTTAACTCCACCATTAATTCAAATCAAACACTAACTGAAATACAAAAATTTCAATATCTAAATGCATCTGTTAAGGGTCCTGCGGAAAAGTTGATTCGGGGTTTTCCCATTTCTGACAAAAACTACCAGCAAGCATGGGATACCTTATGCAATAGATTTAATAACAGAAGAGAATTGGCTTTTTCACAAATCAACAAAATATTCTCCATAAGGCCATTAAAATCTATTTCGGCTGGTTCTCTCTATGAAATCCTTGATGTTTGCAATGAAGGCATTAGAAATCTCTCAGTGCTAGGACTTGAGAAAAGCACATTAACAGATCTAATCCTGATCAATTTTTTTGAAGAAAGAATTGGTGAAGCCCTCAGGAAAGAATGGGAATTAACCCTTCAAAATGAAGAATATCCAACATTTGAAAACTTTGTAAATTTTTTAGAAAAACATGCTAGAAGCCTGCAAGGTATGAGAATTCCTTTGTTCCAGGAACAAAAAACCTCTAGCAAAAATATGATGGCTCATGGCCTTTATGTCAACAAAGGTCAAAATTGTATTTTATGTCATCAAATTCATACTCTAAATGACTGCCATAGATTCATAAATCTTCCCTTGCCTAAAAAATGGGAATTAGTTAAAAAACATAAACTTTGTCAAAATTGCCTTAGAGCAAATCATGAGATATTCAAATGTCTCATCACATCAAGATGTAAAAACTGCAAGCAGAACCATCATACTCTTCTGCATCAATACAACTCTGAACCATCCATTTCACAACCAACAACCTCTCAAGAGATGTTGATTTCAACAAATACCATCTGTAATGCGATGCCTTTGGAAACGGAAACAAATATTCTACTGTCAACAGCCCTTATTAAAGTCAAGGCGAAGGATGGCTCATTTGTGCTATGTAGAGCATTAGTGGACAATGGGTCTCAAATAAGCCTAATTTCAGAACAATGTTGCCACAAGTTGGGACTTGAAAAAAGGAAAAATTCTTATACACTAAAAGGTGTAGGTGACATTGTTGTCAACAGGACAACATCGCAGGTTGAAATAGAGTTCACCCCACATCATAATGATCAATTATTTTCTGCCAGAGCATTTGTGGTTGGAAGGGTAACTGCAGACCTTCCAAACTTCCAAATTCAGTCAGCAGACTTTCCTCATTTAGAAAATTTGCTCTTGGCAGACCCAGAATTCTATGTCACCAAGCCCATAGACCTAATTTTGGGTGCAGATACCTTTGTAGAAATAATTCTAGGTCATAAACAGATTTAAAGCACCATCCTATAGCACTTAATACCAAGTTAGGTTGGCTTGTTTCTGGGAGAATCCATTCAAATATTAAGTCGAATACTTCGGTAATCAATCACTGTACCACTGAACTTGATTCCAGCATAAGAAAATTCTGGGAACTTGAAGATGTCCCAATTTCTAAGGCCCAGTTGGGTACAAAGAAGGCCTGTGAGATATTATTCAAGTCAAACCTCCAAAGAGACATTGAGGGCAGATATTCAGTCAATCTCCCTTTTAAATCAACACCCAATTTAGGTGATTCAAGATCTCAAGCATTGGAAAAAGGGCTACAGGAAAATCCAAGTATCTCTGAAGATAATTCAAGTAAATCTGAAGAAAATCTAAGTAGATCCGAAGATAATCCAAGTAAATCTGAAGAAATTCCAAGTAAATCTAAAAAGTCACGTATCTCCAAGTTAACTCCACAAATTACTTTTAAACAAAACCAATTACTTCCTTCTGAATCAAGTCAACCATCCACTCCAGAACAACCTCTCGCTTCTCAGTCAAGTGAACCACTCTCATCTAAGAAAGAAACTTCGATTATTCCTAAGATAAAGCCACCACCCTATTATAGGCGAAAACGTCAACTTCCTGCTGAGAGAACTTCATGGGATGAACCAATTGAATCAGATATAAAGTCAAATTGGAATAAATTCCAAACTCAACTATCGTGCCTAAAGGAAATCAAAATACCAAGATACCTGAACAGTTCATCTTCTGAAATAGAAGAATTACAACTACATGGATTTTGTGATGCATCCCTTAATGCTTATGCAGCAGTTTTTTACTTGAAAACTAGATTCAAAAATCAAAAGATCAAAATCAATCTGATAACCTCAAAAACTAAGGTTGCACCATTAAAGACCATTACAATTCCAAGACTTGAACTAAGTGCAGCATTGCTTTTGGCTCAACTGAATCAAGTCATTCTTGAATCATTTCCTTTTCAACCTGACAAAACCTTTTTGTGGACTGATTCACAAATCTGCATAGATTGGATAAGATCAGATGCCAGCAGATGGAAGGCCTTTGTTTCGAACAGAGTGTCGTCAATTCAAAATTTGACTCAAATCACTGATTGGTTCCATGTATCCAGTCAAGATAATCCAGCTGATTGCGCATCAAGAGGAATCATGCCTCAAGACTTGGTCAATCATAGAATTTGGTGGCGGGGTCCTATTTGGCTTCAAGAAAATAATGTTCGATATATTCCTTCTTCACCAACCCAAGTAAATCTCAATATCATTCAAGAAGTCGGTGAGGGTCAAGTGTTGGATCAAACAACCTTAATTCAAAATTCAGAAACTATGTTAAATCTAGAATTCATTGTAAGGTATTCCACAATGACCAAATTGATCCGAATCACAGCTTGGTGTTGGAGATTCTACTACAATTGCCTCCTCTTTGATCCAATTCGTCAGAAAGGACCTTTGACAACAAGAGAATTAACAAAGGCAATTCAAGTCTTAGTCAAATCAATTCAGCAAGTTGAATTCTGCACGGAAATAAAATTACTGAAGTCAAACAAGCAACTACCTCTGTCCAACAAGCTAACTTCTCTAAATCCCTTCTTAGACACTCAAGGACTTCTAAGAGTTGGAGGTAGACTCAAGTATTCCTATTTAAATGAAAATCAAAAATTCCCTCTCTTACAACCAAAATCCCCACGCCAGGAATCACTTATCAAAAATCTCTTAACTGAGAATGCCGACATTCCTGAGGCTATTGATGAGAATCAAGAAGATTCTTCAATTTTAGAAATCACTTTTGTCATTGAAGACGAAGAGTCTAACAAAGATATCGGGACTCCAAAGATTGAAATCTCCGAAGTTTCGGTTATTGATAAATCGGAAGGCAAATATTCGAAAGAACCAGTGGTCAGTGTAGAAGCTCTGGATAAGAAAGAACTGTGCCATGATGACTCAGCTCACCTCAATGTAGTTGAAGCTGATCTTAATCGACCTAAAGAGGCTACCAGTGGCATAATCAATGTTTATACAGAAGCTAATGAATCGTCAAGCAAAGAGAAAGCTGTATCTGTTGAAATTGTGGATACATCAACAAAGGATTATCTACAGAGCGGTGAAAAGGCTAAATTATCCCGCTGGAAACCCATCGATTCTCTATGCTTAGAAGACGTCAAGGAATCTGAAGACGACGATGAAAATTACAGTTCATCGGCATATATAGAATGGCCAGAAATCTTGAAGAAAGAAGTCTTAAGACTCGAAGCTTTAGAAAAGGCAGTCAATCTGGAAGATTTTGAGAAGGCGGCAGAAAGTCGACAACTCTCCAAAGAACATTTAGAGGAATCGACCGAACAAGGCTCATGCATAAAAGCTGAATCAAAACCTTGGGAAGATCCTATTGAATCCGACTTAGCAGCCGCAGAGTCTGATAATCCAGCAGCTCCCGAAAGAGAACTGGCCAACGAATCTGAAAATCTCATCCAAGATTCACCTCAATCGGATACTCAAAGATGGAAGCTGATTCCATTACCTTTCAAACAATGAGAATTGTAATCTTAGCTACATAGTCGGAATCAATTAGTCCAGCATCTATACTATTGGAACTCTTTTTTATTTTTATTTATTTTTTTTATTTTTTATTTTCTGGTCATCTCTTCCCAGCCGGGGGAGTATGTTGGATCCTATAGTTAATAATTTCCTTAAATTCAATTTTATATATGAAAATTAAGCCAAAATATTCTAAATTCAATTGTACAATATAAATCTTTAATATGTAAATTTTAAAGCAATCAGTATGTATGCAAATTTCTAGTTTGGTTAATTAATAGTTTTACTTTTCTCTCTCTCTCTATTTGGTTAATTAATAGTTTTTTTTTTTCTCTCTCTCTCTCTACCACTAGTATCAAAATCTAAGTAAAATTCATGTATTCTAAATTCATGTGGTAGCTACTCATAACTCTAAAACCAAAGACAATAAAATAATTCAAGACAAGTGGCAAAGTGCTTCTTAGTATCTTTTACTGAACATTCAAGCCACGAACACATGGTTATGGAGATGAATATAGACTATTTTTGATATAGTTTTTAAAACATTCAAGTCATTAGACAACTCCTCTTCTATTCTCTAAATATCTTCTTCTTTCTTATCTCCACTCAGTCATATCAGGGTATTAAGCTTGTAAAGTTGACAAACATCATGATTGGGTGAAGTAGAATGCGTCTGTCTTTGTCATTAAGACTGGGAGCACTACTCAGTGGCAGGCCGACTTAGCTTCAAAAGAAATGGCTGCCTCTGACATGAGGAACAGACGCCATGTGCAGCCGCTCCTAACATGGAGTACAGACTCATCCTGTATCCCTGGATTAGGAGCCCTTACAGAGTACTATCAGCTGGGCCAGCTGAGCCCTGGTTTTTTACTGAGCTTGTTGCTGCTCCCCCTCCTCCTTTTTATTCCGGACTTGGGACCGGCAAAGGCGGAGTTACCACCATCATGACTGGGTGAAGTAGAATGCATTTGCCTTTGTCATTAAGACTGGGAGCACTACTCAGTGGCAGGCCGACTTAGCTCCAACAGAACTGGTCGCCTCTAACATGAGGAACAGACGTCATGTGCAGTCGCTCCTAACATGGAGTACAGACTCATCCTGAATCCCTGGAGACCTTACAGGATACTATGATACTACATCAGCCGGGCCAGCTGAGTCCAGGTTTTTCAGCGAGCTTGCTACTGCCCCACTCCTCCTTTTTCATCCGGGCTTGGGACTGGCAAAGTTGGAGTGTTTACTCTCTCTCTCTCTCTCTCTCTCTCTCTGAATATAAACAAACCAACATATATGTAAATATAGTTAAACCTGTCTATAGCGCCCCCTCTAAATAGCGCCTTCCTCTCCATAGCGCCCGATTTTAAATACGTAGTACGATATGATTTACATTAAAAGAGTGACCTGTCTATAGCACCCTATTTTGATGAGTCCCAAGAGGGGGCGCTATAGACAGGCTTAACTGTATATATAGTTTATATTTATTCTGATAGATGGCTCTAGCCATACGTTCCTATCTTTCATCTCCACTTTCCCACATAACAAATATTTTCGCTAAAATAAGTTATAAATGGGGTTCTGCAGAAAAAGGTATTCATATAGAATGGAAAGAGTCGATCTTATGTACAAACTGAGCACTTGAATAAACGCAATCAAGCCTGAAGCTATTCTGGAATGTGGGATGAACCGACAGGCAGCAACCTGTATTTCCAGGGTCAAAACTGGCAGCCATACAAGACCACTCCTCTTCCAGGATGGTGTAAAGATCTTCCAACAAAGCACCATCTACAGGACCAAAGAGGCCTGACCAGACAACCTCTTGGAATGTATGGAAGCCTCAAGACAGGACTTGTATTCCAACCCTACCAGGATTGGGAATTTGATCAATGAAAATAGTCTACATGACCTTGTATAATTATACAATGGGATAATAAATAATAATAATAAATGCATTTGATAGAAAATGGTCATTTCATAAGCTAATATATAGACAGGGGACGCTACCATTCTTTGCCGAATTTTATCGTCAACGAACATAAGATAAATTAAAAGCCATTAGCACGCGCGCCATCTGTCTACAAGAAATTATACCATTTTGAAACATTTTTCTTTCATAAATAAAATATCTTCGCTAAGACACACACGATACCAAATATAAAAACGACGAGTTTCGCTATTCAAATTTTGTTATTAAATGTTTGAAAAATATATTTTATATAAAAATAAAACGGAAATATATGAAAAAATAGTACAAATATGATATTTTACTGGGATAAGGTTCATAAATTAATAAATAAAAAAAAGGTATCTCCTTGGAAATATGTGATTTAAACCAATTTTTCCCATCATCCATCTCTATTAACTCATTTTACTAATAAACTTTGTGGGAGATTTTTTATAACGGTAGCGTGGCCGAGCGGTCTAAGGCGCTGGTTTAAGGCACCAGTCCTCCTCGGAGGCGTGG
>CP092873.1:7087758-7111719 GCA_030710605.1 Cordylochernes scorpioides
GTCGCGGTGACGAAAGAATGTGACAGGGAATGACATGTCGCGACATAAAGATAGTAAATGTCAGCCGGATAAGATATCGTCAGTGGTAAGTATGGAGATTGGGAGGTAACAAGGTAATCCTTGGAAAATCCCATCTATCTACTTCATGGACTTTACAAAACACAGGGATTTAGTGGTGGAATGGAATAAACCGCCAATTTTCGATAGCCAAACCTAAGATCAAATCCCGCATTGGATACTTTTTTTTTTAAAGCTTTTATTTAACTTCCTTCCCATGTCTGTCTGTCCACACAAATCTGGCAATCGGTTTTTAATATACAGATAAGCCTGTCTATAGCGCCCCCTCTAAATAGCGCCTTCCTCTCTATAGCCCCCGATTTTAAATACGTAGTACGATGCGATTTACATTAAAAGTGACCTGTCTATAGCACTCCCTCTCTATAGCACCCTATTTTGGTGAGTCCCAGGAGGGAGTATAACTGTATATACAGTTAAACCTGTCTATAGCGCCCCCTCTAAATAGCGCCCGATTTTAAATACGTAGTACGATGCGATTATACATTAAAAGTGACCTTTCTATAGCACTCCCTCTCTATAGCACCCTATTTTGGTGAGTCCCAGGAGGGGAGTATAACTGTATATACAGTTAAACCTGTCTATAGCGCCCCCTCTAAATAGCGCCCGATTTTAAATACGTAGTACAATGCGATTTACATTAAAAGTGACCGTCTATAGCATCCCCTCTCTATAGCACCCTATTTTGGTGAGTCCCAAAAGGAGGCGCTATAGACAGGTTTAACTGTACTTTTAGAGAACATAGGAATCTGAAATTTAGTTATGAAGAAAATGCCTCAATGGTCCCCCGATTCTTTCAAAAGTACAAACATACCAGTGGATGTAAGTAAGGGCTCTTGGCACATTTGTAAACGGAAAAGACGAACTACCTTCTACATGTATAGACTTGTATTAAAAACAATTGCTGAATACTCACCATAACTTTACTACATAATAAATAGAAAGAACTTTCATCTACAATCGTGGACAAAACTTAAGGAAGTTGAACCTATCAGCATGTATATTGGAATTTAGACCATAACACTGAAAGATATTACAGTGACCTTTATTGAAGACACGCAAGATAACCAATATACACTCATGGACAAAACTTAAGGAAGTTGTACCTTTCAGCATTTATATCGGGATTCAGACAATAACTCTGAAAGATATTACAGTGACTTTTATTGAAGACACACGAGTTAACAAAGTATGAACAAAATTGACTCTGTATCCTACAATAAAATAGATGACCGAGGACATCAAAATATAAAACTTATTTTTGTCCATGAGTGTATATACATGTTATATTTTAAATTATATTTCATAGATTCAAATACTCTGTTAAATCGACCGCCAGAGGTCACGCTTCCTCTATAAAAACTCATTGTTGTTTTTTCCCGATGGCCGGCTCAAATATTTTGTACATTATGTAAATAAGTTTTTCATTATTTTATTCTTACGCCTTAAGCCAAGCAGTACTTTTATAAAATTATTTTTTATATTCCATAAGCTAAATTAAAACTATTTTTTGATATTTACTATTTTTAGTATATACTTTCAATATATTTTTCCACGACTGCATACCGGTACCATCGGACTAATACTAATGTATTCTCACTTTTTATTTATACAACAACAACAACAACAAAAAGCCTTTATTGAGGACCTCTCGTCCTATATAGGATTCGCCAGTTTACAGAGTAATTGAAGAGAAGATAACTAAGAATACAGAGAGAAACCTATATGTAGTAGGTATAGTTTAGTATTTTCTACACTGTGACTATATACAACAGCAGCAACAAGCCTTTTACTGGAATCAAAGTCCCATACAGGATTCGTCATTTTAATCCTGACAAATTATTTGCATGTAATTACATCAATTAGATTATGTATATAGCCTCCTCTTCTCTTCAGCCGTCTTCCAGAATTTGAACAACGCAAAAGCTCCAGCTCTGTTTCTCACCACCTCATTCAACAGGAGCTCCAAAGAGAGTCCCTCAAGGCCTATTTCACTGAGGAGCACTTCTCTTTCGTCTTTCAGCCCCATACATGAGAGTATATGGTTTTGTAGCCCCGGCTCCATTCTTGTCCCGCAAATGACCATCCGTCTGTTTTAAATATTCTGGGGCGATCATCAGCAAAGAGCACCGAGAGGATTCTCAGTCCGGCAATACACCGTTTGACCCGGAGCGGGAAATCGCTGGACAGATAGTGTTCCGGTAACGGAGTTGAGCAGATGTTTTTATAGTGGGGGTAAAGTCTTGAATTTATTATTCTTGTGTGATCCTTTTGCAGAGACTGGTCTATTGCAGTCCTGATTATGTAGGGAATTTCTCTTTGTAATGTTCTATAGTCTGTGCAGCAATTCAGCCATTGAAATCCGGTGTTGTTTAAAATATTAACTATACTTCCCGTGAAACCTATATATTTTTTTCGTTGCGTTTGAGATTTCCCACAGCTGTGACAAGCAGAGCAGCGGCAGTCTAGTTTCACCCATTCCCAGCATTCTCAACCAAAACTTTAAGGTAAGTTTCAAGACTGTAACGCTGAGTGACACTCTTCCCAATCTATCCTAAGCATGTATCCGGGGGTGTATCTTGGTAGATTTAGATATCTTCGCATAAATGAGTCCTGAATTTGATCAACAATTAATGTCATTTTATTCATAATATACATATATATAATCAATTTAAACTGACCCTTGACATTTTCTTCTCTACACCAAGAACAGAAGAAGTCCCCGTGGATGGCCAAAGACATTCCAGAATTTGGAGTAGAAGATTCCGGAAGCCAGAGGGAGGAAGATTCTGCCATTAGTTTTCTAGTGGAAAAAAAAAGGTTACAAATGATCTTTTGACGAGGAAACGGAAACTTCTGGGGTCATCTTGTCCGAGACTCCTAGAAATGTTGGGAAAATGTAGTTCTTAAAGATGTGGTTGACGCTTACAACATTGGTGGAAAATCCTCAAGAAATGGTTCAAAGTTGTTTTATCCTTTAGTCCAGTGTCGGGCAACCGGTGTGCCGTGGCACACTGGTGTGCCGCGAAGAATTCTAGGTGTGCCGCGAACATTTTTGTAGGTATTTAGAACTTTTGGTTAAATTTAAAAATAATGTTTCAAAAAATATTTTTTATAATTTTTATTCAATTTTAATATTTTTTTTCAAAAATTTTCATATAAAAATTGAAATTAAAAAAAAAGCAAATTTCATTTTATATAAAACTTGTTTTGGTATTATAATTACAACAGTTTGCATAATTTTATATTTCATATAACGTATGTACATAATCTTGACGTACATAACTGGCACGTGCCATTATTAAAAATAAAAATGCAAATAGGTACGTACCTATTTAAAATCATAAGTTAAAAAAAAAACAATCCGCGAAAACAACTTATTTAATAAAGTTGAATACATACTGCGGGAAAATACCTAATTTTTAAAATATGTCCAAACTTAACCGTCATTTACAATCTTTGTCACAGCTGTTTATTAATAGAGACTCAAAGCTACAAAGCTTAAAAAAAAGAAAACAAAAACAATTTATAAATTTATTTTAAAATTTATTCGGAGTTTTCGTCAAAGTATTGCTGTAGTAATTCTTCATTTTTTTTTTGCATGTTGTAAAACACACACACATTCACAGAATAAGTTTTGTACACCGTAAAATCTGTTGGTTAAAAAAGGAAAAAAATATTTTTGTTACGAAATTCTCACAGGTGCGCCGCGAAAAAAAGAAATTAAGCTTAGTGCGCCGCAACTCGAAAAAGGTTGCCCGACACTGCTTTAGTCACTAACAAATAGAGAATATAAATGATTACTAATTATCTGGAATTTTTTACAAATCTCTTTATTCGACAACGAATTCTTAAGAACTCTGATTTTTGTTAAGAAATATCTTCGCGAAGATTTAACAATTTAGCTGCATTTTAAAATTTCCTTTTTAGTTCTTGGGACAAACAATTTCATTATATTTAAAATATCAATCCTTAGTGTTATCATTATCCTTAGTACTCTCATACATGTTGTACAAACTTTGATAATCATGGTTGATAGTTGGATTGTACTACGTGTAGTAGGGATAAGCAAAATAAATACACCTGGGAGAATTCTGTGAAGGACATAGGTCCCCAATAACAAACTTTTTATTGTTGTTTTTAAGCATTCATTGAATTATGGTAGTTTTAATCACATTATATATGCCCTAGTCATATGGATGTGAAGGTCTAAGGAAAAACCTCCGCTTTATTTTTCTGACCAAAATCTTCAAAGAATTGGACCAAATTTTGGATTAGGGGGAGACATAGTATCCTATGGCTATAGAACGATTGAATTGGAAAAGCAAGATGGAAGTCCCACGCCAGTCTTGAGACTACTAATTCATCTCAAATAAAAATATACTCACATTCTTGTTAAAAGATTGAGTGTCGCTTGTGAAAGAGAAAGCTTGTATTTTCAATTTAAAAAAAAAAAAGAGAATTCCTTGTGAAAAAATATTTAATAATTTTAAAGCTTCTCTCTCTTTCACAATTTTACCTTAAATAATATCTGATATATATAGTTGTTTAATTATTTTGTATAATATTTCATTTATAAATTAATCTCATAATTTAATCTGTGAAAATAAAAAAATATTTGACTCGTGACCAAACAAACTGTAAATTTAAAATTACAAATTTAAAATGTGTTTTAAACTTTAATAACAAGCACAAAACAATATCTTCTAATACAATATAATACACTGCGGCTTGTGATTGTAAAACCACACTTGAAGTTACATCGCATGAGTTTCTTTTCAATGAAAAATAAAAATTTATTTCAAGGTGAAATATTGACTATTTCTAACCTTTTTGGATGAGGTATGAAAGGGTGATTATGAAGAGTAATGATGAACGGAAAAATAAAAGTGTCCAGGGATGGGAATATAAATTTTGATTTTTCAATGAAAAGAAACTCATGCGGTGTAACTTCAAGTGTTGTTTTACAATATCTTCTGTTTTTTCTTCCAAATAAAAGGTCATAGAGAACGGTCAATAGGATATGGTTCATAGAAAAGATGATCCAAGACTTATTCAAAGAGAAAGTAACAGGATTGTACCAATATTCAGCAACAATTCCACTAGCATCCAATGGATTAAGGCCAGGTACCGTAAATAAAGTAATTTATTACACATGACATCAGATTATGGTGACAGTAAGGGTCAGCGCTTCTTCCAAATTGATCTTCTTCTTTTTCCTTATTTCGAAATAATCTCAAATAAACCATAAACTATTTTGATTTGTTGTTTCAGAGGACGAGAATGGCATCTATAATCCTTGAGTGAAAATTTACTCTGTTACTTTATCTATCTTTTTGAGGAAAAAGGTAATAATTCAATAAACAGAAGGAACTTGGTAAGCCAAAATGAATCAAACACAGATCTCTATCTCAGGGAAAACTAATTCTGAAAATATTATCCAGCGTTTTTCTCATTGCGTTTCTCCATTTCGGTAAACAACAGGCACAAGTTGGGCTGACCAGAGGAGCAGAGGACCTGCTCGTCGCCTGGGAAAGAGGGCTAACCCGCTGGGGCACATCCCCCCCGCATGGTTATCTGTATTTTAGTTTTTTCATTATTTCCTTTTTTATGTAAATTATTGACAAGAAGTCAATAAAATTTGTTTCAATTGTCAATTGTAACACACACAACAGCTTTATTAAGACCACCGGTATTATACAGATTCACCACAGGAAGGAAGCATAGATGGAGCTCCTATACTCCAGGCAGCACAGAACCCAACAACAGCCTCCAGAGTCTTATACAGATTCACCACAGGAAGGAAGCATAGATAGACCTCCTATACTCCAGGCAGTACAAAACCCAACAACAGCCTCCAGGGTCTTATACAGATTCACCACAGGAAGGAAGCATAGATGGAGCTCCTATACTCAAGGCAGCACAGAACCCAACAACAGCCTCCAGGGTCTTATACAGATTCACCACAGGAAGGAAGCATAGATGGAGCTCCTATACTCCAGGGAGCACAGCACCCAACAACAGCCTCCAGGGTCTTATACAGATTCACCACAGGAAGGAAGCATAGATGGAGCTCCTATACTCCAGGGAGTACAGAACCCAACAACAGCCTCCAGGGTCTTATACAGATTCACCACAGGAAGGAAGCATAGATGGAGCTCCTATACTCCAGGCAGCACAGAACCCAACAACAGCCTCCAGGGTCTTATACAGATTCGCCACAGGAAGGAAGCATAGATGGAGCTCCTATACTCCAGGGAGCACAGCACCCAACAACAGCCTCCAGGGTCTTATACAGATTCGCCACAGGAAGGAAGCATAGATGGAGCTCCTATACTCCAGGGAGTACAGAACCCAACAACAGCCTCCAGGGTCTTATACAGATTCACCACAGGAAGGAAGCATAGATGGAGCTCCTATACTCCAGGCAGCACAGAACCCAACAACAGCCTCCAGATCCGACGCATGTCCAGTGGCCACACCGTGCATACGTCAAGGTTAGCAGCGTATCACTGAAAAGACGAGTGTGGAATCAGCCGCGTTCTAGTCTTCGCTTTCCTCATCCAAATGGACCACGATATTATTTTTTATTTTATCAAGATCGAAATATAAAAAGACAGAGATAATTCTGTTCACACTTGGTTATCTTGTGTGTCTTCAATAAAGATCCCTGTAATATCTTTCAGAGTTATTGTCTGAATCCAGATATACATGCTAAAAGGTATAACTTCCTTAAGTTTTGTCCATGAGTGTATATTGGTTATCTTGTGTGTCTTCAATAAAGATCCCTGTAATATCTTTCAGAGTTATTGTCTGAATCCTGATATACATGGTAAAAGGTACAACTTCCTTAAGTTTTGTCCATGAGTGTATATTGGTTATCTCGTGTGTCTACAATAAAGGTCACTGTAATATCTTTCAGAGTTATTGTCTGAATCCTGATATACATGCTAAAAGGTATAACTTCCTTAAGTTTTGTCTTATTAATGTGTATTATTGTTAAAGAAAATATTGATCGTAACCCTTTCTTGATCAATCAAGAAACGTTGTTGTTCCTTGTCAGAGTTAACAAACTTCACTTTAACATAAAAAAAAGATGTTCATATAGGTGGCTTAATGAATAAATAAAAGAAGTGTTTAAGATAACATGTTTTACCTATTATTCTGGGAATGAAGACTTACTTTAAGCTGATATGTATTCTGATAAACGGCGCTAGCCATCAGCAAAGTTCATTTACCCTATCAGAAGGTTTATTTTAAACTCGATATTTAGCTAAGAAAGTTGTTAGTCTGAACAAGTATTGAATTTAATGAAGAAATATTTTGATTATTCAATTTAATTTCAAGACAGTTAATGATCGATTCGAAAGGCGCACATTCCTTCACTGAGGTCAGAGTTCAGTCAGAATTCATCAAGTCCTGATTACTTTCCCATACTTTTTTTCACCAAAATCCAATAAGTTAACATAAGGAAACCCATGGTACGACGGATAGGTAGAAGGTTTAATGCTGATTGTACAGTAATATCACATGTCTTGGCATTTCCTCCTCCTTCAGTGCCTTCCTCTACTGAGGGTGGGCTACATGGTCTCTCCTATCTCCCTCCTTCAATGTCTTCCTCTACTGAGGGTGGGCCACATGGTCTCTCCATATCTCCCTCCTTCAATGCCTTCCTCTACTGAGGGTGGGCCACATGGTCTCTCCATATCTCCCTCCTTCAATGCCTTCCTCTACTGAGGGTGGGCCACATGTTCTCTCCATATCTCCCTCCTTCAATGTCTTCCTCTACTGAGGGTGGGCCACATGTTCTCTCCATATCTCCCTCCTTCAATGTCTTCCTCTACTGAGGGTGGGCCACATGGTCTCTCCATATCTCCCTCCTTCAATGTCTTCCTCTACTGAGGGTGGGCCACATGGTCTCTCCATATCTCCTTCCTTCAATGCCTTCCTCTACTGAGGGTGGGCCACATGGTCTCTCCATATCTCTCTCCTTCAGTGTCTTCCTCTACTGAGAGTGGGCCACATGGTGTCTCCATATCTCCCTCCTTCAATGTCTTCCTCTACTGAGGGTGGGCCACATGGTCTCTCCATATCTCCCTCCTTCAATGCCTTCCTCTACTGAGGGTGGGCCACATGTTCTCTCCATATCTCCCTCCTTCAATGCCTTCCTCTACTGAGGGTGGGCCACATGGTCTCTCCATATCTCCCTCCTTCAGTGCCTTCCTCTACTGAGGGTGGGCCACATGGTCTCTCCATATCTCCCTCCTTCAATGCCTTCCTCTACTGAGGGTGGGCCACATGGTCTCTCCATATCTCCCTCCTTCAATGCCTTCCTCTACTGAGGGTGGGCCACATGGTCTCTCCATATCTCCCTCCTTCAATGTCTTCCTCTACTGAGGGTGGGCCACATGGTCTCTCCATATCTCCCTCCTTCAATGCCTTCCTCTACTGAGGGTGGGCCACATGGTCTCTCCATATCTCCCTCCTTCAATGCCTTCCTCTACTGAGGGTGGGCCACATGGTCTCTCCATATCTCCCTCCTTCAATGCCTTCCTCTACTGAGGGTGGGCCACATGGTCTCTCCATATCTCCCTCCTTCAATGCCTTCCTCTACTGAGGGTGGGCCACATGGTCTCTCCATATCTCCCTCCTTCAATGCCTTCCTCTACTGAGGGTGGGCCACATGGTCTCTCCATATCTCCCTCCTTCAATGTCTTCCTCTACTGAGGGTGGGCCACATGGTCTCTCCATATCTCCCTCCTTCAATGCCTTCCTCTACTGAGGGTGGGCCACATGGTCTCTCCATATCTCCTTCCTTCAATGCCTTCCTCTACTGAGGGTGGGCCACATGGTCTCTCCATATCTCCCTCCTTCAATGCCTTCCTCTACTGAGGGTGGGCCACATGGTCTCTCCATATCTCCTTCCTTCAATGCCTTCCTCTACTGAGGGTGGGCCACATGGTCTCTCCATATCTCTCTCCTTCAGTGTCTTCCTCTACTGAGAGTGGGCCACATGGTGTCTCCATATCTCCTTCCTTCAATGCCTTCCTCTACTGAGAGTGGGCCACATGGTCTCTCCCTATCTCCTAACGCAGAAGCTATCCGATTTTAAGGTGGCTTGTGAAGCTTAATTTCAAACGTTCCTTCATTGAGGGTTCTGTCTGATGTACATATATATTTAATTTTGATGTTTTTTGAACTTTTTTTTCCTGATTTGTGCGGATATTTGCTTGCACTTTAACATTGTATTGACAAGATGTCAATAAATTATGTGAATTGTCAATTGTCTCCCTATCTCCCTCCTTCAAGTTACAAACGTTAAAGAGCAAAAGCTAGAAAGCTCGCGGAGGTTTTGTAATTAAAAAACGTATTGCGTAAGGTTTTTTGATATTTTTATTTAAAAAAATTATAATATGTATAACACTGTATTTTAGTCTTTTTATCCGTGAATTGTACTATGATCATTACAAAGTTATAATTTTTCACAAAATGAAGATATCCAATGAAACTATTTGAGAAGTGTATGTGTTTAGGATTTCATTGGAAAGAGATCAATGATGCAGAGTACGTGTGGTTCAGCCGAGAGAGAAGCTACGGTGTAGGCGGGTCGGACATAACCAGCCGTGTCAAGGCCACTGTCAACGCCTCGGAAAAAGAAGATCTCGAAGTTGTTCTCAAGGTCAGATCGTGAAAAGATTCCTTCCCAGAATCGTCTCCTTCAAACTTTTTATAGCTCTAGAATCATGGCAACGATAATCTACCTATTTAATATAGAAGAAGACCACACAAGTCAGGGAGAAGTGGTTCTTTATATACGAGGACAATCGTACAAGATTTAGGGTAAAATGTCCTTCTACGGGTACAGAATAACACGAGTGGTAACATTTTATAGCTCTAGAATCATGGCAACGATAATCTCCCTATTCAATATAGAAGAAGACCACACAAGTCAGGGAGAAGTGGTTCTTTATATACGAGGACAATCGTACAAGATTTAGGGTAAAACGTCCTTCTACGGGTACAGAATAACACGAGTGGCAACATTTTATAGTTCTAGAATCATGGCAACGATAATCTCCCTATTCAATATAGAAGAAGACCACACAAGTCAGGAAGAAGTGGTTCTTTATATACGAGGACAATCGTACAAGCTTTTGGGTAAAACGTCCTTCTACGGGTACAAAATAACACGAGTGGTAACATTTTATAGCTCTAGAATCATGGCAACAATAATATCCCTATTCACTATAGAAGAAGACCGCACAAGTCAGGGAGAAGTGGTTCTTTATATACGAGGACAATCGTACAAGCTTTTGGGTAAAACGTCCTTCTACGGGTACAAAATGACGAGAGTCAAAGTGTATATAGACCATTACCACTCGTGTCATTTTGTACCCGTAGTTGGGCGTCTTTCCCGAAAACTTGTACGAATGCCCTTGTATAAAAGAAGTTCTTCTCTTCTATTTCTTCTTTTATATTATAGCTATATTTATAGTTAACTTGTCAATGAGTTTATATATATTTCCGAACCTGTATGGGGGAATATTGGTTAAGGTATTTACTAAACCCATGTAAGTATAAGCTTTGAGGAGAGTAGAGGGAATTAATACAACAACAACAACAAAAGCCTTTATTTAGGGCATTCCGCCCCATATAGGATTCGCCGTATTTACACATCAACAAGAGGAGAGGGAAGAGGAAACATTTACAACAAAATAAAGTTTGTCTCACATTTAGTTACCTATTTACAGATAGGTCATCTTCCAGTATCGTTTGCCCTGCATTTTTTTCTCATGCGCCCAGTTTCTGTGCAGAACTTAAAGTATCTAACAATCAGTAATTCATCATCCAGAGCTGAAGAGAGAAGTTGATATATGCGATGGTATCTAAATTGACCAAAGTTAGGGCTTGAGTAGAGAGAATTAATATAAATTTTCGAATCGATTTTGCATATCGATTTGCATAGAAATATTTTATTATTCAAACACTCTTTAGTTTCTTCAAAGTGTATGCTATTTCCAAATGTATAAATTCTATTCGTGTATGGAATATTGAAGCTAACAAAGAAGTAGAAAGGTGGAAAAGAAAGAATAAGTGGGTCGCTGTAAAACTGTAATAGGCCAAACAGCAGCTCAATGCTGATTGGCTAATATCCCGTTATGCACAACTCATCCAAATACAAAGCTATTGGCAAAATACAGGTTCGACAAGCTTTAAAATCCCAATTCAAGGTATTATGTAAGTAGGTATGGGATCTCGTAATTAAAAGATTATGCAACAATCTTGGCTTCATGTTTGACTTTCTTCCAAGAAATCCTTTCTTGCTTCAGAAGAATGACGATTACTAGCGGTTGCAAATGGCCAATATGTATATATGTGTAATTTTGATTGCCAAACGATGAACAGAATGCTTCAATCGTTGCAGAAGATTTTATGATTTTTCAACTTGATCGAATAAAACTTGAGTATTTATGAGTTAAACACCAACTTTTCTTTCGTTTGGGTTCTGTCCGTGGGTTTGCCAAACTAATTTTGTTATTATAAAGATCCTAAAAAATCGTCTGTGAGAATCCAGAAAGAGGAGGGTCCATGCAGATGCTACGAACGGCCCAACCTGACCGGGTAAATCCGTGCAACCGCCCAGTCGCTCGCATCATTTATCATATCTATCATGAATCAACCTGACACCATGGCTATACATTCATCATCACACATGGATCAGGTAAACATGGCTCTAAGTTCCGTAACACATGCACAATACCATCGTTCACATGGGTCACCATCACATTGCAAGAGCACCATTGACTGAAAATCGGCCCATTTCACTTCGCAGCTGAGCATCTGTTTGCTAAATTCGATCGATTTCATAACCCCTCTAATGTGATGTTATGAACTCGAAGACGCCCCTGTACGGATGAGGGCTATTTGATTTAGTTTTATTGCATTATTTCAAACAACACATTTTATTGATAGATCAAGAAAATACAACCACGTACACGTTTTGGACTGTTGCCCTCATATCAACGTTAGTCCATAACTACCAAAAAGGTTTATCCTAGATTTTTACTGAAAATAAAGAAATGATTAGTTAAACCAAATTTGCGCATATATGTTAAAACATTTGTAAAAATTAAAGGGAAAATAGCAAATATATTGATGTGCTTAAAAGAGCGCTGTTGAAAGAGAAAAGAAGATTACTGTGATAACATAAGGAAGTAGCCATTCCTTGATCATTCAGCTATAATTTCTGATGGCAGAGCGTCATCGATAATTGCATGAAAGGAATTTAACAGTGGGCGCGTCCAAAGTGGCGACATCGTTCAAAAAAACCTATAATAATGTCTAGAAACGGCGACATTCAGCCAAAGAGACCTACAAAGACGTCGGCAAATGACCCACAATGGCGATATGGGACACGGGAAGGGAGAGTGGCAAACATCCTAAACCGCCCCTATGTAAAGACAATGTGAGAAAGTTATTTCCGCGAAGAGAACAAATCTAGAACGTCTGTGTTTTTAAAACATGTGTTAATGTAGTCTGGGAACCTACAGCAATGGGTGGCTATACAAATATTGAACTTCTTGCTCTGTTTTTTTCATAACTGCGAACTCTTGATTTATTTTGGGGATATTTGCTAACGGACCGTGGCTAACTTGGGAAGAGTGGGTTTTTTTACTTGTCTAACATTTGTTCTACATAGATGCTAACCGTTAAGTTCAAGGTGGCATTGAGCCTAAAGACGGCACATTGTACTGTAAATTTACCGAAATTCAAATAATTAGGTGTTTTGAGAAGTGAAATCAATGTAAAGTTCACAAAAAAGCCTTAACGAAGCCCGCACGAAATTCGTCCTTTTCAAATAAAAGCTCTTTGTTACTAATTTTAGCGGTTGTTCGACTCTTTGGCTAAATGTTCTGTCAAATTATTTGACAAACAAGCAGTTTTAAGCTTCTCAGTTATGCGTGAAGAATATTGTTTAATTGTTAAGTGAACTGATCTCCCACGTCTTCTCATTGGACGAATGTGGCCATGTTGTTGTTATTGTGTCCAATGAAGAGCCTCAGATGTCTCCATGCATCTCTATCACAGCAGTCGCAATGTTCTCTATCTTGGGTGTGTAAACAGCTGTTCTGGGTCCATGTCAATTTTCTGTTGTTGTTGTCGTGTCCAAAGAAGAGCCTCAGATGTCTCCATACATCTCTATCACAGCAGTCGCAATGTCCACTATCTTGGGTGTGTAAAGCTGGTGTTCTGGGTCCTTATCAATTATCTGCAAGGCTGCGGCCATTGCTGGGCATGATAATATGTGGGTAGGTGTTACTTCAGTTAATCAGTTCCACACCAGGACAGTTGTTGCATGTCCTGTAGGTTCTTGTGCCATCTGGATGTATTGTCATTCCTTTGTAGTGTTTTGTTCCGAGTCTTGTTAATTGCCTTCTCATTAGACGAATGTGGCCATGTTTGTACATAAAGATGGTTCAAAGGAAATTCGAGAAATCGACGAGAAGGAATGCGTGGAGACACTTAAAGCATTCTCTGTGTGCTTGTCTGGTGATCTCACATACCTGTGTAACCCACTCCTTATCAACGCTGCAATAAAAGTTAAGTACTATTTTTATTTATAACTAATCGTGAGAGGTTTTAATTAGTCTTTCCCTTTTTGTTTTGTTATTCTCCTGAGTGTACGCATTTCTCTATGTAAAATTTCTTTTAATTTAGACCCTAGTTTTGTTTGTTTGTGTATATACCGTACAAAATAACATTTGTCAGCTCATGGTAATCATTTTTTCATTCTTTTCTGGGGGCCATAAAATTTGCTTTTTATTTTTATCGCGCGTGGTACAGGTCATAATAATTATGGTGGTAGTAGTGACTGCTTTTACTGCAAGTGCACCACATGTATATATTTGTAGAATACTAATACTCTACTTGTATATAAAAAAATATGAAAACTAAATTTATGACAATTTGTTTCATTTTTTTTTTTTTTCGATTTTTCAAAACTGGGTCACGAACTTTTAAGCCACAAATGGTTTTTCTTTACCCCACTATAATACGATAAAATAGCTCTTAAGTAAATCATCTTATATGCATATTTACTGATTATTTACATAATAAAAATATTATGTAAATATATAAATTTTGATTTTTTAATAAGCATTGTTTTGGGGGTTTTAATCTTTTTTTTTTTTTAGAACAATTCTGTTTAGTCCGACCAAACAGTCTATTTTCTGCCATAGTTAAATGTTTGTAAATATGTAATTAAGTAAGCAAGTCTTTTTATGTTTATTCTTCACACCTCTCAAGTCAAGTATATTATGTCTAAAATAATTTGAGGTAATCAATTGTCATATATATGATTCTTCTCATTCTTATTTTGATTAATTTGTCTTATATATAGATTACTATTAGAAAATACTATAAAAATGTAATGCCTCGATAAAGGTTGGCATTCAGCCAACCGAAATATTGACAAATAAATCTTTTATTCAATCCAATATATGTCTTTTTACTATCTAATATATTACTATACATATAAAATGAAAGGATTTAAAAGCACGAATGTTTCTTTTATACATAATACAAACTTCTACTGCCCTTACTGCGATGAAAAAAATATATTGGGAGGGCTTGGCTCATCAGTTGTGAACCCTCCCAGCTCTGAGAAGCGGTCTGGAGGATTAAATTGGCGAAGCCGCTGGGAGGGTTCACCACTGATGAGCCAAGCCCTCCCATTATATATTTTTCATCGCAGTAAGGGCAGTAGAAGTTTTTATTATGTATAAAAGAAACATTCGTGCTTTTAAATCCTTTCATTTTATATGTATAGATGGCGCGTTATTGCTTTGTGTATATTACTATATCAGTTTAGTTAAAACAAAAAGGGGTGTAGAGTTGTTTTTTATTCTATTTTTAAGATGTGTGATCACTACACAACACTGCTTTGAAAGATATTCTTACTGTCTTTACGCCCGTTGAAGAACGATGTCGTTCAAACGCTAGCAAAACAAACATGTTCTCTAGAAGAAACTGCTTTTGAGTTTATAATCTTACAATATGGTTGGTAGTAATTAGCGACTGCTTTTACTGCAAGTGCACCACATAGATATATTTTAATTAAAATGGCATATATTGGATCAAAATATCATTTATTTTACCAATATTTCGAACGCCAACCCTAATAAAGGTGTTAAACATATTTAATATGTGTCAACAACATATTCAGCGCCACATAATTAAGTTTTTAAAATATTTTGTTATTTTAAAACTTAATTCTGTTGACGTTATGTGGCGCTGAGTTTGTTGTTGACACACATTAAATATGTTATAATACCTTGATAAAGGTTGGCGTTCAGCCAACTGAAATATTGGTAAAATAAATTATTTTTTGATCTAATATATGCCTTTTTAATTAATTTTTATTTATGGATTGCTCTATTTTCAGAATAGATATATTTGTAGAAAGCAATTCAACTTTTGTACTTATAGGTATCAAAATTCGAAACTATTTTAAAGTCGTAAGATTCTTTTTGAAAATAAACTATTTCTACTGCCCTTACTGCAATGGAAAAATTAATGGGAGGGCCTGGCTCATCAGTGGTGAACCCTCCCAGCGGTTCCGCCAGTTTAATCTATCATACCGCTGTTATATTGCATTTTTGGAACTTCCTTTTATAGTGATACTGTTGCTAGACTCTTGGAATGGGTATTTTAGAAGAACTATGGACATAGGCTTTGAGGACAGTAGAATTACATATATTTATAAATATATAAATAGGTATGCCCAGAGAACCGCGTTTGGTTATTTAAACTTATTGATGGTATTGAACTTTTTCAAGAATTGGGGGCCATTGAGGCAAAATTTTCTTCAGAAAGAAGTGTTCAATTCGGGATTCAATACCGGGGTTGTAGGGCTATCTGAAAAAAAAATTGACGGTTTAAAACTATTCCTTCACTAACTATTATTGAACTATAAAAGTGGAAATATTCTGAAATATCAATAAAGGAATTAACATTTCTGTTATTAGCGACAGTGGGGTAATGAGAATAAAAAAACACGACATCGAGGACAATCCAATGGAAGGTCGATGTCCCCATGTCAAAGTCAAGGTAAGAATTACATCATCGTCTGCTGACAGGTCGGTTGGTCACTTTCTCTCTCTTTCCTTTATCCCCCCCTTTCACAGACTCTTCCCCTCATTCATTCATTTCACTTCTCATTTCATTCATATCTCTCTATTAGCGTCTTTTTTTTTTAAAGCAGAAACATAAAAATATATAGATAAAGAATTCTTCCTGAATTGAAATTAGACGAAAAAATATGGTGAAGGAAGACGAGTTTCTTTTATTGATGCATAGGTGCATTAATCTTAACAGAAGACCGATTTTTGAGAAAAGTAAATATTAAATCTGCAGTCTGAAACCACGAGACGGCGCATGATTAGGGCTATTGAAATAAACATGTGGGAGGTTTAAATAAAGGACAGAAGAGGATGATAAGCTTCTCGAAGCTCTATTTTTCTATTGATGCTGTTTGTGCACCTATGCATCAATAAAAGAAACTCGTCTTCTATAAGTACTGAAATTCCTTCAATAATTTGAAGATATGCAAAATCCCTATAGTTTTTAAATATGTAAATAGTCTCTTCCCTATATAGTATCCAATGTGCCATATGTTTTCACTTGTCTCCTGTAGAAGGGCCGGCCAGCCCGAAAGCTTGAGCGTTTTACAATAAATCAACGTATAAAAGACACTCGTCCCTTGAAACTCGTCTTCCTTCACCATATTTTTTTCGTCTAATAAAAATATATTTTGAGTCAAAAGGCGATCCATCAATTAAAATTCTATAAAAGAGCGTACCTGGATCTGTAAAGAAAAAAAAATAGTAGTGTGTAATGTGTAAAAAAACAGTACTGTGCAATAAATTGATAAAGAGGGAGCAATCTCTCGAAATATTTTGGAGAAAAAAAAATTTTTTTTTTTTCTTTCAGATCCAGGTACGCCCTTTTATATAATAAAAATATATGCTCTGAAAATAGAACAATCCATACTTAAATCATTAGATAGTAAAAAGGTATATATTGGATTGAATAAAAGATTTATTTGACAATATTTCGGTACCAAAACTGGTTAAAATTGTTCTGAAAATAGAGCAATCCATACTTAAATCATTATATAGTAAAAAGGCATATATTGGATTGAATAAAAGATTTATTTGCCTTGTCCGTACCAAAACTGGTTAAAATCGTTCTAAAAATAGAGCAATCCATACTTAAATCATTAGATAGTAAAAAGGCATATATTGGATTGAATAAAAGATTTATTTTCCTTGTCCGTACCAAAACTGGTTAAAATCGTTCTAAAAATAGAGCAATCCATACTTAAATCATTAGATAGTAAAAAGGCATATATTGGATTGAATAAAAGATTTACCAATCGGTACCAAAACTGGTTAAAATCGCTCTGAAAATAGAGCAATCCATACTTAAATCATTAGATAGTAAAAAGGCATATATTGGATTGAATAAAAGATTTCTTTGCCTATAAATGCCCATAAATCTTTTATTCAATCCAATATATGCCTTTTTACTATCGAATAAAAATATATATTTCAACGATAAACATTTTTCTTTCTTCATAATTCGAAATGATAATTTTCAAAAAATATGATTTCTGAAGTTATCTTGATATTTTTATAAAGTAAATAAAGCTTCCAGAGTTAAGTTTCTTGTTCAAAATTTTTAATTTCAAGCTTTCAGACTTATCAGTCCTTCAACAGGAGTATCACGATAGTAAATTGATGATATATACTATTTTTATATACAAATTAATTTTTACATATTTAATTTTATAAAGTTTTAATTTAACAAAGAGAAAGAGATAATAATAATAGATAGAATATTTACAAATTAGATTACATAATAGAATGTTTACATATTTAATTATTAATGATATGGAAATGTGAAGAAAATATATATTACCTTCTTTGTGTGTTATAAACAACTAGCCGAATGACCCGGGCAACGCCCGTGTTTTACTCGATTGAATGTTTTGATTCAAATACTATTTGTTACAATTATAAATTGGCGCCTTAAATAATTGCATATGTTAGTTAATAACTATAGCCTATGTGCTTTATCTGTCTATGTACTGTTGGCTTCCGTAGGCGTCTCTTACTGGGAAAAAGAAAGAGAGGATTCCATTTGGTTATTATCTAATATATGCATTTATTTAGGGAGCGACCCGCTCCAACACAATAGTTACAAAAACGAAATGGCGAGGGGGGGGGGGCAAAGGTGGCGTGACCGTAGCCAACCAATAGGAGGGCGCCATTCAAAAAAAAAAAGCAAACGGTGACAGAGATGACTGATGAAGAATGACGCTCGTAACTGTATATAGTATGTTTGTAGTCACATACATGCATGGGTGGAGGCTACTTGATATATAATTGATCTCGTTTTATTTTAAATAGATTTAACTTATTAGAGTAACAATGATGTGGAAACGTTTCTATTAGCGTCTCTTTTTCTTGTTTAAATATACCAATAATCATTGTTGTACTAAACTAATTGGTTTGTTGGGACAGATTCTTGCTGAAAGACTTTGCAACACGACAACAGCTTTATTAGGACATTTCCGTCCTGTAAGGACTCGCCATACATCATTTTCATGGAGAAAGGGAAAAAACATAAACAAAGGAGAGAAGGAAAATGAAAAGGAAATCAAAGTATTCAACATAACTATACAAATTAACTATGGAAGGAAATTGTTCTATAATTTTAGTTCTTAGAGATTACCTTGTTCTCTAACGCTTATGAAAGTTAATATCGCTAAATAAAGTCGCTATATATTTTTTCGGACATTATTCTGATTAGATGAACTGGGTTCATGTAGACTTGGATAATGTTCTTTAAGGTCTTATTCCGTTCCTCGTTAACAATAGTGCATTCAGAGATGTAGTGGGTCATTTCTTTTATGGAAAGAGTATAGTTATATCAATAGATGGAAATTTTGCCGGGAGGAAAATGATCTAAAGAGACAAGGATCGCCTCTCCCGTCAAAATAGACGTCTAAAATAGACGTCATCTATTGACCGTCGCCGCATCTAGGTGGACGTTTTTCAGTTTGCCAAAGCTGGTGTTGTGACTTTGTCACCGAACCGAGGCCGCTAGTTGCGGCGACGGTCAATAGATGGCGTCTGTTTTAGACGTCTATTTTGACGGGAAAGGCGACCCTTGTCTCTTTAGTTATATCAATATATTTTCAACTTCTTGTTGTTGTTAAGGTAAAAATATCCGGTTTCCACACAGGGAGTTAGATTTATTCAAAAAGAAACCTATCCCTGGAATTCTGATATTTCTACCTTAATATAAGGGATTATTTGACCAAATTCTTTATTGTTGTACAAACGTCTTAATGACTGACGCCTTCTTCAGTTCAAAATGGGTTGAGGAATTCTAGGTTCTGCAAATCGATACGATTTTATCTCGTTGTAAAAATCATTTTTGCTGGTTGGGATATTCTATTGAAAGAATAAACAGTTCTATCTATTTTTAACTTCTTTATTGTTGTACAAACGTCTCAATGACTGACACCTTCTTTAGTTCAAAATGTGATGAGGAATTCTAAAGATTCTGCAAATCTATACGATTTTTTCTCGTTGTAAAATTCATTTTTGCTGGTTGGGAAATTCCTATGAAAAGAATAACAGTTCTATCTATTTTTAACTTCTTTATCTTTGTCCAGACGTCTCAATGACTGACGCTTTCTTCAGTTCAAAATGGGTTAAGGAATTCTAGATTCTGCCAATCTATACGATTTTACCTCTTTGTAAAAAATCATTTTTGCTGGTTGGTATATTCCTATGAAAGGAATAAACAGTTCTATCTATTTTTAATTTCTTTATTGTTGTACAAACGTCTCAATGACTGACGCCTTCTTCAGTTCAAAATGGGTTGAGGAATTCTAAAGATTCTGCAAATCTATACGATTTTACCTCGTTTTAAAAAATCATTTTTGCTGGTTGGGATATTCTTGTAGAAAAAATACACAGTTCTTGAAGAAGGAACAAAAGTTAATGACGACGTGTTTCTTTTATTAATGCTGTAAATTCGGCAAGCTTTCGGACTTTGACGTCCTTCGACAGGTAACTTTCCAAGAAACTAGAAGACAATCTATATATATATATATATATATATATAGTGTAGAAACTATATAACAAAATTATAACAGTGATTCTAATTTTAAAACTTAAGGAGCAAACTGATAATAATGATAACTTATATCAGTTAGATTTGATTAGATTAGCAAGCTAAATCTAAATTAATTATAATAATAAATAGTTATTTAATTTTATAGTCCAGTTTTGTATTAAGATTATCTTCACTATTATGATCATTTAAATTCAAATTATAAAATTTGTAAAATGTTATTAATTTGTAGATAGAGAGAGAAAAAAAAAAATCCTTTACTTCTACTACATCCTCAAGTTAATTATATATTTATAATTAATAACAATAAAAATTAACAAAGTAACGTCTATTACATCGGCTTTTACACGTCATTCAGACATACTCTAATCCTATATATAGAATAATCGAAGAGAGAATATATATAATAGTTAGAAAAAAGAGAGAAAGACAGAACCATGCACTTTTAATCAAACTAATAATAAGGAAAAAAAAAAAAAAGAGTTTTATAAAGAAGGTAGATAAGATTGTTAGTATATATATATATATATTTTTTATTATTTTATATTTTATCCTTTTTTTTAAAAAGATTTTAAAGGTTTTTTTATTTTATAATATGATTATAAATAGTTGTATTTAGTAATATATCTCTATAGTATGAATTAACATTTGTTATAAGTTTGGATATTATGTTTTGAAACCCTAATGGTAGACCAGACATACACAAAAGACTTTAAATTGAAATGAATTGGAAAAAGAGATCTGCTGGAACGGGGATCTTCAGATAAAATTCCAACGACATTTCACCCCTTCTTTATTATGTCATAGATCTCTTTTAAACCGGATTTTATGTGTTAATATTAAGTTGTTTCAGTGAAATATTTAAATGAACATATATAACAGATACAAGTGTTAACAAATTCAAACTGTAAACCTACCTCGGCCGCTGCGTCCTCCATTGTGAATATCTATTTCTGGCTGGCACATGTCGCGGGAGGGGAATGTCCCCCACATTTCAAATTTAGACCATTTATTCAGAATTTTTTTGAACAACAAGAAAATTAAAGAAGATAGGAAAAATAGTTAAAGGAAGAAAGCTAAATTTTATAATCTTTACAGCTAGTTATATCAAAATAACTGATTTAACACTTATTCATCTTTTAATATTCCTTTAAAAAGGCAAATTATAAGAGTTTAATAAAGCTATTAATTGTGCAAATTCATCTTTATTTAACTTCCATTTTCCTCCCCAGAAATTGGAGATTAAACAAAAATGAACTATATACTTTAACACTTTAAAAATCTTGTGAAAAATCTTTTAATCAGTTATTTAATCAAAGTTTAATTAACTGTTAAAGATTATAAATTTGTATTAGTTAATATTAAGAGAAATTATAGAAAGTTGATTTCATAAATGGATATTTCCATTTATTTTTTTTTAATATTTTATAATTGATATACTGTTGAAATATTTTACTTGTTTGATACTAAATTTGTTTTTAATAAATTCCATGTTTAAATTTTTAACATCTTCTATGAAATTATCTAATATATTATTTATTCTATAAAATCTTAGAAACTGACCATAATATATACCTTTACAGCAATTTAATGATATATTAGAATTCATATTACAGTATTTTATAATATTGAAATTATAATTACTCTTTTTATTATAAACTCTAACAGCACTATTTGTAAGGTCTATATTCAAGTCTAAAAAGTTAACTTTTTTGTTTCTATAAATTTTTTCATTGTTCTTAAGTTTCAAGTATTTAGGATATATTTCAGGTATTAATTTTTTAAACAGTGGATTATTAAATATTATTATGTCATCTACATATCGGAATATTTGCCAATTAATATTATTTTGTAGAAAGTATTCTCTTTCGTACCAGAACAATATTAGATTTGCTAGTAACGGACTAGAAGATGTACCCATGGGAACGCCTTCTGATTGAATATATATTTTATTTTTAAATTCTATATAGTTAAAATTTAAAAATGTTTCCAGTAGAGTTTTTGCTGTTTTAAGATCTAATTTAAATGTTTTATATCTGTTATGAATAATTTTAATGTAGAAAGTTTTGTCATTAATGAATTCATTAAATAAATTGGTTATTTTATTATTTAGATCTCTTAAATTTATTTTAGAATATAGGTCCTCAAAGTCAAATGTGTGTACTGTTTCAATGTTTGTCCAATTGTTCATTAAATAATTAATGATTTTTTTATTTGAGTCGATAAATTTATAATTATATTTATTAGTTAATTTATTTATAATAAATTGTAGTGTTGAGGCTAATTGTATATCAATATTTTTTATGACTGAATTTATACCAGATGTGATTGTTCTGAAAGAAATAGGTTTTTTGTGTAGTTTAGGAATTATATAGAACTTTGGTATGTTTGGATTTTTGTGGTTATTATAAATTTTTAGTGAATTTTCAACATTTTTGATGTCTTTTTTTATTTTTGTGCCTGTAGTTCTAGCAAAAGTGTATTTATGATTATTATCAATTTCCTTTTTTAGTATATCGTGGTATAGATTTTTACAAATTAAAGATAAATTATTGGGACATTTATCTATAGGAGTGATAATATAGTCCTTCTGTAAATTAATTATATTTTCTTTAAAAGAAGGAATGTCTGAATTGGGTTTTGTGTATTTAAGTGTATTATTATAATAATTTATAATTTCCTTTTTAATATTATGTTTCCATTCCAGAAAAGTAAATTCTGGAATACTGTATTTTATACTAGTTTTATTTATGAAAATATCTATATCTTTTAATATAGATTTAATTGTATTATTATAATTGTGTTTAATTTGAGGTATATATTTATACCCTTTATTTAAAATTTCTTGATATTCTGGATTTAAAAAAGAAAAGTTGCTAGTTAATATATGACCTGAGTACTTATATTTATCAATATAGTTGTTGCAATTACATTTAATTTTTTAAAATTTGCCAAATTATTAATAAATTGGTTATAATTGCAAACTAAATTACCTATATTTTTATTGTATCTCCAGATTGTTTTAAAATTTAAATTTTTTATAGGGAAAAGATTATTGATGATTTGGTTATTAAAAATATCATTAATTTAATATGATTAAATAAGTTGTTATTAAATTTAATGATAATATTAATGTTATTAGTAGTTTGTTTAATTTTTCTGTATTTAAAGATGTCGTGTGTGATATCTATTAATCTGTTAGTCAGATTATGAATTTTAATATATTCTATGAGTTTGATAAATTTATTATTATTTAGTTTAAATAATGTTTTAATAAATTTATCGACGAAGTTGTTAGTGTACATTTGTTTTGGGTCCAGTAATTCTTCAAATTCAATGTAACCTAATTTATTTGTAGTTTTACCTCTAGTTTTATTAGGTTTAGTTTTAAATTCATTTTTTTTGTATTTGCAACTGATTTCATAGGTTGAAATTTCTTCTGTTTGTGGTTTGTATGTATTAAACTACACATACAAACCACAAACAGAAGAAATTTCAACCTATGAAATCAGTTGCAAATACAAAAAAAATGAATTTAAAACTAAACCTAATAAAACTAGAGGTAAAACTACAAATAAATTAGGTTACATTGAATTTGAAGAATTACTGGACCCAAAACAAATGTACACTAACAACTTCGTCGATAAATTTATTAAAACATTATTTAAATATCTC
>CP092873.1:7111819-7152754 GCA_030710605.1 Cordylochernes scorpioides
GGACAAAACTTAAGGAAGTTGTACCTTTCAGCATGTATATCGAGATTCAGACAATAACTCTGAAAGATACACTCATGGATAAAACTTAAGGAAGTTGTACCTTTCAGCATGTATATCGAGATTCAGACAATAACTATGGAAGATACACTCATGGACAAAACTTAAGGAAGTTGTACCTTTTAGCATGTATATCGAGATTCAGACAATAACTCTGAAAGATACACTCATGGACAAAACTTAAGGAATTTGTACCTTTCAGCATGTATATCGAGATTCAGACAATAACTCTGAAAGATACACTCATGGTCAAAACTTAAGGAATTTGTACCTTTCAGCATGTATATCGAGATTCAGACAATAACTCTGAAAGATACACTCATGGACAAAACTTAAGGAAGTTGTACCTTTTAGCATGTATATCGAGATTCAGACAATAACTCTGAAAGATATTACAGTGACCTTTATTGGAGACACACGAGATAACCAAGTGTGAACAAAATTGCCTCTGTCTCCTTAAAAAAAAAAAAAAAAAAATAGACGACCGGCGATATCACCGACTTTTCACTTCCATAAGTTTTATCGTAAAGATAGAGGCTGCCTGGCCGGCATTCATAGTTCTTTAAATTAAAGATACTTCGGCCAGTAAATCTTTTTATTACCTCGACGTTTCGACAAAAATCTTTTAAAGCTTTGCCAAATGTTTTAATTTTTGTTTGTTCCTAACGAGGACAAAATATTTTTGTCGAAACGTCGAGGTAATAAAAATATTTACTGGCCGAAGTATCCTTAAGTTTTATCCATGAGTGTAAATGACTTTAAAAAAAGTCGTTTTCATGGATGTTTTTGTAGAAATTAAATCCAAATGATATAAAGGATTATATATTTACGTTTTGAATATAGAGAAATCTATAAATACAATCTTTAATTAAAAAAATGCATATATGTTTCAATTCAAGTATACTCTTTATGGATTGTGATAATTTAAAAGATGTTAAAAATGGGGGTAAAAGTAGGGGGAAAGGGGGGTAAGGGAACTTTCTCCTTCAGCAGGGCCCCTCACCTACAGGAAGCAGATGTCGACCTTGGGACAGGGGGAGAACTCCTTCAGTACTAGAAACTTGGTACCCTAGTAACCTCCTTGCTGTCACCTATAGGAACATGAGAGAAAATAAACATGAAGATGGAAAAGCAATTTCTTTCGATTTGAACAATTTACAATTTGAAAAATAATACAAAAGTGAATTTGTACTTGAATTAGGTGGTTAAATTGAGAAAATTAAGGCATTTCCTGATCGTGAAACTAAAAGTTGCTGATGGCTTGCACCATCTATCGGAATAAATATCAACTATTCATTGATTTTTAATTATTTTTCCAGAATTGACCAAATACTGTGTTTTGATTAATCAAGAAAAGCTACGGGTACGTAGTTAGCTTTTATTGATTAATCAAGAAACAGTATTTAGCAAATTCTGGAATAATTAAAAATCAACGAGAATAGTTGATATTTATTCCGATAGATGGCGCAAGGTATCAGCAACTTTCAGTTGCACGATAAGGAGATGTCTTTTTCTTAATTTTAGATTACTATTTGTTTAAATTGAGCTTATGAAATATATAAGAAATATTTAAAAAGGAAATACCAGACTTAAGGCGAGTAGAATAAAGAAAACAAAATATTACATATTTGCATATCTACAGAAAGATTTGAGCCGGCCAACGGGAAACAACAACAATAAATTTATATAGGGAAAGCCGCGATATCTGGCGGTCGAGTTTAAAGTATTTTGTTCTAGAAATTATAATTTAAAAATAAAATAATTTTTATATAATATATACAATAGAACTTCCCTTTAGTGGAAATCCCGCTAGCGGACACCTCTCCACAAAAGACAGTTTTCATTTTCAAAATTACCATTTTTCTTCTCTTCTTCTTCTTTCTTATCTCCACTCAATCATATTAGGGTATCAAGTTGTGACCCTTGATGGTGTCTGTTTGACAACCATCATGACTGGGTGAAGTAGAATGTGTCTGCCTTTGTCATTAAGACTGGGAACACTACTCAGTGGCAGACCGACTTAGCTCCAAAAGAAATGACCGCCTCTGACATGAGGAACAGACGCCATATGCAGCTGCTTCTAACATGGAGTACAGACTTATCCTGTATCCCTGGATTAGGAGCCCTTACAGGGTACTCTTAGCCGGGCCAGCTGAACCCAGTGTTTTTAGCGAGCTTGTTACTGCTCCCCCTCCTCCTTCTTAGCAACTCTTCGGTAAGAGGACACCTCTTCCTAAAATGCACTTTGGATCTGCAGTTAGGTGTTGTCCTTTACAGGGAGGTTCTATTGTACATTATAATAGGAACTTAAAATAGTTGAAATGTTGAACTAACACATAGCACATGATTTCGATGTATAAAACAACACATGTACAAAGGGAGACAAGCTCATACTGTAATACCATAACGACCATTTAATATAAAGTGGTAAGGTCAAGACCGTTGTGTTAAGATTGCAAGAATTAACCTTCAAAGAGAGAAAGCCCAATTTGTCATCCAGTTCACCTCTGGATCCTTTTGTATGGAAATCAGTTACTCTCCGAGTAGTTCTTCATCCTCCTCCATTTACCTCTCGAGCTCTTGGCTTGACTTCACAGCACCTCTTTTAGTACTATACCTATTGGAAAGTAGATCTCCTTCTTCTTTCTTATCTCCACTCAATCATATTAGGGTATCATGACTGGGTGAAGTAGAATGCCTTTGTCATTAAGACTGGGAGCACTACTCAGTAGCAGGCCGATTTAGCTCCAAAAGAAATGGCCGCCTCTGACATGAGGAACAGATGCTATGTGCAGCCGCTCCTAACATAAAGTACAAACGCTGTTAATCCTGTATCCCTGGATTAGGAGCCCTATCAGCATGGCCAGCTGAACCCAGGTTTTTTAGTGAGCTTGTTACTGCTCCCCCTCCTTCTTTTTCATCCGGGTTTGGGACCGGCAAAGGCGGAGTTCAGAAGAAAGGAGATGGTTGAGTAAAATGTAAGTTATACAGATATAAAATTGAAGATAAGATGTCACATAGTATCATTTATTGTCCCCGGCTTCAGGAGAACGACAAAAATTGACATAGTTATATGTTTATTGATATAACAAGTCAAAGAGAGAGAGAGAGAGAGATTGAGATTGAGATTGATTTATTACAATGTCCATATAAGATTATATAAGTTTAAATACAGAATAAATATTAATATGAATAAATAAGATTATATAATGATAAATATATATAAATAAATGTAAAGTATAAAATTGATAGATTTACATATATATAAGAATGCATACAAGGTCTTCATTGTTGGCGCCCACTGCGGGAAAGACTCCGCCACCGATGGACTGCGAGAGTTCTCTCCCACAGAGTGGGCAGGTCGATGTGATGGCTGGTGTTACCCACCTCAAGACCAAGATGGTACTTGTAGATGGTAGCCTTCGCCACACTTGTGATATTTATTGCCTCGGGATGGAGGCCGACGCCGAAGAGCCAGGCCTACAGATCCATGGGCACTTCGCAGGAGGCAAACACCTTTGAAATTGAGATTGAAACTACTTTAAATTTATAAATTCAATTGCCATTTATTGATAAAATTTGTAACAAATAAATTCACTGGCAATGTGTTTCTTTTCAATAATATCATAAAATATTATCTCTACAGACCTTACTGCAATGATATAAGGTTATTGAATGAGAGGCTTGGCTAACTAATAGGAATCCTCTCAGCGGTTTCGCTAAATTAATCTTTAGACCGCTCTAGACTACTTTATTACAATGTCCATAAAGGTGTTTGTTGGTATTGTGCGTGTTGGTTGGTGTGTGCGCCAAATTTCGTTTTCATAGCAATAAGGCGCATGTGGAAATTAGGTGTTTTGAGAATATCGTTAAAAAAGAAAAGTAGACTAGAGAATCTACCACCCAACTAGACGAAAGAGACCTCCTCCGTACCATCAAAACCCAATGCTCGCAGGAATGGAAATCTAATGCTGCACATGACTGATACAGAGCAGGAGGGACAAGCACAGGTTCTGTCCTCCCAAGAGAACAACAGTCTTTGATTTCCAGACTTAAGTCTTGTCATCTACGGACAATGGCTTTCCAGAATGGTTGCAAGGTTTTTTCACTATTTACTAAGTGTAATTCTCAACCTGCAACCCCAAAACACATTATTGACTGTATTGACTCATCCATTGATGAGCTCTACTCTTCCCCGGCAGACACCATCAAAAGTCTCAAACTTTACAAGCTTGATACCTTAATATGATTGAGTGGAGATAAGAAAGAAGAAGAAAGTGACTAGAAAACACATAGTAGTTACTATGTGTCTCCTCCAAGTATGTGTATAGATGATTTACCATTGTTTTAATGTTAAACCATAGTGGTAAGCTTTAGGATTAATACCCACGCTGACCTTAGTTCGATCTTGTTCGCCTTTTTCAATTCTTGGATACCAAAACGAGTCTATATTAACCCTACTGGCCGAAATGTCTCTTAGTTCAAAACGATGAATGCCGGTTAGGCAACTTCTATCTTCAAGATATCTGTTTCGAGTCTATGTAAGACAAGATGTGTTCATAAAATATTTTTTGATGTTGGTAGTGAACGTTGTTTTCAAAGGAAAGGCAAGGTATCGCTAAACGTGACCGTGTCAATCAATTATAGTCCATTGCGGCAGTAGGGGGCGATCTGCCAGCCGGGAGAAGTTGTTTGCTGAAGGCCATTGTATTTTTTTGTGTTGTTGGAGTTACTCCGTGCCAGGGTCACCAAACGATCGCAGCCACTGACCCACGACATCGGTCTTCTGCTTCCTTCTTCTCAAAGGCCACCAAGCTTGGAGAGTCACCCGCTGTCTTAACCTACGCTTGTTGGTCCCTGTCTGTACCAGTCTTGGAGTGGTCTCAGGTCACATTCTATCTTAACGTATTCTTGTTGGTCCTGTCTTCATTAGGCGTAGGTTCCTCTCAGAAA
This sequence comes from Cordylochernes scorpioides, assembly GCA_030710605.1. Classification (NCBI taxonomy): domain Eukaryota; kingdom Metazoa; phylum Arthropoda; class Arachnida; order Pseudoscorpiones; family Chernetidae; genus Cordylochernes; species Cordylochernes scorpioides. The sequence goes on from CP092873.1 coordinate 7,116,830, forward strand.
TACATTGACCTTCAGGCGTAGGTCCCTCTCAGAAATACATTGGCGTTCAGACGTAGGTCCCTCTCAGAAAGAGATGAAGTTCAGGCGTAGGTCCCTCTCAGAATTAGATTGAACTTCAGGCGTAGGTCCCTCTCAGAATTAGATTGACGTTGAGGCGTAGGTTCCTCTCAGAATTAGATTGAAGTTGAGGCGTAAGTCCCTCTCAGAAATACATTGACGTTCAAGCGTAGGTCCCTCTCAGAATTAGATTGACCTTCAGGCGTAGGTCCCTCTCAGAAAGAGATGAAGTTCAGGCGTAGGTCTCTCTCAGAAATACATTGACGTTCAGGCGTAGGTCCCTCTCAGAAAGAGATTGACGTTCAGACGTAGGTCCCTCTCAGAAAGAGATGAAGGTCAGGCGTAGGTCCCTATCAGAAAGAGCAAAGTTCAAACGTAGGTCCCTCTCAGAAAGAGCAAAGTTCAAACGTAGGTCCCTCTCAGAAAGAGATGAAGTTCAGGCGTAGGTCTCTCTCAGAAATACATTGACGTTCAGGCGTAGGTCCCTCTCAGAAAGAGATTGACGTTCAGACGTAGGTCCCTCTCAGAAAGAGATGAAGGTCAGGCGTAGGTCCCTCTCAGAAAGAGATTGACGTTCAGGCGTAGGTCCCTCTCAGAAAGAGATGAAGGTCAGGCGTAGGTCCCTATCAGAAAGAGCAAAGTTCAAACGTAGGTCCCTCTCAGAAAGAGATGAAGTTCAGGCGTAGGTCTCTCTCAGAAATACATTGACGTTCAGGCGTAGGTCCCTCTCAGAAAGAGATTGACGTTCAGACGTAGGTCCCTCTCAGAAAGAGATGAAGGTCAGGCGTAGGTCCCTCTCAGAAAGAGATTGACGTTCAGGCGTAGGTCCCTCTCAGAAAGAGATTGACGTTCAGGCGTAGGTCCCTCTCAGAAAGAGATGAAGGTCAGGCGTAGGTCCCTATCAGAAAGAGCAAAGTTCAAACGTAGGTCCCTCTCAGAAAGAGCAAAGTTCAAACGTAGGTCCCTCTCAGAAAGAGATGAAGTTCAGGCGTAGGTCCCTCTCAGAAATACATTGACGTTCAGGCGTAGGTCCCTCTCAGAAAGAGTAAAGTTCAGACGTAGATCCCTCTCAGAAAGAGTCAAGTTCAGACGTAGGTCCCTCTCAGAAAGAGATGAAGTTCAGGCGTAGGTCCCTCTCAGAAATACATTGACGTTCAGGCGTAGGTCCCTCTCAGAAAGAGTAAAGTTCAGACGTAGATCCCTCTCAGAAAGAGTCAAGTTCAGACGTAGGTCCCACTCAGAATTAGATTGAGGGTGAGGCGTAGGTCCCAATCAGAAAGAGATGACTTTCGGACGTAGGTCCCTATCAGAAAGAGATGACGTTCAGGCGTAGGTCCCTCTCAGAAAGAGATTGACGTTCAGGCGTAGGTCCCTCTCAGAATTAGATTGACGTTGAGGCGTAGGTCCCTATCAGAAAGAGATTGACGTTCAGGCGTAGGTCCCTCTCAGAAAGAGATTGACGTTCAGGCGTAGGTCCCTCTCAGAATTAGATTGACGTTGAGGCGTAGGTCCCTATCAGAAAGAGATGACGTTCAGCCTACCCTGTACGTAGGTCAGTCAAGACCAACATGCATTCTACCTTGACTCGGAGATTGACTTTCATCATACGCTTGGCTGAGCTTTGAGAGTTCAGGGCAACTCTTGCATGACTTCGTGGATTTCTTAGATTCTCCAATCTTCCTTGGTGGATTCCCATATATCACTTTGTGTGTGTGTGTGATTAACTCTTGATTAGTTTCTTCTGAATAACCAAAGATATATCCGTGAAACTTTATCTTATCGCTCTGTTTAAACCGAATCCTAGATTATCTTTTACCTCTAAGATTGATGACGTAATGATATTAATGTCGATTCTTTTGACACCTCTAAGTTCGAATCCCGCATTGACAACTTTTTTTTTCTCGAAAAATCTTTAATGGCCCTTGTTGAGTTTTCTAAGATATTATTTTGATTATTAATTTAATTGTTCTGTGATTATGTATATATTGACCGCTGACTATCTTTGTATATAATTGAGTTTTTTTGTAAAATAAAGATGTGTGAGTGTGTGAGTGGTAATTTACTTCCTTTGGTTGAGTTTATCGGCACCATTGGGGTGTCGCCTGGGTATTGGAATCACCATTGGGGTGTCGCCTGGGTATTGGAATCACCATTGGGGTGTCGCCTGGGTATTGGAATCACCATTGGGGTGTCGACTGGGTATTGGAACCACCATTGGGGTGTCGCCTGAGTATTGGAATCACCATTGGGGTGTCGCCTGGGTATTGGAATCACCATTGGGGTGTCGCCTGGGTATTGGAATCACCATTGGGGTGTCGCCTGGGTATTGGAATCACCATTGGGGTGTCGCCTGGGTATTGGAATCACCATTGGGGTGTCGTCTGGGCATTGGAATCACCATTAGGGTGTCGCCTGGGTATTGGAATCACAATTGGGGTGTCGACTGGGTATTGGAATCACCATTGGGGTGTCGCCTGGGCATTGGAATCACCATTAGGGTGTCGCCTGGGTATTGGAATCACCATTGGGGTGTCGCCTGGGTATTGGAATCACCATTGGGGTGTCGCCTGGGTATTGGAATCACCATTGGGGTGTCGCCTGGGTATTGGAATCACCATTGGGGTGTCGCCTGGGCATTGGAATCACCATTAGGGTGTCGCCTGGGTATTGGAATCACAATTGGGGTGTCGACTGGGTATTGGAATCACCATTGAGGTGTCGCCTGAGTAGTTGAAGAGGTGGTGATTGAAGATACAATCTTCTAAAGGTAAACGCCATACGGCTTCTAATTCGTTAAGGACAAAGGAATCTTAACAGCCCTGATTTATGTAAATATTCATGTCTACCAGTGAATGCAAGTCACCTTTGGGGTGTCGCCTGGGTAGTTGAAGAGGTGGTGATTAAAAAATCAGTCCTCTAAAGGTAAACTCTATAGGCTTCTAATTCGTTAAGGGGTTGAAGAGGTGGTGATTGAAGATACAATCTTCTAAAGGTAAACGCCATACGGCTTCTAATTCGTTAAAGACAAAGGAACCTTAACAGCCCTGATTTATGTAAATATTCATGTTTATTAGTGAGTGCAAGTCACCAAAAAAGTTCTGGTATCTTGTAAATTCAAAAAGATAACTGTCTCTACATAAATAAGCATGCGTTTATTTACAATATTCATAATGATTCGATAAAATAATTACTTATATCAATATTAAGGTTGAAATATCAAGATTTCTGGAATATGAGTTTCTTTTAAAATTTTATTCACAAATCTCTTTCTAGCTATCGGGCATGGAAGTCCTTCTAAAGGCGAAAAACACGATACAAATGAAGGGCTTCCATACCCGAAAGCTAAAGAGATTTTTGAATTAAAAATATCAAACAGAAACCTATTCCTAGAAGCTTGAAATTTACCCCTTAATATTCAACAACAACAAAAAGGCTTTTATTAGGGCCCATTGCCCTGTATGGATTCGCCATACATATTCAAAATGATCATAATGACCTACAGTAGAAAATACATAAGAGAATCTCTCTACGAAGGACAATTTTCATCACTAAAACGATCATTTATACCAATTAGCCGCTCTCCCATAAGAGGATATCTTTCTTTAAAGGATACTTTGTATCTGAAACTAGGTGCTATTCTTTAGAGAAAGTTTCTTCTATTATAAAATATAATTATTCTTAACCCTGTTGGCATACAAATGCCAAAAAGAACCAATAAAGAAACTAAGAGAAGAAACCCGAAGAACAGGAATAGACCAAAATTTTCACAACGATATTTTTACCAATTAGCCGCTTTCCCTTAAAGAGAATACCTTTCTCTAAAGGACACTTTGAATCTGAAACTAGGTGCTATTCTATAGAGAGAGTTTATTCTATTGTAAAATATAATTATTCTTAACCCTGTTGGGGCATACGAATGTTAAAGACACCAATAAAGAAACTAAGAAAGCTGAAGAACAAGAATAGACACCAAGCCGCTTACTTTCACACGACCTTCCAACCGTCCCAAAAAGACATGGAGGTCTAACGTGCCACCACGCGCAGACTTTATGACAATTTTACAACATCTTCTCTATTGAAATAGCCATCGCAGTGGCCTGACACCTAAACCTAAGTGCCATAGCCATAAACATTGACCTAAGGGTCATATTATGATGAGCTTTAAAGAGTGGCCTTGATCTCTAGTACTAAAGTTTTCTCCGGTGCATATAAATTCGTTTCTAATAAGGTTACATTGTCCTGTGTACTGATTGACTGGAAAACCTTCTTTTTATGACATGTAGTCGATTTTATAGCTATGATCTATTCTATTGAAGATCTAATAGCATTTAATACAAAGATTTTATGGCTTCTGTTAGAATATATCTGCGATTTTTATTGTATACACCCGTTTACCTCTGAACGGTTTCACGTACTATTGAACTCTCTCTCTTCAAAGTGCTTTTCAACTTTCCCTCATGGTACTTGTTTTCTATCGGTTCTCGGGGATATTTAGCCTTAGCAGGGGTTTACCTGCCAATTTGGGCTGCACTCCCAAGCAAACACATTCCCGGGAGAACGGCACTCCGCGCGCGGAGCAGCGGCGGTACGGGATTAACACCCGCTCCGGTGAAGTGCCTCTCTCATGAAGACTTGCACCGACGGTCGCACTCGGAGAAATTCCGATTCCCATACACCACATTGCGCTTACCCGAGAGCACGCGCTTCGGCTATGGGCTCTTCCCCGTTACTAGGGGAATTCCTGTTGGTTTATTTTCCTCCGCTTATTTATATGCTTAAATTCAGCGGGTTGCCTTGCCCAATCCGAGGTCGATATTTGTGGTAAATATCTACAATACTATTAAACTGACTGCATAAAAATCTAGCCATTGAGAGATATGCTATGAATGTTTAGCAAAGATATGGATTCCCTTTTACTATCATTATAAGCCATGTTTCCAAAATCTTCTCAACCTACTTGTGAACCTTTATTCAACTGACGGTATTCTATGAAATACAGCTACAAGATGGTTTCAATTCTGTACAATTGTAACGTTTCCTATTTAGAAATAAAGGAGATAGTCACAATTCTTTGTGTTTTAATATTTAATTTAATTACAACATGGTTAACCATTAAAATATACAAGTATCAGAGTCATCAATTCTGTCATCATTTGCTTTTGTGAATGTATGTAAATAATGAATTTCATATTTTTTATTATTTTTTGTTCTGGCCTTTATTTGTTTAAATCTCTTTTTAAAATTCGTTTAAAATGCAGTCGCAATCATTAGCGAACACATATGTTTACCTAATATTTCCATATGCTTTTTTATTTTTTTTTACAGAAAAATATGTACATGCCAGTATTTTGGATTAATTTTTTTTTTTAAACCTATTTTTTTTAATTCTTACTGAGAAGATGGGCATCGCAGTTAGGATTCTTTACAGTCAGTCACTCAACTCAGGCAATTTCAAAGGTTAATGGGGGTTTGGTGGAAAAGCTGCCGTCTATTTAAACTATATTAATTTTGAAACAACTAAATGGATTGCAAAAATAATTAAATCAAATACCTAAACACTAATATAATACAATTTTTGCCATTACACACTTTTTCCCCTGTATTTTATGTGTTTCTTCTGTATTGCTATTCTATGGCACTTCTACTATTTATTATTGATGTACTTTCAGTATGAAGGATACTTCACTCGGGGGATTTCTCGAGCGAAGCCGGGTCATTCTTCTAGTAATATATATAAATCAACAAAACAAACTTATGCAAAATTACCAAAAGTACAGTGATGCCGACTACCTAACTATGAAGAAATATCAAAGAACAATTAAACATTTTACATGAATACAAAGCATGATACAACAATAAAGTGTATTTTCTCACTATATCACCACAGATCATGTTTCTAGAATTTTATCTTCCCCTTTGGGGGCCACCTCACCCCTGTGTTTAGCTGACCCCTACGTAAGTAATCCTATTTTGTCCATCTCCCCCTCATCTTCTGCTATCTAAGCTGTTTGTCTCCAAACACTCGGATTTAAGGTATTACCCTCTTTCTCATAAAATGCTTTCAACAACTCAGTAAGGGCCTTCAACAAGTAAGGGACTGCCCTGTAGGGCGAAGTACGGTGTCGTGAACTCCGAGCCGCTACGGTAACCGTGAACAGGGAACTCTGAAATGTGGCTGACAAACGGGGCAATGGCACCCCTCCTTTCTAAAGTCTTATACATATTCACCACAGGAAGGAAGCATAGATGGAACTCCTATACTCCAGACAGCACAGAACCCAACAACAGCCTCCAGGGTCTTATACAGATTCACCACAGGAAGGAAGCATAGATGGAACTCCTATACTCCAGACAGCACAGAACCCAACAACAGCCTCCAGGGTCTTATACAGATTCACCACAGGAAGGAAGCATAGATGGAACTCCTATGCTCCAGGCAGCACAGAACCCAACAACAGCCTCCAGGGTCTTATACAGATTCACCACAGGAAGGAAGCATAGATGGAGTTCCTATACTCCAGACAGCACAGAACCCAACAACAGCCTCCAGGGTCTTATACAGATTCACCACAGGAAGGAAGTATAGATAGAGCTCCTATACTCCAGACAGCACAGAACCCAACAACAGTCTCCAGGGTCTTATACAGATTCACCACAGGAAGAAAGGAATCATAGATGGAACTCCTATACTACAGACAGCACAGAACCCAACAACAGCCTCCAGGGTCTTATACAGATTCACCACGGGACACCAACAGCTCTTATAGCTTCAAATATTACATATAGTACTACCTTTCTGATGCAGGTGGTTACTGTCTTAACGAAAACCTGTTGTATGTGCCTCAAACCATTTTGACCCATAGTTACTAAGTAGATATACTTGAATTTATGTTAAAGAGATAAACTATGTTATTCTACAACATTTTTGTCTCTTTCCCTCTGAATGACAGTTTATGACAATGTGAAGCCCGAAACGCGTACGTGGTTAGCTTTTCTTGATTAATCAAGAATGGGTAATTGGCCAATTCTGGAATAATTAAAAATTAACGAGAATAGTTGATATATATTCCTGAAAGATGGCACAAGCCATCAGCAACTTTAAGTTGCACGATAAGGAGATGCCTTTTTCATAGTTTATGACAAGTTTATCTGCACCGTTAATAACTTTCCCCCTTGTTTAATACGAAACTAGACAAAAAGACTCTGTTTTGCCAAGTTATGCCAGGATGAATGTTTGCACAATCAGAAAAAAATACTGTTCAAATTATTCTTTTATATTAACATTATTATTTGTATATGAAAATAAAGTCCGTATTTCCCGTCAAAATAGACGCTAAAAGTAGGCGCCAACGTCTTCGCAAATTAACAGACTCAGAGGTCGTTTTAACAGATTTACAGAATACGATATGCAGGATCAAGGGACACAAAACGCAGATTAAAATCAATAAATGATAACATACTATAGTGTGGAAGAGGTAAAGTGAAGCCATCACATTGTCTAGTATACATACTCGATGATGATAAAAGCAGAAGATATATTGGGAATATCATCATCGAATGGGTCATCCAGTCAAATAACTAAACTTATTATACCAAATAATCCATTCAATACTCTCTCTTCTACACTCATGGACAAAACTTAAGGAAGTTGTACCTTTTACCATGTATATCGGGATTCAGACAATACCTCTGAAAGATACACTCATGGACAGAACTTAAGGAAGTTGTACCTTTTAGCATGTATATCGGGATTCAGACAATAACTCTGAAAGATATTACAGTGACCTTTATTGAAGACACACGAGATAACCAAGTGTGTATACACTCATGGCAAAACTAAAGAAAGTTTTACCTTTTAGCATGTATATCGGGATTCAGACAATAACTCTGAAAGATATTACAGTGAACTTTATTGAAGACACAAGAGATAACCAATATATACTCATGGACAAAACTAAAGAGTTGTACCTTTTAGCATGTATATCGGGATTCAGACAATAACTCTGAAAGATATTACAGTGACCTTTATTGAAGACACAAGAGATAACCAATATACACTCATGGACAAAACTAAAGAGTTGTACCTTTTAGCATGTATATCGGGATTCAGACAATAACTCTGAAAGATATTACAGTGACTTTTATTGAAGACACACAAGATAACCAAGTGTGAACATTGCCTCTGTCTCTTTAAAAAATCGGAAACATAAAAAATTTCCACACTTTATTAAGTTTTGTTCATGATTGCATGTATAATGCTCAACTTCAAAATATTATTTTTAATTTACATATGTGTTTTAGATTGTATCTTTCAATAAGAATCCTGTAAGTATGTATATAGGGAGAATTAAGGTGAGGATAGTTGAGTAATGAAAGTGGCACGAGTTTTAATAAACTCATTTCAAGACCCAGTTTGTTGGAAAAATAAATATCGATAGAATGAGGTCACTTTGAGATAGCGCGTCTTTTTTATTTATTATTTTTTTTAAGTGCTAGCCCCCTTATTCCCCCCCACTTTTTGCTCGCCCCTCTTACAGCCGCTGTCTGTCCCTTTGGATAACCCGAATTCGATCTTATGATCTAAATACATTCATAAACATTACTTAAGGAAGTAGAAAGTCTTTTGCATCACCGTTCTTCTGTTATTTTTGAAAGAGACAGAGGCAATTTTGTTCACACTTGGTTATCTCGTGTATCTTCAATAACATAGTGAAACATAGTTATCTCATAGTGACATCCAAGAAATGCACAATGTGGTTTATAGATTAGAGATACAAAAAAAAAAAACTTTTAAAAATAGTGGAAAACAGATTTATAACGTTTTACTAGTAACTAAAACATCAGTACATCTCACAGAAGATAGCGAAATGGAAGAATGTCTAATTGTCCCACTTGTTTGAATGCCTATTTCCGGATTAAAATGTTTAATTTTTTAATACAAAACAAATTAAAATTTATTAAATACACACACATACAGATTTATTAAGAACACCGGTCTAATACAGATTCACCACAGGAAGGAAGCATAGATGGAGCTCCTATACTCCAGGTAGCACAGAACCCAACAACAGCCTCCAGGTATTCAATCAGAACCATTATCCAAAACATCAATCTCTACCGATCATAAACGATATGGAATTAAAAAAGGAAAGTGAGCCTCATTAAGTTTAAAAAGTTGGTTTTATCGCCTGTTTGACCTAGGTCGTTAGTGGGGAGTCGACAGGTATCGTTGTACCGACTTTTGGGTCTCAGCTGAGAGGAACTGTGTTGTTATTAGTTATTCTGTTGTTGTTTATTCCTCAAGTCGTTTAAACGATTTCCATTAGGTTCCATTGTCAAACTTTTTTATTATAGTCCTGGGGTTTTCCCAGAGGTCTTTTTTGGAGGATTTGATAACATCATGGAGAAGGAAAGAGGGGTGAACCTGCTGTTGGTCTGAAGACCTGGAAGTACCACTCAGTGTGACTTCTTTTGGTCTCCTGACATGGAGTGTAGCCGCTCCTATGAAGAACAGACAATTGATACCTTCCTACATTAGCCGGGTACAGGGTGGCCCTACCAGTAGTTAAACTCCCGACGTCCTGTGTTATCTGTTTACACCCTCCCCGCCACTTTGAGGCTGTGGGATCGGATTTTGGATTAGTAATTCTACACACCCACCTATGGGTAAGCCTTGATCATTCTAGGGAATATGATTTGCTACTGTAAGTTGAACGCATCTTTTTATATTATTTCTAGTACATGTGATACAGGCCATAATAATCCTGGTTAGTAGTTAGCGACGGCTTTTACTGTATTTGTACCACATATCTACACAGGTGGAAAGCAGTTCGACTTTGCATTTACGAATGGACCATAGCCTCGTTTGATTACTTGCACTTGCTGGTGGGGTTGGAGTATTGCAAGAACACATGTCTACGTATATGTAGAACCAATTTGACTGTTGCACTTACGGTATAACAAAAAACAGTTTTGTTATTTGCATTCGCTGATAGGGTTTAACTTTTGCAAAGACACATGTCTACATTTGTAGAAACACTGTTGTTACGGTGTAACAACGAAACGTTGAGTTATTTGCACTCACTGGTTGAGTATATGCAATAATCGAAGGCCATTAACACCATTTTATTTTTTGAAAATAGGTAATTCCGGAACCAAATCTGGGTCCTGGTTGTTAATAACGATGGATTAGAACACAGGACAACAATGATCATCTTTGAGTGGGTGAATGCTGGTGAGGATACAAGCTGCCAGTGTGGATGCAAGATACTAGTGTGGATGGTAGATGTCAGTACTAGTGTGCATTCCAAATGCCACAGTGAATTCAAGATTCCAGTGTGGATGCAAGCTGTTAATATGAATGCAAGATTCCAGTGCGAACGCAAGATTTCAGCCTGAATTCAAGATTTCATCGTGAATTCAAAATGTCAGCGTGGATTCAAGATGCTCGTACGGATGCAAGATGCCAGTGTAGACGCAAGCTGCCGGTAGATGCAAAATGCCCGTATGGATGCAAGAAGCCAGTGTAGATGCAAGCTGCCTGTAGATGCAAGATGCCCGTATGGATGCAAGAAGCCAGTGTAGATGCAAGATGCCATTGTGGATGCAATATGCCAATATGAATGCAAGTTGCCAATATGAATGCAAGATGCCAGTATGGATGCAAGATGCCAGTATGGACGCAAGCTGCCAGAATAGATGCAAGATGCCAGTATGGATGCAAGATGCCAGTAAGAATGCAAGTTGCCAGTATGGATGCAAGTTTCCAGTATGGATGCAAGAAGCCATTGTAGACGCAAGCTGCCGGTAGATGCAAGATGCTCGTATGGATGCAAGAAGCCAGTGTAGATGCAAGATGCCAGTATGGATGCAAGGTGTCAGTATGGAATCAAGTTGCCAGAATAGATGCAAGATGCCATTGTGGATACAATATGCCGGTATGAATGCAAGTTTCCAGTATGGAGGCAAGATGTCAGTGCGGATGCAAGATGCCAGTATGAATGCAAGCTGCCAGTATAGATGCAAGCGGCCAGTATGGATGCAAGCTGCCAGTATAGATACAAGATGCCAGTATAGATGAAAGCTGACAGTATGGATGCAAGCTGCCAGAATAGATACAAGATGCCAGTATGGATACAAGCTGCCAGTATGGATGAGTGTGATGTGATTGCACGCAGGTCAGGTCACAGGTCATCAGATCCCGACGGTATATCGAGATGCCCAGGAAACCCATGAGATGGACGCCGCAGAAAGAATGACCCATTTGGATCCATGAGAGCCTAAGGCATGCGGCATTCCACGCTCCACAATGGCCAAAAAGCCGTGTTAATTGTTGCTGTCCATTGTCCGTTTGCCCTACATGCTGCAATTAGGACTGCAACTCTTCAATTTACATAGTGAGACCTTGGCTTCGATCAGGTCGGTAATCCTGATCAATAACCATCACAAGGATAACGTGAAGATTTCTGAAACTTATCTTTTTACTCAATATTACATAACTCACAGAGATTCCTCAATTGCGAAATACAGTAGAACCTCACTGTAAAGGACAACACTTAATTGCAAAGCCAAAGTGTCCTTTAGGGAGAGGTGTCCTCTTACCGGAGAGTTGCTAAATAGTAAAAATGGTAATTTTGCAAATGAAAACTGTCCTTTATAGAGAGGTGTCCTTTTGCGTAAGTGTCCTTTCATGGAGGTTCTACTGTATACGAATTCTAATGAAGATGGGAAGATAAGACTTGCCGAAAAGAAGGGGAAAAATGGTAAAGAAAAGCAAAAGTGATAAAAATAGGAAAATAAGATGAATCATTCTTCCGGTAGCAGAATTTTATGGACAAAGAGGAAGTATTTTAGCAAGTCTTTCAAAAATTTCATAAAAATTGGTAATAAACTGGGAACCCCCTCGATAAACAAAATTATTTTTTTCTTTCAAATAACAATTTCAATAACATAACGATCATTTTCACAAAAGCATACATAGAAAAACAAGGAGAGAACCTGATGTAAAATACACTCATGGACAAAACTTAGGAAAGTTGAACCTTTAAGCGTGTATATCGGGATTCAGACAATAACTCTGAAAGATATTACAGTGACCTTTATTGAAGACATACGAGATAACCAAAGGTGTATACACTCATGGACAAAACTTAAGAAAGTTGAACCTTTAAGCGTGTATATCGGGATTCAGACAATAACTCTGAAAGATATTACAGTGACCTTTATTGAAGACATACGAGATAACCAAAGGTGTATACACTCATGGACAAAACTTAGGAAAGTTGAACCTTTAAGCGTGTATATCGGGATTCATACAATAACTCTGAAAGATATTACAGTGACTTTTATTGAAGACATACGAGATAACCAAAGGTGTATACACTCATGGACAAAACTTAGGAAAGTTGAACCTTTAAGCGTGTATATCGGGATTCAGACAATAACTCTGAAAGATATTACAGTGACCTTTATTGAAGACATACGAGATAACCAAAGGTGTGTACACTCATGGACAAAACTTAGGAAAGTTGAACCTTTAAGCGTGTATATCGGGATTCAGACAATAACTCTGAAAGATATTACAGTGACCTTTATTGAAGACATACGAGATAACCAAAGGTGTATACACTCATGGACAAAACTTAAGGAAGTTGCACCTTTAAGCGTGTATATCGGGATTCAGACAATAATTCTGAAAGTTATTACAGTGATCTTTATTGAAGACACACGAGATAACCAAGGGTGTATACACTCATGGACAAAACTTAAGGAAGTTGTACCTTTTAGCATGTATATCGGGATTCAGACAATAACTCTGAAAGATATTTGATACACAGTGATCTTTATTGAAGACACACGAGATAACCAAGAGTGAACAAAATTGCTTCTGTCTCCTTAAAAACAACAGATATCATATACATCGAACAAAAGAATAAGTTTTTCATGATTTCTATTCTAGATTTTTAACTTCCAAGTCACTCTGTTCCAAAACTTGTGCGGGCTTAAATGGAAGTGGGATGTTTGACTAGAAAGCCTTAGTTATTCAAATTAAAGATACTTAAGCCAGTAAAACTTTTTTATTGTCTCGACGTTTCAACAAAATCTTTTGTCCTCGTCAGGAGCGGTTTAATAATTTTTAACGCTTTGCCAAATGTTTTAATTTTTGTTCGCTCCTGACGAGGACAAAAGATTTTTGTCGAAACGTCGAGACAATAAAAAAGATTTACTGGCCGAAGTATCTTTAATTTGTAGAACTATGAATTCCGGCCAGACAACCTCTATATTTACGATAGTAAGTCTTTAGATATTGGAAATATACCAAAAATATTAGTAAATTAAATTTAATTGCCATCTATCGTTAAAATTTCACACAAATAAATTTACTGGCAATGCGCTTCTTTTAAATATCATCAAATGTTATCTCTACAGACCTTACTGCAATGATATGAGTTATTGAATGAGAGGGCTTGGCTCATCAGTAGTGAACCCTCTCAGCGGTTTCGCCAAATTAATCTCTAGACCAAAAATATATTAACCAATTCAGCCACAAAATAATATGTCACTTAATAATAATAATAAAAAAGAGACATCGAATGTAATGAAGCATTTCATTGCCAAACATCTTATCACTTAGTAAACAGCTGTTATTTTTAGCAGACGCTCACCTGATGTTGTTGCGATAGTGTTTGACACTTCTGCAAGCCTTTCGTGATGCAACTATGAGTAAGGTTTTGATAAAAATTCAAGCAATGACAAATTTTCCCTAATAAAATATTTTATATTATCATTAAATTTCCGGAGAGCCTTTAGATTATCTATTTTAGATCATTAAATACCAATGGGAAAATATTCATTTCTATAAAGGCCAACTCTTAACTCACGGAAGCCTTTAGACCGAAAACCATGGTCTTCCAGGTTAGCTTTTAAGTTTGCCAAAGCTGATGTTGTGACTTTAACACCGATCCGAGTTGGCTTGTTTGCGGAGATGGTCAATAGATAGCGTTCCGTTTTAGCGCCAACAAAGATACCTAATTTAACAAAAATAGAGTATTCTTTTGTCCTGAATGTACGATCAATTCAATCATAAGGTTAAATTTTGGACTTTAAAATATTTTTATCCTAAATCCGATTGAGTCTTAAAGACCATAGGTCTTATTTCAGATTGGTCTTCGTAGTAGACATGTATTTGGTACTGGATAATTCTGGTTGAATCAGGAAGATGTCTTAAATGTATTAAATTTGTCTGTAAAATGATTAGGAAGGAGTGTATAATGGGGCTACTAGTTCTACCTCTGCCAAGACCTGTCTCTATAAGCATTATATAAACATTGAACTGAGAGCGGTTCAAATTGATCCTGTCCTTGTCTGGAGGAGCCTCCCTCCTGAGAACAGTCTTTTATATTTTTATCACCAAATTATAAATAATCACATTTATCTTTGTTTAATTTATCTTTGAATTTTGTAAAAATTCACTAAGACTGTCAATAAAATATATTGAAAGGCCTATTGTCTACCTCTGTACCAGTCAGGTTCACCTACCGACCCAGTCCTGACTGACAGTCCGTGAAAATTTTGAAATGTCCGTGATGATTCACACTTGTTTGCATTTAAATCAAAATCGTATTAAAATACATAAAGATGTTGTGATATAGAAAGCAATCCATATGAAATTCATTAAGAATGAAACACCTTTTAGAGAGATCTCTCAATTAATATATTAATCTATAATTTTTACTTAATTAGAAATTTGGTCTGTTCAATGAACAGGTCTAGAATAAACCAGTTCTACGTCTTATGGAAAATTTTCCTAAATAAATCTCAAAGCATACTCATGGAAAAAACCTTAAAGATGTGGAAAGTCTTTTAATGTCGCCCGTCGCCTGTTTTTTTTTTTTTTTTAAGGAAACAGAGGCATTTTTGTTCACACTTGGTTATCTCGTGGGTCTTCAATAAAGGTCACTGTAATATCTTTCAGAGTTATTGTCTGAATTCAGATATACATGCTAGAAGGTATGACTTCCTTAAGCTTTTTCCATGAGTGTATTTAAAATCATTTACTAGTGGGGGGGTTCTTGATCAGCCGTTCATTACGTCGGAAAATAAAAATATCAAAAGAGGTTAATGTATCTATATCCTTTTATCAATACGACTTTTTTATAGAATTATTTCACGTTAATTTCCTACTTTAAAGATTTTGAGAGATGAAAATATAAGAATTTTAACTTCGATAGTTTTTCATGGTTCAAATCACATTAATAGGTACCGCTCAGCAAGAGCAACCTAGTTCATGTTAATTGAACAATGAATAATATGTGAAGGTTATTCACATATTAAACAAATTTTAACGCGGGATTCAATCCCGGTTCATGACTGTCGGAAATCGAGCGTGTTACCCTCTCATCCACCGACTTACTTTTTTGTTTTTCATTACGAGACATTACTTTTAGTAGTTATTTATTTCTAAAAAATACATCGATCTTCGAAATATTTCACCAATTTGACCGGTCTGAGGGTCAAAATATTTTAAGAAAGACTAATCTGGACGGTAGTATGACAAATGTGGAGAGATTTAGCCATATATGGACACAGTGGTAGGTTGGTAGGTCAGCGGCCATTGAAGAATCAATTGTCCTTTGTTACGGTCAATCTCAGGGTCTCGGCCACTCTTCTTTCACACAGGTCTACTGATTGCTATTCGACAGCCGGTGTCTTCTAGATAGGTTCTGTTCCCAAGACAGCGATATTGGCTTTCCTTTCACGTCAACACTAGACGCTTGGGATATTTCACGTTGAATAAAAATACCAGGCCTCCATGAAAAAGTATCTTTTCAAAAGTATCTTAACTTTTGTTCTATTGTCGAATCATTATACCATGTTTTATTCTGTAGAAAGCCGTTCGTGCCCGAAAAGCTAGAGATTAAAAGGTTTTTTGAAAAGACAATTTTCCCTGGAAGACCTGATATTTTTACACAATATTGTGCTACAAGGGATTATTCTATCGAAATTTCACGTTAACCCCTTGTATTAAGGGATGCCCGAAAGCTATTGTCGAATTATTATACCATGTTTTCTCCTGTAGAAAGACGTTTCTGCCTGAAAACTAGAGAATAAATGTTTTTTTGAAAATATACTTTTCCCTGGAAGACCTGATTTTTTTACACAATATTGTGTTACGAGGGATTATTCTATTGAAATTTCACGTTAACCCTTTGTATTAAGATATAACTTTAGAATTATCCTTTAATAACTCTTAATAAAAAAGATTTGTCAGATTATAAAAGCGATATGTTTATTGTTGTTGGCATGACGATTGAAAATATTTAGAGAATAAAGAATGACCAACCTGAAGTCTAGCTTGTGATCTTGAATCTACTGAGGGCCCTGGAGTCTAGTCTGTGCTCTTGAATTTGCTGAGGGTCCTGGAGTCTAGTCTGTGCTCTTAAATCTGCTGAGGGTCCTGAAGTGTAGCTTGTGTCTTGAATCTGCTGAGAGTCCTGAAGTCTAGCCTGTGTTCTTGAATCTGCTGAGAGTCCTGAAGTCTAGCTTGTGTCTTAATCTGCTAGAGTTCCTGAAGTCTAGCCTGTGTACTTGAATATGCTGAGAGTTCTGAAGTCTCGCTTGTGCTCTTTAATCTGCTGAAGTTTCTGAAGTCTAGCCTGTGTACTTGAATATGTGAGAGTCCTGAAGTCTAGCCTGCGTTCTTGAATCTGCTGAGAGTTCTGAAGTCTAGCCTGCAATCTTGAATCTGCTGAGAGTCCTGAAGTCTCGCTTGTGCTCTTTAATCTGCTGAAGGTTCTGAAGTCTAGCCTGAAGTCTAGCTTGTGTACTTGAATCTGCTGAGGATCCTGAAGTCTAGCCTGTGTACTTGAATCTGCTAAGGATCCTGAAGTCTAGCCTGTGTACTTGAATCTGCTAAGGGTCCTAAAGTCTAGCCTGTGCTCTTGAATCTGCTAAGGGTCCTAAAGTCTAGCCTGTGCTCTTGAATCTGCTGAGGGTCCTGAAGTCTCGCTTGTGTACTTGAATCTGCTGAGGATCTTGAAGTCTAGCCTGTGTACTTGAATCTGCTGAGGATCCTGAAGACTAGCCTGTGCTCTTGATTTTGCTGAGAGTCCTGAAGTCTAGCTTGCGCACTTGAATCTGCTCAGAGTCCTGAAGTCTAGCCTTTGCTCTTGAATCTTCTGAGGGTGCTAAAGTCTAGACAATTCAGCATAGTTTGGTCAAAAGCCCCGCAACTCACAACTTTCCACAGCCTTCTTGAGCGACATCAGATCCTCTAACCATGTGGATCAACATAATTTGTAAGTGATCATCGTGTGTCATATAGGAAATAACCAACCTGAAAGCTTTAGGAAAAAGTTGACATTGTTGTTGCCCTAACTACGTCGACTTCCCATGTATCATCCCCACAGTCTGGCCATTGTTTCCTCTCCACGTAAAAAAGTTACCCTGAAAGAGGAAGCGTGGGGTGTTTTTTCCATGGCCAGTTTTGGGGTTAAAGTCCCGTTGTCCGGAAATGACGTCGCAAATACCGGAAGCGTCCCATTCTGTTGTTGGCGACAGGCAGTTAGTCGAAGGACGAAATTTCAATTTGTATATACGTATATATGTATATATGTTTTTTTTTGTGCAGACGATTTTTTTTTCTTGATAGTTTAAGTCAGACGCGATTATGGTCAAAACACAAATAATAAACATAGATATATATTAAACGAAAATATTGCCTCTCTAGTCAAATGAAAATTGAAACTAGAAGATATCGCTGCACTTCTCTTCAAAAGACTACCAAAGATCCAAAAGGAAGGAATTCCACTACGGTCCTTTGTGTCAGGATTCAAGGCTCCCACCAGAGGTCTAGCTTAAAGACCAAATTCCGAGCACAAGAAATATTTATGGGTTAGAAATTAGAAATAGGAATGGGTTATTAGATATCACTAAAAATTTAAAGCTGAATGAACATGAAATAATGGTTATCCTTTGACGTCAAATCTCTTTTTTACCAATATTAATAGAACTCTTGTTCTTAATTCGACTGCGTCTACTTTGATAGGAGAGGCGATCTTTCAATCGGGAGAAAGAGATTGAGATTGAAACTACTTCTATTACATCGTTTATAAAAATTTATGGTGACAGATGAAAACTAAAGAAAATAATAACAAAGATGAATATACATAATGAAATCTATACAGGATTCATTGGTTTAGATCAAGGGCTACAAGACATCCTGAATTCGGCCCTTGGTTATAAATGGGTCTTTGTCCCCAATATGTTCAATCGCCATGTTGAGGAAATCTCGCAGAATGATCTTGTTTTCTGTCGAGAGTGTCTTGGAGAGTACATCCCTCACATGGCGGTATAGGACCGCTACTTCAAACCTACAAACCTCCTCATAGAGGGGAGATAGGAATGAATCAGCGTTCATTTGTTCAAAAATTCCCTCCACGCGCTTTATGAGGATCTCCTGAGATTCCTGAAGAGAGAGAGAGAGATTGAGATTGACACTACTTTATCACAACGTACATATAAAATTATATAGGGTTAATTATATAGATAGGGAAAAAATGTATAAAACAAAATAATTACAAATCGTTCGTTTCAGACGAATACCACTGGGTGTCGTCTCGTTCAATGTCGCATTCTGCCCTGAAGTCGGACAGCATCTTGCCTAGGTCGGAGTTCCCGACATGGGTGATTGCCATGTCAAGGAATTTCTTCAGAGCAGAGATCTGTTCGGGCGAGAGATACTCGAGAACGTCCTCCCTCTTAGTTAGGGATTCAACAACAAATTCAATTTCGCACCTGTAATAATCCCTATATAGGGGTGTCAGGAAGGAGAGAGGGAGAGATTTGAGATTTAAAATATTTAATTATAATTATACAATTCAATGTATGGTGTCGGACCAAGGCAGACCTCTAACTATCCATGTCTTGGTTTCTTTCAAAATTTTAAAATATATGAGTGATTTAAAATTTAGTTACTGTAATTATGAGCTTAAAAGCCAATTTTCAAAAATAATATTTATTATTTTGACGGTTTTTTCCACTTGGAATTTGATTTAAGGATAATATTTTGACTAGATCAAAACATTATTTTATAAACATCATGAAATACATTAATCTATTTGTAAATAAACAAACCACAAACGCTTTGGAAAAAGCAAGTCAATGTGTGGTAGTATAGATAAAATAAAATATATATAAAAAGAAAGATAATTTAAAAAAAATAGTAAAAAGATAAAAATAACAATAAAAGAGAAAATTATATATGTTACCTTTAATTAAAAAGGCATATATTTGATTAAAATATCATTTATTCTACCAATATTTCAATTAGCTGAACGCCAACCTTTTTCAAGGTTTTTCAAGGACACACATTAATATGTTATAATACCTTGAAAAAGGTTGGCGTTTAGCCAACTGTGATATTGGTAAAAATAAACGATTATTTGATCTAATATATGCCTTTTTAATTAAATATTTATTTATGGATTGCTCTATTTCCAAAAAGATATACAGTTATGTAAAGTCCAGGAGACAACGACAAAGAGTCCTCCTCCAGACAGTAAGGGGGTTCTCCCCTCATCTCAAGACACAGAAAGAACCTGTGAATTGATTATTTGACAGACGCGAGGATGGCGTTGTCATCCAGCCCTTGACCGAAGAGCCAGTAGCCCTGTAGGTCGGCTGTATGATTTTGACGACCTCCCGTAGAGAGAGATTGAGATTGAAACTGATTTATTACAATGTTCATATAAGATTATATAAGGTTAATTACAAAATTGAATAAATAAGATTATATAATGATAAATATAGGAATAAATAGATATAAATAGATAAAAAATAATTGATAAATATGCATATATATGAAAATATATACAAAGTCTTCATTGGTAGCGCTCACCTCGAGAAAGACTCCGCCACCGATGGACTGCGAGAGTTCTTTCCCACAAAATGGGCAGGTCGATGTGATGGCTGGCGTTACTCAACTCAAGACCAAGATGGTACTTGTAGATGGTAGCCTTCACCACACTTGTCAGTTACATTGTCCCGGGATGGAGATTGACGCCGAACAGCCAGGCCTGCAGATCCAGGGGCACTTCGCAGGAGGCGAACACCTCCCGGAGCACGGGTCGCACGGCTCGGCAACTCCAATATCTGTGGGCCAGCGACCCGTCGCGGGACCCACAGGCGGCACAGTTGGCACGCCTCGAGGCAGGATGGTCAGGAGGAGGTAGGGCGTGGAGGACCAGCCGTAGGGCGACATCTGCGTCGTGCCCCGAGAAGCAGTTCCGACGCAGAGAGAGAGAGAGAGAGAGAGAGAAAGATAAAATATATTTTTCCAGCAAAATTTCCATTTATACTTCGATTATAGAATTGGCCTATCCTCTATGCCAGCTAAACATCTCTTTGGCAAATCCTAAAGATTCCATGAATTCCCTTTGCATCTCGAAATCTAAGCCAGCCCTATAGACTGACAAGAGCCATTTTGCCAGAAACCATTGACTCCAGGTGGGCGTTCTGAGTTAGCCACAGCTGGTGTTGTGGCTTTGTCATTGATTCGAATCTTCTAGATTGTAGAAACGGTCAATATAAAGTTTTTACGTTTTTTAAACATTTTTACAGGAGAAGCTACTTTTTTTCTTATAAGATCAATATTCTCCAGACAAAATTCCCACCTCTATATATTTATGCATATGAAAAAACAACAGAAAAAAATAAAAAGGTCAGGTGTTGATATTAAAAATAAAAAAGGCATATCCTGACCAGGAGCATATGTGCTTTACAGAAGGCAGAGTGGTGGAACAGAAATAAACAAAACATTGATTTAGCCTGTTCTTTGATATTTGGCCAACCCAATTTCTTGATAAATCAAGAAAAGCCATAATTTATCAAGAAATTGGGTTGGCCAAATATCAGGGAACAGGCTAAATCAATGTTTAGTTGATTTATGTTCCACCAGATGGCGCTCTGCCTTCTGAAAAAGCACACGTGCTCCTGGTCAGGATATGCCTTTTTTATTTTTAATATATGCATATATATGCAATTATATATTCGAATAGATTTAAAGATAATTGCATATATCGAAAAAAAAAGATGATATTTAGTGAGAAAAGTACACAGATATTTTATTATAAACAAATAATCCACTAGACCACTTAGATAGTTCATTATTGATTTTAACAAAGTCATTTAGAAAGGTTGGGTTAGTTCAATTTAAGACATTTTGATTTAACAAAAGTAGAGTTTATATAAAAGGGCGTACCTATTCTGTAAAGAAAAAAACAAAAACAATTTTTTTCTCAAAATATTTCGCGAGATTGCTTCCTCTTTATCAATTTATTGCACATATTAATAAAGAGGAAGCAATCTCTCGAAATATTTTGAGAAAAAAAAATTGTTTTTTTTTTTCTTTACAGATCTAGGTATGTCCTTTTATATACGTAAACTTAATTGATGGATCGCCTTTTGACTCAAAGGTAGTGTTATTCAGGAGGTTGCGTTAGTTCAATATAAGACATTTTGATCTAAAAAAGGAAGAGTCTTTTTAAGGAGGATTAGGTTAGTTTAATTCAATTCATTTTTGATTTAACAAAGAGTTTTTTAGGAGGGTTAAGTTAGTTTAAGACATTTTATTTTTATAAAAATCCACGAGAGGTTATGTTGCACATTTGATGATTGGAACTTAAAACATTTAAAAATTATAACGGAATGTTGTAGAGTAATAGGATGATGTTTGTCAAGAACGATTATGTTCTAACCACGATCCTTCACAGCCGAAGATGTGGATAGAATCCAGGCCATTGAAACAATCAACAAGCTAATTCCCATCAGGTAATAGAAAAGTCACAAGAGGGTACAGGGATTGCTAAATCGTCCTATTCACTACGAGCTGTCACAGCAAAATGATGGACGATGCGCGCGCACCTACACGCCATAAATCAGCATCTGGATCTGAATGGAATTCTCGAGCAGACGGTCCTGTGGGAGGCACGTCTGCCCGCTTAATTGTTGGTCTCCAAGTAGGCCGCTGTAGTCTTCTGTTCGGCTTATCTTGGGGGGATGTTTCTCTGCGATTGGACAGCGGGACGTCTTAAGTTTGAGTTATTTTGCCATTGTTCTTGGCCGTTTTTTAACATCCACATTGCTACCCACTCGTACTTTAGCTTCCATATCTTTGCCACCATTTTGGGAATATTATTAGGGGCAACTATCTTCTCTTTATTCCCTTGCAACGTAGTGCGTTTTATTTTTCAAACAGGTCATTTGAATCTGATAATAGGAAATATAAAATATTTATTAGCCCACTATATATGTTAAAAATATTGTCAGGAGGACAGAGTATTCTCTCTTATCTTGACTGGACCGACAGGTCGGGGTAAACAGTGGCGCCACGGAAAAGGAGGAAAGATCTCAGTTCTCCCCTCTGGCTCTAACTGCTGGGTCGATTTGGCTCATGTAAATAGTAACTCTTATTTTATATTTAAAATCTCTCATATAACTCATTAAATAAATATTTTAAGTAATTCGAAAGCCTAGTTATTTATTTTTCCTCGCGACAATATAGAAGGCATATCCTGACCACATATGCTTTTTAGATGGCAGAGCGCCATCCAGTGGAGCAAAAATAAACTAGGGATGAAGTACGAAAGAATGAATTGTAAAGAGTAATGATTAACGGAAAAATAAAAGTGTCCAGGGATGGGAAACGAACCCACAGTGTTCTGCTTGCCGGGCAGATGCCATGTTGACTTGTCGACATGTACGATTTTTCGTTCAAAAGAAATATTTGAGGTAAAACTTGTCAAAAGTTTGTTTTACTCGTTAACAACGTTTGTGATGAATATTTTGATTTCTCATATAATGGAAAATATTACTGTGAGCGTGTATGGCGAGATAAAAGTACTATTACCAGGTCATCAAGTACATAAAAGAGAAGATAACACGTGGCTATACAACCTGCAAACACTACGAGTGTAAATCTTCCAATTGTTATCTATGTTTTCTTCTTAAATCCTTCTAACCATTGTTGTTGCTCTCCAAGAAACTTTGCCCAACTTGGAGAAACACACCGTCTCGAATTTTTCCTACAGTTTGAATACAAGAGATTTGTTTGTTCTTGTTCTTTCGTAAGGATTACAGAGATTCTAACTTTCACATTCTTCCATTGACCATACTTCTGGTTTGTCCCATTTGTTGAACTCAATACTTTAGCATATTCCTTGTTTGTCCCATTTGTTGAGCTCAATACCTTAATACATTCCTTTTGTTTCTAAACTTATATAAACATAGCTAGAACCTCTTCACTTTCACATTATCTTTTTGAGCAACTTTAGGTTTTTCCCATTTATTAGCTCAAAACCTCAGCATATTCCTTTTATTTCTAAACTCATACATGCATAGTGATGACTTCTTATTTTCACATTTTCCTATTGACAAAACTAATGGTTTGTCCCATTTGTTGGGCCCAATACTTTAACTTTTTTTCTTTTATTTCTAATTTATATAGGCATGGGGATGTCTTCTAACCTTTTCATTCTCTCATTGATTAAACTTCTGGTTTGTCCCATTTGTTGAGCTCAATACCATAGCATACATTCTTTTGTTTCTAAACTTATATAAACATAGCTAGAACCTCTTCACTTTCACATTATCTTTTTGACTATACTTCTGGTTTGTCCAATTTGTTGAACTCAATACTTTAGCATATTCCTCGTTTGTCTTATTTGTTGAGCTCAATACTATATCATATATTCCTTTTGTTTATAAACTTTATAAGCATAGCTGGAACCTCTTCACTTTTGCATTCTCCCATTGACTAAACTTCTGGTTTGTCCCATTTGTTGAGCGCAATACCTCAGCATATTCCTTTTATTTCTAAACTCATATAGGCATAGTGAGAAACTCTTCACTTTTGCATTCTCCCATTGACCAAACTTCTGGTTTGTTCCATTTGTTGAGTTTAATACCTTCGTTTTCAATTTAACGCTTGTTCCTTTTATTTATAACCTCATATAGGTATATAGTCTTTACAAGCTTAAGATGAACACATAAAAGGTAAGAGATTACAATCTTCAGAAACCAGGATGGTGACTTAGGCAAATGCTATATACAATAAGAAAAGATTGCAACATAAGCTATGAACAAATTAGAGAAGTCTTTTGATGGGACCTTCAGCCATTATAAGATCTAGATGAACAGATGAAAAGTAAGAAAGTACAGACTTCAGAAATCAGGACTATAACTCAGGAAAATGCTATACAAGAAGTGAAAATCGAATCATCAGCTATGAACAAATTAGAAGCCTGTTGATGAAACTCTCAGCTATTTCAATATCTAGATGAACAGATGAAAGGTAAGAGATTACAGTCTTCAGAAACCAGGACTGTGACTTTGGCAAATGCTTTATACAAGAAGAGAATATTGCATCACCAGCTATCAACAAATTAGAAGTCTGTTGATAAAACCTTCAGCCATTACAAGATTTAGATGAACAGATGAAAGGTAAAAGAGTAGAGGCTTCAGAAACCAGGACTGTGATTTAGGCAAATGCTTTATACAAGAAGGCACTGGACATACGTCGGACTTGGAGGCTGTTGTTGGGTGCTGTGCTGCCTGGAGTATAGGAGCTCCATCTATGCTTTCTTTCTTCCTCTGGTGAATCTGTATAAAACCGGTGGTCTTAATAAAACTTTGTATGTGTGCTATATACAAGAAGATTGCAGCATCAGCTATGAATAAATTAGAAGTCTGTTGATGAAATATTTCAGCCATTACAAGCTTGGGATGAGGCAAGAGAGTCCAGTCTTCAGAAACCAGGACGGTGACTTTGCCAAATGATGAAAAT
Source organism: Cordylochernes scorpioides (assembly GCA_030710605.1). Taxonomy (NCBI): domain Eukaryota; kingdom Metazoa; phylum Arthropoda; class Arachnida; order Pseudoscorpiones; family Chernetidae; genus Cordylochernes; species Cordylochernes scorpioides. The sequence continues at coordinate 7,141,728 of CP092873.1, forward strand.
TTCAGCTATTACAAGATAAGAATGAACAGATGAATGGCAAGAGAGTCCAGTCTTTAGAAACCAGGACGGTGACTTTGCCAAATAATGAAAATTTCAACTATTATAAGATTGGGATGAACAGATGAAAGGTAAAAGAGTACAGGCTTCAGAAACCAGGACGGTGACTTAGGCAAATGATGAAAATTTCAGCTATTATAAGATTGGGATGAACAGATGAAAGGTAAAAGAGTCCAGTCTTTAGAAACCAGGACGGTGACTTTGCCAAATAATGAAAATTTCAACTATTATAAGATTGGGATGAACAGATGTGAAAGGTAAAAGAGTACAGGCTTCGGAAACCAGGACGGTGACTTAGGCAAATGCTATACAAGAAGAGAAGATTGAATCATAAGCTATGAACAAATTAGAAGTCTGTTGATAAAACCTTCAGCCATTACAAGATAAGAATGAACAGATGAAAGTTAAGAGAGTACAGGCTTTTCAGAAATCAGGACTATGACTTAGGCAAATGATTTTTACAAGAAGGGAAGATTGCATCACCAGCTATGAATGAATTATAAGTCTGTTGATAAAAATTTAGCTATTACAAGATTTAGATGAACAGATGAAAGGTAAAAGAGTAGAGGCTTCAGAAACCAGGACGGTGACCAGGGATGGAAGTCACCATCTGTGTACAGCACCTGGTAGTTTGACCTACCTTCCAGTACCTGCGCTCTTCAACCCTACTGCTACTGGAAATGAACACGTGCAACTTCCACCGAACAGCCATCATTGATTCTCTGATACAGTAAATCACCCTCTGAACCCACACTTTAACAACTACATTCCAAAAAGATTCCATTAGAAGATGAAATTGCTATAAACTATGTGAAATAAGAATAAACAGTAGCAATTTGCGTTTCTTTATTCCGAAGAATGCGAAGTTGAATGGAAGAAACGCATTGCTAACTGTTGAGTTTTCTAAGATATTATTTTATTTATTAATTTAATTGTTCTGTGATTATGTATATATTGACCGCTGACTATCTTTGTATATAATTGAGTTTTTGTTAAATAAAGTTAGTGTGATTAGTAATTTTAGTAGTGCTTTATCTTCATTTGGTAGAATCATTATCGGCACCATTGGGGTGTCGACTGGGTATTTGAATCATCATTGGGGTATCACCTGGGTAGTTGAAAAGGTGGTGATTGAAGATACAGTCCTCTAAAGGTAAACGCAATACGGCTTCTAATTCGTTAAGGGCAAAGGAACCTTAACACTAATGTTGGTTTTTGTGGGTGCTTAAATGGGAAGATAGGGATCACGTCAATTATATAATCATTAAAATATTTATTAACATATAAAATTAAAAGAAAGGATATATAAAAGCCACGTAAAGTATCTGTTCTTGCCTGTTCTTGTTTTTTTCTTTTATTTTTTCTTGTTGTTTATCTTCTTTCTTAGAATATTATGTATAATTGTAAATTTTATTCATACACAAAATTTAAAAACAATAAGGAATATTTTTTAATATTAAATAAAAATGTTACACAAAATTATAGGCAACATATTTGCAACAACTAACTATTTAAATTCTTATTTTACATTTACAAAAAGTTCTAATTTTCACCTTTACAATACTATTGTGGGAACCGAGAGATAACCCGCTGGGATAACAGACCACGGCAAACATACAAGCAGGCCTGGAAGGAAGTCTCTCGACTATCCACACTATCCCATAAATAATGACCAACGCATATAACTGAACCAACGATCTCTGAAATTGGAACCAAATGTCTACTCTTCTCTTTTTTAGTACTATTTTATAATTAACACAACTATATGAAAAATGCTATATTCTAACAATATATCAAAAATACTTCCAGGGTTAAGTTTATTGCATAATTTTAGTTATAGTTATACTAGTTAAGTTATGCTGCTATAGTTTCTCCTATTAAAGGGCATGTTATCACGAAAGCTAGAGAAATGAAATGTGCAAGAAAATTAGTCCTGGGTACTTTTTGATATTGTTAAATTATAAGTCAGGGAATGAATGTTTATATATGAAATATGATGAGCTAATTACCTATTTAACTATTACTTCATTGAAGGTATCTACATTTGGCCTTAATTATTAGTGATACGCTAACTAACCTTGACGTATGCACGGTGTGGCCACTGGACATGTGTCGGACCTGGAGACTGTTGTTGGGTTCTGTGCTGCCTGGAGTATAGGAGCTCCATCTATGCTTCCTTCCTGTGGTGAATTTGTATAAGACCCTGGAGACTGTTGTTGGGTTCTGTGATGCCTGGAGTATAGAAGCTCTATCTATGCTTCCTTCCTGTGGTGAATCTGTATAAGACCCTGGAGGCTGTTGTTGGGTTCTGTGATGCCTGGAGTATAGAAGCTCTATCTATGCTTCCTTCCTGTGGTGAATCTGTATAAGACCCTGGAGGCTGTTGTTGGATTCTGTGCTGCCTGGAGTATAGGAGCTCCATCTATGCTTCCTTCCTGTGGTGAATTTGTATAAGACCCTGGAGACTGTTGTTGGGTTCTGTGATGCCTGGAGTATAGAAGCTCTATCTATGCTTCCTTCCTGTGGTGAATCTGTATAAGACCCTGGAGGCTGTTGTTGGGTTCTGTGATGCCTGGAGTATAGAAGCTCTATCTATGCTTCCTTCCTGTGGTGAATCTGTATAAGACCCTGGAGGCTGTTGTTGGGTTCTGTGCTGCCTGGAGTATAGGAGCTCTATCTATGCTTCCTTCCTGTGGTGAATCTGTATAAGACCCTGGAGACTGTTGTTCGATTCTGTGCTGCCTGGAATATAGGAGCTCTATCTATGCTTCCTTCCTGTGGTGAATCTGTATAAGACCCTGGAGGCTGTTGTTGGGTTCTGTGATGCCTGGAGTATAGAAGCTCTATCTATGCTTCCTTCCTGTGGTGAATCTGTATAAGACCCTGGAGGCTGTTGTTGGGTTCTGTGATGCCTGGAGTATAGAAGCTCTATCTATGCTTCCTTCCTGTGGTGAATCTGTATAAGACCCTGGAGGCTGTTGTTGGGTTCTGTGATGCCTGGAGTATAGAAGCTCTATCTATGCTTCCTTCCTGTGGTGAATCTGTATAAGACCCTGGAGGCTGTTGTTGGGTTCTGTGATGCCTGGAGTATAGAAGCTCTATCTATGCTTCCTTCCTGTGGTGAATCTGTATAAGACCCTGGAGGCTGTTGTTGGGTTCTGTGCTGCCTGGAGTATAGGAGCTCCATCTATGCTTCCTTCCTGTGGTGAATCTGTATAAGACCCTGGAGGCTGTTGTTGGGTTCTGTGCTGCCTGGAGTATAGGAGCTCTATCTATGCTTCCTTCCTGTGGTGAATCTGTATAAGACCCTGGAGACTGTTGTTCGATTCTGTGCTGCCTGGAATATAGGAGCTCTATCTATGCTTCCTTCCTGTGGTGAATCTGTATAAGACCCTGGAGGCTGTTGTTGGGTTCTGTACTGCCTGGAGTATAGAAGCTCTATCTATGCTTCCTTCCTGTGGTGAATCTGTATAAGACCCTGGAGGCTGTTGTTGGGTTCTGTGCTGCCTGGAGTATAGGAGCTCTATCTATGCTTCCTTCCTGTGGTGAATCTGTATAAGACCCTGGAGACTGTTGTTCGATTCTGTGCTGCCTGGAATATAGGAGCTCTATCTATGCTTCCTTCCTGTGGTGAATCTGTATAAGACTCTGGAGGCTGTTGTTGGGTTCTGTACTGCCTGGAGTATAGAAGCTCTATCTATGCTTCCTTCCTGTGGTGAATCTGTATAAGACCCTGGAGGCTGTTGTTGGGTTCTGTACTGCCTGGAGTATAGAAGCTCTATCTATGCTTCCTTCCTGTGGTGAATCTGTATAAGACCCTGGAGACTGTTGTTCGATTCTGTGCTGCCTGGAGTATAGGAGTTGTATCTATGCTTCCTTCCTGTGGTGAATCTGAATAAGACCAGTAGTCTTAATAAAGCTGTATGTGTGTGTTATAAAATTAATGAAGAATTTTGGATTGTGTGATTGGCTGGATGAGAGGCAAAGAAGAAATAAAGAGAAGAATTCAATATAGAGAATTTATCGCTAATATTTGAAGACCAGAATCTGCTCAAGAGCAAAGAGATTGAGGAGGATTGTACTAATGGATTGAGTGGAAAGCTCTGAATTAATGAAAAGCTAAAGATATAGAAGAATGACTCGCCAATGGAGGTTAGAATCTGCTCAAGGCTAAAGGAATTGAAGAAGAGGATAACCATCATTAATGGGCCATTTTACTGAATTCAGAGCATTACACAATTTATATAGACTTTTAAACGATAATGAAGTAATATTAAGGATGCAGTTGTCGAGAAGCAACTTGAGTGGCAAATAACACAAACAATATTATATTGAGAGGACTTGGCTCATCAATGGTAAACCCTCCCAGAGGTTTCGCCAATTTAATCTACCAGACCGCTTCTTAGAGTTCTAATACTGTATTGGACGATTCTGATTATATATTGTAGCGAAATATTTATTATTTTACACTAGTATTAACAAGGAATAATTTTTTATGTTTATATTTTATTACTCTGTAAACTTCCCTCATTCCTTATATTTTGTTTATCCTTCATAGTTGGTTCTTTCCTTAAATAAATTGCTGTCTCATCCTGAAGTTTGTCTTCCTTAATTTTCCACGTGGCACTATGCTACATGGAAGAGTGGGATCTTAGAAATGGTATTCAAGTAAACTATGAAAATAAGCTTTTAGGACAGAAATTACAATATTAGAGCTCTAAGAAACGGTCTGGTAGATTAAATTGGCGAAAGCGGTGGGAAGATTCACCACTGATGAACCAAGCCATCCCAATATATATTTTCATCGCAGTAAGGATAGTAGAAGTTTGTTTTATATATTTAAAAAGAAACATTCATGTTTAAATACTTCCATTTCTTATATAGAGATGACAGTTTATCGCCTTTTAAACAAACAATACTAGAAATGAAAGTGAAAATTCTGCAGAGGCAGAAAGTGACATCACATCAATAAATGTGGAATTGTGACGTACTCTTTGTCATTCAGATTATGAGATTTGTGATGGACGCGTGTCACTCCACACGCACCTTGGTGACAAATGGGTCGCAGCTTGTCTGGGTCATCTGTAGTCTGGCGATGTGCGCTTCGTTATCTAGCTACTGTTGGGGCATTGGTCTGTAGCCCAACATCAGATATCTGAAGTCACATGGCACTGAACACATGTGCCATGTTATCTAGCTACTGTTCAGGCGTTGATCTGTAGAGAAACATCAGATATCTGAAGTCACATGTGTATCTTAGGCACAAATTCTGACGTAATATTTGTTATAAAAATCCCACCTGCTTCTTCTGCCTACTAACTCTCGGTAGCAGACCATTTTGCCCAATATATAGCTGTAAATATCCACTCATGGACAAAACTTAAGGAAGTTGTACCTTTCAGCATGTATATCAGGATTGAAACAATAACTCTGAAAGATACACTCATGGACAAAACTTAAGGAAGTTGTACCTTTTAGCATGTATATCGGGATTCAGACAATAACTCTGAAAGATATTACAGTGACCTTTATTGAAGACACGAGATAACCAAGTGTGAACAAAATTACCTCTGTCTCTTTTAAAAACAGACGTCCGGACGACATCAAAGAAATTCCACTTTCTTAAGTTTTGTCTCCATGAGTGTATATAAAGAAACAGAAGGATTTGCTTATATCATTCAGGAATTCTTAGATCTAACCATTTAAAGGCAGATTCGTACTTTAAATAGTCTCTAAAATCAAATAGAAAGTATTTTTCATATTTACATAATGGTATGTGATTCTTTTACAGCTTGATAGTCTCAAAGCGTGCATATAAATGGCAAATTATGGTTCACAATATTGATTCATTATTGCACCAAGTTGCAGCTTTGCAAGGTCGTCGACCTTGGTTTCTTCCTTCTTGGTGTTATACACCGAGCGGGTTTCCATATTCAAAGCAAATAAATAAAAGTAAATAAAAATAAATTACCTTTTAAAGTTATTGCGTTTATTTATTCGTTGCCTTCCTCGTAGGTCGTGATCCGCAGTCTTGGTCTAGGTCCTCTCTCGCTCCAATAACCAATCAAGATAAAGGTACAATAGAATATTACAAAATGAATGAAACTATAAAAAGGAATGATGATAATGTAAATAATCTGTTTTAAATAAATATTAAATATCATAGAATATTTGAATAAGTGTAGGGCACATTAAAATTGATGCAACAATATAGTCTTTCAATTGAACCTATTGAAATGGACATTCTTTTTATTAAGAATCTGCATATGTATATGTATGAAAAAATAGGTGTTTGCACATCTATAAATCGATTTATTAAATTAACATTTTAGAAAGAATAACCTCAATTTTCTCAAAAAAATATTTTTTTCTTAACGAAGTTTCAAAGGCATGTTGGAAGAATGGACATGCTAATAAGATGGATGCAGAATATTTCTTTTTCAAGAAAATTTATTGTTTTTAATCTCATTAAAAAGATATAAAATATCGAAAGAGAACGTGATGATTCTAGAAAAGTAAAAAACAAAATTTATCGTATTTTTAATAGAAAAATCTATATATTATATGAAAAATAGTAAAAAAGTGAAATTGTTCTGGGATCAGGCTGAAAAATTGAGAAAAAGGCATCTCCTTATCCTATAACTAAAAGTTACCGATTTTAAATTATCGTTGATTTTTAATTATTCTAGAATTGACCGAATAATCTTTCTTGATTGATCAAGATATTGTTGGAAAATGATTCTTTTGGATGAAAATATTGTAGAACCCTTTTCCAACTGCTGTATGCTGCCAAAAACTTGTACTAAATCACAAAGATTATTTTTATCTCTTCAAGTCAGGAATGAGTGAAGTTTAAACAGAGAGTACAAGCAACGACAAAATTAACCCTCAGAGACAATAGTTGTGAGTTATTAAAAGAAACGTTGACAAAAAGTGAGGAAGACAATTTTGTCATCAAGTTGACGCTAAGTGGACATTGAGTGACAGCAGATTGGCTAACTCTCTCCACCAATAGCGATGGCTAGATATAAATAAGTGATATTAGCTCTTGGAGATGAAAACCTTCAGAGTTTAACTTCTCTTAAATCTTAAGACTTGTAAGGTTACAGAAGTTTACAGATGGTCAAAATAAAATAAAAAGTAATTCATTGAATTAAGTAGACATTGAGTGACAGCAGATTGGCTAACTCTCTCCACCAATAGCGATGGCTAGATATAAATAAGTGATATTAGCTCTGGAAGATGAAAACTTTCAGAGTTTAGCTTCTCTTAAATCTTCGACTTATATCGCTAATGAAATTTACAGATGGTCAAAATAAAATAAAAAATAATTCATTGAATTAAGTGGACGTTGAGTAACAGCAGATTGACTAACTCTCTCCACCAATAGCGATGGCTAGATATAAATAATTGATATTAGCTCTTGGAGATGAAAACCGTTTAGCTTCTCTTAAATCTTCGACTTGTGCCGCTACAGAAGTTTACAGATGGTCAAAATAAAATAAAATGTAATTCATTGAATTAATTAGACATTGAGTGAAAGCAGATTGGCTAACTCTCTCCACCAATAGCGATGGCTAGATATAAATAAGTGATATTAGCTCTTGGAGATGAAAACCTTCAGAGTTTATTCTCTTATATCTTCCACCTGTAACGTTACAGAGGTTTACGGATGGTCAAAAAATAAATAAAAAGTAATTCATTAAATTAAGTAGACATTGAGTGAAAGCAGATTGGCTAATTCTCTCCACCAATAGCGATGGCTAGATATAAATAAGTGATATTAGCTCTTGGAGATGAAAACTTACAGAGTTTAGCTTCTCTTAAATCTTCCACTTGTAACGCTACAGAAGTTTACAAATGGTCAAAATAAAAATTAATTCATTGAATTAAGTAGACATTGGGTGAGACAGCAGATTGGCTAGCTCTCTCCACCAATAGCGATGGCCAGATATAAATAAGTGATATTAGCTCTTGGAGATGAAAACCTTAAGAGTTTAACTTCTCTTAAATATTCGATTTGTATCGCTACAGAAGTTTACAGAGATGGTCAAAAAATAAATAAAAAGTAATTCATTAAATTAAGTAGACATTGAGTGAAAGCAGATTGGCTCATTCTCTCCACCAATAGCGATGGCCAGATATAAATAAGTGATATTAGCTCTTGGAGATGAAAACCGTTTAGCTTCTTTTAAATCTTCGACTTGTAAGATTACAGAAGTTTACAGAGATGGTCAATATAAAATAAAAAGTAATTCATTGAATTAAGTGAACGTTGAGTAACAGCAGAATGGCTAACTCTCTCCACCAATAGCGATGGCCAGATATAAATAAGTGATATTAGCTCTCTTTGAGATATGAAAACCTTCCGAATTTAGCGTCTCTTAAATCTTCGACTTGTAACGCTACAGAAGTTTACAGAGATGGTCAAAATAAAATAAAAATAATTCGTTGAATTAATTAGACATTGCGTGAAAGCAGATTAGCTAACTCTCTCCACCAATAGCGATGGCTAGATATAAATAAGTGATATTAGCTCTTGGAGATGAAAACTTTCAAAGTTTAACTTCTCTTAAATCTTCGACTTGTATCGTTATAGAAGTTTATAGAGATGGTCAAAATAAAATAAAAAGTAATTCATTGAATAACTTTGAAGATGATTTATTTGGTTGGAAGTTGATTCAGAGAAAAACACAGCCACCAATAGTTTATTTCAACTCCTGACGTTTGAGTGACTACTTGTCACTGGTCTCCATTCCCCTGAAGAGAATGAAAGGGAGTCACTTTAACGTCGGAATCGAAATAAACTATTGGTGGCTGTGTTTTTCTCTGAATCATTGAATAACGTTCAGAAAAATAGATCATTTAATACAAAACTTAAAACGTAAAAAACAACTTTATATTGACCGTCTCTACAATCTAGAAGATTCGGATCAATGACAAAGCCACAACACCAGCTGTGGCTAACTCAGAACGCCCACCTGGAGTCAATGGTTTCTGGCAAAATGGCTCTTGTCAGTCTATAGGGCTGGCTTAGATTTCGAGATGCAAAGGGAGTTCATGGAATCTTTAGAATTTACCAAAGAGATGTTTAGCTGGCATAGAGGATAGGCCAATTCTATAATCGAAGTATAAATGGATATTTTGCTGGAAGGATATATTCTATCTTTCTCTCTCCCTCACTGTTGCCGAGCCGTGCGACCCCTGCTCCGGGAGGTGTTCGCCTCCTGCGAAGTGCCCCTGGATCTGCAGGCCTGGCTGTTCGGCGTCGGCCTCCATCCCGGGACAATGTAACTGACAAGTGTGGCGAAGGCTACCATCTACAAGTACCATCTTGGTCTTGAGGTGGGTAACGCCAGCCATCACATCGACCTGCCCATTCTGTGGGAAAGAACTCTCGCAGTCCATCGGTGGCCGAGTCTTTCCCGCGGGGGGCATCACCAATGAAGACCTTGTATATATTTATATATATGTATATTTATCAATTATTTATATCTATTTATTCCTATATTTATCATTATATAATCTTATTTATTCAATTTTGTAATTAACCATATATATAATCTTATATGAACATTGTAATAAATCAGTTTCAATCTCTCTCTCTAACATAACTATAGAAAATAATGATTTTACTCTAAGTAGGATGTCTAGGAGCCTGGAAAGGCTGATTTAATTGGACTCGGCCAAGTAATGCCTAAAAAATGGCGGAGACTTATTCGAGCGACCCGATGTTGGAGCTCTAACATAAGCAACTAAAAACATTTCTAGATAGGGTCAAATTTAAATAAATATTATTCACAGAGAATGACATTCTATGATTAAGATCAGCTTTGCCTCATGTTTTTACATGTTTGACTTAACGACAAACTTCATTTAGAGCTTTTCATCTTGAAATAAACGTCAGGAAATTGCCGAAACATCGTTTATTAAACTTTTTGAAGGTTGATGATATCCACATCTTGAATTAATTATTAAAAATTCATTATTAAAGTGTAAAATTCTTTGATTTAATTCTATATCCGTCCATATAGAACACAATACATTTTCCGTCTACATATCTATATAAACGTAAAATTCTGTCCAGTTGGCTGTTTATGTGTGTGTGTTGGGGGGGGGGGGGGGGTCTATCACTTTAATAATGATTTTTAAAAACTATAATTTTTTCTTACAATGGGTTTCTTTTTTTTTTTTAATTTAAAAATGCTAGATTTCAAGCGATAATCGCTCTTCAACAGGCCTAATTATAAAAATAGAATATTATTTTTACATGAAGTGTTTACAAATTTGTAAACACTTCTTGAAAGAAATAGTCGATGTTTTTAATTAAGCCTGTTAAAGAGCGCTTGAAAGATTGCATTTTTAAATAAGAAAATAAACTCATTATGATATAGTTTTTAAACGCTTTTCATAATTTTAGCTTGAATCATAAATAATGATTTTTACTGTGAGGTTATCTTATGGCTCAAAATAGCCTATTTGAAATTTGAATTTGAAAATGGAGAAAGATAGGGACTCATCTCCTTGAGATGTCTTTCTGCTTTACTTACATTAAGTTGAACTGCTCATCTTTCTATAGATAGGCTCCTTTGGCTCTTCAGGTAGTTCACAATCCAGATTGGGGCAGTTTCATTCAACATAGTTTCATATCAACTTTCATTCAACATATTTTATGTACACGCTTGTTCGGCGGCACAACTACCACAATAGGAGCAATACAGAGAATAGCACGATCCCTGCGTAAGGATAACACACAAAATCGTTAAGCGTTCTACATATTTCAGCTTAATGTTTTATAGATATAGGAGAATATATATTTTTGAAAATAGAGAAATCCATAAATAAATCTTTAATTAAAAAAGAAGAAAGATATAGTTCTCATCTACTTTGAGATGTTTTTATGTTATGACATACTTCGGTTGAACTGCTCATCCTTCTAAGGATTGCCTCTTTGGCTTTCAGGTAGTCTA
>CP092873.1:7152854-7229845 GCA_030710605.1 Cordylochernes scorpioides
CCTTCTTGAGCGACATCAGATCCTCTAACTATGTCGATCAACATAATTTGTAAGTGATCATCGTGTGTCATATAGGAAATAACCAACCTGAAAGCTTTAGGAAAAAGTTGACATTGTTGTTGCCCTAACTACGTCGGCTTCCCATGTATCATCCCCACAGTCTGGCCATTGTTTCCTCTCCACGTAAAAAAGTTACCCTGAAAGAGGAAGCCAGGGGTGTTTTTTCCATGGCCAGTTTTGGGGTTAAAGTCCCGTTGTCCGGAAATGACGTCGCAAATACCGGAAGCGTCCCATTCTGTTGTTGGCGACAGGCAGTTAGTCGAAGGACGAAATTTCAATTTGTATATACGTATATATGTATATATGTTTTTTTTTTGTGCAGACGATTTTTTTTTCTTGATAGTTTAAGTCAGACGCGATTATGGTCAAAACACAAATAATAAACATAGATATATATTAAACGAAAATATTGTCTCTCTAGTCAAAAGAAAATTGAAACTAGAAGATGTCGCTGCACTTCTCTTCAAAGGACTACCAAAGATCCATAAGGAAGGAGTTCCACTACGGTCCTTTGTGTCAGGATTCAAGGCTCCCACCAGAGGTCTAGCTTAAAGACCAAATTTCGAACACAAGAAAGATTTCTGGGTTAGAAATTTGAAATAGGAAAGAGTTATTAGATATCACTAAAAATTTGAAACTGAATGAACATGAAATAATGGTTATCCTTTGACGTCAAATCGCTTTTTTACCAATATTAATAGAAGTCTAGTTCTTAATTCGACTGCGTCTACTTTGATAGGAAAGGCGATCTTTCTATCGGGAGAGAGAGATTGATTGAATCAACTTTTATTACATCGTTCATAAAATATTATGGTGACAGATGAAAACTAAAGAAAATAACAATAACAAGGATGAATATACATAATGAAATCTATACAGGATTCATTGGTTTAGATCAAGGGTTACAAGACATCCTGAATTCGGCCCTTGGTTATAAATGGGTCTTTGTCCCAGCATGTTCAATTGCCATGTTGAGGAAATCTCGCAGAATGGTCTTGTTTTCTGTCGAGAGTGTCTCGGAGAGTACCTCCCTCACATGGCGGTATAGGACCGCTACTTCAAACCTACAAACCTCCTCATAGAGGGGATATAGGAATGAATCAGCGTTCAGTTGTTCAAAAATTCCCTCCACGCACCCTATGAGGGATCTCCTGAGAATCCTGAAGAGAGAGAGAGATTTGAGATTAAAAATATTTAATTATTATCATGCAATTCAATGTGTGGTGGCGGACCAAGGCAGACCTCTGACTCTCAGAACACAGCCCTCATCCATGGCTTCGTTTCTTTCAAAATTTTAAAATGTATGAGTGATTTAAAAATAGTTACTATAATTATGAGCTTAAAAGCCAATTTTTTAAATAATATTTATTATTTTGACGGTTTTTTTTCACTTGGAATTTGATTTAAGGATAATATTTTGACTAGAGCAAAACATTTTTTTTTATAAACATCATGAAATACATTAATCTATTTGTAAATAAACAAACCACAAACGCTTTGGAAAAAGCAAGTCAATTTGTGGTAGTATAGATAAAATATATATAAAAAGAAAGATGATTAAAAATAGTAAAAGATAAAATAACAATAAAAGAGAAAACTATATACAATTATCTATAATTAAAAAGGAATATATTGGATCATAATATCATTTATTTTACCAATATTTCAGTTGGTTGAACGCCAACCTTTTTCAAGGTTTTTCAAGGCTATACATTAATATAATAAAAATGGCATATCCTGACCAGGAGCACATGTGCTTTACAGAAGGCAGAGCGCCATTATGTTATAATACCATGAAAAAGGTTGGCGTTCAGCCAACTGAGATATTGGTAAAAATAAATGATATTTTGATCCAATATATGCCTTTTTAATTAAATATTTATTCATAGATTGCTCTATTTTCAAAAAGATATGCAGTTAGGTAAAAGTCCAGGAGACTCCCCCAACGACAAAGAGTCCTCCTCCAGACAGTAAGTTACATATTCCCCTCATCTCAAGACACAGAAAGAACCTGTGTATTGATGATTTGACAGACGCGAGGATGGCGTTGTCATCCGGCCCTTGGCTGAAGAGCCAGTGGCCCTGTAGGTCGGCTGTATGATTTTGACGACCTCCCGTAGAGAGAGATTGAGATTGAAACTGATTTATTACAATGTCCATATAAGATTATATAAGGTTAATTACAAAATTGAATAAATAAGATTATATAATGATAAATATAGGAATAAATAGATATAAATATAAAATAATTGAAAAATATACATATATATATATAATATATACAAGGTCTTCATTGGTAGCGCTCACCTCGAGAAAGACTCCGCCACCGATGGACTGTGAGAGTTCTTTCCCACAAAGTGGGCAGGTCGATGTGATGGCTGGTGTTACTCAACTCAAGACCAAGATGGTACTTGTAGATGGTAGCCTTCGCCACACTCTTCAGTTACATTGTCCCGGGATGGAATTTGACGCCGAAGAGCCAGGCCTGCAAATCCAGGCTGGCATTACCCAACTCAAGAGAGAGAGAGAGAGAAAGATAAAATATATCCTTCCAGCAAAATTTCCATTTATACTTCGATTATAGAATTGGCCTATCCACTATGCTAGCTAAACATCTCTTTGGTAAATTCTAAAATTTTCATGAACTCCCTTTGCATCTCGAAATCTAAGCCAGCCCTATAGACTGACAAGAGCCATTTTGCCAGAAACCATTGACTCCGGGTGGGCGTTCTGAGTTAGCCACAGCTGGTGTTGTGGCTTTGTCATTTATTCGAATCTTCTAGATTGTAGAAACGGTCAATATAAAGTTGTTTTTACGTTTTTTTAAACATTTTTACAGGAAGATCTACCTTTTTTCTAATAAGATCAATATTCTCCAGACAAAATTCCCACCTATATATATGCATATGAAAAAACAACAGAAAAAAATAAAAAGGTCAGGTGTTGATATTAAAAATAAAAAAGGCATATCCTGACCAGGAGCATATGTGCTTTACAGAAGGCAGAGCACCATCTGGTGGAACAGAAATCAACAAAACATTGATTTAGCCTGTTCCTTGATATTTGGCCAACCCAATTTCTTGATAAATCAAGAAAAGCCATAATTTATCAAGAAATTGGGTTGGCCAAATATCAGGGAACAGGCTAAATCAATGATTAGTTGATTTCTGTTCCACCAGATGGCGCTCTGCCTTCTGAAAAAGATCATGTGCTCCTGGTCAGGATATGCCTTTTTTATTTTTAATATATGCATATATATGCAATTATATATTCGAATAGATTTAAAGATAATTGCATATATTGAAAAAAAAAATTGATGATATTTAGTGAGAAACGTACACAGATATTTTATTATAAACAAATAATCCACTAGACCACTTAGATAGTTCATTATTGATTTTAACAAAGTCATTTAGAAAGGTTGGGTTAGTTCAATTTAAGACATTTTGATTTAACAAAAGTAGAGTTTATATAATATAAAAGGGCGTACCTATTCTGTAAAGAACAAAAAAACAAAAACAATTTTTTCGCAAAATATTTCGAGAGATTGCTTCCTCTTTATCAATTTATTGCACATATTAATAAAGAGGAAGCAATCTCTCGAAATATTTTGAGAAAAAATTGGGTTTTTTTCTTTACAGTTCTAGGTACATCCTTTTATATAAACTTAATTGATGGATCGCCTTTTGACTCAAAGGTAGAGTTATTCAGGAGGTTGCGTTAGTTCAATATAAGACATTTTGATCTAAAAAAGGTAGAGTCTTTTTAAGGAAGATTAGGTTAGTTTAATTCAATTCATTTTTGATTTAACAAAGAGTTTTTTTAGGAGGGTTAAGTTAGTTTAAGACATTTTATTTTTTTTTAAATCCACGAGAGGTTATGTTGCACATTTGATGATTGGAACTTAAAACATTTAAAAATTATAACGGAATGGTGTATATCAATAGGATGAGATTTGTCAAGAACGATTATGTTCTAACCACGATCCTTCACAGCCGAAGATGTGGATAGAATTCAGGCCATTGAAACAATCAACAAGCTAATTCCCATCAGGTAATAGAAAAGTCACAAGAGGGTACAGAGATTGCTAAATCGTCCTATTCACTACGAGCTGTCACAGCAAAATGATGGACGATGCGCGCGCACCTACACGCCATAAATCAGCATCTGGATCTGAATGGAATTCTCGAGCAGACGGTCCTGTGGGAGGCACGTCTGCCCGCTTAATTGTTGGTCTCCAAGTAGGCCGCTGTAGTCTTCTGTTCGGCTTATCTTGGGGGGATGTTTCTCTGCGATTGGACAGCCGGACGTCTTAAGTTTGAGTTATTTTGCCATTGTTCTTGGCCGTTTTTTAACATCCACATTGCTACCCACTCGTACTTTAGCTTCCATATCTTTGCCACCATTTTGGGAATATTATTAGGGGCAACTATCTTCTCTTTATTCCCTTGCAACGTAGTGCTTTTATTTTTCAAACAGGTCATTTGAATCTGATAATAGGAAATATAAATTATTTATTAGCCCACTATATATGTTAAAAATATTATCAGGAGGACAGAGAGTATTCCCTCTTATCTTGACTGGACCGACAGGTTGGGGTAAACAGTGGCGCCACGAAAAAGGAGGAAAGATCTCAGTTCTCCCCTCTGGCTCTAACGGCTAGGTCGATTTGGCTCATGTAAATAGTAACTCTTATTTTATATTTAAAATCTCTCATATAACTCATTAAATAAATATTTAAAGTAATTCGAAGGCCTAGTTAATTATTTTTCCTCGCGACAATATAGAAGGCATATCCTGACCACATGTGCTTTTTAGATGGCAGAGCGCCATCCAGTGGAGCAAAAATAAACTAGGGATGAAGTATGAAAGGATGAATTGTGAAGAGTAATGATTAACGGAAAAAATAAAAGTGTCCAGGGATGGGAAAACGAACCCACAGTGTTCTGCTTACCGGGCAGATACCATGTTGACTTGTCGACATGTAAGATTTTTCGTTCAAAAGAAATATTTGCGGTAAAACTTGTCAAACGTTTGTTTTACTCGTTAACAACGTTTGTGATTAATATTTTGATTTCTCATATAATGGAAAACATTACTGTGAGCGTGTATGGCGAGATAAAAGTACTATTACCAGGCCATCAAGTACATAAAAGAGAAGACAACACATGGCTATACAACCAGCAAACACTACGAGTGTAAATCTTCCAATTGTTATCTATGTTTTCTTCCTAAATCCTTCTAACCATTGTTGTTGCTCTCCAAGAAACTTTGCCCAACTTGGAGAAACACACCGTCTCGAATTTTTCCTACAGTTTGAATACAAGAGATTTGTTTGTTCTTGTTCTTCGTAAGGATTACAGAGCGTTTTCTTCTAAATTTCACATTCTTACATTAACTAAACTTCTGGTTTGTCCCGTTTGTTGAGCTCAATACCTTAACATATTTCTTTTGTTTTTAAACTTATATAAGCATAGCTAGAACCTATTCACTTTCACATTATCTTTTTGAGAAACTTTAGGTTTTTCCCATTTGTTAGCTCAAAACCTCAGCATATTCCTTTTATTTCTGAACTCATACAGGCATAGTGATGACTTCTTATTTTCACATTATTCCATTAACAAAACTAATGGTTTGTCCCATTTGTTAGACCCAATACTTTAGCTTTTTTTCTTTTATTTCTAAACTTATATAGGCTTGGTGATGACTTCTAACTTTTTCATTCTCTCATTGATTAAACTTCTGGTTTGTCCCATTTGTTGAGCTCAATACCATAGCACATTCCTTTTGTTTATAAACTTATATAACCATAGCTAAAACCTCTTCACTTTCACATTATCTTTTTGATCATACTTCTGGGTTGTCCAATTTGTTGAACTCAATACTTTAGCATATTCCTTGTTTGGCCAATTTGTTGAACTCAATACTTTAGCATATTCCTTGTTTGTCCAATTTGTTGAACTCAATACTTTAGCATATTCCTTGTTTGTCCAATTTGTTGAACTCAAAACTTTAGCATATTCCTTGTTTGTCCAATTTGTTGAACTCAATACTTTAGCATATTCTTTGTTTGTCCAATTTGTTGAACTCAATACTTTAACATATTCCTTGTTTGTCCAATTTGTTGAACTCAATACTTTAGCATATTCCTTGTTTGTCCCATTGTTGAGCTCAATACTATATCATATATTCCTTTTGTTTATAAACTTATATAACCATAGCTAGAACCTTTTCACTTTCACATTCTCCCATTGAATAAACTTCTGGTTTGTCCCATTTGTTGAGCGCAATACCTCAGCATATTCCCTTTATTTCTAAACTCATATAGATATAGTGAGAAACTCTTCACTTTTGCATTCTCCCATTGAATAAACTTCTGGTTTGTCCCATTTGTTGAGCGCAATACCTCAGCATATTCCCTTTATTTCTAAACTCATATAGATATAGTGAGAAACTCTTCACTTTTGCATTCTCCCATTGAATAAACTTCTGGTTTGTCCCATTTGTTGAGCGCAATACCTCAGCATATTCCCTTTATTTCTAAACTCATATAGATATAGTGAGAAACTCTTCACTTTTGCATTCTCCCATTGAATAAACTTCTGGTTTGTCCCATTTGTTGAGCGCAATACTCAGCATATTCCCTTTATTTCTAAACTCATATAGATATAGTGAGAAACTCTTCACTTTTGCATTCTCCCATTGAATAAACTTCTGGTTTGTCCCATTTGTTGAGCGCAATACCTCAGCATATTCCCTTTATTTCTAAACTCATATAGATATAGTGAGAAACTCTTCACTTTTGCATTCTCTCATTGACTAAACTTCTGGTTTGTCCCATTTGTTGAGCGCAATACCTCAGCATATTCCTTTTATTTCTAAACTCATATAGATATAGTGAGAAACTCTTCACTTTTGCATTCTCCCATTGACTAAACTTCTGGTTTGTCCCATTTGTTGAGCGCAATACCTCAGCATATTCCTTTTATTTCTAAACTCATATAGATATAGTGAGAAACTCTTCACTTTTACATTATCCCATTGACCAAACTTTAGTGTTGTTTCATTTGTTGAGCGCAATACCTCAGCATATTCCCTTTATTTCTAAACTCATATAGATATAGTGAGAAACTCTTCACTTTTGCATTCTCCCATTGACTAAACTTCTGGTTTGTCCCATTTGTTGAGCGCAATACCTCAGCATATTCCTTTTATTTCTAAACTCATATAGATATAGTGAGAAACTCTTCACTTTTGCATTCTCCCATTGACTAAACTTCTGGTTTGTCCCATTTGTTGAGCGCAATACCTCAGCATATTCCTTTTATTTCTAAACTCATATAGATATATTGAGAAACTCTTCACTTTTGCATTCTCCCATTGACTAAACTTCTGGTTTGTCCCATTTGTTGAGCGCAATACCTCAGCATATTCCTTTTATTTCTAAACTCATATAGATATAGTGAGAAACTCTTCACTTTTGCATTCTCCCATTGACTAAACTTCTGGTTTGTCCCATTTGTTGAGCGCAATACCTCAGCATATTCCTTTTATTTCTAAACTCATATAGATATAGTGAGAAACTCTTCACTTTTACATTATCCCATTGACCAAACTTTAGTGTTGTTTCATTTGTTGAGTTTAATACCTTCGTTTTCAACTTAACCCTTGTTCCTTTTATTTATAACCTCATATAGGTATATAGTCTTTACAAGCTTAAGATGAACACATAAAAGGTAAGAGATTACAATCTTCAGAAACCAGGATGGTGACTTAGGCAAATGCTATATACAATAAGAAAAGATTGCAACATAAGCTATGAACAAATTAGAGAAGTCTGTTGATGGGGCCTTCAGCCATTACAAGATTTAGATGAACATATGAAAGGTAAAAGAGTAGAGGCTTCAGAAACGAGGACGGTGACTTAGGCAAATGCTATATACAAGAAGTGAAAATCGATATCAGCTATGAACAAATTAGAAGCCTGTTGATAAAACTTTCAGCTATTCCAATATCTAGATGAACAGATGAAAAGTAAGATGGCGTACAGATTTCAGAAACCAGGACTGTAACTTAGGCAAATGCTATATACAAGAAGGGAAGATTGCATCATCAGCTATGAACAAATTACAAGTCTGTTGATGAAACCTTCAGCTATTACAATATCTAGATGAACAGATGAAAGGTAAGAGAGTAGAGGCTCCACAAACCAGGACGGTGACTTAGGCAAATGCTATATACAAGAAGGGAAGATTGCATCATCAGCTATGAACAAATTACAAGTCTGTTGATGAAACCTTCAGCTATTCCAATATCTAGATGAACAGATGAAAGGTAAGAGAGTAGAGGCTCCACAAACCAGGACGGTGACTTAGGCAAATGCTATATACAAGAAGGCACTGGACATACGTCGGACTTGGAGGCTGTTGTTGGATGCTGTGCTGCCTGGAGTATAGGAGCTCTATCTATGCTTCCTTTCTTCCTACGGTTAATCTGTTTAAAACCGGTGGTCTTAATAAAACTTTATGTGTGTGCTATATACAAGAAGATTGCAGCATCAGCTATGAATAAATTAGAAGTCTGTTGATGAAATATTTCAGCCATTACAAGCTTGGGATGAGCAGATGGATGGCAAGAGAGTCCAGACTTCAGAAACCAGGCCTCTGACTTAAGAAAATGCTATATACAAGAAGATTGTAGCATCAGCTATGAATGAATTATAAGTCTGTTAATAAAAATTTCAGCCACTACAAGATTTAGATGAACAGATGAAAGGTAAAAGAGTAGAGGCTTCAGAAACCAGGACGGTGAATTAGACAAATGCCATACAAGAAGAGAAGATTGAATCATAAGCTATCAACACATTAAAAGTCTGTTGATAAAAATTTCAGTCATTACAAGATTTAGATGAACAGATGAAAGGTAAAAGAGTAGAGGCTTCAGAAACCAGGACGGTGACCAGGGATGGAAGTCACCATCTGTGTACAGCACCTGGTAGTTTGACCTACCTTCCAGTACCTGCGCTCTTCAACCCTACTGCTACTGGAAATGAACACGTGCAACTTCCATCGAACAGCCATCATTGATTCTCTAATACAATAAAAATTCAACCTCTGAAACCACACTTTAACAACCACATTCCAACAAGATTCCATTAGAAGATGAAATTACTATAAAGTATGATATAAGAATATAAACAGTAGGAATGCGTTTCTTTATATCGAAGAATGCGAAGTTGAAGGGAAGAAACGCATTGCTAACTGTTGAATTTTCTAAGCTATTATTTTGTTTATTAATTTAATTGTTCTGTGATTATGTATATATTGACCGCTGACTATCTCTGTATATAATTGAGTTTTTTTTTTTTGTAAAATGAAGTTAGTGCTATTAGTAATTTTAGTAGTGCTTTATCTTCATTTGGTAGAGTCATTATTGGCACCATTGGGGTGTCGCCTGGGTATTGGAATCACCATTGGGGTGTCGCCTGGATAGTTGAAGAGGTGATGATTATGGATACGGTCTTCTAAAGGTAAACACCATACGGCTTTTAATTCGTTATGGGCAAAGGAACCTTAACACTAATGTTGGTTTTTGTGGGTGTTTAAATGAGAAGATAGGGATCACGTCAATTATATAATCATTAAAATATTTATTAACATATAAAATTTAAAAAAAGGATATATAAGAGCCACGTAAAGTATCTGTTCTTGCCTGTTCTTGTTTTTTTCTTTTATTTTTCTTGTTGTTTATCTTCTTTCATAGAATATTATTTATAATTGTAAATTTTTATCATACAAAAATTTAAAAAGAATAAGGAATATTTTTAAATATTGAATAAAAATGTTACACAAAATTATAGGCAACATATTTGCAACAACTAACTATTTAAATTCTTATTTCACATTTACAAAAAGTGAAATTTTCACCTTTACAATACTATTGTGGGAACTGAGAGACAGCCCGCTGGGATGACAGACCACGGCAAACATACAAGCGGGTTGGGAGGAAGTCTCTCGGCTCCCACACTATCCTGTAAATAATGATTAACGCATCAAACCGAACTAACGATCTCTGAAATTGGAACCAAATGTCTACTCTTCTCTTTTTTAGTACTATTTTATAATTAACACAACTATATGATACATGTTATATTCTAACAATATATCAAAAATACTTCCAGGGTTAAGTTTCTTGCATAATTTTAGTTATAGTTATACTAGTTAAGTTATGCTACTATAGTTGCTCCTATTGAAGGGCATGTTATAACGAAAGCTAGAGAAATGAAATGTGCAAGAAAATTAGCCCTGGATTGCTTTTTGATATTGTTAAATAATAAGTCAAGATATGAACGTTTATATATGAAATATGATGCGCTAACTACTTATTTAAATATTACTTCACTGAAGGAATTTATACATTTGGCCTTAATTATGAGTGATACGCTAACCTTGACATATGTACGGTGTGGCCACTGGACATGTGTCTACCTGGGGGCTGTTGTTGGGTTCTGTGCTGCCTGGAGTATAGGAGCTATATCTGTGCTTCCTTCCTGTGGTGAATCTGTATAAGACCCTGGAGACTGTTGTTGGGTTCTGTGCTGCTTGGAGTATAGGAGCTCCATCTATGCTTCCTTTCTTCCTGTGGTGAATCTGTATAAGACCAGTAATCTTAATAAACTTGTATGTGTGCATGTTATAAAATTAATGAAGCATTTTAGATTGTGTGATTGGCTGGATGAGAGGCAAAGAAGAAATAAAGAGAGGAATCCAAGATAGAGATGTATGGCGCTAATATTTGAAGACCAGAATCTGCTCAAGAGCAAAGAGATTGAAGAAGAATTATACTGATGGATTGAGTAGAAAGCTATGAATTAATGAAAAGCTAAAGATATAGAAGAATGGCACCGAAGGAGGTTAGAATCTACTCAAGACTAAAAGAATTGAAGAAGAGGATAACCATCATTAATGGGTGATTCGGCCGAATTTAGCTTTACACCATTTATATAGACCTTTAAACGATAATGAAGTAATAAAGAATGCAGTTGTCGAGAAGCAACTTGAGTGGCAATGAACACAAACAATATTATATTGGAAGGACTTGGCTCATCAATGGTAAAGCCTCCCAGAGGTTTCGCCAATTTAATCTATCAGACCGCTTCTTAGAGTTCTAATACTGTATTGGACGATTCTGATTATATATTGTAGCGAAGCATTTATTATTTACACTAGTATTAACAGAGTATTATTTTTTATGTTTATATTTTACTACTCTGTAAACTTCCCTCATTCCTTATCTTTTGTTTATCATTCATAGTTGGTTCTTCCCTGAAATAAATTGCTGTCTCATCCTGAAGTTTGTCT
This sequence comes from Cordylochernes scorpioides, assembly GCA_030710605.1. NCBI lineage: Eukaryota > Metazoa > Arthropoda > Arachnida > Pseudoscorpiones > Chernetidae > Cordylochernes > Cordylochernes scorpioides. The sequence goes on from CP092873.1 coordinate 7,164,275, forward strand.
TCCCTAATTTTCCACGTGGCAATATGCTACATGGAAGGGTGGGATCATAGAAATGGTGTTCAAGTAAACTATGGGAATAAGCATTTAGGACAGCAGAATTACAATATTAGAGCTCCAAGAAACGGTCTGGTAGACTAAATTGGCGAAAGCGGTGGGAGGATTTACCACTGATGAGCCAAACCCTCCCAATATATATTTTCATCGCAGTAAGGATAGTAGAAGTTTGTTTTATATTTAAAAAGAAAGATTCGTGCTTAAATTCTTCCATTTCTTATATAGAGATGACAGTTTATCGCCTTTTAAACAAACAATACTAGAAACGAAAGTGAAAATTCTGCAGAGGCAGAAAGTGACATCACATCAATAAATGTGGAATTGTGACGTACTCTTTGTCATTCAGATTATGAGATTTGTGATGGACGCATGTCACTCTACACGCACCTTGGTGACAAATGGGTCGCAGCTTGTCTGGGTCATCTGTAGTCTGGCAATGTGCCATGTTATCTAGCTACTGTTGGGGCGTTGGTCTGTAGCCCAACATTAGATATCTGAAGTCACATGGCACTGGACACATGTGCCATGTTATCTAGCTACTGTTGGGGCGTTGGTCTGTAGCCCAACATCAGATATCTGAAGTCACATTTGTATCTTAGGCACAAATTCTGCCGTAATATTTGTTATAAAAATCCCACCTGCTTCTTCTGCCCACTTACTTTCGGTAGCAGACCATTTTGCCCAATATATAGCTGTAAATATCCACTCATGGACAAAACCTAAGGAAGTTGTACCTTTCAGCATGTATATCGGGATTGAGACAATAACTCTGAAAGATACACTCATGGACTAAACTTAAGGAGGTTGTACCTTTTAGCATGTATATCGGGATTCGGACAATAACTCTGAAAGATATTACAGTGACCTTTATTGAAGACATACGAGATAACCAAGTGTATATACACTCATGGACAAAACTTAAGGAAGTTGTACCTTTCAGCATGTATATCGGGATTCAGACAATAACTCTGAAAGATATTACAGAGATCTTTATTGAAGATACACGAGATAACCAATATACACTCATGGACAAAACTTAAGGAGGTTGTACCTTTTAGCATGTATATCAGGATTCAGACAATAACTCTGAAAGATATTACAGTGACCTTTATTGAAGACACGAGATAACCAAGTGTGAACAAAATTACCTCTGTGTCTTTCAAAAACAGACGGCCGGACGACATCAAAGAAATTCCACTTTCTTAAGTTTTGTCTCCATGAGTGTATATAAAGAAACAGAAGGCCTTGCTTATATCATTCAGGAATTCTTAGATCTAACCATTTAACGCCAGATTCGTACTTCAAAACAGTTTCTAAAATCAAATAGAAGGTATTTTTCATATTTGCATAAAGGTATGTGATTCTTTTCCAGCTTGTTGGTCACAAAGCCTGCATATAAATGGCAAATTATGGTTCACAATATTGATTCATCATATTGCTGCATCAAGTTGCAGTTTGCAGGGTCGTCGACCTTGGTTCCCTCCTTCTTGGTGTTATACACGTTTCCCGAGCGGGTTTCCATACTCAAAGCAAATAAAAATAAATTACATTTTAGAGTTATTGTGTTTATTTATTCGTTGTCTTCCTCGTAGGTCGTGATCCGCAATCTCTGGTCTAGGTCCTCTCTCGCTCCAATAACCAATCAAGATAAATGTACAATAGAATATTACAAAATGAATGAAACTATAAAAAGGAATGATGATAATGTAAATAATCTGTTTTAAATAAATATAAAATATCATAGAATATTTGAATAAATGTAGGACGCATTGATGCAACAATATAGTCTTTCAATTGAACCTATTGAAATGGACATTATTTTTATTAAGGATCTGCATATGTATATGTTTGAAAAAATAGGTATTTGCACATCTATATATCGATTTATTAAATTCACATTTAAAAAAGATCAACCTCAATTCTCAAAAACGTATTTTTTTTTTAAAGAAACACTTCAAAGGTATGTTGAAAGAATGGACATGCTAATAAGATGGATGCAGAATATTTCTTTTTCTAGAAAATTCATTGTTTTTAATCTCATTAAAAAGATATAAAATATCGAAAGAGAACGTGATGATTCTAGAAAAGTAAAAAATAAAATTTATCGTATTTTTTTATAGGAAAATCTATATATTATATGAAAAATAGAACAAAAGTGAAATTGTTCTGGGATCAGGTTGAGAAATTGAGAAAAAGGCATCTCCTTATCCTATAACTAAAAGTTTACCGATTTTAAATTATCGTTGAATTTTCATTATTCCAGAATTGACCGAATAATCTTTCTTGATTGATCAAGAAATTGTTAGAAAATGATTCTTTTGGATGACAATATTGTCGAGATCTTTTCCAACTGCTGTATGCTGCCAAAAACTTGTACTAAATCACAAAGATTATTTTTATCTCTTCAAGTCAGGAATGAGTGAAGTTTAAACAGAGAGTACAAGCAATGACAAAATTAACCCTCAGAAGACAATAGTTGTGAGTTATTAAAAGAAACGTTGACAAAAAGTGAGGAAGACAATTTTGTCATCAAGTTGACGCTAAGTGGACATTGAGTGACAGCAGATTGGCTAACTCTCTCCACCAATAGCGATGGCCAGATATAAATAAGTGATATTAGCTCTCTTAGAGATATGAAAACCTTCAGAGTTTAGCTTCTCTTAAATCTTCGACTTGTGTCGCTACAGAAGTTTATAGATGGTCAAAATAAAATAAAAAAGTAATTCATTGAATTAAGTAGACGTTGAGTGACAGATGATTGGCTAACTCTCTCCACCAATAGCGATGGTTAGATATAAATAAGTGATATTAGCTCTTGGAGATGAAAACCTTCAAAGTTTAGCTTTTCTTAAATCTTAAGACTTGTAAGGTTACAGAAGTTTACAGATGGTCAAAATTAAATAAAATTTAATTCATTGAATTAAGTGGACGTTGAGTAACAGCAGATTGGCCAACTCTCTCCACCAATAGCGATGGCTAGATATAAATAAGTGATATTAGCTCTCTTGGAGATATGAAATCTTACAGAGTTTAGCTTCTCTTAAATCTTGTACTTGTGTCGCTACAGAAGTTTCTAGAGATGGTCAAAATAAAATAAAAAGTAATTCATTAAATTAAGTAGACATTGAGTGAAAGCAGATTGGCTAATTCTCTCCACCAATAGCGATGGCCAGATATAAATAAGTGATATTAGCTCTTGGAGATGAAAACCGTTTAGCTTCTTTTAAATCTTCGACTTGTAAGATTACAGAAGTTTACAGAGATGGTCAAAATAAAATAAAAAGTAATTCATTGAATTAAGTGGACATTGAGTGAAAGCAGATTGGCTAACTCTCTCCACCAATAGCGATGGCTAGATATAAATAAGTGATATTAGCTCTTGGAGATATGAAAACTTTCAGAGTTTAGCTTCTCTTAAATCTTCGACTTATATCGCTACAGAAGTTTACAGATGGTCAAAATAAAATAAAAAGTAGTTCATTGAATAACTTTGAAGATGATTTATTTGGTTGGAAGTTGATTCAGAGAAAAAACACAGCCACATCAACTAATAGTTTATTTCAACTCCCGACGTTTCACTGAATTCTTGTCACTCTCTACATTCCCCTGAAGAGAATGACATGGAGTTACTGAAACGTCAGGAGTTGAAATATTGGTTAATGTGGCTGTGGTTTTCTCCGAATCATTGAATAACGTTCAGAAAAATAGATCATGCCATACAAAACTTAAAACGTAAAAACAACTCATATTGACCGTCTCTACAATCTAGAAGATTCGAATCAATGACAAAGCCACAACACCAGCTGTGGCTAACTCGGAACGCCCACCCGGAGTCAATGGTTTCTGGCAAAATGGCTCTTGTCAGATCACAGGGCTGGCTTAGATTTCGAGATGCAAAGGGAATTCATGAAATCTTTAGGATTTGCCAAAGAGATGTTTAGCTGGCATAGTGAATAGGCCAATTCTATAATCGAAGTATAAATGGAAATTTTGCTGGAAGGATATATTTTATCTTTCTCTCTCTCTCGCTGTTGCCGAGCCGTGCGACCCCTGCTCCGGGAGGTGTTCGCCTCCTGCGAAGTGCCCCTGGATCTGCAGGCCTGGCTCTTCGGCGTCAGTCTCCATCCCGGGACAATGTAACTGACAAGTGTGGCGAAGGCTACCATCTATAAGTACCATCTTGGTCTTGAGGTGGGTAACACCAGCCATCACATCGACCTGCCCACTCTGTGGGAAAGAACTCTCGCAGTCCATCGGTGGCGGAGTCTTTCCCGCGGTGGGCATCACTAATGAAGACCTTGTATATATTTTTATATATGTATATTTATCAATTATTTATATCTATTTATTCCTATATTTATCATTATATAATCTTATTTATTCGTATTTATTTAATTTTGTAATTAACCATATATAATCTTATATGAACATTGTAATAAATCAGTTTCAATCTCTCTCTAACATAACTATTGAAAATAATGATTTTACTCTAAGTAGGATGTCTAGGAGCCTGGCAAGGCTGATTTAATTGGACTCGGCCGAATAATGCCTAAAAAATGGCGGAGACTGATTCGAGCGACCCGATGTTGGCGCTCTAACATAAGAAACTAAAAGCAATTCTAGATATGGTCAAATTTAAATAAATATTATTCACTGAGAATGACATTCTATGATTAAGATCAGCTTTGTCTCATGTTCTTACATGTTTGACTTAACGACAAACTTCATTTAGAGCTTTCTACCTTGAAATAAACGTCAGGGAATTTTGCTGAAACATCGTTTATTAAATTTTTTGAGTGATTACACTTCTTGAATTAATCATTTAAAAAATCATTATTAAAGTGCAAAACTCTTTGATTTAATTCTATATGCGTCCATATAGAACACAATACATTCTTCTATCACACACACACAAACCTTTATTAAGACACACAGGTCTTACAGAGGATTCCCCTTGGGGTTACAAGACAGAGAAACCTATGAAAACGGGAAATATACAAAGGGGTAAAAATGGAGAAATATTATATACACATGATAGATATATACAGATTATTATTTGAATGATCCTATGGAAAATAAGAATATGGATTTGGAAAAAAAAAAAAAAACATTCTTCTATCTACATATCTATATAAACGTAAAATTCTGTCCAGTTAGCTGTTTATGTTGGGGGGGGGGGGTGTCTATCGCTTTAATAATCGCTTCTTCAATGGGCTTAGTTGAAAATAATTTATTTCTTTCACGTGAAGTGTTTACAAATTTGTAAACACTTCTTGTAAGAAACAATCGATGTTTTTAATTAAGCCTGTTGAACAGCGATTATCGCTTGGAATCTAGCATTTTAAAATAAAATAAAAAAATCATTGTGAGAATATATAGTTTTTAAACGTTTTCATAATTTTAGCTTGATTCATAAATAATGATTTTTACTGTGATGTTATCTTATGGATAAAAATAGCCTATTTGAAATTTGAATTTGAAAATGGAGAAAGATAGGGGCTCATCTCCTTGAGATGTCTTTCTGCTTTACTTACATTAAGTTGAACTGCACATCTTTCTATAGATAGGCTCCTTTGGCTCTTCAGGTAGTTCACAATCCAGATTGGGGCAGTTTCATTCAACATAATTTCATATCAACTTTCATTCAACATATTTTATGTACACGCTTGTTCGGCGGCACAACTACCACAATGGGAGCAATACAGAGAATAGCATGATCCCTGCGTAAGGATAACACACAAAATCGTTAAGCGTTCTACATATTTCAGCTTAATGTTTTATAGATATAGGAGAATATATATTTTTGAAAATAGAGAAATCCATAAATAAATTTTTAATTAAAAAAGAAGAAAGATATAGTTCTCATCTACTTTTAGATGTTTTTATGTTATGACATACTTCGGTTGAACTACTCATTCTTTTAAGGAATGGCTTCTTTGGCTTTTCAGGTAGTCTATAATCCAGATTAGGCCAGTTCCTGGGCACTCCATATACACAATTATGCTTATAGGATAGCGTGGCATGATATTTTATGAAATTTCGAAACTATTATAGACGTGTATGGATTTTGATCCAATATATGCCTTTTTTAATTAAAGGAGAATATCTCTTCGCCGATGCTTCACAATGACATGTGACAGTGACATTCCAGTTTTGGCATGTGTCGTCTAGGACGTCGTTTAATATCTGTGATCAGACATTCATAAATTCATGAAGGCCTTAGGACAAGGTCACATTGACAGTTTCCTCGTAGTTGCCCTTAATGTCCCATAATGAAGGATTGATTGCAATTAGCAGGTTTGGCAGGAAGGTTCCCCCACTGACCCCGATGTCCGCCCGCCCCCCGGTTATAGCAGATATGAGGATCTCTCAGATCAAGAACGATGATAAAGACCTCTCATATTGATTTCCTCTATTTCATCTTGTGCTCCAAATACCTTTGAAGGGATTTTTTATCTTTGAAGAATCACTCTGGTTTAAGCTCATCAATTTTACCTCTTGAATGTTGATTTTGATTATCTGTTCGGTATAGAAAACAATAAATTCCTATAATTTATCTTGATCAAAATACCTGGTTAGCGATTTCATCTTGAAATATATACTTGGTTTTTAATATTTATAACGAAATTTTAAGCTTGAATGTTGATTTTGATTCTCTGTTGGGTATAGAAAACCCCGATTTCCTCTAGTTTATATTAATCAAAATAGTATGATAAATATCTTTTTTTTTTATCTTGGACAAAAACATTTGAGTTCTTAATTATAACGAAATCTTCACTTTGAATGTTATTTTTTCGGTATAAAAAACACTGAATTCCTCTAGTTTATCTTGGTAAAAATACCTTTTTAGCGATTTTTTTTCTTGAAAGAAATTATTCACATTAGTTCAAGCTTACAATCTTTACTTTAAATGTTGAGTTTTGCTTATTAGTTGGTTATATTAATCATGGAATTCCTCTAGTTCATCTTGATCAAAATATCTTATAAGCGATATTTTTTGGTTCTAGTTGACGGTCGTTACCTTAAATGTTGAGTTTTTGCTTCTTAGTTTATTAAAGAAACCTTTGTTTTCTTCTAGTTCATCTTCTCTAAATATCTTGTTAGTGATTTCATCTCGGAAGAAATACTCTTGGGTTCTAATATTTTAAACAAAATCTTAAGCTTGAATGTTTATTTCTTTGTTCGGTATAGCAACCACTGATTTCCTCTAGTTCATTTTGAACAAAATACCTTGTTAGCGATTTTTTTTTCTTTCAGAAAACATTTTGGTTTAAATAGTCATTTTTTCCTTGAATATATTAATTCTCTATTCGATATAGAAACCACCTATTTCCTCTAATTAATTTTAGTCAGAATACCTTGTTAACGATTTCATCTTGGACGAAATTATTCACTTTGGTTCAGACTTAGAATCTTTACTTTAATAACTGAGTTTTGCTCCTTAGGTTGTTTCAGCAACCATTGAATTCCTCTAGTTCATCTTGGTCAAAATACCTTGTTAGCGATTTCATCTTGGAATAAATTATTCACTTTGGTTCAAGCTTACAATATTTACTTTAAATATTGATTTTTGCTTCTTAGTTTGTTATAGTAACCATTGAATTGCTCTAGTTCATCTTGATCAAAATATCTTATAAGCGATATATTTTTTTTTTGCAAGAAGTGTTTCACTTTGGTTCTAGTTGACGGTCGTTACCTTAAATGTTGAGTTTTTGCTTCTTAGTTTATTATAGAAACCTTTGTTGTCCTCTAATTAATATTCTCTAAATACCTTGTTAGTGATTTCATCTTGGAACAAATACTTGGTTTCTAAATATTATAACGAAATTTTAAGCTTGAATGTTGATTTTACCTCTATGTTCGGTAGAAAATACTGATTTCCTCTAGTTTATATTGATCAAAATACCTTTTTAGCGATTCTTCTTCTTGCGTAAAAAAAAACTTTGGTTTTAACACATCAATTTCCCTATGAATGGTTACTTTGCTTCTTAATTCGTTACAGAAATGATTGACTTTGGTTCAAGCTTACAATCTATACTTCAATAATAGATTTTTGCTTCTTAGTTTGTTATAGCAACCATTTAATTCCTCTAGTTAATATTCTCTAACTATTTTGCAAGCGATTTTTTACTAGAAGAAATAATTCACTTTATTTCTAGTTCACATCGTTATCTTAAATGTTGAGTTTTGCTTCTTAGTTTAGTATATAGACACCACTGATTTACTCTAGTCCAGCTAGCTCCAAATACCTTGTAAGCAATTTTATCTTGAAAGAAATAATTTGGTTCTAAATTGAAAACAACTTGCTAACCTCTAATTGAACATTTGACAGAGATAACTCTGGTGACTTGTCCTGGTACATTTGTCCTGTATATTGAACTAACACCTACCCACATAGTTTCATGTCCAGCAATGATCGCAGTCTTGCACAAAATTGACATGGTCCCAGAACAGCAGCTTCACACATCCAAGATAGAGGACATTACGACTGCCGTGATAGAGATGTATGGAGATATCTGAAGCTCTTCATTGGACACGATAACAACAGCAGAAAATTGACATGGACCCAGAACAGCAACTTCAGACTCAAAATAGAGGACATTGCGACTGCTGTGATAGAGATGTACGGAGACATCTGAGGCTCTTCATTGGACACGACAACAGTAACAACAGAATATTGACATGGACCTAGAACTGCAGCTTCACGCACTCAAGATAGAGAACACTACGACTGCTGTAATAGAGATGTATGGAGACATCTGAGGCTCTTCATTGGACGCCACAACAACTACAGAAAATTGACATGGACCCAGAACAGCAGCTTCACACACCCAAGATATTGGACATTGTGACTGCTGTGATAGAGATGTATGGAGACATCTGAGGCTCTTCATTGGACACTACAACAACAACAGAAAATCTATATGTACCCAGAACAGCAGCTTCACACACCCAAGATAAAGGACACTACGACTTCTGTGATAGGGATGTATGGAAACATCTGAGGCTCTTCATTGGGCACAACAACAACAACATTACAGTATATACACCCAAGATAGAGAACAACTGCTGTGATAGAGATGTATGGAGACATCTGTGGCTCTTGATTGGACACGACAACAACTCTGATGACACCCGAAGGGCAAATTGTCGTAGTTGGCGACAACTACACGACCTTGCCCTACATTTACCACCGATGTCCCACAGACCACCATGGCCTGCTATTACCAAGGACTGCGTTAATACCACCTATGTAACCTGCAATCAAACCATCGTGGAGATATCTTGATCTCATTTTTATGCAAATGTTTGAGGCATGCATTCCTAGACCTGTCTTCTCTAAAGCGATTCATTATTAGGACGTATGCATGATGGATTATAAATTTTCTTTCCTCGTAGGTGAGTGGAAGTTCCATGGACTACAGGATTCTCTTCAAGCCATTTTTATAAGGGACTATCTTTGTGCTTTTTGTAGGTGAAAACACGATGATTTATGCATGCATAGTTTTTTTGTTGAATATATAACGTTCTTTTATTCATAATACACACTTCATAAAAATTCTGTGTGATATAAAGTTTAAAGATATTTTTAAAATGCTCCAATGGCCTCCGAATCTTGCAAAATTCCAACCCCAACAGCGAGTAACTAAACGGGGCTCTGGCATATTTGTAGGTGCAAAAGTCAAACTGCTTTTCATATGTGTAGACATGTGGTGTACTTTTAGTAAAAACAGTCGCCAACTTCTACCTACCATGATTATCATGGCCTATAACACGTGTACTAGGGATAATAATAATAAAAATATTGAAGATTTGAAAATAAACTTTTCCCTGGAAACCTGTTATTTTCATCTTAATCATATTATCATACCAATTTCATGCATTTATCTCTATACATAGATATCGGAGATGCACTTACAGTAAAAGCAGTCGCCACCACCATGATTTTCATGGTCTATAACACGTGTAATCTATGGATAATAATAGAAAAAGATTACAGATTTTGAAAATAAACTTTTCCCTGGAAGCCTCATATTTTCATATTAATCATATTATCATATCAATTTCATAAATTTATCTCTATACATATACATACACATCCGCCTTTGCCGGTCCTAAGCCCCGATAAAAAAGGAGGAGGGGGAGCAGTAACAAGCTCACTAAAAAACCTGGGGCTCAGCTGGCCCGGCTGATAGTACCCTGTAAGGGCTCCTAATCCAGGGATACAGGATGAGCAGCGTCTGTACTCCATGTTAGAAGCGGCTGTACATGGCGTCTGTTCCTCTTGTCAGAGGCGGCCATTTCTTTTGGAGCTAAGTCGGCCTGCCACTGAGTAGTGCTCCCAGTCTTAATGACAAAGGCAGACGCATTCTACTTCACCTAATTATGATGGTTGTCAAACAGACACCATCAAGGTCACAACTTGATACCCTAATATGATTGAGTGGAGATAAGAAAGAAGAAGATCTCTATACATAGAGATATCGTATATGAGAAAGAACTGCCATTCTACTAACTTTTCCATACTTGAGGGAGGAGGAGGTTTCACAAAGAGGAAGCATCACTTGTTACAGTTTGCGCACCACCGATCCAATAAGTGGGGAGAAGTGTTTGGCCTCTTGAAAGAACCTGACAATGGAAGTATGACATGTGTACCGACCCTTTCTTTGACATCTCCGACAGGAATTCTAGAGTCTCACTGAACTGGAGGTCCTGATATTTTTACTTAATACTGATACAGGGTATTATTATATTAAATTGATTTACTTTATTGGATCAACTCCGCCTTTGCCGGTCCCAAGCCCGGATGTAAAAGGAGGGGGAGCAGTAACAAACTTGCTAAAAAAACCTGGACTCAGTTGGCCCAGCTGATAGTACCCTGTAAGGGCTCCTAATCCAGAGATACAGGATGAGCAGCGTTTGTACTCCATGTTAGGAGCGGCTGCACATGGTGTCTGTTCCTCTGTCGGAGACGGCCATCCTTAAAAATACAATCATACTATTAAAAATTACCATCAAATATCAACATCAAAAATGTTAATTTATCATTATAATTATTATTATTGTTAAAAGAGAAGATTAAAAAAATTGTAAGAGTTTAAACATTCTAAGGATAAATGATTATTTTTGATACTTACTATCTCTGATATGGTAAACACTTTTCTTTAGTCAAAAGAGACGTAAATATGGAAATATGTAAGCCCCTTATATCAGTTTCTGGAAACTTGTGGATTAAGATTTGTAATGTTATCTCAGCGTCAGATTATGCAATTCACGGATTGTTTCCATGTTTCCAGTATCAAGTCTTTGTGTAAATACAGAGAGATTGTGAAATATTTTAACTCGTAATGCTTGAAGAATCTTCTAAATCTGTTCTTTAATCTAAAAAATACTAATTTAAAAAATATAGATCCTAGATTTAATCGAAAATGTTCAACTCTGTGTCGAGAAATTCTATCCATAGTTTGCCTGAATACCATTTCTAAGATTCCACCTTTCAGTGTAGCATATATAAGCAGAATCGTCTAATACAGTATTAGAGCTCTAAGAAGCGGTCTGGTAGATTGAATTAGGGAAACCGCTGGGAGGGTTTACCACTGATGAACCAAACTCTCCCAATGTGTAAAAAAAAATTCGTGCTTTAATGATTTCATTTCTTATGTATAGATAACACGTTATTGCCTTATAATAGATTGTAATCATTGTTGATTTAATAAGGTAATACAATCCTCATATATATAGTACTCCATGGACAATATATACCAGGTTTATTAGTGAGCTTGTTACTGCTCCCTCTCCTCCTTTTTCATCCGGGCTTGGGACCGGCAAAGACGGAGTTGATCCAATAAAGTAAATCAATTCAATGAAATAATCCCTTGTATCAGTATTCAGTTAAAAATAACAGGCCTCCAGGGAAAAATATCTTTTCAAAAAACCTTTTTAATCTCTAGCTTTCAGGCACGAACGCCCTTCTACAGGAGAAAACATGAAGCTAGGGAATAAAAATATTTTTGAAAATATACTTTTTCCTTGGAGGCTCTGAAATTTTTACTCAAAATAAATCAAGTTGAAGGTTAATGGGTTTTCATTTTGAGTGAGTTTATATAAATCCAACTTAAGATTATCGATTATCTGTGGGGATGTAGATAATATGAATGTTTCACGTTATGCAAATCAGTCAATGTCGAATGTTGTACACTGGATGGAATGGATCAGAGAGACTATGTACAAGGAGGTTATGCAGGTCTAAAGTAACTGTGGCGATGAAGATAAGGAAATGGGGAAGTTGACAAAAACCGGCGTTTAGGAACAATGCCGCGGCAGACTTTGGCCTACTTTTTGTGGTGAAGGAAGAGGCAATGCTCATTGTAACCTCGGAACCGGCTTCGATCATTAGCGCGACCTCGGGTGCTTTCTGCACTTGAAATCTTTCCAATCTGATCTTCTTTTTGGTCCTTATAAAGTGTCATGGCCGATCTTCCTTATGTGTTTATAGGGTCTTATCGCTGCTTTTTATATGCTTATAGGGGCTCATTTCTGCTCTTTGTGCTTATAGGGGCTCATTCCTGCTCTTTGTTATTATTGGGTTTCATCTCTGTTTCTCTTTTTGTTCTTATAGGGTTTCATTGCTGCTCTTTGTGCTTATAGAGGCTCATTTCTGCTCTTTGTTATTATAGGGTTTCATCTCTGTTCTTCTTTTTATCCTTATAGGGTTTCATTGCTGCTCTTTGTGCTTATAGAGGGTCATTTCTGCTCTTTGTTATTATAGGGTTTCATCTCTGTTCTTCTTTTTGTGCTTATAGGGGCTCATTTCTGCTCTTTGTTATTATAGGGTTTCATCTCTGTTTCTCTTTTTGTGCTTATAGGGTCTCATTCCTGCTCTTTGTGCTTATAGAGGCTCATTTCTGCTCTTTATGATTATAGGGGCTCATTTCTGCTCTTTGTTATTATAGGGGTTCATCTCTGTTCTTCTTTTTGTCCTTATAGGGTTTCATTGCTGCTCTTCCTTTTGTGCTTAAAGAGTCTCATTTCTGCTCTTTGCTATTATAGGGTTTCATAGCTGCTCTTCTTTTTGGTCCTTATAGGGCTTCATTGCTGCTAATCCTTTTTATACTTATAGAGTCTCCTCACCGCTCTCTTTTTTTGTGCTTATAAAGTTTAATAGCTGATCTTATTTTGTGCTTTTATAGGGTCCCATCGCTGCCCTTCTTTTTGAGCTTATGGGGTCTCATTGCTGCCAATCTTTTTGAGGTTATAGGTTCTCATCGCTGCTCTTCCTTTTGTGCTTATAGGGCTCATTGCTGCCCTTCTTTTTGTCCTTATAGGGCTTCATTGCTGCTAATCCTTTTATACTTATAGAGTCTCCTCACCGCTCTCTTTTTTTTTCCTATAAAGTTTAATAGCTGATCTTATTTTGTGCCTATATAGGGTCTCATCGCTGCCCTTCTTTTTGCGCTTATAGGGATTTATTGCTGCTTTTATTTTTGAGCTTAAGGGGTCTCATTGCTGCTCTTCTTTTTGTGCTTATAGGATCTCATAGCTGCTCTTCTTTTTGCGCTTATAGGGTTCATCGCTGCTCTTCTCTATTTGAGCTAATAGGGTCTCATTGATGCTACCTTTTCTGTGAGTATTTTTGTGTCTGTAGGTTTGGATGACTACCACTTTTTCTGGGATTCTTTTTGAGCTTATTGAGTCCTCACTGTGCTATTCTTTAGATAATTTAGACAAATTATCCATAAAATTACAGTTTAGAATTCCATTTCTAAGAACAGATTTAGAAATATCTTATTACGACGCATTCAAAAATGTACTCAAGCAATACTCTCTACTTACAGTGCTGCCAGGCGTGTGAATGGCGACTTCATGCCTGGAGCATTAAAACAAAGAAGTTTTACAATGGCGTGGTCACGGAGAGCTCATCCTTGTCACTTCCTGCTCCTTGTAGAGAGAGGTTCATCCCTCCATTGAGAACTTCATTTCTTTAAATGCTTCTCACTTGTCAGTAGAGAGAACCAAGCAAGACATCTAGTTGTCTCTAAGTTCTTTTCCTTCCTCTTTTATTTCCAGCTTTCTCAATGCTATTGGTTCGTTTCAATTAACAAATCACATTTATTACACTAAAAAATATGCGAAGGTGAAAAGTTTCATTTATTGATAGAGACGAATTGATAGAAAATATATTTTTTTAATTAAAAAGGCATATATTGAATCAAAATTTTATTTATTTTCAAATTACGAAACTATTTTAGACGCGTTAATATTCTTTTTAAAATAAAACAATTTCTACTGTCCTTACTGCAATGGAAAAATTGAAGGGAGGGCCTGGCGCGCTAGTGCATCGTAATATAAATTATTTATTTTAACAATATTTCAGTTGGCTGAACGCCAACCTTTATCAAGGTATTATAACATATTTAATGTGTGTCAACAACAAACTCAGCGCCACATAACGTCAACAGAATTAAGATAAAAAATATAAAATATTTTGTTATATTCAATGGGGAGAAAATATTATAGAGAAATATATAGAGAATATATCATATTGATAAAAAAAGAGAGATTGAGATCGAATCTACTTTTATTACATTGTTCATACAATGTTATATTCTGAATATAGAGCAATCCATAATATAAATATTTTAAAAAATAAGACTTATTTTGGATTTAATAAGTTTTATTTATTCTCATAAAAGATGGATGATTGGTCCATCGAAATAATGGATAAATAAAACGTATTAAATACACCCCTAAGCTGCCTTCCATAGAAAATGCAGGGTATATAACAAAACCAGTCCAATACAATAGTAGAGCGGTCTAGAGATTAATTTGGCGAAACCGCTGAGAGGGTTCACTACTGATGAGCCAAGCCCTCTCATTCAATAAATCATATCATTGCAGTAAGGTCTGTAGAGATAATATTTGATGATATCTAAAAGAAACGCATTGCCAGTAAATTTATTTGTGTAAAATTTTAACGATAGATGGCAATAAAATTTAATTTACTAATATATATTGGTTATGAAAACATATTTTGCGGAAGAGCTTTGCTCGATGCAATACCTTGAAATTATATGTATGTACCTCTACAGACCTATAAGCTTATGTCCATAGTTCACTAAACACCCCTAAGCTGCCTTCCATAGAAAATGCAGGGTATATAACAAAACCAGTCCAATACAATAGTAGAGCGGTCTAGAGATTAATTTGGCGAAACCGCTGAGAGGGTTCACTACTGATGAGCCAAGCCCTCTCATTCAATAGATCATATCATTGCAGTAAGGTCTGTAGAGATAATATTTGATGATATCTAAAAGAAACGCATTGCCAGTAAAAAAAAAATATATATATATATATATATTTGTGTAAATATTATATATAGACGTCTATTTTGACGGGAGAGGCGACCCTTGTCTCTTTAGATCAATTTCCTCCCGGCAAAATTTCCATCTATATATATATATATTAAAAACAAAGTAGGCATATCCTGACCAGGGACACATGTGCTTTTCAGAAGGCAGAGCGCCATCTGGTGGAAAAGAAATAAACTATTCATTGATTTAACCTGTTCCCTGATATTTGGCCAACTCGATTTCTTGATAAATCAAGAAAAGCCATCCACGAACGCGTTTCGCGCTGTTGGTGCTCGTCAGCGTGGAGTAGGCTGTATCACTGCGACCAAAAAATATTTTTTGGTCCCAGTGGCTTCCTGAAAAACCAAGAAATGGGTATTTAAGGCCAAACTTGCGTAAATACGCTTAACACATGAAAAAACAATAGAAAAAAAAGTGGGTCAGGTGCTGATATTAAAAACAAAGTAGGCATATCCTGACCAGGAGCACATGTGCTTTTCAGAATATATATATATATTATAAATTTAAGGAAGAAAATATTTTTGCAACAAGTTTCTTTTATTCTGCAATTTGGCAAGCTTTCAGGCGTTAGCCTATCATCAGGCCGATTTCGCAAATATATATTAAAAAATAATACAAAATCTAAACTATATATAGGCGTAGAACTGATCTTACCGGAAATAAACAAATTGTTTGTAGATTACAATTTGTTTATTTTCTGGTAAGATCAGTTCTACGCCTATATATAGTTTAGATTTTGTATTATTTTTTAATATATATTTGCGAAATCGGCCTGATGATAGGCTAACGCCTGAAAGCTTGCCAAATTGCAGAATAAAAGAAACTTGTTGCAAAAATATTTTCTTCCTTAAATTACTGATTGCAATTATTTAGGTTTTTATAGTGATATATATATATGTTATGAATAATTTGTTTGTTGTTAGATAAAGAATTGATAAGACAAATGATTAATAAGATAAAGGGTTGAAGATGCAATCATGATTAAAAAATATAACAAATTATGATATATTTATTGATAATTAAAATTTAAAAATAAAATTATAATAATAAATAAATATTAAAAATAAGAATGAATATACATAAAGAAATATATACAAGTCGTCATTGGTGGCGCCCACCGCGGGAAAGACTCCACCACCGATGGGCTACCAGAGTTCTTTCCCACAGAGTTGGCAGGTTGAGGTGTTGACTGGAGAAAGAGAGAGATTGAGATTGAAACTGATTTATTATATCGTTCATATAAGGTCATATGAGGTTAAATATAAATAATATGTATCCTTATATCTATAAAAATGAAATGCGAAATCGATGTTTGTTATCGCATCACGCAAAATCTACTGACTCAATCATTATGGAATTTCGCATGTAGGTAGCTGAAGATTTCGTTTAACATATAGGCTATTCAAAAAACTACAAAGGTTAATGTACTTTTTTAAAAAATTATTTAACTGAAATGGATTAGTTCCCGCCTTTTGCCGCTTGGCGGCGCACTGGTCGCGACGATAAATGAATTTGATTGGTTAATAATTTTACACGTTGTTTGTTTTTAATTTGTAATTTTGTTGTTTTGTAATTTTACACGATGAATGTCTTTAGAAGGTAAGATTATTTATATATTTTTAAACTCTTTGGAGATAATATTAATCGATCGTTATCAAATTTATACGTCCCCGGAACCTGGGTTAATTAAAACTGTATTGTGAAATATCGCGCGGAGTTAGCTGAGGTTTTAGTTTAGCATTTAGGCTAAAAGTGCAAAAATTGTATTTCGAATAACCTTTTTTTTTCCTTTTTAGAAGTTAAGATTTTATTTATTTATTTAGTAATATTTTTTCAAATTAAATTAATTGGAAATATTATTTATTTCGCAGCTTATTCATATCTTTTTTGCTTCGTTTAATTTTAGTTAGTGTAAATATAACGATCTACATTTTAAAAGATAAGGTTTACTATTTGATTCTCATAAGGAATATTCCTATTTTAAGACAAATTGAGACAGTATTCTATTTTTTTTTCTTATATTTAGAGTAAGTATCAATTTTATTGAAGTTGTAAAAAGTATATTTCTTGAAAAAGTATGTTTTTCTATATAACTTGCTACGTATATTTTACTATATGTTTGTTCCATGTAATATGTTTATGCTCTAATAGCATTTATATTGTAAGCAGCAGCTATGCATTTTCAGTAACTGCTTTTTTAAGGGTAGGCTCAAATTATTTTTGCTGTCATTTGTTTAGTTAGGGTTTATATTTATCTGCTTCACAATAAATAACTGCTCATATATATCTATAGGGTAATACCATATTTTTGAATAAATGTATTTAGATATATAGATGCAAATATGCTCATATTTAAATAAAGAAATATACAATCAGCAATCGATTGGTGCATAATTTTACATGATGTTTGTTTCTAGACTAAATTTATTCAAATCAAGATAGCTTTTTTCATGCTTTTAAAAGTAAAGATAATATATATATTTAACGTTTCATAATACTTTTAAAATTAAAGTCTTTGGAAATAATATTGCTTTTTTCCCATCCTGCAGATCAACATTACACTGCAACATGCTATCTTAACTCTGGCTTTTGGCATTGATATTTATGTACTGTTGGCTACCTTAAGCTCTGGAGAGATTATAATGTAGATCCATCATGTGGAAATCACACTATAGTAAAATAGAACGCATATAGCTGGTAGCACAATATGTACCCTGTGTGAAGCTAGCGTTCAAAATTTGATTTTTTTTAAAATGATATTTCAATTGTTGGCCTTATTTTCACATGTTATTGACCCATATCGCGGATCCATATAGGGTTAATTAATAACTCATTTGACATTTTACTTTTATTTAAGGTCTTAGCATTATATATATTCCTTTTTAGGCAAAAATATAATTGAGGTATATTTTGAAATATAGATAAGAATCACAAGGAAGCAAGACCTAATCCAAATAAATAAATTATGTGTGTGGTTTCAGTAACAGCATTGTTACCATCTTCAGACAAAAGTACTGAATACATTCAGTAATTTTGTCTTAATAAGGTAACAATGCTGTTACAGCAACAATAACTAATACAAAATTCTTCCAAGTCCAGGTATTTCAATATTGCAGAAATATATTACATTTATAAAAGTTGCTTAACTATTTAGATATGTAAATGCCGGATTAGGTGCCCTTTAAAATGTTTGCTATGGCTGTTTCTTATTGGACAGCCGAGAGTGAAGTGGACAAAGTGAAATTATCAGGTTGTGCCGACCATTTTCCTTTATTCACACTAATCATTAGATTTTTATTTTTTATTTTTAAGAATAAAAGCCCAGTTTGGTTACTTGCACTCACTGGAGGGGTTGGACTTTTTCAAGAATCAGGAGCCAGCCATTGGGGCAATTTTATTTTTTTTTCAGATTTTTTTATAAGCATTTTCGATATTGCTGTTGCAATTTATCTCCATTTTGCTGAAAGAAAATTCATTACATTTGAGTTTACAAACAGTTGGGGCCTCTATTCATTCATGAGCAAACCTCGCTCGAACACTACCCAGGCGAAGCCGGGTCCAGTCGGGTAAAACCCGGGCGTTGCCCGGGCCATTCGGCTATATCTATATATGTTCTACTCATATTTATTGTGCATATTTTTTCAGCAAATTATACTTTTTTTTACGTCTTCTTCCATTTGATTTTTTTTAATCAGTTGTTTTACGTTTTCACTGAGTTTTATGCATTTTTCCCCTCCTTTCAGATTATTTCTATGCATTTTTTTTATTTTGGCCTTAGTCATGAGTCGAGCTTATTTTAATACACTATTTTTAATTTTTTTCTTCATTCTCGGCCCTTGATGTTTTACATTTTTCAGTTATCCTTATTTTTATTTTTACTAATGCTTTGTGTTTGTAGGTATGCCAAGCCATAGGAGAAGCAATCTTTCTCAGCGTTCCAATAGCTCTAGGGTTCAGCATGCTTACAGACTGCGCGAAACCAGAGGACAGAATATTCGAAAATTGCGTGCACAGTCCGCGCGCCATTTTTTTTTTCAGAACAAAGTGTCTGAATCTGCATTCGATGACCCCGGGTCATGGTTTTTAAAAATCAACAGTTTAGACCACTCCTCCAAACAGCACTCTATTCATTAGATGTGTTTGTGAAATGGATCCTATATTACAGATTTTTTTACACGCATTTTCGATATTGCTGTTTGCAATTTATCTCCATTTTGCTGAAAGAAAATTCATTACATTGAGTTTACAAACAGTTGGGGCCTCTATTCATTCATGAGTAAACCTCGCTCGAACACTACCCAGGCGAAGCCGGGTCCAGTCGGGTAAAACCCGGGCGTTGCCCGGGCCACTCGGCTAGTATAAATTTATATACAGTTAAACCTGTCTATAGCGCCCCCTATTGGGACTCACCAAAATAGGGTGCTATAGAGAGGGGGTGCTATAGACAGGTTACTTTTAATGTAAATCGCATCGTACTACGTATTTAAAATCGGGCGCTATTTAGAGGGGGCGCTATAGGCAGGTTTAACTGTATATGAATAAATAAGAGATTATAAATAAGAACAAATAGATACATTTCTTTATTACAGCGTTCATATAAGGTTATAAAAGGTTAAATTTAAATAAATATGTGAATAAATAAGATTAAATAATGAATAAAAAAGAGAGAAACGAAAGAGGCATGCTTTCAAACCTCAAGATCTTTCGATATACACTTGTATATCGAATTGTAAGTTTGACATTTGTCAGAATTGTTAATGTAATTGTTATGACATTTTATTTATTTATTTATGCTTATGAGGTGATACAGCAACGTCTTTACAATAAGAGAGGAGACAAAATGAATCAAATCTAGAAAAAAGAAGTGAGGATTTTAAATCCAGCCAATGCCTTCTATATAGGGAAGTCAAAAAGAAATGAATTTTCTCTATGGTCAAATATAATAAAATTTGAAAAATTTCATGAAAGATCAAAAAAGAGTTTAAAAAAGACTTTCGTGATATATTTGTTCATTGTATATTACGAAAAAAATGTTGATCTTTTTATTAAAATGATTTGTTCTTATGTATTTTTAATAATGAAAGAGATGCCTATTCGCACATAAATATCATCCTCTTATAAGGAGTTAGGTGGAAGGATGATCTAAACCGTTGGTTTTCGGCCGCTACGACCCGGGATTGAATCCCGCATTGGCCACTTTTTTCTAATAAAAAAATAAATAAAATGCTCCAATGGGCCCCATTTCTTGCAAAAGTCCAACCCCACCTGCTAGCGCAAGTAGCCAAACATATTTGTAAGTGTAAAGTCGAAATGCTTTTCATATGTAGACATGTGGTGCACTTACAGTAAAAGCCGTCGTTAACTACCCTCCATTGATTTTTATGACCTGTACCACGTATATACCTGTACCACATATTGGATAACATGGACAAAACTTAATGGATATTGGTTAACATGGATAAAAGAAATGGAGAAATGATTTTAACATATGTAGACATGTGGTGCACTTACAGTAAAAGCCGTCGTTAACTACCCTCCATTGATTTTTATGACCTGTACCACGTATATACCTGTACCACATATTGGATAACATGGACAAAACTTAATGGATATTGGTTAACATGGATAAAAAGAAATGGAGAAATGATTTTAACATATGTAGACATGTGGTGCACTTACAGTAAAAGCCGTCGTTAACTACCCTCCATTGATTTTTATGACCTGTACCACGTATATACCTGTACCACATATTGGATAACATGGACAAAACTTAATGGATATTGGTTAACATGGATAAAAAGAAATGGAGAAATGATTTTAACATATGTAGACATGTGGTGCACTTACAGTAAAAGCCGTCGTTAACTACCCTCCATTGATTTTTATGACCTGTACCACGTATATACCTGTACCACATATTGGATAACATGGACAAAACTTAATGGATATTGGTTAACATGGATAAAAAGAAATGGAGAAATGATTTTAACATATGTAGACATGTGGTGCACTTACAGTAAAAGCAGTCGTTAACTACCCTCCATTGATTTTTACGGCCTGTACCACGTGTACTAAGTATAATTTTAAAAAATCTCTTATAAATTCTCAATGTATTAACTATATATGTATATGGGTTTTGTATATGTAAATGCTGTTGACGTTATGTGGCGCTGAGTTTGTTGTTGACACACTTTAAAATGTTATAACACCTTGATAAAGGTTGGCGTTCAGCCAACTGAAATATTGGTAAAATAAATGATATTTTGATCCAATATATGCCTTTTTAATTAAAAATGTATATGGGTGTATATATTTTTCAGCTCTCCATCCAATGGAAGCTTCCAACATAGATTTGCATTCTTGATATCAAGCTTTAATCGCAGTCTGTTGTGTGGTAGAGAAGGAAGCTGTTGTATGTTGGTTAAGACATTAATAAAAAAGAAGATTCAAGTACTTTATCATAAGTGATTGGTGCCTTAAGGAAAAGTAGCTTTCCCAGCCTTTGTTCTTTCAGTCTTGAGGAATGGGCCTCGAAGTCTTGCTAATAAATCTGCCTTGGGCGGTACCGACCCACATTCTGATGAGCTTCCTTTTAATGCTAAGTCTTCTGTTCCGGATTTTGTTGGTACACCTGGGGTTTTTCTGTGCTTCAATTGTTTCATAGCTCAGTCGGATACGTCTCTTTTTATAAACTAGGTAGTGTTTGTATATGGAGTTATATATCACGGGATTGGTGGGGGTGTAATGCATACCGTTAACACTCATGGCAAAACTTAAGGAAGTTGTACCTTTTAGCATGTATATCGGGATCCAGACAATAACTCTGAAAGATATTACAGTGACCTTTATTGAAGACACATGAGATAATCAAGTGTGTATACACTCATGGACAAAACTTAAGGAAGTTGTACCTTTTAGCATGTATATCGGGATCCAGACAATAACTCTGAAATATATTACAGTGACCTTTATTGAAGACACATGAGATAATCAAGTGTGTATACACTCATGGACAAAACTTAAGGAAGTTGTACCTTTTAGCATGTATATCGGGATCCAGACAATAACTCTGAAAGATATTACAGCGACCTTTATTGAAGACACATGAGATAATCAAGTGTGTATACACTCATGGACTAAACTTAAGGAAGTTGTACCTTTTAGCATGTATATCGGGATTCAGACAATAACTCTGAAAGATATTACAGTGACCTTTATTGAAGATACACGAGATAACCAAATGTATATACGCTCATGGACAAAACTTAAGGAAGTTGTACCTTTTAGCATGTATATCGGGATTCAGACAATAACTCTGAAAGATATTACAGTGACCTTTATTGAAGACACACGAGATAACCAATATGCACTCATGGACAAAACTTAAGGAAGTTGTACCTTTTAGCTTGTATATCGGGATTCAGAAAATAACTCTGAAAGATATTACAGTGACCTTTATTGAAGACACACGAGATAATAAGTGTGGACAAAATCTCAGAAATGGTATTTAAGCCAACCATGTAATAACCTTTTAGGATAGTAAAATTACATTTAAATGTTTGCATCGAGCAATGGTCTTCAGCAAACAATAAGGACAACGTTTCTATGTCGCTGCACAAGACAATGAGATTCTGTAGGTTTGGAGAAAGGAAATAAAGAAGTCTTCTGTTATTTTCCTCAAACTTCTCCCATTTGGATCAGTTTATGTACTTAACCTCCATTTTGAACGTGCAGGAACTTTCCTACATTGGACTTTAAATGGACTTTTTCAGGCGGAATTGGTCGGTAACCTTTTCCCAAACGTGGTAAACGGATTACCTTTATTCTAACAACCAAATATGAGTTTTTATGAAAAGAAAGTAAATATATTGATGGGATATTTTTATACACCTATTCCCCGATTTACACGGTACTTGTTTTACACGTTTTCGCTTTTACACGGTTTTCCAAATAAGTTTTTTTTATCGCACTATACTAAATGCTACTGTGATTGAACACATGCGCTGTGTACACATCTCACGAGGAATCCCGAGCTTATGTGCTGACTACATATTTTAACCTGTCAATGCATTTTATTTTTATTTCTGTGTACACCTATCCCCCGATTTTCACGTTTTTCTCAGGAACGTATCTACCGGGTAAATCGGGGGATAGATGTATAGTAAATTGATATTTCGACTTCTATTTTGTTTCAGGAAAGAGTTACGTTTTGTTTATTATCAGTTTTCAAATAGAATGTCTCCATTTTAAACACAGTTCTCTAGCTTTGAAGTGAATAGATTGTGATGCAACCCTGGGAGGGTTCACCACTGATGAACCAGGCCCTCCTATTAATTTTTTCCATTGCAGTAAGGACAGTAGAAATTGTTTATTTTTAAAAAGAATCATACGCGTCTATAATAGTTTCAATTTTGAATAGATTGTTTATATAAGTAAGTTTTTGTATTCATTTATATGGTTTTCTGAGAAAAATATGCGCATATACACACCGTTCATTCTAATTATATGGAATATGAAACCATGATGTCCATTTCAACCACAGTGTTCTAGGTCTGACGTAAATATATTTTGTATATAGCGAGTTTTGTCCATTCATATGGTTTTTCCGAGAAAATATCCGCATATCTCTCATTCATTCTAATTATTTTGAAGGTGAAACCATGATTGTCTATTTCAAACGCAGTTGTATAACTTCAATTGTAGAGCTTCAACTTTGATAGATTGTGTATATAGCGAGTTTTGTTCATTTATATGATTTTATAAGAAAAAAATCGCATATCTCTCTCTCATTCTAAATATATGGAAGGTGAAACCATGATTATTTCTTTCAAACGCCGTGTTCTAACTTCAAGTGTATAGAACTTCAACTTTGATAGATTGTGTGTATAGCGAGTTTTGTTCATTTATATGGTTTTTCCGAGAAAATATTCGCATATATCTCTCATTCATTCTAATTATTTTGAAGGTGAACCATGATTATCTATTTCAAACGCCGTGTTCTAACTTCAATTGTAGAGCTTCAACTTTGATAGATTGTGTGTATAGCGAGTTTTGTTCATTTATATGGTTTTTCCGAGAAAATATTCGCATATATCTCTCATTCATTCTAATTATTTTGAAGGTGAACCATGATTATCTCTTTCAAACGCCGTGTTCTAACTTCAAGTGTAGAGATTCAACTTTGATAGATTGTGTGTATAGCGAGTTTTGTTCATTTATATGGTTTTTCCGAGAAAATATTCGCATATATCTCTCATTCATTCTAATTATTTTGAAGGTGAACCATGATTATCTCTTTCAAACGCCGTGTTCTAACTTCAAGTGTAGAGATTCAACTTTGATAGATTGTGTGTATAGCGAGTTTTGTTCATTTATATGGTTTTTCCGAGAAAATATTCGCATATATCTCTCATTCATTCTAATTATTTTGAAGGTGAACCATGATTATCTCTTTCAAACGCCGTGTTCTAACTTCAAGTGTAGAGATTCAACTTTGATAGATTGTGTGTATAGCGAGTTTTGTTCATTTATATGATTTTCTGAGAAAATAATTCGCATATCTCTCATTCATTCTAACTATATTGTCGCGGCTAGACCCTACCGGTTCTTTGCGACAACGCCGCTTCCTCCTTCGTGGATCACCTCCTCAGGCTCCCGTTGCTCTTCCCTGCAGCTTTTCCCCGCAGGCCACCCAAAGACGTCCTGAGTTCCACCTCTCCAGTGGAAACTCCCTTCTTCTGGCAGTATCTCTCGGCTTTACCACTGGTGGGGGGACACGAGAGACTTATCAGAAGAGTAGCAGCAGCAGCAGCCTGGCGATGATGGCAATGGCAAGAGTAACGACAGGAGGCGGCACGTAGACTTGAAGCACTTACTTTATTGTCATCCACCACTAAACATTACATATAACTTGAATAATAAACAACGGGTATTTACATCATTTTACATCCTGGGGCCAACATAAAAGTGTATTTACAGTTAACCTCCCCAGGAAACGGGACCACAGCAGTCGGCGACTCCCACATCAGCCAGAGAAGGGAAACAGGCGAAAGCGCCATCTATTGGCGGAGGTTGTAATCATTTGGAGGCCTTACACGCGACAATATGGAAGGTGAACCATGATTGTCTATTTCAAACGCAGTGTTCTAACCTCAAGTGTATAGACCTTCAACTTTGATAGATTGTGTATATAGCGAGTTTTGTTCATTTATATGGTTTTCTGAGAAAATAATTCGCATATATCTCTAATTCATTCTAACTATATGGAAGGTGAAACCATGATTGTCTATTTCAAACGCAGTGTTCTAACCTCAAGTGTATAGACCTTCAACTTTGATAGATTATGTGTATAGCGAGTTTTGTTCATTTATATGGTTTTCTGAGAAAAAATTATCATATCTCTATCTTATTAATTCTAATTACTGTTAAACCTGCCTATAGCGCCCCCTCTAAATAGCGCCTTCCTCTCTATAGCGCCCGATTTTAAAAAGGTAGTACGATGCGATTTACATTAAAAGTGACCTGTCTATAGCACCCCCTCTCTATAGCACCCTATTTTGGTGAGTCCAAAGAGGGGGCACTATAGACAGGTTTAACTGTATATTGAAGATGAAACCATGATAATCTATTTCAAACGCAGTGTTCTAACTTCAAGCATATAGAACTTCAACTTTGATAGATTGTGTATTTTTAGATTTTTGTGTGCACATTTAAAGGTGTTTTTTTTTTCTTATCCCTAGTACACGTAGTATAGGCCATGATAATCATGGAGGATTTAGTAGGCGACTGCTTTCACTGTAAATGCACCATATGATTAAAATGCGTTTTTCTGAGAAAAAAGATGCGTATATCTAATTAATTATAACTATATATTGTTCCGATTGTTCATTCCACAAACACCGTCTTTTCCAACTTCAATTATAGACCTTCAATTTGAAGAATAGAAGTGTATAGAAGATTTACAATATAAATTGTGACTAGACTACCCAACTAGACGAAAGAGATCTCATCCGTACATTCAAAACCCAATGCCCGTAGGAATGGAAATCTAATGCTGCACATGACTGGTACAGAGCAGGAGGGACAAGCACCGGTTCTGTCCTCCCAAGAGAACAACAGTCTTTGATTTCCAGACTTAAGTCTGGTCATCTACGGACAGTGACTTTCCAGAATGGTTGCAGGGTTTTCCCACTATGTATTAAGTGCAATTCTCAGCCTGCAACCCCAAGACATATTATTGACTGTATTGACTCATCCATTGATGAGCTCTACTCTTCCCCGGCAGACACCATCAAAAGTCTCAAGCTTTACAAGCTTGATACCTAAGTGTGATTGAGTGGAGATAAGAAAGAAGAAGACAATATAAATATTTCATTTTTAACCTGATATGCATAAGTTATGATACAAAAGGATATATAGAATAAAAAAGTTTTAATATAAAATATCGTATAGAAAGAAATTTGATAATTATACCGCAAATGTTTCTTTTGAACGAAAAATCGAAATTTATTTTAAGGAGAAATAACGATTATTTCTAACCTTAGGGATGAAGTATGAAAGGTTGAATTGTGAAGAGCAATAAATTCGATTTTTAAATCATTACTCTTCACAATTCATCCTATCATACTTCATCCTTAAGGTTAGAAATAATCGTTATTTCTCCTTAAAATAAATTTAGATTTTTCGTTCAAAGGAAACATTTGCGGTATAATTGTCAAATTTCGTTCTACAATCATAAGCCGCATTATATTGTATTATATATAATATTATATAAATATTATATATATATATATATATATATATATTTATAATTATATGTAATTCTACTGTCCTCAAAGCTTATGTATATAGTTCATCTAAAATACCCATTCCAAGAGTCTAGCACCAGTATCACTATAAAAGGAAAATCAAAAAATGCAATGTAACAGCGGTATGGTAGATTAAACTGGCGAAACTGCTGGGAGGGTTTACTACTGATGAGCCAGGCCCTCCCATTAATTTTTCCATTGCAGTAAGGACAGTAGAAATTGTTTTATTTTTAAAAGAATCATACGCGTCTATAATAGTTTCGAATTTTTCATAAATTATATTATTGAATTTTTTACTTCTCTCTCTCTATCTTTGCGTGGTCCTTTCCTATTTTTACCATTGCATTTTTGAAGGGATTTCCCCTATGTGGTCTAGAAACGTTTGCATTAATGAAATCTCACTTCTCTTTTTAAATAGGTCTTATTCCTACATACTTCTCTATAAGCATGATTGTTCATCATAAATATGAATTCCGTTTTTTCTCTTTTGTATTTATATAAACAGGTAAGCCTGTCTATAGCGCCCCCTCTTGGGACTCACCAAAATAGGGTGCTATAGAGAAGGGGTGTTATAGACAGGTCACTTTTAATGTAAATCGCATCGTACTACGTATTTAAAATCGGGCGTTATAGAGAGGAAGGCGCTATTTAGAGTGGGCGCTATAGACAGGTTTAACTGTAATCAGCTAAATATGTAATATACACCTATCCCCCGATTTACACGGTAGATACGCTCCTGAGAAAAACGTGTAAATCGAAAATTAAAAATTTTAAAAAATGAGAAATACAGACACAGTGTGCGTGTGCAGCAAGTCAGCACATAAGTTCGGGATTCCTCGTGAGATGTGTACACAGCGCATGTGTTCAATCACAGTAGCATTTAGCATAGTGCGATAAAAACAAAACAAAAAAAAACTTATTTGGAAAACCGTGTAAAAGCGAAAACGTGTAAAACTAGTACCGTGTAAATCGGGGGATAGCTGTATATGCAAATTTTCTTCAGTAGTAGCATTCAAAATACTCGTCTCTTTTAATATAAAGTAATAACGCGCCATCTTCTTTTACATAGGAAATGTAAACATTAAAACACGAATGTTTCTTTTATAAATAGAACAAACTTCTACTGTCCTTACTGCGATGAAAAATATTGTGAGGGTTTGGTTCAACATGACTAAGGCAAAATATAGATATTTATATATATTATGATGCATTTGCGCGCCATCTGTTATGAAAATTCGAAACTATTATAGACGGGTATGATTCTTTTAAAAATTAAACAATTCTACTGCACTTACTGTAATGGAAAAATTAATGGGAGGGCCTGGCTCATCAGTGGTGAACCCTCCTACGGTTTCGCCAGTTTAAATATACAGTTAAACATGTCTATAGCGCTTCCTCTAAATAGCGCCTTCCTCTCTATAGCGCCCGATTTTAAATACATAGTACGATGATGCGATTTACATTAAAAGTGACCTGTCTATAGCACGCCCTCTCTATAGCACCCTTATTATATATTATATATACAGTTAAACCTGTCTATAGCACCCCCTCTTGGAACTCACCAAAATAGGATGCTATAGAGAGGGGGTGTTATAGACAGGTCACTTTTAAGGTAAATCGCATCGTACTACGTATTTAAAATCGGGCGCTATAGAGAGGAAGGCGCTATTTAGAGGGGGCGCTATAGACAGGTTTAACTGTATATATATGGAATTAAAAAAAAAAAGAAAGAAGAAATCAGCATATAGAATCAATACAAACGATACTTCCGATGTTTACTCGAAGCTTTCTAGTTCACCAGAAGAATAATAGCTAAGTGATTTTGTGTAAAGTTTTGTCAACTGGAATGATTTCCGTGTAAAAAAAGGAGGAAGTACTATGCATGGCGATGGAAGACTACATCCGGGACGCGTGGCTGCAAGTTAGTATGCTTGTGGCGAATGCAGAAGACAGGTCTAGGCGTTCCTGCCGCCAATTACACCAGACAATGCTCTGACGCATGCTCAACAAGCTTCTTTATCTTCTGCCTGGGAATTATTGTTGTTCAAACGTTTGATATCTACGTGACTCAATTCTGGAATGGTAGCATATACACAATCTATCTGTAAACAGATGATTAAAACTTTTTAACGTTTTCCTAAAAGACACACTTAAATCTTCTGATACAAAATAAACGAATCAAGAATCAAAGTATTCTATTATTTATAAAAATACTATGAAAAATAATAGAAAAAAAAAAAGAAAAGGTTAGGTGTTGATATTAAAAATAAAAAAGGCATATCCTGACCAAGAGCACATGTGCTTTTCAGAAGGCAGAGCACCATCTGGTGGAACAGAAATCAACTATTCATTGATTTAACCTGTTCCCTGATATTTGGCCAACCCAATTTCTTGATAAATCAAGAAAAGCCATCCAAGAATACTATATATATATATATTGTAGCGTAGAAATCAAATCTTGGAATATCTTAAGATGTATTTATTGATGACGTCAGTACGACCAGTCGACAATTATCAACCAAACTATCTACAGCTAGAGAATATTGAACAAGCAAGCTAGGTAACATATGATGATTTTACAATTACAGAGTAATATAGATTTATATAATATGTTGAATATTTTCATTGAATAATATCAAATTAAATAATAAAATATAAATTATTTCTTCGCCACAGTATTTATTAAAATTCGAAACTATTATAGACGCATATGAGTCTTTTTAAAAATTAAACAATTTCTACTGCCCTTACTGCAATAGAAAAATTAATGGGAGGGCCCCTGGCTTATCAGTGGGGAACCCTCTCAGCGGTTTTCGCCAGTTTAATCTACCATACCGTTTAGATTAAATTAAACTGGCGAAAATTCTGGGAGGGTTCACTACTGATAAGCCAGGCTCTCCCATTAATTTTTCCATTGAAGTAAGGGCAGTAGAAACCAGCGGTTGTGCCAGTTTAATCTACCATACCGCTGTTATATTGCATTTATAATATTTACAACAATGGATAATATATGTAAAGGTTATTCACATATTAAAACAAAGTGTCCAATGTGGGATCCCGGTTCATGGCTGTCGGGAATCGAGGGTCTTAACCACTCATCCGTAATGTCTTTCTTTCTTTTAAAATTACTTTATCATCATTTTTCTTGAAAATAAAGATACTTCGGCCAGTAAATCTTTTTATTACCTCGACGTTTCGACAAAAATATTTTGTCCTCGTCAGGAGCAAACAAAAATTAAACATTTAGCAAGGCGTTGAACATCATTCTCTATGAATAGAATTCAAGAAACAGTGAATGTCGGCCAGGCAGCCTCTATCTTTACGTTTATCGTCATTATTGAATATAGAAAAACTGATAAATTGTCTGTGGGAGCTACTTGTTACAAGTAATATTGATGTTCTTGTGAAATATATCATGATTGGCCGCTTGTGGTGCGGACAGTAAAGACAATGGGACAGAGGGAACAATTTGGCGAAGACTTGAACAATGACACATCCCTCCCATCTATTAAAGCAAAGGTGATCGTCTCTCGTTTTTCAAGCGAACAGACATCGGCACCTGATGACCATTGTCTGGAGGAACCTATCCCAACTTTAGTTTGATTTTTGAAACATTTTTTTTTGGAAGAAAAGATTGCATGAACTATTATAATTCAATTTCTTGAAAATAAATATACACCCATAATTCGCTTTGCGTCGGGGTTACGTTCCAAAAAAAACACGACGCAAAGTGAAAATATGTGGAGGCGCAATAAAAAACAAAGGTGTTGCCATATTTTAGGAAAAAAAAATAAAGACTCGAATCCAAAACAATGCAATTTCGAAAATCTAACGACGAACAGTGAAAATCAGTAAAAATTAAGCAGCGACGCAACTTCGAAAAAAACGCAAAGCGAGGTATTGGTGTACTTCGGCCAGTAAATATTTTTATTACCTAGACGTTTCGACAAAAATCTTTTGTCCTCACTAGGAGCAATATATATATATATATATTTACTGGCCGAAGTATCTTTATTTTCAAGAAATATGAATGCCGGCCAGGCAGCCTTTATCTTCACAATATCCTATTCCTTTCGGAAATTCCAATTTACATAGACTACAATTACATCAGTTTTGAAAATAGAACAATCCATAAATAAATCTTTAATTAAAAAGACATATATTGGATCAAAATATCATTTATTTTACCAATATTTCAGGTTGCTGAACGCCAACCTTTATTAAGGTATTATAACATTTTAATGTGTGTCAACAACAAACTCAGCGCCACATAACGTCAATAGAATTAAGTTTTAAGAAGAAACAAGACATCAGTGTATAATATTGTCCCACACAATATATTCAGATGGCACAAGAACATACAGTACATGCAACAATTGTCCTGGTATGGAACTAACGCCTACCCACATATTCTCATGTCCAGCAATGGCCACAGCCTTGCAGAAAATTGACATAGACCCAGAGCAGCAACACACCCAAGATAGAGGACATTGCGACTGCTGTGATAGAGATGTATGGAGACATCTGAGGCTCTTCATTGGACACGACAACAACAACAGAGAATTGACCTGGACCCAGAGCAGCAACACACCCAAGATAGAGGACATTGTAACTGCTGTGATAGAGATGTACGGAGACATATGAGGTTCTTCATTGGACACGGCAACAACAACAGCAAATTGACATGGACCCAGAATAGAAGCTTTAAACACCCAAGATAGAGGACATTGTGACTGCTGTTATAGAAATGTATGGAGACATCTGAGGCTCTTTATTGGACACAACAACAACAACGTAGAAAATTAGGAAAGACAAACTTCAAAATGACACAGCAATTTATTTAAGAACAACATAAAATTTATAAAATACTAGAGAGGCAATAAATGCAAGTGTTTGCAAAGTAGGAAATTTAAATATAAAAATTAATATTCTGTTTTTATATAATAAATATTCCGCTACAACCTTTATAAATTCAATTATCATCTATCGATGAAATTTGTAACTTATTTTTGGCAATGCTTCCCTACAGAGAACTTACTGCAATGATAAAAGTTATTGTGAATGAGAGGGCTTGGCTCATCAGTGATGAACCCTCTTAGCGGTTTCTCCAAATTAATCTTCAGACATTTTATCATTGCAGTAAGGTCTGTAGAGATAATATTTGATGATATTATTAAAAATAAACACATTACCAAAAAATTATTACAAGTTTTATTATCTTAATTTTTCTATACTTTTTCGCCTTTTTGTTACAATTTTATTATTTCATTCCATCAGCCATTTCATTAAAACATATTTTCATCTGTTGTTTAGGATTCTATTTATCTTTTTGTTTGTTTACTATCATTGTTTACCATCTTGCGCAGCTGAGAAAGGGCAATACTCGAAAGTTTCCAATAAATATATTTTTTAAATAACTTACGGTAAGTCATTTATTTTTGTGTCAATATAGGACTTTTGTTTTGAAATCGACAATTCGAGACTCTCATATAATTATCTCTTTTTCAAAATCAAATATTTTCCACAGAAAGATTTTCTCGCCATATTCAACGAACCGAGTTATCTGTGTTCTATTTGAAAGAATGGGTTTTCGTTTAGTTATGCACTTAGCAAGTCGTCACGTTTCAAGGCGTCAAAATTCTCACCGTTTTAGTCTTAGGTAAGAGCTTTCGTTAGTTTGGTTATTTCATGGACGGTTGATTGTCTAGGGTAGATATAGAAACTGCCTTAACGACATAGGTGTTCGGATATACGACGTTCAGATACTGTACAGGCATCTATCTATGATCAGCCTGAACTGTCATCTTTTTTTTTTTGCTTATCCCTAGTAGACGTGGTACAGGCCATGATAATCATGGTAGGGTAGAGGTAGGCAACTACTTTTACTGTAAATGCCCCACATGTCTACACATGTGAAAAGTTAGTTACTTTCAATCGCTGGTGTGGTTTGGAATTTTTCAAGAATCGGGGGCCATTGGAGCATTTTCTTTTTTAAATCAGAAAAAAGTGTCCAATACGGGAATCGAACCCGGGTCATAGCGGTCGTAAACCAACGGTTTAGATCATCCTTCCATCGACCCCACTGTCACATCTTTAGAACTGTCACCCGACAGTCTAGACACGACCATCCTGAGGATTGTAGGCTCCCATGGCGAGACTCCTTGCGATGCTTCATCCCACCTATGCTTCCAATCACCTTACATCTTCTCTTCTAAATGGTGAAACTCATCTTTTAATGATAAAACACAATTTGGATCATATATTATAGCTACAAGAAAATAAGACCTAATCCAAATAAATTAATAGTGTGTTCATTTAATTCTTTAAACCCAGACATGACTAGATCCTACAGGAACTGCAATAACTGTCACAACACCCAACTCACTCCGGACCACATATACCTGTCCATCCTTGCAGCCCTCTATATGGCAGATATCAATCCAGAAGAGGACATCCATATGGACAAGTCACCTCAGTTGGCCGGTATTGTGATCAGGGTGCATGGACCGATCTGATCTGCTCCATGGACAAGACACCACCACCTCAGTTGGCCGGTATTTTGATCAGGGTGCATGGACCGATTTGATCTGCTTCATGAAAAAGACACCACCACCACCTCAGTTGGCTGGTATTGTGATCAGGGTGCATGGACCGATCTGATCTGCTCCATGGACAAGACACCACCACCATCATTTAATTCTTTTGTCTGAAGATGGTAAAAAACGCTGTTACCAAAACGTCACACACTATTAATTTATTTGGATTAGTTATTATTTTCTTGTAGCTCATCTTTTAATATATATGGAAATTTTGTCGGGGCATATTGATCATAAAAATGAAGGTATCCTCTTCCTGCAAAATACACCAATACCTCGCTTTGCGTCGTTTCGTTTTGCGTTTTTTTTTCGAAGTTGCGTCGCTGCTTAATTTTTACTGATTTTCACTGTGCGTCGTTAGATTTACGAAGTTGCGTTGTTTTGGATTCGAGTCTTTAATTTATTTTTATTTTTTTTTCCTAAAAATATGGCAACACCTTTGTTTTTGATTGCGCCTTCACATATTTTCACTTTGCGTCGTTTCAATTTGCGTCGTGTTTTTTTTGGAACGTAACCCCGACGCAAAGCGAGGTATGGGTGTATATGCTAAAACTAAGCGCCATCTATTGACCGTCTCCGCAAACTAACTGATTCAGGTCGGTGACAAAGCCACAACACCAGCTTTGGTAAACTGAGAAGCGTCCACCTAGAGACCATGGTTTCAGGCTAATGGCTCTCGTCAATATATAGCGGACTTTATGAGATACACAAGGGATCTAATAGAATCTTGATAATCTGCTAAAGACATGTTCAGCTGGTAGATTGGCTAGTCCATGTAAATATTTGCATCGAGCAACGCTCCTCCTCAAATAATTCCCTAAAATGCCAGTCAGCCATAAATTAAATCCAAATCAGTCAAGTGATATCAACAACAAACAACAACAAAAGCCTTTATTGATGACCTATCGTCCTATATAGGATTCGCCAGTTTACAGAGTAAGAGAAGAGAACGAAGATCAAGTGATATTATATATATATAGTCACGACCGTCTTTCCTCATCGGCCTCTGTCACGGATGCGCGCGCACAGGGAGGTCACGTGCTCGCCGGCTCCCTCGAGCCGGATTTGAACCAGCGACCTAAGGATCACCGTTGTAACATCTACAGTCGGGTAAAACACGGGCGTTGCCCGGGTCATTCGGCTAGTCTATAATAAATAAAACCATTAAACACGAATTTCCCATTTTTTAATCACATAAAATATACTTTCTCCTATCCTTACTGCAATGAAAATATATTACGAAGACTTGGCATATCATTGGTGACCCCTCCAAGGTATTTCGTCAGTATACCCTTACCACTTTTATGAGGTTCTTCTCTTGTATTAAGGCGATTCTAAGGAGACAAAGGACTTCAAGTAGATCATCAGAAGGTTGGCGGTCACACGACATTGTACGGAGAGGGACAATTGACAATTGACCAACTTGTCAATCACATCCTTTGTGTAACGACATTAAGAACGATGTGACAATCTCTATTGAACTGAAAAAAAAAATAGAAATCTAGACAACGAACTGTCTTTATTGTAAACATATGACTGAATCAGTTTTTTTTCAATGAATACAATAATTTAATATATGGGGGAACCATCATATTAGCTTTTTTTAAGTACAATTTTGTTGTTGAAGAAGTCTAGACTATGCAAATTCTAGAATTTCTCAATACATTTTGAACTAAGGAAGGCAATAATCATTGAGACCTAGGGACAACAAAAATAACGAAGTTAAAAATGGACAAAACTTTATGACATTTCTACAATAATCTCCCAACCAGAAAAATTATTTTTACAAAGAGAAATCGCATAGGCAGGATCTAGAATTTGTCAACACATTTTTACCCTGAGGAAAGCGACAATCATTGAGACGTTTGGACAATAATTAAGAAGTTAAAAATAGATAACTGTTCAGATGGTTTTTGCCTTTCCCTGCATCCTATGGCAGTCATCCTTTTCTCAGAACAAATTTGTTTACATAGATAAAAAGATTTTTGTATAATAATCATTTATTTCATTAAGAAAAGTTCTAACTATGTAAATATTTACGTGTATGTTGTAATATATTCCAATATATATCTATGTCTCCATGTGTTGTATAGATGTATATGTAATTGCCAAAGTGCCAAATAAAATTTCGAGTGAGTGACAGTCGGCGCCTTTAGGAAGTAAAAGGTCCGAAAAATAAGTCGAGTTCCCAGGTGTGCCCCTTTCTTACTCAAACAGATTAGTCCGCTTTGAGACACCATTGACAGACCCCTTTAGACAGATCTCCCCTGACCGGTGTCGGCTTCACTTGCTCTTTCGCCATCTCTGTGGTGACATCCAACATGTCTCGTCCTTTTGTGTAATCCCAATCACACCTGAACCCACTCTAATCATTGTGGCCACTACGACTGCAACCAACATACCACACTACATTCATCCAACAGAATAACAACTACATTACTACATATATATATATATATATATATATATATATATATTATCTTCTAGTTTCTTGGAAAGTAGCCTGTCGAAGGACGTCAAAGTACGAAAACTTACCGAATTTACAGCATTAATAAAAAGAAACACGTCACCGTCAACTTTTATTCCTTCCTCAAGAACTGTTTATTCTTTCTACAAGAATCTCCCAATCAGAAAAAATGAATTTTACAACGAGAGAAAATCGTATAGATTTGAAGAATCTAGAATTCCTTAACCCATTTTGAACTGAAGAAAGCGTCAGTCATTAAGACGTTTGTACAACAATAAAGAAATTAAAAATAGATAGAACTGTTTATTCTTTTCATAGGAATTTCCCAACCAGCAAAAATGATTTCTTACAACGAGGTAAAATCGTATAGATTTGCAGAATCTTTAGAATTCCTCAACCCATTTTGAACTGAAGAAAGCGTCAGTCATTGAGACGTCTGGACAAAGATAAAGAAGTTAAAAATAGATAGAACTGTTTATTCTTTTCTACAAGAATATCCCAACCAGCAAAAATTATTTTTTACAACGAGATAAAATCGTATATTTTTGCAGAATCTTTAGAATTCCTCAATACATTTTGAACTGAAGAAGGCGTCAGTCATCGAGACGTTTGTACAATAATAAAGAATTTGGCCAAATAATCCCTTATATTAAGGTAGAAATATCAGAATTCTAGGGATAGGTTTATTTTTGAATAAAAATAAATCTAACTCTCTGTGTGAAAACCTGGTATTTTACCTTAACAACAACAGAAGTTAAAAATAGATTAATATTTCTGAAAATAGAGCAATCCACACTTAAATCATTAGATAATAAAAAGGCATATATTGGATTGAATAAAAGATTTATAGGCATTTATAGGAAAATAAATATTTTATTCAATCCAATATATGCCTTTTTACTTTCTAATGATATAAGTATGGATTTCTCAATTTTCAGAACAATTTTAACCAGTTTTGGTAACCACAAGGCAAATAAATCTTTTATTCAATCCAATATATACCTTTTTACTATCTAATGATTTAAGTATGGATTGATCTATTTTCAGAACAATTTTAACCAATTTTGGTACCGAAATATTGTCAAATAAATCTTTTATTCAATCTAATATATGCTTTTTTACTATCTAATGATTTAAGTATGGATTGCTCTATTTTCAGAACATATATTTTTATTATATAAAAGGGCGTACCTGGATCTGAAAGAAAAAAAAAAATTTCTCTAAAATATTTCGAGAAATTGCTCCCTCTTTATCAATTTATTGCACAGTACTGTTTTTTTACACATTACACACTACTATTTTTTTTTTATTTACAGATCCAGGTACGCCCTTTTATAGAATTTTAATTAATGGATCGCCTTTTGACTCAAAATATATTTTTATTAGACGAAAAAATATGGTGAAGGAAGACGAGTTTCAAGGGACGAGTGTCTTTTATACGAAGATTTATTGTAAAACGCTCAAGCTTTCGGGCTGGCTGGCCCTTCTACAGGAGACAAGTGAAAACATATGGCACATTGGATACTATATAGGGAAGAGACTATTTACATATTTAAAAACTATAGGGATTTTGCATATCTTCAGATTATTGAAGGGATTCCAGTACTTATAGAAGACGAGTTTCTTTTATTGATGCATAGGTGCATGAACAGCATCAATAGAAAAATAGAGATTCCAGAAGCTTATCATCCTCTTCTGTCCTTTATTTAAACCTCCCACATGTTTATTTCAATAGCCCTAATCATGCGCCGTCTCGTGGTTTCAGACTGCAGATTTAATATTTACTTTTCTCAAAAATCGGTCTTCTGTTAAGATTAATGCACCTATATGCATCAATAAAAGAAACTCGTCTTCCTTCACCATATTTTTTCGTCTAATTTCAATTCAGGAAGAATTCTTTATCTATATATTTTTATGTTTCTGCTTAAAAAAAAGACGCTAATAGAGAGATATGAATGAAATGAGAAGTGAAATGAATGAATGAGGGGGAAGAGTCTGTGAGGGGGGGATAAAGGAAAGAGAGAGAAAGTGACCAACCGACCTGTCAGCAGACGATGATGTAATTCTTACCTTGACTTTGACATGGGGACATCGACCTTCCAGTAGATTGTCTTCGATGTCGTGTTTTTTCTTCTTCTCATTACCCCACTGTCTCTAATCACAGAAATGTTAATTCCTTTATTGATATTTCAGGAGATTCCACTTTTATAGTTCAATAATAGTTAGTGAAGGAATAGTTTTAAACCGCCAATTTTTTTTTCAGATAGCCCTACAACCCCGGTATTGAATCTCGAATGGAACACTTCTTTCTGAAGAAATTTTTCTCCAATGGCCCCCAATTCTTGAAAAGGTTCGATACCATCAATAAGTTTAAATAACCAAACGCGGTTCTCTGGGCATACCTATTTATATATTTATAAATATATGTAATTGTACTGTCCTCAAAGCCTATGTCCATAGTTCTTCTAAAATACCCATTCCAAGAGTCTAGCAACAGTATCACTATAAAAGGAAGTTCCAAAAATGCAATATAACAGCGGTATGGTAGATTAAACTGGCGGAACCGCTGGGAGGGTTCACCACTGATGAGCCAGGCCCTCCCATTAAATTTTCCATTGCAGTAAGGGCAGTAGAAATTGTTTATTTTAAAAAAGAATCTTACGCCTTTAAAATAGTTTCGAATTTTGAAATTTCGAAATTTGGCTCATCAGTGGTGAACCCTCCCAGCGGCTTCGCCAATTTAATCCTCCAGACCGCTTCTCAGAGCTGGGAGGGTTCAAAACTGATGAGCCAAGCCCTCCCAATATATTTTTTTTCATCGCAGTAAGGGCAGTAGAAGTTTGTATTATGTATAAAAGAAACATTCGTGCTTTTAAATCCTTTCATTTTATAGGTATAGTAATATATTAGATAGTAAAAAGACATATATTGTATTGAATAAAATATTTATTTGTCAATATTTCGGTTGGCTGAATGCCAACCTTTATCGAGGCATTACATTTTTATAGTATTTTCTAATAGTAATCTATATATAAGACAAATTAATCAAAATAAGAATGAGAAGAATCATATATATGACAATTGATTACCTCAAATTATTTTAGACATAATATCGTTTAGAAAGATAAATACTTGACTTGAGAGGTGTGAAGAATAAACATAAAAAGACTTGCTTACTTAATTACATATTTACAAACATTTAACTATGGCAGAAAATAGACTGTTTGGTCGGACTAAACAGAATTGTTCTAAAAAAAAAAAAGATTAAAACCCCCAAAACAATGCTTATTAAAAAATCAAAATTTATATTTATATATTTACATAATATTTTTATTATGTAAATAATCAGTAAATATGCATATAAGATGATTTACTAAAGAGTTATTTTATCGTAGTAGAGTGGGGTAAAGAAAAACCATTTGTGGCTTAAAAGTTCGTGACCCAGTTTTGAAAATCGAAAAAAAAAAAAATGAAACAAATTGTCATAAGTTTAGTTTTCATATTTTTTATAAACAAGTAGAGTATTAGTAGATATTCTACAAATATATACATTGGTGCACTTGCAGTAAAAGCAGTCACTACTACCACCATAATTATTATGACCTGTACCACGCGCGATAAAAATAAAAAGCAAATTTTATGGCTCCCAGAAAAGAATGAAAAATTATTACCATGAGCTGACAAACGTTACTTTGTACGGTATATACACAAACACAAACAAAACTAGGGTCTAAATTAAAAGATATTTTACATAGAGAAATGTGCGTACACTCAGGAGTACAACAGAACAAAAAGGGAAAGACTAATTAAAACCTCTCACGATTAGTTATATATAAAAACAGTACTTAACTTTTATTGCAGCGTTGATAAGGAGCGGGTTACACAGGTATGTGAGATCACCAGACAAGCACACAGAGAATGCTTTAAGTGACTCCACACGATTCCTTCTCGTCGATTTCTCGAATTTCCTTTGAACCATCTTTATATACAAACATGGTCACATTCGTTCAATGAGAAGGCAATTAACAAGACTCGGAACAAAGCACTATAAAGGAATGACAATACTTCCAGATAGCACAAGAACCTACAGGACATGCAACAACTGTCCCGGTGTGGAACTGATTAACTGAAGTAACACCTACCCACATATTATCATGCCCAGCAATGGCCGCAGTCTTGCAGATAATTGATAAGGACCCAGAACAGCAGCTTTACACACCCAAGATAGTGGACATTACTACTGCTGTGATAGAGATGTATGGAGACATCTGAGGCTCTTCTTTGGACACGACAACAACAACAGAAAATTGACATGGACCCAGAACAGCCGTTTACACATCCAAGATAGAGAACATTGCGACTGCTGTGATAGAGATGCATGGAGACATCTGAGGCTCTTCATTGGACGCGACAACAACAACATGGCCACATTCGTCCAATGAGAAGACGTGGGAGATCAGTTCACCTAACAATTAAACAATATTCTTCACATATAACTGAGAAGCTTAAAACTGCTTGTTTTTTTTCTCTCTCTCTGTCAAATTATTTGACAAAACATTCAGTCAAAGAGTCGAACAACCGCTAAAATTAGTAATAATGAAGACTAAGAACTTTTATTTGAAAAGGACGAATTTCGTGCGGGCTTCGTTAAGGCTTTTTTGGGAACTTTACATTGATTTCACTTCTAAAAAACACCTAATTATTTAAATTTCGGTAGATTTACAGTACAATGTACCACCTTTAGCTCAATGCCACCTTGAACTTAACGGTTAGCGGCTATGTAGAACAAATGTTAGACAAGTAAAAAAACCCACTCTTCCCAAGTTAGACACGGTCCGTTAGCAAATATCCCCAAAATAAATCAAGAGTTCGCAGTTATGAAAAAAACAGAGCAAGAAGTTCAATATTTGGATTGCCACCCATTGCTGTAGGTTCCCAGACTACATTAACACATGTTTTAAAAACACAGACGTTCTAGATTTGTTCTCTTCGCGGGAAATAACTTTCTCACATTGTCTTTACATAGGGGCGGTTTAGGATGTTTGCCACTCTCCCTTCCCGTGTCCCATATCGCCATTGTGGGTCATTTGCCGACGTCTTTGTAGGTCTCTTTGGCTGAATGTCGCCGTTTCTAGACATTATTATAGGTTTTTTGAACGATGTCGCCACTTTGGACGCGCCCACTGTTAAATTCCTTTCATGCAATTATAGATGACGCTCTGCTATCAGAAATTATAGCCGAATGAGCAAGGAATGGCTATTTCCTTATGTTTTATCACAGTAATCTTTTTTTCTCTCTTTAACAGCGCTCTTTTAAGCACATCAATATATTTGCTATTTTCCCTTTAATTTTTACAAATGTTTTAACATATATGCGCAAATTTGGTTTAACTAATCATTTCTTTATTTTCAGTAAAAATCTAGGATAAACCTTTTTGGTAGTTGTGGACTAACGTTGATATGAGGGCAACAGTCCAAAACGTGTACGTGGTTGGATTTTCTTGATCTATCAATAAAATGTGTTGTTTGAAATAATGCAATAAAACTAAATCAAATAGCCCTCATCCGTACAGGGGCGTCTTCGAGTTCATAACATCCCATTAGAGGGGTTATGAAATCGATCGAATTTAGCAAACAGATGCTCAGCTGCGAAGTGAAATCAGCCGATTTTCAGTCAATGGTGATCTTGCAATGCGATGGCGACCCATGTGAACGATGGTGTTGTACATGTGTTACGGAACTTAGAGCCATGTTTACCTGATCCATGTGTGATGATGAATGTATAGCCATGGTGCCAGGTTGATTCATGATAGATATGATAAATGATGTGAGCGACTGGGCGGTTGCACGGATTTACCCGGTCAGGTTGGCCGTTCGTAACATCTGCATGAACCCTCCTCTTTCTGGATTCTTACAGACGATTTTTTAGGTTCTTTACAATAGCAAAATTAGTTTGGCAAAACCGCGGACAGAACCCAAAAAAATTGGTGTTTAACTCATAAATCCTCAAGTTTTATTTGATCAAGTTGAAAATTTCATAAAATATTCTGCAACACGATTGAAGCATTCTATTCATGGTTTGGCAATCAAAATTACACATATATACATATTGGCCATTTGCAACCGCTAGTATAATCGTCATTCTTCTGAAGCAAGAAAGGATTTCTTGGAAGAAAGTCAAACATGGAGCCAAGATTGTTGCATAATCCTTTAATTACGAGATCCCATACCTACTTACATAATACCTTGAATTGGGATTTTAAAGCTTGTCGAACCTGTATTTTGCCAATAGCTTTGTATTTGGATGAGATGTGCATAACGGGATATTAGCCAATCAGCATTGAGCTGCTGTTTGGCCTATTACAGTTTTACAGCGACCCACTTATTCTTTCTTTTACCTTTCTACTTCTTTGTTAGCTTCAATATTCCATACACCAATACAATCTATACATTTGGTTATAGCATACACTTTGAGGAAACTAAAGAGAGTTTGAATAATAAAATATTTTTATGCAAATCGATATGCAAAATCGATTCGAAAATTTATATGTAATTTTCTCTACTCTCCTCAAAGCTTATACTTACATAGGTTTAGTAAATACCTTAACCAAGATTCCCCCATACAGTGTCGTATACACTCGTGAACTTATGAGTTAACCATAAAGCTATAATATAGAGAGAAGAATAAACACAAGTCGGGGTGAAGAACTTATTTTATAAGAGGACGATTGTACAAGAATTCGGGTAAGACGGCCTTCTACGGGTACAGAATAAACCAGTGGCAACTTTTTATAGCTCTAGAATTAAAACAACGATAATATTCCTATTCACTATAGAAGAGCTTATTTTATAAGAGGACAATCGTACAAGTTTTCGGGCAAGACGCCCTTCTACGGGTACAGAATAACACGAGTGTCAAAATGTATATATAAGTTATTGCCACTTGTGTCATTCTGTACCCGTAGAAGGGCGTCTTGCTCGAAAACTTGTACAATCATCCTCTTATATAAAAGAAGCTCTTCTCCATGACTTTTGTGTGTTTCCTTTTATATTATAGATTTATCTTAGAAACCTACATAAAAATTATCAATTATTATCACAGGATTTCAGATTCCGACAATTTACAATAAAACATAAGATGCATTAACTATTTTCATTTACTTCATTAAAGGAAGATTACAGATAAGCTGTTCTTCAGCTAACTAAAAGGTCTTCAGTTAACTGAAGAACAGCTTATCTGCAATATTCCTTTAATCAAGTTAATAAAAAAAGTTAGGGCATCTTATGTTTTATTGTAAATTGTCGGTATCTGCAATCCTGTGATAATGGATGTTAAATTTTGATATAGGTTTTCTCTAAGATAAATCTATAATATAGAAGAAAAACACAAGTCAGGCCGAAGAGCTTCTTCATATACGAGGAGGATTGTAAAAGCGTTCGGGAAAGACGCTATTTTACGGGTACAAATTGACACTAGTGGCAATAGCTTATATATACATTTTGACACTCGTGTTATTCTGTACCCGTAGAAGGACGTTTTACCCAAATTCTTGTACCATTGTCCTCTTATAAAATAAGCTCTTCTCCCTTACTTGTGTTTCTTTTTCTTCATCAAATAGGGAGATTATCGTTGCCATGATTCTAGAACTATAAAATGTTGCCACTCGTGTTATTCTGTACCCGTAGAAGGACGTTTTACCCAAAAGTTAGTACGATTGTCCTCGTTTATAAAAGAAGTTCTTCTTCCTGAATTGTGTTACTACTTCTATCGTGAATAGGGAGGTTATCGTTGCCATGATTCTAGAACTATAAAATGTTGCCACTCGTGTTATTCTGTACCCGTAGAAGGACGTTTTACCCTAAATCTTGTACGATTGTCCTCGTTTATAAAGAACCACTTCTCCCTGACTTGTGTGGTCTTCTTCTATAATGAATAGGGAGATTATCGTTGCCATGATTCTAGAGCTATAAAATGTTACCACTCGTGTTATTCTGTACCCGTAGAAGGCCGTCTTACCCTAAATCTTGTACGATTGTCCTCGTATATAAAGAACCACTTCTCCCTGACTTGTGTTTCTTTTTCTTCATCAAATAGGGAGATTATCGTTCTCTTGATTCTAGAGCTATAAAATGTTGCCACTCGTGTCATTCTGTACCCGTAGAAGGACGTCTTGACCCAAAAACTTGTACGAATGTCCTCGTATATAAAGAACCCCTTCTCCCTGACTTGTGTGGTCTTCTTCTATATTGAATAGGTAGATTATCGTTGTCATGATTCCAGAGCTATAAAAAGTTACCATTCGTGTTATTTTGTACCCGTAGAAGGACGTTTTACCCGAAAAAGCTTGTACGAATGTCCTCGTAAATAAAGAATTTCTTCTTCCTGACTTGTGTGGTCTTCTATATTGAATAGGGAGATTATCGTTGTCATGATTCTAGAGTTATAAAATGTTACCACTCGTGTTATTCTGTAGCCGTAAAAGGA
The DNA here is from genome assembly GCA_030710605.1 of Cordylochernes scorpioides. Classification (NCBI taxonomy): domain Eukaryota; kingdom Metazoa; phylum Arthropoda; class Arachnida; order Pseudoscorpiones; family Chernetidae; genus Cordylochernes; species Cordylochernes scorpioides. Next base: position 7,209,055 of record CP092873.1, read on the forward strand.
CGTTTTACCCGAATTCTTGTACGATTGTCCTCGTATAAAAAGAATTTCTTCTTCCTGACTTGTGTGGTCTTCTTCTATATTGAATAGGGAGATTATCGTTGCCATGATTCTAGAGTTATAAAATGTTACCACTCGTGTTATTCTGTACCCGTAGAAGGACGTTTTACCCTAAATCTTGTACGAATGTCCTCGTATATAAAGAACCACTTCTCCCTGACTTGTGTGGTCTTCTTCTATATTGAATAGGGAGATTATCGTTGCCATGATTCTAGAGCTATAAAATGTTACCACTCGTGTTATTCTGTACCCGTAGAAGGACGTTTTACCCTAAATCTTGTACGATTGTCCTCGTATATAAAGAACCACTTCTCCCTGACTTGTGTGGTCTTCTTCTATATTAAATAGGTAGATTATCGTTGCCATGATTCCAGAGCTATAAAAAGTTTGAAGGAGACGATTCTGGAAGGAATCTTTTCACGATCTGACCTTGAGAACAACTTCGAGATCTTCTTTTTCCGAGGCGTTGACAGTGGCCTTGACACGGCTGGTTATGTCCGACCCGCCTACACTGTAGCTTCTCTCTCGGCTGAGCCACACGTACTCAGCATCATTGAAGTCTCTCCAATCAATTCCTAAACACATACACTTTCCGAATAGTTTCATTGGATATCTTCATTTTGTGAAAAATTATAACTTTGTAATGATCATAGTACAATTCACGGATAAAAAGACTAAAATACAGTGTTATACATATTATAATTTTTTAAATAAAAATATCCAAAAACCTTACGCAATACGTTTTTTAATTACAAAACCTCCGCGAGCTTTCTAGCTTTTGCTCTTTAACGTTTGTAACTTGAAGGAGGGAGATAGGGAGACAATTGACAATTCACATAATTTATTGACATCTTGTCAATACAATGTTAAAGTGCAAGCAAATATCCGCACAAATCAGGAAAAAAAGTTCAAAAAACATCAAAATTAAATATATATATACAACAGACAGAACCCTCAATGAAGGGACGTCTGGAATTAAGCTTCACAAGCCACCTTAAATACGGATAGCTTCTGCGTTAGGAGATAGGGAGATAGGGAGAGACCATGTGGCCCACTCTCAGTAGAGGAAGGCATTGAAGGAGGGAGATATGGAGAGACCATGTGGCCCACCCTCAGTAGAGGAAGGCATTGAAGGAGGGAGATATGGAGAGACCATGTGGCCCACCCTCAGTAGAGGAAGGCACTGAAGGAGGGAGATAGGGAGAGACCATGTGGCCCACTCTCAGTAGAGGAAGGCATTGAAGGAGGGAGATAGGGAGAGACCATGTGGCCCACTCTCAGTAGAGGAAGGCATTGAAGGAGGGAGATAGGGAGAGACCATGTGGCCCACTCTCAGTAGAGGAAGGCATTGAAGGAGGGAGATAGGGAGAGACCATGTGGCCCACTCTCAGTAGAGGAAGGCATTGAAGGAGGGAGATATGGAGAGACCATGTGGCCCACCCTCAGTAGAGGAAGGCATTGAAGGAGGGAGATAGGGAGAGACCATGTGGCCCACTCTCAGTAGAGGAAGGCATTGAAGGAGGGAGATAGGGAGAGACCATGTGGCCCACTCTCAGTAGAGGAAGGCATTGAAGGAGGGAGATATGGAGAGACCATGTGGCCCACCCTCAGTAGAGGAAGGCATTGAAGGAGGGAGATATGGAGAGACCATGTGGCCCACCCTCAGTAGAGGAAGGCACTGAAGGAGGGAGATATGGAGAGACCATGTGGCCCACCCTCAGTAGAGGAAGGCATTGAAGGAGGGAGATATGGAGAGACCATGTGGCCCACCCTCAGTAGAGGAAGGCACTGAAGGAGGGAGATATGGAGAGACCATGTGGCCCACCCTCAGTAGAGGAAGGCACTGAAGGAGGGAGATATGGAGAGACCATGTGGCCCACCCTCAGTAGAGGAAGGCACTGAAGGAGGGAGATATGGAGAGACCATGTGGCCCACTCTCAGTAGAGGAAGGCATTGAAGGAGGGAGATATGGAGAGACCATGTGGCCCACTCTCAGTAGAGGAAGGCATTGAAGGAGGGAGATATGGAGAGACCATGTGGCCCACCCTCAGTAGAGGAAGGCATTGAAGGAGGGAGATATGGAGAGACCATGTGGCCCGCTCTCAGTAGAGGAAGGCATTGAAGGAGGGAGATAGGAGAGACCATGTGGCCCACCCTCAGTAGAGGAAGGCATTGAAGGAGGGAGATATGGAGAGACCATGTGGCCCACTCTCAGTAGAGGAAGGCATTGAAGGAGGAGGAAATGCCAAGACATGTGATATCACTGTACAATCAGCATTAAACCTTCTACCTATCCGTCGTACCATGGGTTTCCTTATGTTAACTTATTGGATTTTGGTAAAAAAAGTATGGGAAAGTAATCAGGACTTGATGAATTCTGACTGAACTCTGACCTCAGTGAAGGAATGTGCGCCTTTCGAATCGATCATTAACTGTCTTGAAATTAAATTGAATAATCAAAAGATTTCTTCATTAAATTCAATACTTGTTCAGACTAACAACTTTCTTAGCTAAATATCGAGTTTAAAATAAACCTTCTGATAGGGTAAATGAACTTTGCTTATGGCTAGCGCCGTTTATCAGAATAAATATCAGCTTAAAGTAAGTCTTCATTCCCAGAATAATTGGTAAAACATGTTATCTTAAACACTTATTTTATTTATTCATTAAGCCACCTATATGAACATCTTTTTTTTATGTTAAAGTGAAGTTTGTTAACTCTGACAAGGAACAACAACGTTTCTTGATTGATCAAGAAAGGGTTACGATCAATATTTTCTTTAACATTAATACACATTAATAAGACAAAACTTAAGGAAGTTATACCTTTTAGCATGTATATCAGGATTCAGACAATAACTCTGAAAGATATTACAGTGACCTTTATTGTAGACACACGAGATAACCAATATACACTCATGGACAAAACTTAAGGAAGTTGTACCTTTTACCATGTATATCAGGATTCAGACAATAACTCTGAAAGATATTACAGGGATCTTTATTGAAGACACACAAGATAACCAAGTGTGAACAGAATTATCTCTGTCTTTTTATATTTCGATATTGATAAAATAAAAAATAATATCGTGGTCCATTTGGATGAGGAAAACGAAGACTAGAACGCGGCTGATTCCACACTCGTCTTCTCAGTGATACGCTGCTAACCTTGACGTATGCACGGTGTGGCCACTGGACATGCGTCGGATCTGGAGGCTGTTGTTGGGTTCTGTGCTGCCTGGAGTATAGAAGCTCCATCTATGCTTCCTTCCTGTGGTGAATCTGTATAAGACCCTGGAGGCTGTTGTTGGGTTCTGTGCTGCCTGGAATATAGAAGCTCCATCTATGCTTCCTTCCTGTGGTGAATCTGTATAAGACCCTGGAGGCTGTTGTTGGGTTCTGTGCTGCCTGGAATATAGAAGCTCCATCTATGCTTCCTTCCTGTGGTGAATCTGTATAAGACCCTGGAGGCTGTTGTTGGGTTATGTACTGCCTGGAATATAGAAGCTCCATCTATGCTTCCTTCCTGTGGTGAATCTGTATAAGACCCTGGAGGCTGTTGTTGGGTGCTGTGCTGCCTGGAGTATAGGAGCTCCATCTATGCTTCCTTCCTGCAGTGACTCTGTATAATACCGGTGGTCTTAATAAAGTGGAATGTGTGTGTTACAATTGACAATTGAAACAAATTTTATTGACTTATTGTCAATAATTTATATAAAAAATGGAAATTATGAATGAACTAATATACAGATGATCATGCGGGAGATGTGCCCCGGCGGGTTAGCCCTCTTTCCCAGGCGACGAGCAGGTCCTCTGCTCCTCCGGTCAGCCCAACTTGTGCCTGTTGTTTACCGAAATGGAGAAACGCAATGAGAAAAACGCTGGAGAATATTTTCAGAAACAGTTTTCCCTGAGATAGAGATCTGTGTTTGATTCATTTTGGCTTACCAAGTTCCTTCTGTTTATTGAATTATTACCTTTTTCCTCAAAGATAGATAAAGTAACAGAGTAAATTTTCACTCATGGATTATAGATGCCATTCTCGTCCTCTGAAACAACAAATCAAAATAGTTTATGGTTTATTTGAGATTATTTCGAAATAAGGAAAAAGAAGATCAATTTGGAAGAAACGCTGACCCTTACTGTCACCATAATCTGATGTCATGTGTAATAAATTACTTTATTTACGGTACCTGGCCTTAATCCATTGGATGCTAGTGGAATTGTTGCTAAGTATTGTAACAATCCTGTTACTTTCTCTTTGGATAATTCTTAGGTCCATTTTCTCTGTCAACCATATCCTATTGACCGTTCTCTATGACCTTTTATTTGAAAAAAAAAAAAAAAAAAAAAACAGAATATATTGTTTTGTGCTTGTTATTAAGGTTTAAAACCCATTTAAAATTTATTTATTTTATTCAAAAACAAAAGTCGGTGGATGAGAGGATAACACGCTCGATTCCCGACAGTCATGAACCGGGATTGAATCCCGCGTTAAAATTTGTTTAATATGTGAATAACCTTCACATATTATTCACTGTTTCAATTATCATGAACTAGGTTGCTCTTGTTGAGCGGTATCTATTAATGTGATTTTGAACCGATATTTTATTCAATGAAGATCAAAATTACATAAACATCCCAATTAATTATATATCATAACTACATAACATTAAGCCATTTATTTACAGTTTGTTTGGTCACCAGTCCAATATTTTTATTTTCACAGATTAAATTATGAGATTAATTTATAAATGAAATATTATGAAAAACAATTAAACAACTATATACATCAGATATATTAAAGGTAAAATTGTGAAAGAGAGAGAGAAGCTTTTAAATTATTAAAGATATTTTCACAAGGAATTCTCTTCTTTTTTTAAATTGAAAATACAAGCTTTCTCTTTCACACAAGCGAGACTCAATCTTTTAACAATAATGTGAGTATATTTTTATTCGAGATGAATTAGTAGTCTCAAGACTGGCGTAGGACTTCCATCTTGCTTTTCCAATTCAATCGTTCTATAGCCATAGGATACTACGTCTTCCCCTAATCCAAAATTTGGTCCAATTCTTTGAAGATTTTGGTCAGAAAAATAAAGCGGCGGTGTTTCCTTAGACTTTCACATCCATATGACTAGGGCATATATAAGGCCATTTAAACCACCATAATTCAATGAATCCTTGAAAACAACAATAAAAAGCTTTTTATTGAGAACTTATGTCCTTCACAGAATTCTCCCAGGTGTACTTTTTTGTTTATCCCTACTATACACGTAGTACAATCCAACTATCAACCATGATTATCAAAGTTTGTACAACATGTATGAGAGTACTAAGGATAATGATAACACTAAGGATTGATATTTTAAATATAAAGAATTTGTTTGTCTCAAGAACTAAAAAGGAAATTCTAAAATGCAGCTCAATTGTTAAATCTTCGCGAAGATATTTCTTAACAAAAATCAGAGTTCTTAAGAATTCGTTGTCGAATAAAGAGATTTGTAAAAAATTCCAGATAATTAGTAATCATTTATATTCTCTATTTGTTAGTGACTAAAGGATAAAACAACTTTGAACCATTTATTGAAGATCTTCCAGCGAGGTTGAAAGCGTCAACCACATCTTTAAGAACTACATTTTCCCAACATTTCTAGGAGTCTCGGACAAGATGACCCCAGAAGTTTCCGTTTCCTCGTCAAAAGATCATTTGTAACCTTTTTTTTTCCACTAGAAAACTAATGGCAGAATCTTCCTCCCTCTGGCTTCCGGAATCTTCTACTCCAAATTCTGGAATGTCTTTTACCATCCACGGGGACTTCTTCTGTTCTTGGTGTAGAGATGAAAATGGCAAGGGTCACTTTAAATTAATATTATATTTGTGTATACACTCATGGACAAAACTTAAGGAAGTTATATAATTTGATGTCCTCGGTCATCTGTTTTATTGTAGGAGACAGAGTCAATTTTGTTCACACTTGGTTATCTCGTATTTCTTCAATAAAGTTTACTGTTCATGATAAAATTGTGAAAAATGATATCTCAGAAGAAATCAATAGATCAATTTTATAGGTTCTGGATGCCCTAAAAATGTAAATAGACATATTCCATAAAATTGTTAAATTACAAACCAATTTTAAAATTTTCAGTTAGAAATATCCACGTTTGTTTTTGTAAATATTTCTTGTGGGATAAAGTCGATATTTTATTAAGCCCGTTGAAGAGCGATTATCGCTTGAAAGCTAGCGTTTTTTATAATAAAAAGAAACTCATTGTGAGAAAATATTTTGTAATTTTAAAAGAATACTGTAATATCTTTCAGAGTTATAGTCTGAATCCTGATATACATGCTGAAATGTACAATTTCCTTAAGTTTTGTCCATGATTATAGATGATAGTTCAATCTATTATGTAGTAGGGCTATGGTGAATAGTTAGCAAATTGTTTCTACTGCAAGTCTATTCATGTAGAAAATGTGCCAAGAGCCCCTTACTTACAGTCACTGGTATGTTTGGACTTTTGAAAGAATCGGGGGACCATTGAGGTATTTTTATTCATAACTAAATTTCAGATTCCTATGTTCTCTAAAAGTACAGTTAAACCTATATATATTAGTAAATTAAATTCAATTGCCATCTATCGTTAAAATTTTACACAAATAAATTTACTGGCAATGCGTTTCTTTTAAATATCATCAAATATTATCTCTACAGACCTTACTGCAATGATATAAGTTATTGAATGAGAGGGTTCACTACTGATGAGCCAAGCCCTCTCATTCAATAACTCATATCATTGCAGTAAGGTCTGTAGAGATAATATTTGATGATATTTGAAAGAAACGCATTGCCAGTAAATTTATTTGTGTAAAATTTTAACAGTTAAACCTGTCTATAGCCGCCCCCCCCCCCCCTTTGGGACTCACCAAAATAGGGTATTATAGAGAGGGGGTGCTATAGACAGGTCACTTTTAATGTAAATCGCATCGTACTACGTATTTAAAAATCAGGCGCTATTTAGAGGGGACGCTATAGACAGGTTTAACTGTATATTAAAAACCGATTGCAAGATTTGTGTACAGACAGACAGGGAATCAAGTTAAAATAAAAGCGTTTGAAAAAGTATCCATTGCGGGATTAGATCTAAGGTTGTAGTTATCGGAAATTGGCGATTTATTCAATTCTACCACTAAATCCCGTGTTTTGTAAAGTCCATGAAGTTGATAATGGGATTTTCCAAGGATTACCTTGTTACCTCCCAATCTCCATACTTACCACTGGCGATATCTTATCCGGTTGACATTTACTATCTTTATGTCGCGACATGTCATTCCCTGTCACATTCTTTCGTCACTGCGTCACATCTATATCACCCCCCGTGCATCTTGTTAGTGCTGTATAGGACTACATTCATGGACAAAACTTAAGGAAGTTGTACCTTTTAGCATGTATATCGGTATTCAGACAATAACTCTGAAAGATACACTTATGGACAAAACTTAAGGAAGTTGTACCTTTTAGCATGTATATCGGGATTCAGACAATAACTCTGAAAGATACACTCATGGACAAAACTTAAGGAAGATGTACCTTTTAGCATGTATATCGGGATTCAAAAAATATCTCTGAAAGATACACTCATGGACAAATCTTAAGGAACTTGTACCTTTTAGCATGTATATCGGGATTCAGACAATAACTCTGAAATATACTCTCATGGACAAAACTTAAAGAAGTTGTACCTTTTAGCATGTATATCGGGATTCAGACAATAACTCTGAAAGATACACTCATGGACAAAACTTAAGGAAGTTGTACCTTTTAGCATGTATAACGGGATTCAGACAATAACTCTGAAAGATACACTCATGGACAGAACTTAAGGAAGTTGTACCTTTTAGTATGTATATCGGGATTGAGACAATAACTCTGAAAAATACACTCATGGACAAAACTTAAAGTAGTTGTACCTTTTAGCATGTATATCGGGATACAGACAATAACTCTGAAAGATACACTCATGGACAAAACTTAAAGTAGTTGTACCTTTTAGAATGTATATTGGGATACAGGCAATAACTCTGAAAGATACACTCATGGACAAAACTTAAATAAGTTTCACCTTTTAGCATGTATATCGGGATTCAGACAATAACTCTGAAAGATACACTCATGGACAAAACTTAAAGAAGTTGTACCTTTTAGCATGTATATCGGGATTCAGACAATAACTCTGAAAGATATTATTGAAGACACACAAAATAACCAAGTATGAACAAAAGGGTGTCGCCTTTAAAAACAGACAACTGGTAAAGACTTTCCATTTTCACTCCTTTCCTAGAATGATTAAAAATGATACTCATTGCTCGATATATTATTAAATGATTATTAAGTGATGTGTAAATCATTTGCTGTTTGGTAGTTCGTCTATAAAACAACAACAACAAAAAGATGTATTAAGACCTTTTGGTCTTATATAGATTCTCCGAGAAGAAATGTAGGATACATAAAGAAATAACAGCTAATAGTACCAGTAATTATCAATTTTAATTACAGTGTATCAAATACAAGTATGATGCATTAGTGCGCCATCTGTTATGAAAAATTTAAACTATTTTTGATGAGTATGATCCTTCTAAAAATAAATCAATTTTCTACTTGCCCTTATTGCTATAATAAAATAATGGGAGGGCCTAGGTCATCAGTGGTGAACCCTTCCAGCATTTTATCATTGCAGTAAGAGTAATAGAAAATTGATTTATTAAAAAAAAAGCATACACGTCAAAAACATCGTACAATTATAAAGGGAAAGAAGAAAAGAAGGGAAGTTTGTCTATAAAAGAATATAACTTCCTCAAAATCGTTCATCTGTCATTTATTTTTCGACTTATTCTCTGCTTCCTCATTTAGGATGAGTTCTTGAATTCTAGATTCCAAAATTTTAGAATTCAAGGATTATTTACTCTGAGGAAAATACGACAGTGAATGACTGAAATATCGGTAAATAAAAACTCAAGAACGACTGTAATTAACGATTATAATCTTTGATAATAAAAATTAGAGTTTTTACCGATAGAAAGTCTAGTGATATAGTTAGCATTCTAAACATAGCCTTTTTGTCGAAATATATAAAACTTATTAATCGAAGTGTGAATATTAGAAGTTTGTTCCATATATAAAAGAAACAATTGTGCTTCAATGACGAATATCTTCTTATATATTAGTAAATTAAATTTAATTGCCATCTATCGTTAATATTTTACACAAATAAATTTACTGGCAATGCGTTTCTTTTAAATATCATCAAATATTATCTCTACAGACCTTACTGCAATGATATGAGTTATTGAATGAGAGGGCTTGGCTCATCAGTAGTGAACCCTCTCAGCGGTTTCGCCAAATTAATCTCTAGACTGCTATACTATTGTATTGAATTGGTTTGGAGTATACCCTGTATTTTCTATGGAAGGGAGCTTAGGGGTGTTTAGTGAACTATGGACATAAGCTTATAGGTCTGTAGAGGTATTGCAATAGGTCTGTAGAGATAATATTTGATGATATTTAAAAGAAACGCATTGCCAGTAAATTTATTTGTGTAAAATATTATCTTCTTATATATAAAAGTCAATGTCTGTTTAGCGATAAACTTAAAAACTACTGAACCAATTGGTAACAAATTTTGCATGTCGCTTTTTATAAACCTGAGGAAAAATTTCGGCTACATTTTGATTAGTATTTTTGACTTTTTTTTTCATTTAAATAACTTTTTTTACGCGGAGTAAATACGAGGCGAAGTAACAACACCACGCCAATTAAGCGACCAATGAGCGTTCTGCATTTTTTTTTTCAAGTTTCTTGCGGACTTTTTTGAAATATCTTTTAAAACGAGTGTTATTATTATTATTATTATTTTTTTTGCAAAATTATTTAGTATTGAGAGAGAAATTTATATTACTAAGTTATGGTAAGTGCACACAATGCAATTTTTAAAAAACTTTACAAAATTAGCGTTACTGTATGTAATTAATGGCTTTCGTATTTTTTATTAATTTTTGTTCTGGCCTTTGTTTCTTTTTATCTTTTTGAAAAAATCGTTTAAAATGCAGTCGCAGTCATTATCAAACACATATTTTTGCCTAATATTTCAATGTGCTCTTTTATTTTTTTACAGAAAAATATCTACATTCCAGTATTTTGGATTAATTTTTTTATAAACTTTTTTTCTTATTCTTACTGAGAATATGGGCATCTCAGGCAACTCAGGCAATGTCAAGAGTTAATGCGCTAGGGCGGGTTCCTCTGGGGTTGGGTGGAAAAGCTGCCATCTATTTAAACTATATTGATTTTGAAACAACTAAATGGATTGCAAAATATAATTAAATCAAATACCTAAACACTAATATAATACAATTTTTGCCTGTGGTTTATGTGTTACTTCTGTATTGCTATTCTACGGCACTTTTACTATTTATTATTGATGTACTTTCAGTATGAAGGAAATTGCACTCGGGGGAATTCTCGGGCGAAGCCGGTTCATTCGTCTAGTATATATTTATATGTCGTCTTATTGCCCTATAATTAATTTATGCCTAACTGGCCTTGTCCTTATTGTATGCGGAAGAACATTGCTCAATGCAAATATTCATATGTAATTCTACTGTGCATAGTTCGCTTAAATACCATTTCAAAGATTCCACCCTTCAGTGTAGCATATATAAACAGAATCGTCCAATACAGTATTAGAGCTCTAAGAAGCGGTCTGGTAGATTAAACTGGTCAAACCGCTGGGAGAGTTCACAACTGATGAAAACCAAACTCTTCTATTTTTTTTTCATCGCAGTAAGGATAGTAGAAGTTTTTTTTATGTATTAAAGGAACATTAGTTCTTCAATGATTTCATTGCCTATATATAGATGACAATTTATAGCTTTATAAAACTTTGTATTAGCAATTGAAGAAGTTAAGAAAAAGGCATCTCCTTATCGTGCAACTGAAAGTAACTGATGGCTTACGCCATCTATCGGAATAAATATCAACTATTCTCGTTGATTTTTAATTATTCCAGAAACGCCTTCGTGGTTAGCTTTTCTTGATTAACCAAGAATGGTATTTGGCCAATTCTGGAATAATTAGAAAATCTACGAGAATAGTTGATATTTAATCCGATAGATGGCGCAAGCCATCAGTAACTTTCAGTTGCACGATAAGGAGATGCCTTTTTCTTAATTTATGCACCTTATCCGAGTACAATATCACATTTGTACTATTTTTTTTCAAATTGAAGAAGTTGTTACGACAAGACATTGTGGCAGTTCCCTCTACATTACTCTTTAAAAATGTTGACTGGAACCTCACCATCCGTACATGGAATTACAGTTGGAAAACATGAATACATAATGCACCTAGTTAAACCCGTTTCTGCTTTCTTCAACTTGTTGTCGTTTTAGGAAGGTCATGTCGTGACGTAAGGTCTATTTTTCTAGAATTATTTGGAGAAAGCATTTTTAGATATTTAGGAACTGTTTTCTGGCTGTTTTGATTAACTTTTACATTATTTAATATTTAAAACTTGTATATCTCCTCTCGTGTGTGTTTAAAATGTTTCTCTTCTTATATATAAATATTTTTAATTTTGTATTATAGCATTTAGATATTTTTATATTTTCAATATGCCTTGAATTTTCGGTAATGTGTTGTATATTCAATAAATTAATTCCTTGTACCAATATTAAGTAAAATTAATCATTCCTCCAGGGAAAAGATTATTTTCAAAACATTTTTATTATTCTCTAGCTTTCGGGCACGGACACCCTTCTACTGGAGAAATTATTATACCAGGTTTTCTCCTGTAGAAGACGTCCGTGCCCGAAAGCTAGAGAATAAAAAACAATGTTTTGAAAAGATACTTTTCACTGGAGGAATGATTGATTTTACTCAATGTGTTGTATATCAGTGGAAATTCGAAATTATTATAGACGCGTACGATTCTTTTTAAAATATAACAATTTCTACTGCCCTTACTGCAATGGAAATATTAATGGGAGGACCCCTAACTCGTACGCATCTATAATAATTTCGAATTTTCATAACAGATATCGCTAATGCATCACAATGTATATTAGTATTTAATTAAAAAGGCATCTGGATCAAAATATAATTTATTTACCAATATTTCAGTTGGCTGAATGTTAACCATTTTCAGGGTATTATAACATATTTATACATAAAGGAGCTGCTTCTTTTTTTTCTTTTGCCTGTTATTATGAACGTGCACATTAAAAGAAGTTCACACTTGGTTATCTCGTATGTCTTCAATAAAGGTCACTGTAATATCTTTCAGAGTTATTGTCTGAATCCCGATATACACGCTAAAAAGTATAACTTCCTTAAATTTTGTCTATGAGTTTACTTATTTTATTAATTTCTAAATAACGGTTAACACTTTTATTCACATTTTTAGTTTAGTTTCAAATACATCAATTTTTGTCGATATTTTCCGTTATTTTTAGACTTCTATCTTCTGTATATATTCCATATTGTAAAGGATTCTACTAAGGTCTATGTTAACAAGTTTATTTCTTTCAGGTCTTTATTCAGTTTTACAGATTAGTAGTTGTTTCCTTTGGTTAGGAGAGAGTTATTCTGTATAGGGTAATAGACCTAAATAAAAGTTGTTTTCCATTTTGTCAAGAAATCTCTCAAGGTCTGTGGTAACATGCATTTCTCACTTCTTCCTGGGATTTCACAAGATTTCCTGATCAAATGATATCAGGCCATCATCTAAAGGTAAGGCACGAAGAAGACCTATTAGCCTTGGTCAAGGCAGTTATGTAGATTCAACGAGGAGCATGGATTGATGAGTTATACCCATACTTTCCCTCTCTAGCACCAAATGAACAAAAGAACTAATTGATCCGAACGTGGTGTCGAAAATCTAACTTCCTTATCCTTTCTAATTACTTCTGGTTTCTGGAAGCGATGCGCTGCGAATCAGAACTTCCTCATTTTCCTATTGTTCTTCTGTAATCCTTCTTTCTTCAGTTTGCGTGTAAATTCTTTGTTGAAATCTTCTGTAGGACATTTTCTCTTTCTTTTGTTGGAATTCCGTGTTTGTTATTGACCAATGCGCTACTAACTTCAATGCATTCAATATTGAATGCCTTCTCATATCTAAGGTGTTGTTGGTCTACTTGAATTAAGGATTTATATTATTTGTTCCCAAAACACATTTACAAACTTTATTGAAGCTCATAAATATTATACATGAGCTATCAAAGTGTCATTTACAAGTACCTTATGGTAATGGTATTCTCTTCTTCTTCTTTCTTATCTCCACTCAATCATATTAAGGTATCAAGCTTGTAAAGTTTGAGACTTTTGATGGTGTCTGCCGGGGAAGAGTAGAGCTCATCAATGGATGAGTCAATACAGTTAATAATGTGTTTTGGGATTGAAAGTTGAGAATTGCACTTAGTACATAGTGAGAAAACCTTGCAACCATTCTGTCATTGTCTGTAGATGACCTGACTTATGTCTGGAAATCAAAGATTGTTGTTCTCTTGGGAAGACAGATTTGGTAATGGTATTAATATAAATAATTGACTCGTTTTATCTTTTTTTTCAATAAAACTGTAAAATGTGGCAATTCTAGAATATTTCAACGATATAATACTCTGTTATAATATATATATATATATATGTTGTAGTATTGTCTATGATAAAATTTACATCTCTGCCATTATATCACATCTTTGTTAGATTGTTGTTGGCTAGGTCTTCTTGGATAGGTCAGGCCGCTGATAGGTGTGAGATGCTAGTGTATATATAATTTTATATGGTTAAAAATCTTTAATCTCTTATCATTACTTATGAGCTCTCCTGTAAACAGTTTGATGCACGCCCACGAGAGCACATGCCAATAACACAATTATTACTGTACAAAGTTCATCATTATATTGTATATAGAAGTATATGCGCGTTGAAGAGCAGAAATTTTGCTCGAAAACTTGCGAAAATCAAAATTAAAAGAAACACTTTACCTTAATATTGTTTATTCTTTCTTTTTCGAATAATTTCTAGGTAACTGTTTCTCACATATATGAGTATACTAAATTGCTTATATTCTTGCATATCGAAAATTTACCTATTTTTAATTTATAAATCAAATTTTCGCATTTTTTAATATGTCAAAAACTATTAAAATACGAATTAAACACAAAGTGAAAGTTGTAGATCTCATAAAAATGGCTCATCTTTTGGAGTCAATGAAAATCTATTTAGCTAAGTTCAGTTCACATTTTAAAATATTGATAATCATGGTGGGTAGTTGGCAACTGCTTTTACTATAAGTGCACCACATGTCTACACATATGAAAAGCAGTTCGACTTTGTACTTACAAATATACCAGAGCCCCGTTCAAGAATCGGAGGCCATTTGAGCATTTATTTTAATAAGAAAAAAGTGCCTAATGTGGGAATCGAAACCGGGTCGTAGCGGTCGAAAACCAACGGTTTATACCATCTTTCCACCGACCCCTCATATTTAACCTTATATAATATTATATGAACGATTAATAAAAGAAGTTTCAATCTCAAATATCTATTTTTATAGATCGTTGGGTTAGAAAATCCTGAATTCAATCTTTTAATCAATGTTTTTAACATTCAATCTCATTTTTCTATGATCCATTGAAACAACTGCTACTGAGATTGTTTCATATATCTTTCATTCTAACTACATTCAGATATTTTCCAGGCTACCCTACCAACATGTACATGGTGCCATCTAAATCGAGTGTCTAGTGTATTTGTAAAGCAGACATGTATTCAACAAAACGGATGCCCGAACAAACATCCTTTTCCACGATGAAATATTGGATGACATTTCCATTGTGCATCTGGCGAACTGCCAGATCGTTGTGAATCACGACCGCATATTTCTTTAGTTGCTCAGGCATTGCCTTTCTTGGGATCTTCCTCTTGAGCCAGCTTTCTCCATGTCTTTGTACAGTCGATTCTTGATATACTCGGAGTCTCTTTCTCAGATAACTACAGAAACAAAGATCAACCTTTCAATCCACATAGAGGATTTGTAGCTCAATGCAACATAATAAAGAACATTCTTTTCTTAATTTGCTAAATATTGTGTGGGTTTGACTATAAGAAGTGCAATTTATAAATCACACATATGATCGATATGGAATATATGTTAACAAATCGAGAAAAAACCCTTTTATTTAGGTAATAATTAGGCTAATAATATAGTTATATGTAAATAGGGTATGTTCATGGTTATATGTAATTAGGATATGTTTATGGTTATATGTAATTAGGGTATTATTATGGGTATATGTAATTAGGGCATTAATACGGGCATATGTAATTAGGGCATTAATACGGGTATAAGTAATTAGGGTATTATTATGGGTATGTGTTGTTGTTGTCGTGTCAAATATAGAGCCTCAGATGTCTCCATGCATCTCTATCACTGTAGTCAAAATGTCCACTATCTTGGGTGTGTAAAGCTGCTGCTCTGGGTCCATGTCAATTTTCTGCAAGGTTGCAGTCATTGCTGTACATGAAAATGGGTATATGCAATTAAGGTATTAATACGGGTATATGTAATTAGGGTATTATTATGGGTATATGTTGTTGTTGTCGTGTCCAATGAAGAGCCTCAGATATCTCCATACATCTCTATCACAGCAGCAGCAATGTCCACTATCTTGGGCGTGTAAAGCTGCTGCTCTGGGTCCATGTCATTTTTCTGCAAGGTTGCAGTCATTGCTGGACATGAAAATGGGTATATACAATTAAGGTATTAATACGGGTATATATAATTAGGGTATTATTATGGGTATATGTTGTTGTTGTCGTGTCCAATGAAGAGCCTCAGATGTCACCATGCATCTCTATCACAGCAGTAGCAATGTCCACTATCTTGAGTATGCAAAGCTGCTGCTCTGGGTCCATGTCAATTTTCTGTAAGGCTGTGGCCATTGCTGGGCATGAGAATAGGTATATGTAATTAGGGTATTAATACGGGTATATGTAATTAGGGTATTAATACGGGTATATGTAATTAGGGTATTATTATGGGTATATGTAATTAGGGTATTATTATGTGTATATGTAATTAGGGTATTATTATGGGTATATGTTGTTGTTGTCGTGTCCAATGAAGAGCTTCAGATGTCTCCATGCATCTCTATCACAGCAGCAGCAATGTCCACTATCTTGGGTGTAAAGCTGCTGCTCTGGATCCATGTCAATTTTCTGTAAGGCTGCGGTTATTGCTGGGCATGAGAATGGGTATATGTAATTAGGGTATTAATATGGGTATATGCAATCAGGGGTATATATATGTAATTCGGATATTAATATGGGTAATAAAATTTTCTGTTATTAATATTCTTAGCCGACGATATTTCGGCATCTTATTTTAAACCAGACGACTAATGGCGGTGAAAAATAACGTAAAGGAAAAAAAGCGATATAAATGTAGTTATTTTAAAATTTTCGGAGAAGTATAAAATCTTCTATAATTATATGAATAATAAATAAAACAGCTTCCAAGGATTAATTTCCTGTTTTATTTTATATTCTCCAAATTTCTTGGGTATTATTGTAAAAACCCCGAAAACTTTGAGAAGAATATAAAATAAGAAATTCATCCTTTCGAAAGCCGTTTTGTTTATTATTTATATATTTTAATGATTTATGTATGAAAAGTTGCAAGGTTTTTTATTATAAGCACAATAACTAATACAAATATAAATTGATAATAAGAACCGGTTTTGAATTTGGATATAAATAAACATTTTAAAATTGAATTGAATCACAATTTGGAATTGAAATATTCAGACGATAAAATTAGATGTTAACAGTATTATAATCTTTTAAAATTACCTTATAGAAGAGACTTCTTCTTTCTTATCTCCACTCAATCATATTAGGATATCAAGTTGTGACCCCTTGATGGTGTCTGTTTGACGACCATCATGACTGGGTGAAGTAGAATGCATCTGCCTTTGTCATTAAGACTGGGAGCACTACTCAGTAGCAGGCCGACTTAGCTCTAATATGAAATGGTCACCTCTGACATGAGGAACAGACGCCATGTGCAGCCGCTCCTAACATGGAGTACAAACGTTGTTCATCCTGTATCCCTGGAACCCTTACAAGGTACTATCAGCCGGGCCAGATGAGCTCAGGTTTTTTAGCAAGCTTGCTACTGTTCCCCTTCCTCTTTTTTCATCCGGGCTTGGGACCGGCAAAGGCGGAGTTTATATAGAAGAGTGAAAACTAAATGTGAAAAACCTCTATTAAGTGATGCGAAGGTGGAGCACCACAATAACCATTTAAAATTGAATTTGAGGCGAAGAAAAATTCTCAATAATCGTATGTATTGTATTCAGTGTGAAACGAAGAAATAACGCTCCAGAAATAGATCGTCTGATAATCAAACCGAAGGTCAATGAACACAAACACAGCGGGGAGTAAAAAAATTGACCGCGAATCTTCCCAATTTCCCCATCACTAGCCTCTGAAATAGGGGATGAAGAGGTTGAAAAAAAATGGGGGCTGAAGAACGCCCTGATTTCTTGAGCAGTGGCAGTAATCAGGGGATAGTTTCACGTCTGCTATAGATAGGTTTCTTACAAGCCCTTTGTTCTTTTGATGTTTATTCTCATCAGTAGTTCGTCTGCAAATATAAACCCTTTTAATTATCTTTGGACTCATTTTGATGCCTTATTTGGATGGCGTTTGTTAATCCCCTTTGTATAATTAGAATTCTTATCATATCATCTCATCAAATGAGATAGAGATTAAGACAAAAAGGCATCTGCTGATCCTAAAACTGAAAGTTGCTGATTGCCTATTTACATAATTACATATTTACATATTTACGTGTATATATGTTATATAAAAATATGTTTTTCAAATATATTTCATAGATAAAATACTCTGCTAAATCGACCGCCAGAGGTCACTCTTCCCCTATAAAAACTCGTTGTTGTTGTTCCCCGTTGGCCGGCTCAACCATTTGTATATTATTTAAATAAGTATTTCATTTTTATTCTTACGCCTTAAGCCAGGCAGTACTTTTATCAAACCATGTTTTTCATGTATTCCTTTAGCGCAATTAAAGCTATTTTTGATAACTAATTTTATTATAATCTCTTCCACGACTGCATACCAAAAACAAGCAAATGACTAATAATTCATCTACAATCAACAATTTCCATCTACAATCAAGATACAACAGAAAATCTCTTCTTTTTTTTTAAAATAATATATATATATATATATATATATATATATATATATATATATATATATATATATATATATATAGATTGTCTTCTAGAGAGAGAGAGTTTCTGTGAAAGTTGCCTGTCGAAGGACGTTAAAGTCCGAAAACTTGCCGGATTTACAGCATTAATAAAAGAAACACGTCACCGTTAACTTTTATTCCTTCTTCAAAATTATGTCAGACGATTCCTTCTCTTGTAATTTATTTTTTATTATTCCATGATGGTAGCCAAATACCTATTCTAGATAAATCAAGAATACCAACCCCACACACGTTTCAGGCGTTTCTATATCTTCATTTCGCATACACGTATGCCATGAATAAATATTCTATTCATGAAGACGCTGGATAAGCCTACTTCTGCCGGGAAGGACTTACTCACCACTACGTCACGGCCAGCCAATCACAGTGCTGCCCAGGGGGCAGCCCATCCTCCCTCCCCCATTAGTCTAAAATAAAGGAGCTTAACACTTGCCTGTTGTTCGCGCCGACTCCGCGTGCTTCTAATCTATCCATTTCAATCGGCAGATGTAATGGGATAATTGACTACTTTCTTCCATTATTATATCATCTAGTCCAGCTTTTCAACTTATAGCCCAACAATTTATTTAAGAAATAGAACCATATAAAATACGAATACACCTATCCCCCGATTTACACGGTAGATACGTTCCTGAGAAAAACGTGTAAATCGAGGGATAGGTGTATATTAAACTGTCAAATCTGAATAGGTGTTCGCCCCCTCATGAATCAGAGCCTCCCAATATTCTTTTCAACATAGGTAGTATAGAGTAGAATATCGCATTTTAGTATAGTGCGATAAAAAAAACTTATTTGGAAAAGCGTGTAAAAGCGAAAACGTGTAAAACAAGTCCCGTGTAAATCGGGGGATAGGTGTATTTATTTAAAACCAAATAAAACAAACTTCTACTGTCCTTACTGCATCAAAAAAATAGTGGGAGGGCTTGGCTCATCTGTGGGATACCCTCCAAGCGCTTTCGTCAAATTTAATCTACCAGTCCGCTTTTAGAGCTCTAATACTGTATTGGAAGATTCTGTTTATATATGTTACACTGAAGAGTGAAATCTTATGGACTATGGACATAAGTTTTTAGGATAGTAGAATTACATATGAATATTTGATTTTATTTGATTATCTCAATCTTGAGAAAAATAATTTCACAAAATTATTAACGGGAGGTATCAGGACTTGAGTTCCATATTTACTAACCTTAAAACTTATTTCCTGTGAAAGGGCGTGCAACATCTTAATGGAATGGCTAATACATGAGAGGACCAAATGAAAGCCGGGATAACCTTTCGACTTCATTCCGATCATGAAGATGGACACTCTCTTTTCCTTGGGAGAATGCATCGTCCCAAAAGGCAGAATAGCTAAATTTATTTGGCTAACGGCATAGGCAGAAGAAGACACTGGTAAACCATTTCGGTAGTAGACACTGCTAAAATGATCAAATTAAAAAGAAAATTTGTCTATATAGTTAACAAAAAGTGACAATTTTGACAATTAAAAACAGATTGCCTCATTGTCTTTTCCCTATATATTTTGCATATTTTTTGCATATCTTAATTGTAATCATAGTTGTATTTTGTTTCTCCATCTATTAGAAAAAATGTAAATATGCTAAAAAATCTCGCCTACCTTAGTATAAATAAGCTTGTATCTTTTGGAATCTCTTAGCCTTTTTGCCAGTAGAAGGGCGTGTGGCCCTAAAGCTCGCTCGCGTTTATTAAAAAGAAACTCATCTTTCTTCATGTTTTACTTTATTTGATTATCTAAACAGGAAGAGTTCTATCGCTTATTTATAAAAAACAGTTTATTAACATCAAGTCAACAGTAGGGAGAGAGGTTACAGTTTAAAATATTTACATAAGAAAGATATATTTACATGCCAGGAGTTCTTCCCCACCGCGATAGAGTCCTCCTCCAGGCGATGACGGGGTCCTCGATGGTCTGGCCCAGACCGACCTGAACGAAGTATCGGTTGATTCGCGATTTCGCTGAGGTGAGGATGGCCAGTTCATCGTCCACCAGGTCAATCCCGAAGATCCAGGCTTGTAGATCAAGGGTCTGCCGACGACCTGTAAGGCCTCGCGGAGTTAACAAAGGGTGGACTCGACGAACACTAACAATACATTAAACTAACCTTGCCTAAACTATCCTAAATTAACATAAATTAACCTATATAATTAAAGCAAACAATTAAGCTATTGGGTTGTTGTATTGCTAACCATTGTTCCATGGCGTGCAGACCTCCGCTGACAAAGGACCTGGACACCAGGACCGTCAGCTTACACCGCCATGGCACCAGTCCCTTGGGATTCTCCATACGGGGAGGTAGGTTCGGCTGGAGACCATGTGATGACACACATAACATTCTCACAACTACACATACAC
>CP092873.1:7229945-7289665 GCA_030710605.1 Cordylochernes scorpioides
AAATAAAAATAAAAAGCAAATTTTATGGCTCCCAGAAAAGAATGAAAAATTATTACCATGAGCTGACAAATGTTACTTTGTACGGTATATACACAAACAAACAAAACTAGGGTCTAAATTAAAAGAATTTTTACATAGAGAAATGCGTACACTCAGGAGTACAACAAAACAAAAAGGGAAAGACTAATTAAAAACTCTCACGATTAGTTATATATAAAAACAGTACTTAACTTTTATTGCAGCGTTGATAAGGAGCGGGTTACACAGGTATGTGAGATCACCAGACAAGCACACAGAGAATGCTTTAAGTGTCTCCACGCGATTCCTTCTCGTCGATTTCTCGAATTTCCTTTGAACCATCTTTATCTACAAACATGGCCACATTCGTCTAATGAAAAGGCAATTAACAAGACTCAGAACAAAGCACTATAAAGGAATGACAATACTTCCAGATAGCACAAGAACCTACAGGACATGCAACAACTGTCCCGGTGTGGAACTGATTAACTGAAGTAACACCTACCCACATATTTTCATGCCCAGCAATGGCCGCAGCCTTGCAGATAATTGATAAGGACCCAGAACAGCAGCTTTACACACCCAAGATAGTGGACATTGCTACTGCTGTGATAGAGATGTATGGAGACATCTGAGGCTCTTCTTTGGACACGACAACAACAACAGAAAATTGACATGGACCTAGAACAGCCGTTTACACATCCAAGATAGAAGACATTGCGACTGCTGTGATAGAGATGCATGGAGACATCTGAGGCTCTTCATTGGACACAATAACAACAACATGGCCACATTCGTCCAATGAGAAGACGTGGGAGATCAGTTCACTTAACAATTAAAACAATATTTTTCACTCATAACTGAGAAGCTTAAAACTGCTTGTTTGTCAAATAATTTGACAGAACATTTAGCCAAAGAGTCGAACAACCGCTAAAATCAGTATAATGGTGGTTAAGAGATTTTATTTGAAAAGGACGAATTTCGTACGGGCTTCGTTAAGGCTTTTTTGTGAACTTTACATTGATTTCACTTCTCAAAACACCTAATTATTTGAATTTCGGTAAATTTACAGTACAAGGTGCCGTCTTTAGGCTCAATGCCACCTTGAACTTAACGGTTAGCAGCTATGTAGAACAAATGTTAGACAAGTAAAAAAACCCACTCTTCCCAAGTTAGCCACGGTCCGTTAGCAAATATCCCCAAAATAAATCAAGAGTTCGCAGTTATGAAAAAAACAGAGCAAGAAGTTCAATATTTGTATAGCCACCCATTGCTGTAGGTTCCCAGACTACATTAACACATGTTTTAAAAACACAGACGTTCTAGATTTGTTCTCTTCGCGGGAAATAACTTTCTCACATTGTCTTTACATAGGGGCGGTTTAGGATGTTTGCCACTCTCCCTTCCCGTGTCCCATATCGCCATTGTGGGTCATTTGCCGACGTCTTTGTAGGTCTCTTTGGCTGAATGTCGCCGTTTCTAGACATTATTATAGGTTTTTTTGAACGATGTCGCCACTTTGGACGCGCCCACTGTTTAAATTCCTTTCATGCAATTATAGATGACGCTCTGCCATCAGAAATTATAGCCGAATGATCAAGGAATGGCTATTTCCTTAAGTTTTATCACAGTAATCTTTTTTCTCTCTTTAACAGCGCTCTTTTAAGCACATCAATATATTTGCTATTTTCCCTTTAATTTTTACAAATGTTTTAACATATATGCGCAAATTTGGTTTAACTAATCATTTCTTTATTTTCAGTAAAAATCTAGGATAAACCTTTTTGGTAGTTATGGACTAACGTTGATATGAGGGCAACAGTCCAAAACGTGTACGTGGTTGGATTTTCTTGATCTATTAATAAAATGGGTTGTTTGAAATAATGGAATAAAACTAAATAAATGACCCTCATCAGTACAGGGGCGTCTTCGAGTTCATAACATACTATGAGAGGGGTTTTGAAATCGGTCGAATTTAGCAAACAGATGCTCAGCTGCGAAGTGAAATCGGCCGATTTTCAGTCAATGGTGATCTTGCAATGCGATGGCGACCCATGTGAACGATGGTGTTGTACATGTGTTACGGAACTTAGAGCCATGTTTACCTGATCCATGTGTGATGATGAATGTATAGCCATGGTGCCAGGTTGATTCATGGTGGATATGATAAATGATGCGAGAGACTGGGCGGTTGCACGGATTTACCCGGTCAGGTTGGCCGTTCGTAGCATCTGCATGGACCCTCCTCTTTCTGGATTCTTACAGACGATTTTTTAGGTTCTTTATAATAACAAAATTAGTTTGGCAAACCCACGGACAGAACCCAAACGAAAGAAAAGTTGGTGTTTAACTCATAAATACTCAAGTTTTATTCGATCAAGTTGAAAAATCATAAAATCTTCTGCAACGATTGAAGCATTCTGTTCATCGTTTGGCAATCAAAATGACACATATATACATATTGGCCATTCGCAACCGCTAGTAATCGTCATTCTTCTGAAGCAAGAAAGGATTTCTTGGAAGAAAGTCAAACATGGAGCCAAGATTGTTGCATAATCCTTTAATTACGAGATCCCATACCTACTTACATAATACCTTGAATTGGGATTTTAAAGCTTGTCGAACCTGTATTTTGCCAATAGCTTTGTATTTGGATGAGATGTGCATAACGGGATATTAGCCAATCAGCATTGAGCTGCTGTTTGGCCTATTACAGTTTTACAGCGACCCACTTATAGTTTGGCATTATTTCTTTTCCATCTGTCTACTTCTTTGTTAGCTTCAATATTCCATACACGAATACAATTTATACATTTTGTAATAGCATTGACGAGACTGAAGAGTTTGAATAGCAAGATATTTCGAGAGAGATATGCAAATCAATATGCAAAATCGATTCGAAAATGTATATGCAATTCCAAACTTATATTCACATAGTTTTCTTAGATATCTTAACCAAGACTATCTCATACAATGACGGAAATATACACTTATGGACAAAACTTAAGGAAGTTATACCTTTCAGCGTGTATATCAGGATTTAGACAATAACTCTGAAAGATATTAACAGTGACTTTTATTAAAGACACACGAGATAACCAAGTGTGAACAAAATTGTCTGTCTCCTTAAAAAAAAAAACAGAAGACTGTGTTGCATATATATTAAAATAATTGTTACCCCAGAGTGTGTGTAAGCTCACAGGTAAATAGAGCTAACCGAAAAAAAAAGTTCTTTTGTTTAATATTAGTTTCCCTTTTATATTTTGTTCTCTCTCTTGTAAATCAATAAATATAATGTTTGATTAAGTTTTGTCCATGAGTGTAAGCACAATCGTTTAATTACAGTATATTTATAAGCCCGTAGAAGATAAAATTTACGCCTATATATTTACTTTACTAAAATATAAATTAATTGTGTCAATTTTTACGATAAAACATAAGACGCCGTAACTCTTTCTATTTACTTGATTAATGAAACTTTTGGAAAAGCTCTTCCTCAGAAAACTAAAAAGGTCTTTAGTTAACTGAAGAACAGCTTATCTGTAATCTTTCTTTAATCAAGTGAATAAAAATAGTTACGGCATTTTATGTTTTATTGTAAATTGTCGGTATCTGCAATCCTGTGATAATGGATGTTAAATTTTGATATAGGTTTTCTCTAAGATAAATCTATAATATAGAAGAAAAACACAAGTGTCAGGCCGAAGAGCTTCTTCATATACGAGGAGGATTGTAAAAGCGTTTGGGAAAGACGCTATTTTACGGGTTCCAATTGACACTAGTGGCAATAGCTTATATATACATTTTGACACTCGTGTTATTCTGTACCCGTAGAAGGCCGTCTTACCCTAAATCTTGTACGAATGTCCTCTTATAAAATAAGCTCTTCTCCCTTACTTGTGTTTCTTTTTCTTCATCAAATAGGGAGATTATCGTTGTCTTGATTCTAGAGCTATAAAATGTTACCACTCGTGTTATTCTGTACCCGTAGAAGGCCGTCTTACCCTAAATCTTGTACGATTGTCCTCGTATATAAAGAACCACTTCTCCCTGACTTGTGTGGTCTTCTTCTATATTGAATAGGGAGATTATCGTTGCCATGATTCTAGAGCTATAAAATGTTGCCACTCGTGTTATTTTGTTCCCGTAAAAGGACGTTTTACCCAAAAACTTATACGATTGTCCTCGTATATAAATAACCACTTCTCCCTGACTTGTGGTCTTCTTCTATATTAAATAGGTAGATTATCGCTGTCATGATTCCAGAGCTATAAAAAGTTTGAAGGAGACGATTCTGGGAAGGAATCTTTCCACGATCTGACCTTGAGAACAACTTCGAGATCTTCTTTTTCCGAGGCGTTGACAGTAGCCTTGACACGGCTGGTTATGTCCGACCCGCCTACACTGTAGCTTCTCTCTCGGCTGAACCACACGTACTCAGCATCATTGAAGTCTCTCCAATCAATTCCTAAACACATACACTTTCCGAATATTTTCATTGGATATCTTCATTTTGTGAAAAAATTTAACTTTTTAATGATCAAAGAATAATTCACGGATGAAAAGACTAAAATACAGTGTTATACATATTATAATTTTTTAAATAAAAATATAAAAAAACCTTACGCAATACGTTTTTTAATTACAAAACCTCCGCGAGCTTTCTAGCTTTTGCTCTTTAACGTTTGTAACTTGAAGGAGGGATATAGGGAGACAATTGGACAATTCACATAATTTATTGACATCTTGTCAATACAATGTTAAAGTTCAAGCAAATATCCGCACAAATCAGGAAAAAAAAGTTCAAAAAACATCAAAATTAAATATATACCAGGTCTATTAGTATGAAACGCGAAAATTTTCAGTGAATTCAAAAGTTCACCAATTCCATACAACAAAATATTTTTTATTCAAAGTAACTGCCCTGATTAGCTATGCACTCGGACCACTTTTCAGGCAATTTTCGAATTCCTTATCTGAAAATTTCTATTCCTTTTGAGTCGAACCAGTCAACAAGTCATTTTCGGAGTATGTCTGAGTCGTGAATTCCTGGTTTTTTAGGGCGTGTCCTAAAGATGTGAAAAGGTGGTAGTTCGACGGTGCTAAGTCTGGTGAGTACGGCGGGTGGGGTTAGAGTTCTCAGCCCAAGTCTTTTATGGTGTTTTTGACCACCTTAGCGTTGTGGGCTGGAGCGTTGTCATGCTGCAGTATCAGGTTGTTGTGCTTTTCACGATATTTCCGGTCTTTTTTCATTCAACGCCTCTCTCAAACTGTGCATTTGTTGTTCGTAGCGACTAGTATTGACCATTTTGCCAGGTTTCAGGAGCTCGAAATATACTACGCTGGTCTGATCCCACCATTTGCAAAGCATTGCCTTTTTTCCGAAGCGATTGGGCCTAGGCGTCTGTTTTGGAAATTGGCCGGGCAGGCCCCACGACTTTTGGCGCGTAGGATTGCTGAAGTGGATCCATTTCTCATCAGAAGTTACGATTCGGTGCAAAAATGACTTCTTTTCATGCCTGGCGAGCAGCCCTTCGCAGGTTACCAGACGCCGTTATTGCTGCCTTTCGCCCAACTCGTGGGGGACCCATCTGGAAAGCTTTTGGGTCATTCCGAGGCTGTTTAAACGTAGAGAAACAGCACCTTGAGACACCTGGAGCTGTTTCGCGAGTTTCTCCTGCATTTGGGAACTGTCCTCATCCAACAAAGCTTGCAGTTCAGCGTCCTCGAACTTTTGGGGCGGTTTTCCACGTGGTTCATTATCAAGTTCAAAATCGCCACTTTGGAATTTTTTAAACCACCTGTAACACTCGATTTGCTCAGAGCGTGGTCGCTGTAAACTTCCTCGAGCATTCGGTGGGCTTCAGTGGCACTTTTCTTCCAGTTGAAGGCGAACAACAAAACTTCCCGCAAATGGGCACTTTTTGGCTCGGAAATTGCCATTTTCCACAGGCTCCAGAAATTTTTCACGATTTGAATTTTTCTAAAACTTCACGCATGCTGATGCCACGTGAGTCAAAGAACAAAACGTCTACAACAGCGCCACCGTCGGCTCAAATAAAGTTGCACAGCGGCCTCTGGCGCCCATTTTCGCGTTTCATACTAATAGACCTGGTATGTACATCAGACAGAACCCTCAATGAAGGAACGTCTGAAATTAAGCTTCACAAGCCATCTTAAAATCGGATAGCTTCTGCGTTAGGAGATAGGGAGAGACCATGTGGCCCACTCTCAGTAGAGGAAGGCATTGAAGGAAGGAGATATGGAGACACCATGTGGCCCACTCTCAGTAGAGGAAGACACTGAAGGAGAGAGATATGGAGGGACCATGTGGCCCACCCTCAGTAGAGGAAGACATTGAAGGAGGGAGATATGGAGAGACCATGTGGCCCACCCTCAGTAGAGGAAGGCATTGAAGGAGGGAGATATGGAGAGACCATGTGGCCCACCCTCAGTAGAGGAAGACATTGAAGGAGGGAGATATGGAGAGACCATGTGGCCCACCTTCAGTAGAGGAAGGCATTGAAGGAGGTAGATATGGAGAGACCATGTGGCCCACCCTCAGTAGAGGAAGGCATTGAAGGAGGGAGATATGGAGAGACCATGTGGCCCACCCTCAGTAGAGGAAGGCACTGAAGGAGGGAGATATGGAGAGACCATGTGGCCCACCCTCAGTAGAGGAAGGCATTGAAGGAGGAGGAAATGCCAAGACATGTGATATTACTGTACAATCAGCATTAAACCTTCTACCTATCCGTCGTACCATGGATTTCCTTATGTTAACTTATTGGATTTTGGTGAAAAAAAGTATGGGAAAGTAATCAGGACTTGATGAATTCTGACTGAACTCTGACCTCAGTGAAGGAATGTGCGCCTTTCGAATCGATCATTAACTGTCTTGGAATTAAATTGAATAATCAAAAGATTTCTTCATTAAATTCAATACTTGTTCAGACTAACAACTTTCTTAGCTAAATATCGAGTTTAAAATAAACCTTCTGATAGGGTAAATGAACTTTGCTGATGGCTAGCGCCGTTTATCAGAATAAATATCAGCTTAAAGTAAGTCTTCATTCCCAGAATAATAGGTAAAACATGTTATCTTAAACACTTATTTTATTTATTCATTAAGCCACCTATATGAACATCTTTTTTTTTATGTTAAAGTGAAGTTTGTTAACTCTGACAAGGAACAACAACGTTTCTTGGTTTATCAAGAAAGGGTTACGATCAATATTTTCTTTAACAATAATACACATTAATAAGACAAAACTTAAGGAAGTTATACCTTTTAGCATGTATATCAGGATTCAGACAATAACTCTGAAAGATATTACAGTGACCTTTATTGTAGACACACGAGATAACCAATATACACTCATGGACAAAACTTAAGGAAGTTGTACCTTTTACCATGTATATCAGGATTCAGACAATAACTCTGAAAGATATTACAGGGATCTTTATTGAAGATACACGAGATAACCAATATACACTCATGGACAAAACTTAAGGAAGTTATACCTTTAGCATGTATATCTGGATTCAGACAATAACTCTGAAAGATATTACAGGGATCATTATTGAAGACACACAAGATAACCAAGTGTGAACAGAATTATCTCTGTCTTTTTATATTTCGATCTTGATAAAATAAAAAATAATATCGTGGTCCATTTGGATGAGGAAAGCGAAGACTAGAACGCGGCTGATTCCACACTCGTCTTTTCAGTGATACGCTGCTAACCTTGACGTATGCATGGTGTGGCCACTGGACATGCGTCGGATCTGGAGGCTGTTGTTGGGTTCTGTGCTGCCTGGAGTATAGGAGCTCCATCTATGCTTCCTTCCTGTGGTGAATCTGTATAAGACCCTGGAGGCTGTTGTTGGGTTCTGTGCTGCCTTGAGTATAGGAGCTCCATCTATGCTTCCTTCCTGTGGTGAATCTGTATAAGAC
Source organism: Cordylochernes scorpioides (assembly GCA_030710605.1). Classification (NCBI taxonomy): domain Eukaryota; kingdom Metazoa; phylum Arthropoda; class Arachnida; order Pseudoscorpiones; family Chernetidae; genus Cordylochernes; species Cordylochernes scorpioides. The sequence continues at coordinate 7,237,921 of CP092873.1, forward strand.
CCTGGAGGCTGTTGTTGGGTTCTGTGCTGCCTGGAGTATAGGAGCTCCATCTATGTTTCCTTCCTGTGGTGAATCTGTATAAGACCCTGGAGGCTGTTGTTGGGTTCTGTGCTGCCTTGAGTATAGGAGCTCCATCTATGCTTCCTTCCTGTGGTGAATCTGTATAAGACCCTGGAGTCTGTTGTTGGGTTCTGTGCTACCTGGAGTATAGGAGCTCCATCTATGCTTCCTTCCTGTGGTGAATCTGTATAAGACCCTGGAGGCTGTTGTTGGGTTCTGTGCTGCCTTGAGTATAGGAGCTCCATCTATGCTTCCTTCCTGTGGTGAATCTGTATAAGACCCTGGAGGCTGTTGTTGGGTTTTGTACTGCCTGGAGTTTAGGAGGTCTATCTATGCTTCCTTCCTGTAGTGAATCTGTATAAAACCCTGGAGGCTGTTGTTGGGTGCTGTGCTGCCTGGAGTATAGGAGTTCCATCTATGCTTCCTTCCTGTGGTGAATCTGTATAAGACTCTGGAGGCTGTTGTTGGGTTCTGTGCTGCCTTGAGTATAGGAGCTCCATCTATGCTTCCTTCCTGTGGTGAATCTGTATAAGACCCTGGAGGCTGTTGTTGGGTTTTGTACTGCCTGGAGTATAGGAGGTCTATCTATGCTTCCTTCCTGTGGTGAATCTGTATAAGACCCTGGAGGCTGTTGTTGGGTGCTGTGCTGCCTGGAGTATAGGAGCTCCATCTATGCTTCCTTCCTGCAGTGACTCTGTATAATACCGGTGGTCTTAATAAAGTGGAATGTGTGTGTTACAATTGACAATTGAAACAAATTTTATTGACTTATTGTCAATAATTTATATAAAAAATGGAAATAATGAATGAACTAATATACAGATGATCATGTGGGAGATGTGCCCCGGCGGGTTAGCCCTCTTTCCCAGGCGATGAGCGAGTCCTCTGCTTCTCCGGTCAGCCCAACTAGTGCCTGTTGTTTACCGAAATGGAGAAACGCAATGAGAAAAACGCTGGAGAATATTTTCAGAAACAGTTTTCCCTGAGATAGAGATCTGTGTTTGATTCATTTTGGCTTACCAAGTTCCTTCTGATTATTGAATTATTACTTTTCTTTTTCCTCAAAAAAAAAGATAGATAAAGTAACAGAGTAAATTTTCACTCGAGGATTATAGATGCCATTCTCGTCCTCTGAAACAACAAATCAAAATAGTTTATGGTTTATTTGAGATTATTTCGAAATAAGGAAAAAGAAGAAGAGCAATTTGGAAGAAACGCTGACCCTTACTGTCACCATAATCTGATGTCATGTGTAATAAATTACTTTATTTACGGTACCTGGCCTTAATCCATTGGATGCTGTTGGAATTGTTGCTGAATATTGGTACAATCCTGTTACTTTCTCTTTGGATAATTCTTAGGTCCATTTTCTCTGTAAACCATATCCTATTGACCGTTCTCTATGACCTTTTATTTGAAAAAAAAAAAAAAGAATATATTGTTTTATGCTTGTTATTAAAGCTTAAAACACATTTAAAATTTATATATTTTATTCAAAAACAAAAGTCGGTGGATGAGAGGGTAACACGCTCGATTCCCGACAGTCATGAACCGGGATTGAATCCCGCGTTAAAATTTGTTTAATATGTGAATAACCTTCACATATTATTCACTGTTTCAATTATCATGAACTAGGTTGCTCTTGCTGAGCGGTACCTATTAATGTGATTTTGAACCGATATTTTATTCAATGAAGATCAAAATTACATAAACATCCCAATTAATTATATATCATAACTATATAACATTAAGCCATCTATTTACAGTTTGTTTGGTCACCAGTCAAATATTTTATTTTTATTTTCACAGATTAAATTATGAGATTAATTAATAAACGAAATATTATGTAAAACAATTAAACAACTATATACATAAAATATTATTTAAGGTAAAATTGTGAAAGAGAGAGAGAAGCTTTAAAATTATAAAATATTTTTTTCACAAGAAATTCTCTTCTTTTTTTTTTTAATTTAAAATACAAGCTTTCTCTTTAACAAGCGAGACTCGATCTTTTATCAAGAATGTGAGTTTATTTTTATTCCTAATAATAAGTAGTCTCAAGACTAATGTGGGACTTCCATCTTGCCTTTCCAATTCAATCGTTCTATAGCCATAGGGTACTACGTCTTCCCCCTGATCCAATTGGTCCAATTCTTTGAGGATTTTGGTCAGAAAAATAAAGCGGCGGTGTTTCCTTAGACTTTCACATCCATATGACTAGGGCATATATAAGGCCATTTAAACTACCATAATTCAATGAATGCTTAAAAACAACAATAAAAAGTTTGTTATTGGAGACCTATGTCCTTCACAGAATTCTCCCAGGTGTATTTATTTTGCTTATCCCTACTACACGTAGTACAATCCAACTATCAACCATGATTATCAAAGTTTGTACAACATGTATGAGAGTACTAAGGATAATGATAACACAAAGGATTGATATTTTAAATATAATGAAATTGTTTGTCCCAAGAACTAAAAAGGAAATTTTAAAATGTAGCTAAATTGTTAAATCTTCGCGAAGATATTTCTTAACAAAAATCAGAGTTCTTAAGAATTCGTTGTCGAATAAAGAGATTTGTAAAAAATTCCAGATAATTAGTAATCATTTATATTCTCTATTTGTTAGTGACTAAAGGATAAAACAACTTCGAACCATTTCTTGAGGATTTTCCACCAATGTTGTAAGCGTCAACCACATCTTTAAGAACTACATTTTCCCAACATTTCTAGGAGTCTCGGACAAGATGACCCCAGAAGTTTCCGTTTCCTCGTCAAAAGATCATTTGTAACCTTTTTTTTCCAGTAGAAAACTAATGGCAGAATCTTCCTCCCTCTGGCTTCCGGAATCTTCTACTCCAAATTCTGGAATGTCTTTGGCCATCCACGGGGACTTCTTCTGTTCTTGGTGTAGAGAAGAAAATGTCAAGGGTCAGTTTAAATTGATTATATATATGTATATTATGAATAAAATGACATTAATTGTTGATCAAATTCAGGACTCATTTATGCGAAGATATCTAAATCTACCAAGATACACCCCCGGATACATGCTTAGGATAGAATTGGGAAGAGTGTCACTCAGCGTTACAGTCTTGAAACTTACCTTAAAGTTTTGGTTGAGAATGCTGGGAATGGGTGAAACTAGACTGCCGCTGCTCTGCTTGTCACAGCTGTGGGAAATCTCAAACGCAACGAAAAAATATATAGATTTCACGGGAAGTATAGTTAATATTTTAAACAACACCGGATTTCAATGGCTGAATTGCTGCACAGACTATAGAACATTACAAAGAGAAATTCCCTACATAATCAGGACTGCAATAGACCAGTCTCTGCAAAAGGATCACACAAGAATAATAAATTCAAGACTTTACCCCCACTATAAAAACATCTGCTCAACTCCGTTACCGGAACACTATCTGTCCAGCGATTTCCCGCTCCGGGTCAAACGGTGTATTGCCGGACTGAGAATCCTCTCGGTGCTCTTTGCTGATGATCGCCCCCAGAATATTTAAAACAGACGGATGGTCATTTGCGGGACAAGAATGGAGCCGGGGCTACAAAACCATATACTCTCATGTATGGGGCTGAAAGACGAACGAGAAGTGCTCCTCAGTGAAATAGGCCTTGAGGGACTCTCTTTGGAGCTCCTGTTGAATGAGGTGGTGAGAAACAGAGCTGGAGCTTTTGCGTTGTTCAAATTCTGGAAAACGGCTGAAGAGAAGAGGAGGCTATATACATAATCTAATTGATGTAATTACATGCAAATAATCTGTCAGGATTAAAATGACGAATCCTGTATGGGACTTTGATTCCAGTAAAAGGCTTGTTGCTGCTGTTGTATATAGTCACAGTGTAGAAAATACTAAACTATACCTACTACATATAGGTTTCTCTCTGTATTCTTAGTTATCTTCTCTTCAATTACTCTGTAAACTGGCGAATCCTATATAGGACGAGAGGTCCTCAATAAAGGCTTTTTGTTGTTGTTGTTGTTGTATAAATAAAAAGTGAGAATACATTAGTATTAGTCCAATGGTACCGGTATGCAGTCGTGGAAAAATATATTGAAAGTATATACTAAAAATAGTAAAGATCAAAAATAGTTTTAATTGAGCTTATGGAATATAAAAAATAATTTTATAAAAGTACTGCTTGGCTTAAGGCGTAAGAATAAAATAATGAAAAACTTATTTACATAATGTACAAAATATTTGAGCCGGCCATCGGGAAAAAACAACAATGAGTTTTTATAGAGGAAGCGTGACCTCTGGCGGTCGATTTAACAGAGTATTTGAATCTATGAAATATAATTTAAAATATAACATGTATATACACTCATGGACAAAAATAAGTTTTATATTTTGATGTCCTCGGTCATCTATTTTATTGTAGGATACAGAGTCAATTTTGTTCATACTTTGTTAACTCGTGTGTCTTCAATAAAAGTCACTGTAATATCTTTCAGAGTTATTGTCTGAATCCCGATATAAATGCTGAAAGGTACAACTTCCTTAAGTTTTGTCCATGAGTGTATATTGGTTATCTTGCGTGTCTTCAATAAAGGTCACTGTAATATCTTTCAGTGTTATGGTCTAAATTCCAATATACATGCTGATAGGTTCAACTTCCTTAAGTTTTGTCCACGATTGTAGATGAAAGTTCTTTCTATTTATTATGTAGTAAAGTTATGGTGAGTATTCAGCAATTGTTTTTAATACAAGTCTATACATGTAGAAGGTAGTTCGTCTTTTCCGTTTACAAATGTGCCAAGAGCCCTTACTTACAGTCACTGGTATGTTTGGACTTTTGAAAGAATCGGGGGACCATTGAGGCATTTTCTTCATAACTAAATTTCAGATTCCTATGTTCTCTAAAAGTACAGTTAAACCTGTCTATAGCGCCTCCTTTTGGGACTCACCAAAATAGGGTGCTATAGAGAGGGGATGCTATAGACAGGTCACTTTTAATGTAAATCGCATCGTACTACGTATTTAAAATCGGGCGCTATAGAGAGGAAGGCGCTATTTAGAGGGGGCGCTATAGACAGGTTTATCTGTATATTAAAAACCGATTGCCAGATTTGTGTGGACAGACAGACATGGGAAGGAAGTTAAATAAAAGCTTTGAAAAAAAGTATCCAATGCGGGATTTGATCTTAGATTTGGCTATCGAAAATTGGCGGTTTATTCCATTCCACCACTAAATCCCTGTGTTTTGTAAAGTCCATGAAGTAGATAGATGGGATTTTCCAAGGATTACCTTGTTACCTCCCAATCTCCATACTTACCACTGACGATATCTTATCCGGCTGACATTTACTATCTTTATGTCGCGACATGTCATTCCCTGTCACATTCTTTCGTCACCGCGTCACATCTATATCACCCCCCGTGCATCTTGTTAGTGCAGTATCGGACTACATTCACGGACAAAACTTAAGGAAGTTGTAACTTTTAGTATGTATATCAGGATTGAGACAATAACTCTGAAATATACACTCATGGACAAAACTTAAGGAAGTTGTACCTTTTACCATGTATATCAGGATTCAGACAATAACTCTGAAAGATACACTCATGGACAAAACTTAAGGAAGTTGTACCTTTTAGTATGTATATCGGGATTCAGACAATAACTCTGAAAGATACACTCATGGACAAAACTTAAGGAAATTGTACCTTTTAGTATGTATATCGGGATTCAGACAATAACTCTGAAAGATACACTCATGGACAAAACTTAAGGAAGTTTCACCTTTTAGTATGTATATCGGGATTCAGACAATAACTCTGAAAGATACACTCATGGACAAAACTTAAGGAAGTTGTACCTTTTAGCATGTATATCGGGATTCAGACAATACCTCTGAAAGATACACTCATGGACAGAACTTAAGAAAGTTGTACCTTTTAGCATGTATATCGGGATTCAGACAATAACTCTGAAAGATACACTCATGGACAAAACTTAAGGAAGTTGTACCTTTTAGCATGTATATCTGTATTTAGACAATTACTCTGAAAGATATACTTATGGACAAAACTTAAGGAAGTTGTACCTTTTAGCATGTATATCGGGATTCAGACAATAACCTTTATTGAAGACACACGAGAAAACTAAGTGTGAACAAATTGATGTCGCCTTTAAGAACAGACAACCGGTAAAGACTTTCCATTTTCACTCCTTTCCTAGAATGATTAAAAATGATACTCATTGCTCGATATATTATTAAATGATTATTAAGTGATGTGTAAATCATTTACTGTTTGGTAGTTAGTCTATAAAACAACAACAACAAAAAGATGTATTAAGACCTTTTGGTCTTATATAGATTCTCCGAGCAGATATGTAGGGTACATGTAGAAATAACAGCTAATAGTACCAGTAATTATCAATGTTATTTACAGTGTATCAAATACAAGTATGATGCATTAGCGCGCCATCTGTTATGAAAATTTTATACTATTTTTGATGAGTATGATCCTTCTAAAAATAAATCAATTTTCTACTTGCCCTTACTGCTATGATAAAATAATGGGAGGACCTAGCTTATAAGTTGTGAACCCTCTTATCATTTTATCATTGCAGTAAGATTAATAGAAAATTGATTTATTTTTTTTTTTAAAGCATACACGTCAAAAACATCATACAATTATAAAGGGAAAGAAGAAAAGAAGGGAAGTTTGTCTATAAAAAAGAATATAACTTCCTCAAAATCGTTCTTCTGTCATTTATTTTTCGACTTATTCTCAATTTCTTCATTTAGGATGAGTTCTTGAATTCTAGAGAGATTCCAAAATTCTAGAATTCAAGGACCATTTACTCTGAGGAAAGACGACAGTGAATGGCTGAAATATCGGTAAATAAAAACTCAAGAACGGCTGTAATTAAACGATTATAATGGTTGATAATAAAAATTAGAGTTTTTACCGATAGAAAGTCTAGGGATATAGTTTTTTTTTTGCTTATCCCTAGTACACGTGGTACAGGCCATGATAATCATGGTGGGTAGTTAGCGACTGCTTTTTACTGTAAGCGCACCACATGTCTACACATGTGAAAGCAGTTCGACTTTGCACTTACAAATATGCCAGAGCCCCGTTTGGTTACTTGCACTCGCTGGTGGGGTTGTACTTTTGCAAGAATCGGGGGGCCATTGGAGCATTTTTTTTTTTTTAAACAGAAAAAAGTGTCCAATGCGGGGATCGAACACGGGTCGTAGTGGTCGTAAACCAAACGGTTTAACCAGCCTTCCACCGACTCCCCCCAAGGGATATAGTTAGCACATTCTAAACATAGCCTTTTTGTCGAAATATATAAAACTTATTCATCGAACTGAGAATATTAGAAGTTTGTTTCATATATAAAAGAAACAATTGTGCTTCAATGACGAATATCTTCCTATATATTAGTAAATTAAATTTAATTGCTATCTATCGTTAATATTTTACACAAATAAATTTACTGGCAATGCGTTTCTTTTAAATATCATCAAATATTATCTCTACAGACCTTACTGCAATGATATGAGTTATTGAATGAGAGGGCTTGGCTCATCAGTAGTTAACCCTCTCAGCGGTTTCGCCAAATTAATCTCTAGATCGCTCTACTATTGTATTGGATTGGTTTGGAATATACCTTGTGACGTGTATTCATAGTATTTACTATTTAATCATTTATGACCATTGACCGGAATGCAGAATTTGCATAGGCAATTGTTATTATTATTATTATTATTAGAATGTAGCTTGTGCTGTAAAGACAATTAAATCTTTAGTAGCTTAAATAAATGTCTGAGCCTTAAATTCTAAATACACCACAGCTGGCGACGAGGATAAAAAAGTAAGTTAAATGATGTCAAATATAGTGCCATTTCCAGTTTTCACGCCAGATCAAGACTTCGAAATTTTCGTGAAATGTTTACGTTTTGCGTTTGCTGCGAATGATACTTCGTTGGCTAAACAAGTACCAGTTTTACTGGCGGTGATAGGCCCAAAGTTATTTAAATTGGCCGAAGATTTAGTAGCGCCTGAAAAGCTGGAAACCAAATCATTTGATGAAATAGTCGCACTTCTAAATAGACATCTCGCACCTACACCTAGAGTAATACCAGCTAGATATAAATTTTTAAATCAAGTCAAGAAGAGGAAACAATATCTCAATTTATGGCAACATTGAGAGGTCTAGCAGAGCCTTGTAAATTTGGAAGTATGTTAAATGAGATGTTAAGAGATAAGTTGGTGGTTGGCGTTAGATCCGAAAATCTACAGAAACGCCTATTGCAAGAAGGCGATGACGCAACATTAGACAAAATTTACGAAATTGCATTATCATACGAAGCCGCAGAACGAGATTTACTATCAATGAAAAAGGTAGATTATGCAGATGCAAATGTTCATGATGTTAAAAAATTAAATAGTGCATGTTCTCATTGTGGTAGACATAATCATCTATCAAATAAATGCTTTTTTAAAAATGCAAAATGTCATGAATGTGGAAAAATTGGACACATAAAGCCAGCTTGTAAAAATAGAAAAACTAAATATGCAAAAATACAGAATGGATCAAAAGCTACTAGAAAAATAAATGTGGTTGAAGCAAGTAAAAATGGAAAATATTTTATTACTCTAAATGTGGACAACAAAAATATACAGTTTGAATTTGATACAGGTAGTTGTCACACGTTAATGCCAATAAATTTGTATAAGAAATTGTGGAATAAGAAAATAACTCCAATAAATTTACATCTTAAATCATATTCAAATACGAAGATTGATGTTATTGGCAAAAGAGAAGTGTTCGTAGCAGAGGCCAACAAAAGTCTTCCATTGATTATAACTGAAGCAAATAGGCCTGTATTGCTTGGCACTACTTGGATTAAGTGCTTGCCTGCTAAATTTTTAAAATTCTCGGACATAAATTTAGTCCAGGAAACAACATGTTCCTTTTTGGTAAATAAATTTGCAGAAGTTTTTGACACTACAAATGTAGGTGTAATTAAGGATCATAAGGCGCATCTAATTCTTAGAAAAGATGCTAATCCTAGATTTTTCAGGGCGAGAAATGTTCCTTATGTAATGAGAAACGCCATTGAAAAAGAATTGGAAAATCTTGAGGCCCAAGGAGTAATCACAAAAATAGAAAGAAGCGATTGGGCTACGCCTATAGTGCCTATAATGAAAAAGAATGGCCATGTCCGTATTTGCGGAGATTTTAAAATAACACTAAATCCTGTCCTTAAAATTGATCAATATCCACTACCTAAAATAGAGGACATTTTTGCCATTCTCGGAAGAGGAATAAATTTTAGTAAAATAGATTTGTCCCAGGCATATTTGCAATTAGAATTGGACGAAAAATCAAAAGAAATGGCTGTAATAAATACCCATAAAGGACTCTATAGATATAATAGACTTCCTTTTGGCATTGCTTCTGCACCAGCAATATGGCAGCGAATAATTGAACAAATATTGTCCGGCATACCAGGAACTCTTGTCTATCTAGATGATATACTAATTACCGGAGAGTCAGAGGCTGACCATCTTAGAAATTTGGAGGCAGTCTTAAATAGATTAAATGAATATGGCCTCAAGGCTAACAGAGACAAATGCAAATTTTTTCAAGAAAGTCTTGAATATTACGGTCATGTGATCGATAAAATGGGTTTGCATAAAACAAATGATAAGATAAGGGCTGTTTTGGATGCTCCAAAACCACTAAATGTAACCCAGTTACGAGCGTTTTTGGGATTAGTTACCTATTATCACAAATTCATCAGAAAGGCTGCAGATGTCTTATCGCCCTTATATGCTCTTCTAAAAAAGGGAACAAAATGGCATTGGTCAACAGAATGCCGAAAGGCTTTTAGGGAAATCAAAGAAATCATCTCTTCAGATCAAATATTGATCGCTTACGACCCTAAATTACCTATCCGTCTGTCGTGTGACTCAAGCAGCTACGGACTCGGTGCTGTGTTGTCTCAAATTGATGTCGACGGAAATGAACGCCCCATATATTTTATTTCAAGGACCTTATCTCAGGCTGAAAAGAAATATTCGCAGATTGATAAGGAATGCTTAAGCATAATTTGGGCTTTAAAGAAATTTAACAATTACCTTTTTGGAAGAAAATTTGAATTAATAACTGATAACAAACCCTTGCACCACATACTAAACCCCAAGCGGGAAATATCATCGAACATGTCTGCACGACTACAGCGATGGGCATTGATCTTGTCTTCATATAACTTCACAATTGAGTGCAGGAAAACTGGAGACCACGGCAATGCCGATGGCCTTTCTAGATTGCCACTGGAACAATGTGAAGAAATGGAAGAAGATGCTGTAAATACAGTTCATACGGTTAAACTAAATGACGGCAGATTATGGAGACGGCACGTATGCCAATTGAGAAAGAATTACATCGTGCCTAGTCCGGCTCCCGAAATATTTCTGCCGGAGCAACTGATAAAGTGTCCAAGTGATGAGAGCCGTGCAGAGGATGGTTCTGTGGAGATCCACAGTAAAGAGAACATTCCCTCCTCTCCAGGAATCCCTGCACCAGAGGAGCCCGGTCCCGCAGCTTCGGACCAGGATAGGACGCCTCAGCGAAGGTATCCTATGAGGGATAGGAGACCTCCTGAAAGATTTGGATTTTGAAGGAGGGGAAGGAGCTGACGTGTATTCATAGTATTTACTATTTAATCATTTATGACCATTGACCGGAATGCAGAATTTGCATAGGCAATTGTTATTATTATTATTATTATTATAATGTAGCTTGTGCTGTAAAGACAATTAAATCTTTAGTAGCTTAAATAAATGTCTGATCCTTAAATCTTAAATACACCACACCTTGTATTTTCTATGGAAGGCAGCTTAGGGGTGTTTAGTGAACTATGGACATAAGCTTATAGGTCTGTAGAGGTATTGCAGTAAGGTCTGTAGAGATAATATTTGATGATATTTAAAAGAAACGCATTGCCAGTTAATTTATTTGTGTAAAATATTATCTTCTTTTATATAAAAGCCAATGTCTGTTTAGCGATAAACTTAAAAACTACTGAACCAATTGGTAACAAATTTTGCATGTCGCTTTTTATGAACCTGAGGAAAAATTTCGGCCACATTTTGATTAGTATTTTTGACTATATATATTTTTTCCATTTAAAGAACTTTTTTTACGCGGAGTAAATACGAGGCGAAGTAACAACACCACGCAAATTAAGCGACCAATGAGCGTTCTGCATTTTTTTTTTCAAGTTTCTTGCGGACCTCTTTTGAAATATCTTTTAAAACGAGTGTTATTATTATTATTTTTTTGCAAAATTATTGAGTATTAAAAGAGAAATTTATATTACTAAGTTACGGTAAGTGCACACAATGCAATTTTTAAAAAACTTTACAAAATTAGCGTTACTGTATGTAATTAATGGCTTTCGTATTTTTTTTATTAATTTTTGTTCTGGCCTTTGTTTCTTTTTATCTTAAAAAAATCGTTTAAAATGCAGTCGCAGTCATTATCAAACACATATGTTTGCCTAATATTTCAATGTGCTCTTTTATTTTTTACAGAAAAATATCTACATGCCAGTATTTTGGATTACTTTTTTTATAAAGCTTTTTTTTTCTTATTCTTACTGAGAATATGGGCATCTCAGTCACTCACTCAACTCAGGCAATTTCAAGAGTTAATGCGCTAGGGCGGGTACCTCTGGGGTTGGGTGGAAAAGCTGCCATCTATTTAAACTATATTGATTTTGAAACAACTAAATGGATTGCAAAAGATAATTAAATCAAATACCTAAACACTAATATAATACAATTTTTGCCATCACACACACTTTTTGCCTGTGGTTTATGTGTTACTTCTGTATTGCTATTCTATGGCACTTCTACTATTTATTATTGATGTACTTTCAGTATGAAGGGAATTCTCGGGCGAAGCCGGGTCATTCGTCTAGTATATATTTATATGTCGTCTTATTGCCCTATAATTAATTTATGCCTAACTGGCCTTGTCTTTATTGTTTGCGGAAGAACATTGCTCGATGCAAATATGTATATGTAATTCTACTGTCCATAGTTTACTTAAATACCCTTTCAAAGATTCCACCCTTCAGTGTAGCATACATAAGCAGAATCGTCCAATACAGTATTAGAGCTCTAAGAAGCGGTCTGGTAGATTAAATTGGCCAAATTGCTGGGAGAGTTCACAACTGATGAAAACCAAACTCTTCTATTTTTTTTTTAATCGCAGTAAGGACAGTAGAAGTTTTTTATATATAAAAGGAATATTCGTTCTTCAATGATTTCATTGCCTATATATAAATGACAATTTATAGCTTTATAAAACTGTATATTAACAATTGAAGAAGTTAAGAAAAAGGCATCTCCTTATCGTGCAACTGAAAGTAACTGTGATGGCTTACGCCATCTATCGGAATAAATACCAACTATTCTCGTTGATTTTTAATTATTCCAGAAACGCGTCCGTGGTTAGCTTTTCTTGATTAATCAAGAATGGGTATTTGGCCAATTCTGGAATAATTAGAAATCAACGAGTTGATATTTATTCCGATAGATGGCGCAAGCCATCAGCAACTTTCAGTTGCACGATAAGGAGATGCCTTTTTCTTAATTTATGCACCTTATCCCAGTACAATATCATATTTGTACTATTTTTTCAAATTGAAGAAGTTGTTACGACAAGACATTGTGGCTTTTCCCTCTACATTACTCTCCCAAAATGTTGACTGGAACCTCACCATCCGTACATGGAATTACAGTTGGAAAACATGAATACATAATGCACCTAGTTAAACCCGTTTCTGCTTTCTTCAACTTGTTGACGTTTTAGGAAGGTCATGTCGTGACGTAAGGTCTATTTTTCTAGAATTATTTGGAGAAAGCATTTTTAGATATTTAGGAACTGTTTTCTGGCTGTTTTGATTAACTTTTACATTATTTAATATTTAAAACTTGTATATCTCCTCTCGTGTGTGTTTAAAATGTTTCTCTTCATATATAAATATTTTTAATTTTGTATTATACCATTTAGATATTTTTATATTTTCAATATGCCTTGAATTTTCGGTAATGTGTTGTATATTCAATAAATTAATTCCTTGCACCAATATTAAGTAAAATTAATCATTCCTTCAGGGAAAAATATCTTTTCAAAACATTTTTATTGTTCTCTAGCTTTCGGGTACGGACGCCTACTACAGGAGAAATTATTATACCATGTTTTCTCCCGTAGAAGACGTACGTGCCCGAAAGCTAGAGAATAAAAAAAATGTTTTGAAAAGAATCTTTTCCATGGAGGAATGATTGATTTTACTCAATGTGTTATTAGTGGAAATTCGAAACTATTATAGACGCGTACGATTCTTACAAAAATAAAACAATTTCTACTGCCCTTACTGCAATGGAAAAATTAATGGGAGGACCTAACTCGTACGCATTTTATAAACAGTTACGAGCGTCATTCTTCATCAGTCATCTCTGTCACCGTTTGCTTTTTTTTGGAATTGCGCCCTCCTATTGGTCGGCTACGATCACGCCACCTTTGTGTTGGAGCGGGTCGCTCCTTAAATAAATGCATATATTAGTTAATAACCAAATGGAATCCTCTCTTTCTTTTTCCCAGTAAGAGACGCCTACGGAAGCCAACAGTACATAGACAGATAAAGCACATAGGCTATAGTTATTTACTAACATATGCATTTATATAAGGCGCCAATTTATAATTGTAACAAATAGTATTTGAATCAAAACATTCAATCGGGTAAAACACGGGCGTTGCCCGGGTCATTCGGCTAGTCTATAATAATTTCGAATTTTCATAACAGATAGCGCTAATGCATCACAATTTATATTAGTATTCAATTAAAAAGGCAAATATTCGATCAAAATATAATTTATTTACCAATATTTCAGTTGGCTGAATGCCAACCTTTTTCAAGGTATTATAACATATTTATTTATTAGAAACAAAAAACGCTGCTTCTTTTCTTCTTTTGGTTTTTATTATGAACGCGCGCATTAAAAGAAGTTCACACTTGGTTATCTCGTATGTCTTCAATAAAGGTCACTGTAATATCTTTCAGAGTTATTGTCTGAATCCCGATATACATGCTAAAAGGTACAACTTCCTTAAGTTTTTTCTATGAGTTTACTTATTTTATTAATTTCTAAATAACGATTAACACTTTTATTTACATTTTTAGTTTAGTTTCAAATACATCAATTTTTTCGATATTTTCCGTTATTTTTAGATTTCTATCTTCTGTATATATTCCATATTGTAAAGAATTCTATTAAGGTCTATGTTAACACAAGTTTATTTCTTTCTGGTCTATATATTCTGTTTTACAGATTAGTAGTTGTTTCCTTTGGTTAGGAGTATTCTTTATAGGGTAATAGACCCAAATAAAAGTTGTTTTCCATTTTGTCAAGAAATCTCTCAAGGTCTATGGTAACATGCATTTCTCGCTTCTTCCTGGGATTTCACAAGATTTCCTGATCAAATGATATCAGGCCATCATCAAAAGGTAAGGCACGAAGAAGACCTATTAGCCTTGGTCGAGGCAGTTATGCAGATGCAACGAGGAGCATGGATTGATGAGTTATACCAATACTTTCCCTCTCTAGCACCATCTACGATGAACAAAAGAACTAATTGATCCGAACGTGGTGTAGAAAATCTAACTTCCTTATCCTTTCTAATTACTTCTGGTTTCTGGAAGCGATGCGCTGCGAATCAGAACTTCCTCATTTTCCTATTGTTCTTCTGTAATCCTTCTTTTTTCAGTTTGCGTGTAAATTCTTTGTTGAAATCTTCTGTAGGACATTTTCTCTTTTGTTGGAATTCCGTGTTTGTTATTGACAAATGCGCTACTAACTTCAATGCATTCAATATTGAATGCTTTCTTATATCTAAGGTGTTGTTGGTCTACTTGAATTAAGGATTTATATTATTTGTTCCCAAAACACATTTACAATCTTTATTGAAGCTCATAAATATTATACATGAGCTATCAAAGTGTCATTTACAAGTACCTTATGGTAATGGTATTCTCTTCTTCTTTCTTATCTCCACTCAATCATATTAAGGTATCAAGCTTGTAAAGCTTGAGACTTTTGACGGTGTCTTCCGGGGAAGAGTAGAGCTCATCAATGGATGAGTCAATACAGTCAATAATGTGTATTAGGGTTGCAGGTTGACACTTAGTACATAGTGGGAAAACCTTGCAACCATTCTGGAAAGTCATTGTCCGTAGATGACCAAGCTTAAGTCTGGAAATCAAAGACTGTTGTTCTCTTGGGAAGACAGATTTGGTAATGGTATTAATATAAATAATTGACTCGTTTTATCTTTTTTTTTTTCAATAAAATTGTAAAAAAGTGTCAATTATAGAACATTTCAGCGATGTAATACTCTGTTGTAATTTATATATATATGTTTGAAAATAGAGCAATCCATGTATTATAATATTTTTAAAATGCCTATTTTGGATCATAAAGTTTTATTTCCGATATTTCGTGTGGCAACTCGCCAAACTTCCTCAGGGAACAAGATCGCTTTTGAGAAGCTCGCGTATCAATTCACGAGTATGTATAACTGCTATAAAATTTAAATATCTAGAATCTACAATATGCATGTTTATGAATATAATTAATAATAATAAGATAATTTGTAAAATATTAATATATAGCGAAATAAGTAAATATATACGTTTAGAATAAAAGAATTGAAAATCAGTAATTGTTATATACTGTATATATATTATCTATATATCTATAGTTATATACTGTATATATATTATCTATATATATGTATAGTAGTGGGCTATGTGGTTTTAAATTGTAAGTATAATTGAGGAATGTCTATTTTTCGGTTGATACTGTTTTTATCTTCTATTGAGGTCCAGCTTTCTAGAAAAAGTCTTGAATGTTTGTCCTTGATATTTTGATAAGCTATTTCATTTGAATCAAAATTTGGTATGTGGTCCTGTTTCAGTGCGTGTTCTACTAAAAGGGAAAGAGGGCTATAGTTTTTAAGGGCTGTCCTGTGTTGATTGGTTCTTTCTTCTAGAGTTTTCTCAAAAGTTGTAGTATTGTCTATGTTACATCTCTGCCTATATATCACAGCTTTGTTAGATTGTTGTGTTGGCTAGGTGTTCTTAGATAGGTCAGGCCGCTGATAGGTGTGAGCTGCTAGTGTATATATAATTTTATCTGGTTAAAAATCTATAATCTTTTATTATTCCTTATGTGTTATTGGCATGTGCTCTTCTGTAAAGAGTTGGAACGCTTCACGATTTTGCTTGTCATCCTTGCGCAGGGGCCATGCTAATCTTCTCTGTATCGTTCCAATTTTAGTATATGTACCGCCGAACAATCCTGTAAAGAGTTTGATGCACGCTCATGAGAGCACATACCAATAACACAATTATTACTGTACAAAGTTCATCTTGATATTGTATATAGAAGTATATGCCCGTTGAAGAACAGAAATTTTGCTCGAAAACTTGCGAAAATCAAAATTAAAAGAAAACCTTCACCTTAATATTGTTTATTCTTTCTTTTTCTAATAATTTCTAGGTTACTGTTTCTCACATATATGAGTATACACCTATCCCCCGATTTACACGGTAGATACGTTCCTGAGAAAAACGTGTAAATTAAAAATTAGAAATACAGACACAGTGTGCGTGTGCAGCAAGTCAGCACATAAGCTCGGGATTCCTCGTGAGATGTGTACACAGCGCATGTTTTCAATCACAGTAGCATTTAGTATAGTGCGATAAAAAAAACTTATTTGGAAAACCGTGTAAAAGCGAAAACGTGTAAAACAAGTGCCGTGTAAATCGGGGGATAGGTGTACTAAATTGCTTATATTCTTGCATATCGAAAATTTACCTATTTTTAATTTATAAATCAAATTTTCGCATTTTTTAATATGTCAAAAACTATAAAAATACGAATTAAACACAAAGTGAAAGTTCTCATAGAAATGGCTCATCTTTTGGACTTAATCAAAATCTATTTAACTAAGTTCAGTTTACATTTTAAAATATTGATAATCATGGTGGGTAGAAGTAGGCGACTGCTTTTACTATAAGTGCACCACATGTCTACACATATGAAAAGCAGTTCGACTTTGTACTTACAAATATGCCAGAGCCCCGTTCAAGAATCGGGGGCCATTGTAGCATTTCTTTTTTAATCAGAAAAAAAGTTTCCAATGTGGGAATCGAACCCGGGTCATAGCGGTCGAAAACCAACGGTTTAGACCATCTTTCTACCGACCCTTCATATTTAACCTTATATAATATTATATGAACTATTAATAAAATAAGTTTCAATCTCAAATATCTATTTTTATAGATCGTTGGGTGAGAAAATCCTGAATTTAATCTTTTGATCAATTTTTTAACATTCATTCTCATTTTTCTATGATCCATTTAAACTACTGATACTGAGATTGTTTCTTATATCTTCCATTCTAACTACATCCGGACATGTTCCAGTACCAACAGGTACATGGTACCATCTAATTCGAGAGTCTAGTAAATTTGTAAAGCAGACAGGTATTCACCAAAACGGATGCCCGAACAAACATCCTTTTCCACGATGAAATATTGAATGACATTTCCATTGTGCATCTGGCGAACTGCCAGATCGTTGTGAATCACGACCGCATATTTCTTTAGTTGCTCAGGCATTGCCTTTCTTGGGATCTTCCTCTTGAGCCAGCTTTCTCCATGTCTTTGTACAGTCGATTCTTGATATACTCGGAGTCTCTTTCTCCGATAACTACAGAAACAAAGATCAACCTTTCAATCCACATAGAGGATTTGTAGCTCAATGCAACAAAATAAAGAACATTCTTTTCTCAATTTGCTAAATATTGTGTGGGTTTGACTATAAGAAGTGCAATTTATAAATCACTTATACGATCGATATAGAATATATGGTAAAACAAACACACAACACACACACAAATCGAGAAAACCCCCTTTTATTTAGGTAATAATTAGGCTAATAATATGGTTATATGTAAATAGGGTATGTTCATGGTCATATGTAATTAGGATATGTTTATGGTTATATGTAATTAGGGTATGTTTATGGTTATATGTAATTAGGGTATGTTTATGGTTATATGTAATTAGGGTATGTTTATGGTTATATGTAATTAGAATATGTTTATGGTTATATGTAATTAGGGCATTAATACGGGTATATGTAATTAGGGTATTAATACAGGCATATGTAATTAGGGCATTAATACGGGTATAAGTAATTAGGGTATTATTATGGGTATATGTTGTTGTTGTCGTGTCAAATGAAGAGCCTCAGATGTCTCCATACATCTCTATCACAACAGCAGCAATGTCCTCTCTCTTGGGTGTGTAAAGCTGCTGTCAGGGTCCATGTCAATTTTCTGCAAGGTTGCAGTCATTGCTGGACATGAAAATGGGTATATGCAATTAAGGTATTAATACGGGTAATAATTGTGGGTAATAAAAATTTCTGTTATCAATATTCTTAGCCGACGATATTTCGGCATCTTATTTTAAACCAGACGACTAATGGCGGTGAAAAATAACGTAAAGGAAAAAAAAGCGATATAAATTTAGTTATTTTAATATTTTCGGAGAAGTATAAAATATTCTATAATTATATGAATAATAAATAAAACAGCTTCCAAGGATTAATTTCTTGTTTTATTTTATATTCTCCAACTTTCTTGGGTATTATTGTAAAAACCCCGAAAACTTTGAGAAGATTATAAAATAAAAAATTCATCCTTTCGAAAGCCGTTTTGTTTATTATTTATATATTTTAATGATATATGTATGAAAAGTTGCAAGGTTTTTTTATTATAAGCACAATAACTAATACAAATATAAATTGATAATAAGAACCGGTTTTGAATTTGGATATAAATAAACATTTTAAAATTGAATTGAATCACAATTTGGAATTGAAATATTCAGACGATAAAATTAGATGTTAACAGTATAATCATCTTTTAAAATTACTTTATAGAAGAATCTTCTTCTTTCTTATTTCCACTCAATCATATTAGGGTATCAAGTTGTGACCCTTGATGGTGTCTGTTTGACAACCATCATGACTGGGTGAAGTAGAATGCGTCTGCCTTTGTCATTAAGACTGGAAGCACTACTCAGTGTCAGGCCGACTTAGCTCTAATATGAAATGGTCACCTCTGACATGAGGAACAGACGCCATGTGCAGCCGCTCCTAACATGAAATACAGATTCATTCTGTATCCCTGGATTAGGAGCCCTTACAGGGTACTATCAGCCGGGCCAGCTGAGCCCAAGTTTTTAGCAAGCTTGTTACTGCTCCCCCCTCCTCCTTTTTCATCCGGGCTTGGGACCAGCAAAGGCGGAGTTTATATAGAAGAGTGTAAGCTAGATGTGAAAAATCTCTATTAAGTGATGCGAAGGTGGAGCACTACCATAACCATTTAAAATTGAATTTGAGGCGAAGAAAAATTCAATAATCGTATGTATTGTATTCAGTGTGAAACGAAGAATATAACGCTCCAGAAATAGATCGTCTGATAATCAAACCGAAGGTCAATGAACACAAACACAGCGGGGAGTGAAAAAATTGACCACGAATCTTCCCAATTTCCCCATCACTAGCCTCTGAAATAGGGGATGAAGAGGTTGAAAAAAATGGGGGCTGAAGAACGCCCTGATTTCTTGAGCAGTGGCAGTAATCAGGGGATAGTTTCACGTCTGCTATAGATAGGCTTCTTGAAAAACCCTTTGTTCTTTTGATGTTTATTCTCATCAGTAGTTCGTCTGCAAATATAAACCCTTTTAATTATCTTTGGACTCATTTTTATGCCTTATTTGGATGGCGTTTGTTAATCCCTTTGTATAATTAGAATTCTTATCATATCATCTCATCAAATGAGATAGAGATTAAGACAAAAAGGCATCTGCTGATCCTAAAACTGAAAGTTGCTGATTGCCTATTCACATAATTACATATTTACATATTTACGTGTATATATATTATATAAAAATATGTTTTTCAAATATATTTCATTGATAAAATACTCTGCTAAATCGACCGCCATAGGTCACTCTTCCCCTATAAAAACTCGTTGTTGTTGTTCCCCGTTGGCCGGCTCAACCTTTTGTATATTATGTAAATAAGTATTTTATTTTTATTCTTACACCTTAAGCCAGGCAGTACTTTTATCAAACCATGTTTTTCATGTATTCCTTTAGCGCAATTAAAGCTATTTTTGATAACTAATTTTATTATAATCTCTTCCACGACTGCATACCAAAAGCAAGCAAATGACTAATAATTCATCTACAATCAACAATTTCCATCTACAATCAAGATACAACAGAAAATCTCTTTTTTTATATATATAATATATATATAGATTGTCTTTTCTAGTTTCTGTGAAAGTTGCCTGTCGAAGGACGTCAAAGTCCGAAAGCTTGCCGAATTTACAGCATTAAGAAACACGTCACCGTAAACTTTTGTTCCTTCTTCAAGATGTTGTCTGGTGATTCCTTCTCTTGTAGTATATTTTTTATTATTCCATGATAGTAGCCAAATACCTATTCTAGATAAATCAAGAATACCAACCCCACACACGTTTCAGGCGTTTCTATTTCTTCATTTCGCATACACGTATGCCATGAATAAATATTCTATTCATGAAGACGTTGAATAAGCCTACTTCTGCCGGGGAGGACTTACTCACCACTACGTCACGGCCAGCCAATCACAGTGCTGCCCAGGGGGCAGCCCATCCTCCCTCCCCCATTAGTCTAAAATAAAGGAGCTTAACACTTGCCTGTTGTTCGCGCCGACTCCGCGTGCTTCTAAATCTATCCATTTCAATCGACAGATGTAGTGGGATAATTGACTACTTCCTTCCATTATTATATCATCTAGTCCAGCTTCAACTTATAACCCAACAATTTATTCAAGAAATAGAACCATATAAAATACGAATACACCTATCCCCCGATTTATACGGTATATACGTTCCTGAGAAAAACGTGTAAATCGAGGGATAGGTGTATATTAAACTGTCAAATCTGAATAGGTGTTCGCCCCCTCATGAATCAGAGTCTCCCAATATTATTTTCAACATAGGTAGTATAGAGTAGAATATCGCATTTTAGTATAGTGCGATAAAAAAAACTTATTTGGAAAACCGTGTAAAAGCGAAAACGTGTAAAACAAGTACCGTGTAAATCGGGGGATAGGTGTATTTATTTTAAAACCAAATCAAACAAACTTATACTCTTCTTACTGCATCATATATATTGGGAGGGCTTGGCTCATCAGTGCGATACCCTCCAAGCGGTTTCGTTAAATTTAATCTATCAGTCCGCTTTTAGAGCTCTAATACTGTATTGGACGATTCTGTTTATATATGCCACACTGAAGGGTGAAATCTTATGGATTATGGACATATGCTTTTAGGATAGTAGAATTACATATGAATATTTTGATTCTATATGATTATCTCAATCTTGAAAAATAATTTTACAAAATTATTAACGGGAGGTATCAAGACTTGAGTTCCGTATTTACTAACCTTAAAACTTATTTCCTGTGAAAGGGCGTGCAACATCTTAATGGAATGGCTAATACATAAGAGGACCAAATGAAAGCCGGGATAAACTTTCGACTTCATTCCAATTATGAAGAAGGACACTCTCTTGTCCTTGGGTGGATGTATCGTCCCAAAAGGCGGAAGAGCCTAATTTATTTGGCTAACGGCATAGGCGGAAGAAGACACTGGTAAACCATTTCGGTAGTAGACACTGCTAAAATGATCAAATTAAAAAGAAAATTTGTCTATATAAGTTAACAAAAAGTGACAATTTTGACAATTAAAAACAGATTGCCTCATTGTCTTTTCCCTATATTTTTGCATATTTTTTGCATATCTTAATTGTAATCATAGTTGTATTTTGTTTCTCCGTCTATAAGAAAAAATGTAAATATGCTAAAAATTTCGCCTACCATAGTATAAATAAGCTTGTATATTTTGGAATCTCTTAGCCTTTTAGCCAGTAGAAGGGCGTGTGGCCCGAAAGCTCG
Source organism: Cordylochernes scorpioides (assembly GCA_030710605.1). Classification (NCBI taxonomy): domain Eukaryota; kingdom Metazoa; phylum Arthropoda; class Arachnida; order Pseudoscorpiones; family Chernetidae; genus Cordylochernes; species Cordylochernes scorpioides. Next base: position 7,260,120 of record CP092873.1, read on the forward strand.
CTCGCGTTTATTAAAAAAGAAACTCATCTTCCTTCATGTTTTACTTTATTTGATTATCTAAACAGGAAAAGTTCTATCGCTTATTTATAAAAACAGTTTATTGACATCTAGTCAACAGTAGGGAGAGTAGTTTAAAATATTTACATGAAAAAGATCAGCCAGGTGTTCTTCCCCACCGTGATAGAATCCTCCTCCAGGCGATGACGGGGGTCTTCGATGGCCTGGCCTAGTCCGACCTGGACGAAGTATCGGTTGATTCGCGATTTCGCTGAGGCGAGGATGGCCAGTTCATCGTCCACCAGGTCAATCCCGAAGAACCAGGCTTGTAGATCAAGGGTCTGCCGACGACCTGTAAGGCCTCGCGGAGTTAACAAAGGTTGGACTCGACGAATACTAACAATAAGTTAAGACGAATACTAACCTTGCCTAAACTATCCTAAATTAACATAAATTAACCTATATAATTAGACCAAACAATTAAGCTATTGGGTTGTTGTATTGCTAACCATTGTTCCATGGCGTGCAGACCTCCGCTGACAAAGGACCTGGACACCAGAACCGTCAGCTTACACCGTCATGGCACCAGTCCCTTGGGATTCTCCATACGGGGAGGTAGGTTCGGCTGGGGAATATCTGCTGAAACACATAACATTCTCATAACTAAACATAAACCACAAACATACATTTTTATTAAACGAAAAAACATGGTATAAGTCTCGCTACATTTCTCGCCTGTTGAAGGGTTTTTACCCGAAAGCTTGAACCTATGCATAAATAAAAGAAACTCGTCTTCCTTCACCATGTTTTTTCGTTTAATTTCAAATCAGGAAGAATTCTCCATCTATATTTAAGTACATTTTTATACACATGTACATTTATCTTTCAGAAAAGTATTGTAATGAAAATGAGTATTATAAATATCTAAAACTTCATAGCATGTGTATCAAAGCGAAATTAAGAATATTCTTATTAAGTTATATCCATAATTCTCCAGTAATTTCTCTAGAATTCTGAAATCTTCTTGCCTCGATCTAAAAGGCTTCTAACAGTAAACTTGTAAAATACCAAATTGAATAGACAACGCAAGGGTAACAATTATTTATGGAACGCTTCACGATTTTGCGTGTCATCCTTGCGCAGGGGCCATGCTAAATCTTCTCTGTATCGTTCTAACTTTAGTATATGTACCGCAGAACAAGCAAACAATTATTTATGGTGATAGGTTAGTGCGATGTCAGAATAAACAAACAACTTGTTCCTATTGTTGCATCAATAATTGGAGCGAGGTTAATGCACAACAATCCACGGAACCTGTTGAACTAATGGACATCCACGCGTATCATCATATATAGATAACCTTGACTATCGAATTAATATCAGATTAACTATTATAATTAGTAATAATTATTATTATTATATGATAACTAACGTAGCCCCCCCCCCTCTCTCTTTCTCTCCCTGCGCGTTCTCTTTCCTGGGTAGTGAAGGCTTTTATTAGTTATGTTGTTGTTGTTGTGTCCAATGAAGACCCTCAGATGTCTCCATACATCTCTATCAGGGCAGTCGTTCTCTATCTTGGGTGTGTAAAACTGCTGTTTTAGGACCATGTCAATTTTCTGTTGTAGTTGTTGTGTCCACTGGAGAGCCTCAGATGTCTCCATGCATCTCTATCACAGCTGTTGCAATGTTCTCTATCTTGGGTGTTTTAAACTGCTGTTCTGAGTCCATGTCAATTTGCTGTTGTTGTTGTTGTTGTGTCCACTGAAGAGCCTCGATGTCTCTATACATCTCTATCACAGCAGTCGCATTGTCCTCTATCTTGGGTGTGTAAAGCTGCTGTTCTGGATTCATATTAATTTTCTGCAAGGCTGCGGTCATTACTGGACATGAGAATATGTGAGTAGGTGTTAGTTCCACACCAGGACAATTGTTGCATGTCCTATAGCTTCTTGTGCCGCCTGTATCCTTTTTAGTTAATTAGTTGTGTATCATTCTCATATGCACTCATAGACAAAACTTAAGGAAGTTGTACCTTTTATCATGTATATCGGGATTCAGACAATGACTCTGAAAGATATTACAGTGACCTTTATTGAAGACACACGAGATAACCAATATACACTCGTGGACAAAGCTTAAGGAAGTTGTACCTTTTAGCATGTATATCGGGATTCAGAAAATAACTCTGAAAGATACACTCATGGACAAAACTTAAGGAAGTTGTACCTTTTATCATGTATATCGGGATTCAGACAATAACTCTGAAAGATACACTCATGGACAAAACTTAAGGAAGTTGTACCTTTCAGCATGTATATCAGGATTGAGACTATAACTCTGAAAGATATTACAGTGACCTTTATTGAAGACCCACGAGATAACCAAGTGTGAACGAAATTGCCTCTGTCTCCTTCAAATAAACAGATAACCGGTGACAGCAAAGACTTTGCACTTCCTTAAATTTTGTTCATGAGTGTATTTTCAAAGAAAGACAATTCTATCTTTTTTTAGTTAGAAATATTCCTTGTCTATATTTTCTTTTCGCTGCAATAAATATTTTATAAGCTCTTAAAATAGCAACAATTGGTCATTAGACAATGAATCCGAACAAAATCCAGAGATGAATTTATTTTGAAAATTGATCCATTGTATCTGATTAAAAGTGAAATAACCATCCAGTTATAAGTTTTTATCATTTTAAGGTAGTTTTAATTTTCTCTGACGATTTCTTCAAATAGGGGATAACAAACGATAAGACTTAATAGATTTCTATTGGTTAATAGGAATTTAATAGTTTGAACATTTCATTGGAATGAGGTGTGTGTGTTCGACACGGGGTGATTCAACAAAGACTGAGATTGATTCCATTGTTGTGGCAATTAGCTATGCTGGGAAGTAAGGAATGTTGCAAACAATCAACTTCCCCATTGTTGCAACAATAAGTGGTGCGAGGTTGCCACAAGAATTATTTATAACCTGTTGAAATAATAGAATGAAAGCCCCATACATAACTTTGGTATCAACGTTCTATGCCAGAGATTGACAAACCTTTGAGTCTGAAGAGTCAAAAATTACAATTCACAAAAGTTCAAAATTTTTAAAGAGCCCACAAGTTCAATTTTCAAAAAAATAATCACCAAGAAGTTTTCGTGTTATTTTTATAGATCACGTATTATATATTGATAATCAATTTAATTATTTATATTTTATTATTACAGAAGCACGAAGTCTATCAGACTATTGTGCTATATTAGAATATTATTTACATATATATCTTTAATTATTTACACGATGAATTAGTAGTGATTTATAAATCTGTGTACAAATTGCTCTAAACCTGCCAAAGTGTTCATAAGATTGAGTATATACAGAAAGATGGCATTATGTCAAAGTAAGCAAGTACAATTTGGTTAGTCAGAGGACAAGCCAACAAAAGATGGTGTTTCTATATCTAGACAGCATTCACATGTTGAATCATTTATAACTTTCAAGTCAAAGAGAAAGTTTAAAAAGGGTCCTTTGCCTGTGAAGAACAAAGTAGTGAATTTATCAGGAGTAATGAAGCTTGGTACATCTCAGTCAGCTCTGTATTTTGCGATGTCTCATAGCATCCCGAGGTTAGGCGTCAGTCAGTCTGAGATGGAATGATGAAACCATCCGCTGCTAGATGTCCGTGCTGTGAACTCTGGAAACCAGATACCGAGACTGGGGTCTTATTTCTGTGGAATCTCCGGTTTTTGGTTTCACTGGATTCCATCTCTTCCTATACTTGAGGTATCTGTCTGGTAGCTTGTCCTATTTTGGTCTTTTTTTCTTCTACCATGATTATCATGTTTCTTGAAAATAAAGATACTTCGGCCAGTAACTAAATATTTTTGTCGAAACGTCGAGACAATAAAAAATATTTACTGGCCGAAATACAATACAATATAATACGGCTTATGATTGTAAAACGACATTTGAAAATTATCCCGCATGTGTTTCTTTTCAACGAAAAAACAAAATTTATTTTAAGGAGAAATAACGATTATTTCTAACCTTTTGGGATGAGATATGAAAGGATGCATTGTGAAGAGTAATAATAAATGGAAAAATAAAAGTGTCCAGGGATGGGAATCGAACCCACAGGGTTCCGCTTACCGGGCAGTTGCCATGTCCACTAGGCTACCCTGGACATATTTTCAAAAAATATGAATGCCGGCCAGGCAGCCTATATCTTTACGATGATTATAATGGTCTATACGACATGCACTTGGGATTTGTACCATTACTATTATAGATTATATGCCTGGGACGATGTGCTGAAGTGAACTGATATTGACTGAGAGGTGGTTAGAATGGTTGGTCACAAAACTTCTGCCTCCTTCGTAGCTTCTCTTGAGAGATTCTTGAGGCCATCAGTTCTGCCCCAAATTACGTCGTGATGGACCGGATTATCTGCAGAGATTATCTCAACGGACACTTTTGCCTTTAGGAAAGGTGAGATATGAGATTAAAACCTGATTACATATCTGTATTGAGGCGCCGTGCTGTACATTTGATGATATGACGTAAGCTTTTAAAGAGATTCGGCATCTTGGGAAACAACTCGAATGGTGCTGAGATAGGTTAATGTAGCAGGAAGATAAAAAAGATAAAATACTGAGAGGAAAATTGATGTTTTAGACAAAATTTTGTCTCAACTGGACTTAAATATTTAAATTTAAGATTCTTCGGCCAGTAAATCTTTTTTATTGTCTCGACGTTTCAACAAAAATCTTTTGTCTTCGTCGGGAGCGAACAAAAAAGTTTTTTTTTTAATGCTTTGCCAAATGTTTTAATTTTTGTTCGCTTCTGTACTTATTGTTTGCGGAAGAGTATTGCTCGATGTAAATATTTATATGTAATTCTACTATCCAAAAAGCTTAAGTCTATAGTTTTTCTTGAATACCATTTTTAAATTTCCATTATTCATTGCAACATATATAAGCAGAATCGTCCAATACAGTATTAGAGCTCTAAGAAGCGGTCTGGTAGATTAAATTGACGAAACCGCTGGGAGGGTTCAACATTGATAAGCTAACTCCTCCCAATATTTTTTCATCGCATTAAGGATAGTAGAATTTTGTTTTATGTTTAAAAGAAACATTCGTTCTTTAATGCTTCCGTTAACTTAGATGTGAGTTTGAAAATAAATATACGAATGGGAATTTTTTCCGAAGGATATTTATCTAAAAAGATAAAGGCTTGTCCACACAGCGACCCCTAGCATGAAGATTTTTTTTTTACTTATCCTTTTAGTCTAAATTAGACAAGATCTTGTAGGTCGTGCTCATAAAGAAGTTCAAGAACTCTTCTTGGTTCTCTGTACAGGGATCCTTTGTCCTTTCCAATACAATTTAGTATATGTTGGGGAGTCGCCTCTTCGGTTTTGCGCCTAGTGCACATGGGGAAGCTTTTGGCTCCCTCTTTATAGACTAGAGGGCGCAGGTGACCAGATTTCCATCTGGCCAACTGTGCCGAAGCATGAGGAATGATACGGTCAAGTAGATGTAAAGGTGTTCTGTAGAACAACTAGGATGACGTTAAAGTGAGCCGACACATGTACAACGCAGCATGTACAATCGGCGCCAACGTCCAGACTGCCTGTGTCGAAGCATGAAGAAGATGTAGCATCAAGTAGATATATGTACAAGTGTTCCGTAGAACGACTTGGATGACGTTAAAGTGAACTGACACATGTGCAACGCAGCATGTGCAATCGGCGCCAACGTCCAGACAGCCTGTGTCGAAGCATGAAGAAGATGTAGCATCAATTATATGTTAGTAAAAGTGTTCTGTAGAACGACTTGAATGACGTTAAAGTGAACTGACACATGTGCAACGCAGCATGTGCAATCGGCGCCAACGTCCAGACAGCCTTGAGTCAGACAATTGTGTGTGGATCAATGGATAAAGCCAACTGAGAATACGTCAAATATCATTACCATCATCATTCTATGAATCATATACTTCGAACTATTGGAGGTATCAAACTAAATTTATAAATTAATTGCCATCTGCCATTGATACAGTTTGTAACTATTATATTTACTGTGTTTCTTTTCAATAATACAGTTAAACCTATCTATAGCACCCCCTCTAAATAGCGCCTCCCTCTCTATAGCGCCCGATTTTAAATACGTAGTACAATGCGATATTTACATTAAAAGTGACCTGTCTATAGTACCTCCTCTCTATAACATCCTATGTTTGGTGAGTCCCAAGAGGGGGCGCTATAGACAGGTTTAACTATATCATCAAATATTATCTCTAAAGACCTTATTGCAATGATATTTGAATGAATTAATTCTCATTCAATAACTTTTATCATTGTAGTAAGGTCTGTAGAGATAATATTTGATGATACAGTTAAACCTGTCTATAGCGCCCCCTCTTGATACTCACCAAAATAGGGTGCTATAAAGAGGGGGTGCTATAGACAGGTGACTTTTAATGTAAATCGCATTGTACTATGTATTTAAAATCGGGCGCTATAGAGAGGGAGGCGCTATTTAGGGGGGGCGCTATAGACAGATTTTACTGTATTATTAAAAAGAAACACATTGGCAGTAAACAGTGAACCTAGATCTCTCATAGTGCAACACATTAGACAGACAGGACATTCTTTTGATACCTCTCACCCACAGGCATATTACTCAGGAATCAAGAACAAATACAAAAGATTGGTCGTCGAGGCGTTGCTCTCGTTAAAACATAATAGTATTAATAGACACATAGACATCCCTGATATATATAAAACAATATTGCCATAGTGTACCTTGGGAGACCATTGCCAGTACGTTTTATTTTGAATTGTTTTATTCATGCAGCCTCAAATTGAATCGCATCGAGAAGCTCCTTTTGATTTCCTACTTAGCGTGCTCAAGACACGCGGATATTTTCTTTCTATTACTTTTCTCACTTATTTAATAATACGTTTATTTTTCTTGTATATAAGCTAATTTTTCTCAATAAGGATATGTAAATAAGAAGCAAGATTATTTAGATAAGATGTCCTGTAGAAGGGTATTGACCCGAAAGCTCGCCGTTATTAAAACTCATAAAGAAACGCATCCTCGTACGCTTTAAATCTATCATTTAGTAAATTTAATTGTTACAAATTTTATCGGTGGTATACTATTATACTTAGAGTTAGGGAAGGACATATTTTATTTCAAAAATTGTCAGTATCCCGGGGCTATCAATATAAAAAGTCGAAGATTTACAAGTTTTCTACCCTATTCATTGGCCGTTATGCTATACCAGTTTCAAAGTTCAGTGAAAAATCTGTGAAATACGTCAAAAAGGAAAAAGAAGATGACTAGAAGACATTCACTGCCAGTACACAACAGTGTTTTCGCATACCTACACACAAACAACAAAGCGACCATTCCTACCAACCTAAACATATCTGCATATATCCCTGCACACATAGACACAACGACTAAGCGACCACTCATACATTCCTAACATCCATGAACAGATGCACACATACCCACACACAAACAACAAAGCGACCATTCCTAGCAACCTAAACATATCTGCATATATCCCTGCACACATAGACACAACGACTAAGTGACCACTCACACATTCCTAACATCCATGAACAGATGCACGCATACCCCCACACAAACAACAAAGCGACCATTCCTACCAACCTAAACATATCTGCATATATCCCTGCACACATAGACACAACGACTAAGTGACCACTCGCACATTCCTAACATCCATGAACAGATGCACACATACCCACACACAAACAACAAAGCGACCATTCCTACCAACCTAAACATATCTGCATATATCCCTGCACACATAGACACAACGACTAAGCGACCACTCATACATTCCTAACATCCATGAACAGATGCACACATACCCACACACAAACAACAAAGCGACCATTCCTAGCAACCTAAACATATCTGCATATATCCCTGCACACATAGACACAACGACTAAGTGACCACTCACACATTCCTAACATCCATGAACAGATGCACGCATACCCCCACACAAACAACAAAGCGACCATTCCTACCAACCTAAACATATCTGCATATATCCCTGCACACATAGACACAACGACTAAGTGACCACTCGCACATTCCTAACATCCATGAACAGATGCACACATACCCACACACAAACAACAAAGCGACCATTCCTACCAACCTAAACATATCTGCATATATCCCTGCACACATAGACACAACGACTAAGTGACCACTCGCACATTCCTAACATCCATGAACAGATGCACACATACCCACACACAAACAACAAAGCGACCATTCCTACCAACCTAAACATATCTGCATATATCCCTGCACACATAGACACAACGACTAAGCGACCACTCATACATTCCTAACATCCATGAACAGATGCACACATACCCACACACAAACAACAAAGCGACCATTCCTACCAACCTAAACATATCTGCATATATCCCTGCACACATAGACACAACGAATAAGCGACCACTCACACATTCCTAACATCCATGAACAGATGCACGCATACCCCCACACAAACAACAAAGCGACCATTCCTACCAACCTAAACATATCTGCATATATCCCTGCACACATAGACACAACGACTAAGCGACCACTCATACATTCCTAACATCCATGAACAGATGCACACATACCCACACACAAACAACAAAGCGACCATTCCTAGCAACCTAAACATATCTGCATATATCCCTGCACACATAGACACAACGACTAAGTGACCACTCACACATTCCTAACATCCATGAACAGATGCACGCATACCCCCACACAAACAACAAAGCGACCATTCCTACCAACCTAAACATATCTGCATATATCCCTGCACACATAGACACAACGACTAAGTGACCACTCGCACATTCCTAACATCCATGAACAGATGCACACATACCCACACACAAACAACAAAGCGACCATTCCTACCAACCTAAACATATCTGCATATATCCCTGCACACATAGACACAACGACTAAGTGACCACTCGCACATTCCTAACATCCATGAACAGATGCACACATACCCACACACAAACAACAAAGCGACCATTCCTACCAACCTAAACATATCTGCATATATCCCTGCACACATAGACACAACGACTAAGCGACCACTCATACATTCCTAACATCCATGAACAGATGCACACATACCACACACAAACAACAAAGCGACCATTCCTACCAACCTAAACATATCTGCATATATCCCTGCACACATAGACACAACGAATAAGCGACCACTCACACATTCCTAACATCCATGAACAGATGCACGCATACCCCCACACAAACAACAAAGCGACCATTCCTACCAACCTAAACATATCTGCATATATCCCTGCACACATAGACACAACGACTAAGCGACCACTCATACATTCCTAACATCCATGAACAGATGCACACATACCCACACACAAACAACAAAGCGACCATTCCTAGCAACCTAAACATATCTGCATATATCCCTGCACACATAGACACAACGACTAAGTGACCACTCACACATTCCTAACATCCATGAACAGATGCACGCATACCCCCACACAAACAACAAAGCGACCATTCCTACCAACCTAAACATATCTGCATATATCCCTGCACACATAGACACAACGACTAAGTGACCACTCGCACATTCCTAACATCCATGAACAGATGCACACATACCCACACACAAACAACAAAGCGACCATTCCTACCAACCTAAACATATCTGCATATATCCCTGCACACATAGACACAACGACTAAGCGACCACTCATACATTCCTAACATCCATGAACAGATGCACACATACCCACACACAAACAACAAAGCGACCATTCCTACCAACCTAAACATATCTGCATATATCTCTGCACACATAGACACAACGAATAAGCGACCACTCACACATTCCTAACATCCATGAACTGATGCACACATACCCACACACAAACAACAAAGCGACCATTCCTAGCAACCTAAACATATATGCATATATCCCTGCACACATAGACACAACGACTAAGCGACCACTCATACATTCCTAACATCCATGAACAGATGCACACATACCCACACACAAACAACAAAGCGACCATTCCTACCAACCTAAACATATCTGCATATATCCCTGCACACATAGACACAACGACTAAGTGACCGCTCACACATTCCTAACATCCATGAACAGAGGCACGCACGCACGTACATTCAGCCAATCCGTCAACTTCCCGCAAGTTGGAAGGTCACGAAGCTCCACATCCTGATCTTTCTCAACGCCGATCGTAATCAACTGAAGAGTTGGTTCATTCAGAGCAAACACCATCTGGCTTTCCCCGAACATGTTGAGTGGCACAATGCCAATTGTTCATAAGTTAAATGCGCGTCTTCGTAGTACTGCTAAAGTTGGCTGTTGATGAGCTTTTCTGTGAACTGATTTTATTAATTGCATGTAGTCTCGAGGGTATTTATATTGTTCTGTTAATACTTTCTTATTAAATTATTGAGGGTAAGGCACAATTTGGATTATAAATTATAAACACAAGATAATAAGACCAAATCCAAATAAATAAATAGTGTGTGACGTTTCGGTAACAGCGTTGTTACCATCTTCAGACAAAAGTACTGAAGGCTTGATGCTGAAAGTTACCGAAACGTCACATACTATTTATTTATTTGGATTTGGTCTTATTACCTTGTGTCATTCAGTACTTTTGTCTGAAGATGGTAACATGCTGTTACCGAAACGTCACACACTATTTATTTATTTGGATTTGGTCTTATTACCTTGTGAATTATTGAGGGACAATTTTATAAGAATAATCTCTCTTGTTTAACGAGCATGATATGATATATGATTCCATTATTGCTTCAGTCTGGAATTTGGTTATTTACATTGGCGTACCGTCTCCCAGCCAATAGCTCTGTCACTGTACAATAGCTTCCATCTCATTCTGGAATTGCTGAAAATAAACTGGCAGACTCTCTGGCAAAATCTAGAGCTCTTATTGACCAGACAATCAATCACCCTACTAGACCAAAAATTAATCTTCCGTACCATCAAGGCCCAATGCCATCGAGAATGGAAATCTACTGTTCTCCCAAGAGAACAGCTATTCTTGATTTCCATACTTGAATTCTCAATCTAAAACACCAAACTACATCATTGACTGTATTTTCCCTCAATATTAATGAGCTTTACTCATCCCTCCCCAGAAACCATCAACAAGCTCTATAGGCTTGATACCTTAATATGATTGAGTGAAGATAATAACGAAGAAGACAAATCTTTTTAAATATAATTTGATAAGCGGCGAGTAATTGTAACTAAAAAATCAAATTTAGAAATATTTTTCCATAGTCACCAAAAGTCGGGACTTGATGGACACTATACGTACAAATTCAACTAATAGGGATATTGGTCTATCATTATATATGGAGAATTTGTGCTTTTTCACTCGTTCTTCTAAAGAACTTTATACATTCTCTAAAGATTTATCAATCAATCGACAGGATTTCACAGATTCTTAAAATTTAATTGCCATCTATCATTAAAATTTGTAACAAATGAATTTACTGTCAATGTATTTCATGATGTTTGATAATATTATTGAAAAGAAACACATTTCCTGTAAATTTATTTGTTACAAATTTAACAGATTGTACATTTTAGAATGTATATCCAACTGAAAGAAACGCTATTAGCCAGAATTCAACCATAAAAAAGTGTGATAAAAGAACAGGTTTTGATAGAAAGTGCCGCATGTTTGACTATGCAGAAGGAGTTTAAAACCTACAAACTCTCTCCCAGGGTAGGTGAGGATCGTAAATGTTGATTTAGGGGAGAAATAAGTCGGCATTTATGGGGCCAGAATGGGTGGGTGCAGATTTCATGCTGAAACCTGCCATGATTTTGGAAGGCGGAAGTCTGTTTGAACCTTTCTTCAAATGACGCTAAAAGAATTTTGTTATTCAATTTGCATTACAATAAATATCTAATGCATGGTGTTAGAATACATTATCTTGGGCCTTGTCTTGTTGCATATTTTTTTTTACGATGGAACATTTTTTTGACTGTCTATATATCTCTTTGAGATGGGAAAATGAAGATTTTGGAATTGCACTCATAAACAAAACTTGAAGAAGCTGTACCTTTCAGCATGTATATCGGGATAAAGGCAATAACTCTGAAAGATATTGGATACACAGTGACCTTTATTGAAAATAAACGAGATAACCAAGTGTGTATACACTCATGGATAAAACACAAGGAAGTTGTACCTTTTAGCATGTTTTTCGGGATTCAGATAATAACTCTGAAAGATATTACAGTGAACTTTATTGAAGACACACGAGATAACCAAGTGTGTATACACTCATGGACAAAACTTAAGGAAGTTGTACCTATTAGCATGTATATCGGGATTCAGATAATAACTCTGAAAGATATTACAGTGACCTTTATTGAAAATACACGAGATAACCAAGTGTGTATACACTCATGGACAAAACTTAAGGAAGTTGTACCTATTAGCATGTATATCGGGATTCAGATAATAACTCTGAAAGATATTACAGTGACCTTTATTGAAGAGACACGAGATAACCAAGTGTGTATACACTCATGGACAAAACTTAAGGAAGCTGTATCTTTTAGCATGTATATCGGGATTCAGATAATAACTCTGAAAGATATTACAGTGACCTTTATTGAAGACACATGAGATAACCAAGTGTGTATACACTCATGGCCAAACCTAAGAAAGTTGTACCTTTTAGCATATATATCGGGATTCAGACAATAACCCTGAAAGATATTTGATACACAGTGACCTTTATTGAAGACACACGAGATACCCAAGTGTGAACAAAATGGCTTCTGTCTCCTTAAAAAAAAAAAAAAAAGCAGACGACTGGGGTATATAAAAGATGTTTTACTTCCTCAAGTGTCGTCCATGATTTTAGTACTTTAGTAGAGGTTAATCGTATTGTAACAAAGTATTTATTATTGTATTAGCAAAGTATTATTTTTTATGTTTATATTTTGCTATATTCTGTACACTTCCCTCTTTTGCTTATCTTTTGTTTTATCATTCATAGTTTGTTCTTCCCTGAAATAAATTGTTGTCTCATCCCGAAGTTGGTCTTCCCTAATTTTCACGTGGCAAAATTCTTGGATACTAGAAAAGTTTTGTAGTAAAATAAGTGAGTGATATACAGTACAAATAACATCTTCAAATAAATAAAGAATTAAAAAAAAAAAAGATTTATCCTGACCGTTCATAGGAACATTTTTTAGATGGCAGAACGCCATCTATTGGAACAAAATTCAACTAAACGTTGATTTAGGTTTCTTCCATAATATTGTTGAATCATGTTTGATATGTCCTACATTTATTTCAAATAATCTCTGATATTTTAAATTTATTCAAAATTTATAGTAACAGTTTACGAACCATAATGCCATTCCTTTTTATTACAATTATATCATTCCTTTTGTAACATTGTTATTGTTCACATCTTTATATCCATATGCTTATATTTAAACCTGCCACTGTTTACTTAAAAAAAAAAAAAAAAAAAACAGACGACATGCGAGTTTAGTTTTGTACATGAGTGTATATTTTTTGCCAAGCTGAAAGTTGCTGATGGCTTGCTCCATTTTCGGAATAAATAACAGTGTTAATTGTTGATTTTTAACTTTAAAAAATCAAAAATAATTTGATATTTATTCTGAGAGATGGCGCAAGCCTTCAGAAACCTTTATTTTCACGATAACAGTAGATGCACTTTTTATTCTTAAAATTAAAATTGATTAAAAATTACACACATCACGTATTCTTTCTGGAATTGACAAAACCCGCACCTTTCATGAAAACCTATTTAAAGTTATCATACTCCCGAGTACAATGTCATCGTGAATAAGCAAGAACAACAATCAGACGAGCTGTTCTCACTCCCCAAGCGTGAGGCAATCACTATAATTTCTCTTCAGTCACCGAGACGCTATTTTTTTACGGACCGTTGGATCAGAAGAGTCCATCCGGTGGACTTAAGATGGGGATATGAGATTGAAAGTCCATAGATACCCCTATAAGGTAGAATATTATAGAATATTAGACAGAGTTGTGCGCCGAATAAATCAGAATTACAATCATAAATATTAGGCAGAGAGAGATTGATATTGAAACTGATTTATTACAATGTTCATATAAGATTATATAAGGTTAAATACAGAATAAATATAAATATGAATAAATAAGATTATATAATGATAAATATATGATAAAATAGATATAAATACAGTTAAACCTGTCTATAGCGCCCCCTCTTGGGACTCACCAAAATAGGGTTCTATAGAGAGAGGGTGCTATAAACAGGTCACTTTTAATGTAAATCGCATCGTACTACGTATTTAAAATCGGGCACTATAGAGAGAAAGGCGGTATTTAGAGGGGGCTCTATATACAGGTTTAACTGTTTATAAAATAATTGATAAATATACATATATATATAAATATACAATGTCATCATTGGTGGCGCCCACCGCGGGAAAGACTCCGTCGCCGATGATGGACTGCGAGAGTTATTTCCCACAGAGTGGGCAGGTCGATGTGATGTGGCTGGCGTTACCCAACTCAAGACCAAGATGGTACTTTTAGATGGTAGCCTTCGCCACATTGGTTAGTTTCACTGCCTCGGGATGGAGGCCGAGGCCGAAAAGCCAAGCCTGAAAGTCCAGGGGCAAACCACAGGAGGCGAACACCCCCCGGAGCAGGGGTCGCACGGCTCGGCAACTCCGGCAGAGAGAGAGATTGAGATTGAAACTGATTTATTACAATGTCCATATAAGATTAAATACAGAATAAATAAATATGAATAAATAAGATTAAATAATGAAAAATATATGATAAAATAGATATAAATACAGTTAAACCTGTCTATAGCGCCCCCTCTTGGGACTCACCAAAATAGGGTGCAATAGAGAGAGGGTGCTATAAACAGGTCACTTTTAATGTAAATCGCATCGTACTACGTATTTAAAATCGGGCGCTATAGAGAGGAAGGCGCTATTAAGAGGGGGCGCTATAGACAGGTTTAACTGTATATAAAATAATTGATAAATATATACAAGGTTTTCATTGGTGGCGCCCACCGCGGGAAAGACTCCGCCACCGATGGACTGCGAGAGTTCTTTCCCACAGAGTGGGCAGGTCGATGTGATGGCTGGCATTACCCACCTCAAGACCAAGATGGTACTTGTAGATGGAAGCCTTCGCCACACTTGTGATATTTATTGCCTCGGGATAGAGAGAGAGAGAGAGACGTTACATTTTTTATTTGATAAATAAAATACTACATATTTGATTCTCTTAAGATAAAAGTATTTAAATTACCTGAAAGTTTAAATATTAGTTTTTTATAATTATTAATTTAATTGACCAAAATGATTTAGATTTTTTTTTAGAACATGTTATGTACATCGCTATTAGCAATCGGAAAAGAAAGAGAGGATTGGTTGGAATAAATTGGAATTAGAATCACAGAATATTAGACAGGGTTGCCGAATAAATTAAAAGTACAATCATAGAATATTAGGTATGTGTGCTGAGAATGTATGTAAAATACAATAATAGAATATTAGATAGGATTGCGGGGGGGAATATATCAGAACTACAATAACAGAATATTAAGTATTGGTATCGAATATAGGAGAAATATAATCATAGAATATTAGAAAGGCAGTGTTGCTGGATGTTTGAGAGATATAATCACAGAATATTAGGAAGGGTTGCGGAATATATCAGAACCACAATAACAGAATATTAGGTATGGGTATCGAATATATGAGAATAACAATCACAGAATATTAGGTATGAGTGACGAGAATATATGAAAAATACAATCATAGAATATTAGGAAGGCAGTGTTGCTGGATGTTTGAGAGCTATAATCACAGAATATTAGGCAGGGTTGCCGAATATATGAGAATATCATTCATAGAATATTAGGTATGGGTATCGAATATATAAGAAATAAAATCACAGAATATTAGGTAGGGTTGCCGGTTGTACGAGAACTAACAATGATAGAATATTATGAAGGCAGGGTTGCCGGATGTTTGAGAACTACAATCACAGAATATTAGGCAGGGAATCACATCGAGGTCGGCACAGAACTACAAACCGGTAGTTTACAAAACAAACAACTCAATCGTATATTTATTCATCAAAATGCGCGCGGCATTATCTTGGCCCGTAATTTCCCGCCAGAATGTTGATCATGCAGACGACCCCCCGTGACCTGCGGCCGGTTGAGGGATTCTGGCCTAGAAAGTTGAGAATGTTCCTGCCAAGACTTTTCCACTTTCTCCTCAGATTTGCATATAGAAAGTTGTTGGCCTAGCTATGTTTGATGAGATTGAAAACCTTTTGTTAGGAGGTTGTTTGTTGGCAAGCAAATACATCTGTTTATTAAAATATCTATTCATATATTCCGAAATGCACTCATGGACAAAATTTAAAGAAGTTTTACCTTACATGAAAGATATTACAGGGATATTTATTAAAGACACACGAGGTAACCGAGTGTGAACAAAATTCAAAACATGAAAGTCATGATGGGAAGAAGTTTTGATTACTTTCAAGAGCGAATAGGATAAATGGATAAAAACACCTGAATGCACAAAGGGGTTCAACTTTTACACTTGCAATGTTTCAAAGTTCCAGTTAGTAAATTCATGACTCAAATTATCGTAGTAATGATTTTTTTGGCGAATGTATTTATTATTTTTATTCCGGTCTTTTCCTCCCCTTGGATTCATTAATACAACTCAATTCTTTAATAGTTTGAGAAAAATATTCCTTTCTTTCCAATTACCTCCAGAAATATTTGATCTACATCGGCTATTTTGCTGAAATTGCTGTAAAATTTGTTCAGACAACTTATCTATTCAAATCTTCCTTATCATAGAAGTTGATACATTTTGAAATGTATCTCTTTATCCACTCTATCTTCTGAAGGAATTCCTTCTTTCGTTATCAAAAGCGATTTTTACTTTTTTCTTATAATCCAATATCATGCAGCTTATGATTGTAAAACGACATTTGAAAATTATTCCGCATGTGTTTCTTTTAAACGAAAAATAGAAATTTATTTTTAAGTAGAAATAACGATTATTTCTAACCTTAGGAATAAAGTATGAAAGGAGATGAATTGTGAAGAGTATTGATAAACGGAAAAATAAAAGTGTCCAGGGATGGGAATCGAACCCACAGTGTTCCGCTTACCGGGCAGATGCCATGTCCATTAGGCTACCCTGCAAATGCGGAATAATTTTCAAATGTCTTTTACTTTTTTCTTTAATGGTATGTTTTACTGCCTTCATCTCAAACATACTCATTTTGATTACCTTTGTACTTTTCCAACCTTTCTTCTAGTATCTTACATTTAATAGCTAACCATTCTGGTGTTTATACATTGACTAACAAAATTGTTAACCAGTATTATGGCATCATGTTAATAGATCCTTTGTATCAGGAAGACCAAAAATCTCTATGGAAACGAGGAAAAATACTTTACGAACAAAATGTCCTTTTGATTTCTCGATTTCTCGATATGGAACAAATTGGAATCGTGCTACCGATCTGAATATCCTAGTTTGATCTTAGTTGTGAGGGCAATGTCCTAACAGGAACTAGGCCTAATATCCTGAGAGGAAAGTAGCTGGCACGGGGGAGAAAGTCGACGTGTGGGAGGACATTGGCCTGCCTGCCCATCCCCGTCTAGTGATCCATAAATTGCAGGAAGTGTAGGAAGGGGAAAGGCGAGATTCAATACAAATTGGTAAAATGGGAGACGCGAGGAGGAAGTTTTTGTTTTGGGGGGAATCTTGATTCTTTTTCCCCTTTTTTCTTTCTAATATGTTTTACAAATTCGTAGATACATACTTATCAGCAGGAAAGACATTGCTGACAGTGTTAGAAGGAAAGCTCCAGGCGAAGAGATCGAGGGGAAGGAGACGACATCGACATCTTGATTCTTCCCTCCTCTTTTTCTAATAAGTTTCACAAATTCGTAGATACATACTTATCAGGAGTAGATATTGCTGACAGTGTTGGAAGGAAATCGAGGGGAAGGAGACGACATCGACATCTTGATTCTTCCCTCCTCTTTTTCTAATAAGTTTTACAAATTCGTAGATACATACTTATCAGGAGTAGATATTGCTGACAGTGTTGGAAGGAAAGCTCTAGGCGAAGATATCGAGGGGAAGGAGACGACATCGACATCTTGATTCTTCCCTCCTCTTTTTCTAATAAGTTTTACAAATTCGTAGATACATACTTATCAGGAGTAGATATTGCTGACAGTGTTGGAAGGAAAGCTCTAGGCGAAGATATCGAGGGGAAGGAGACGACATCGACATCTTGATTCTTCCCTCCTCTTTTTCTAATATGTTTTACAAATTCGTAGATACATACTTATCAGCAGTAAAGACATTGCTGACAGTGTTGGAAGGAAAGCTTCAGGGGAAGAGATCGAGGGGAAGGAGATGACAGGGATACACAGACGATCTAAAACAATGGACTGGACAACACACCTACGACATGAAGAGGATGGCGGAGGAAGTATGAAGAGACCATACTTGGTATTCTTATATGTACATTTGTCGTATCTTAAGATCACATATCCTTCTCTTTATCAGATTCTATTAAAAACAATCTCGGCATCAACAATAGAACCATGTTTAAAACATTAGACAAACCCTTCACTAGAACATTGGCTTAGATAGAGAAGAAAATGTATTAAGATTATTGAAAGTGTCTCTATAGAAAACGGACCAGAAAATAATTATAGATTCGTATAATAAGAGAAAGTTCCTTTTTTTACCTAAAGATATAAAACAATAAAAGAAGGACAAGAGATCAAATTATATTTACATCAGCAGCTCACGCCGGCCTGCCTTATCCAATAATCACTAGCCAACTAACAAACCAGAGAGAAATAAGGATAACCCAGGCCCCTGGAGCGCAAGATAACTAACAAACCAATAAAGCTGCGCTATATAGGCAAAGATGTCAATTTGCATAGACAATACTAAAATGCTATGCAAATCACAAGAGTAGTCTATCGTAGAAATATCTGGAATTGCCACTTTCAACAAAAAGAAGAAAGGAAGATAAAGATAGATTTTCATTAAGCTATTTAGATTTAGTTCAAAATTGTAAACAAAATAATTCTAGTGTGATTTTTGAAAATTGAGAAATTAATTGAAAAATATCTTAAATCTAGAGAAATGTCGCAAATATTTTCAATGCATTAAAAAAAGTTCAAAATAACTCTGAAAAAAGCCATCTATTGAGTTGATCAACATAAATTCAGATGAAACTAAGCGAAAAAGAAAAGAACATGAGGAATTGTTTATTTAACAATTCATCTGAATTTAAAAAATGATGTCAAACATCGCCTTTGCCATTTTAAGCTCTTTTTTTTCGAATAATAAAATATAAGTTTAATATTTTTAATTGTTTAAAGTTTTCTCTTAAACGAGGAATATATATATTTAAAAAAGTCCATCTGTGTCTAAATAAAAATCATTATTTTTAAATATAAATTTAAAATGCCTAATTAAAAGTTACAAACGTATATATTGCAAGACGAATACCAAATTTTAAAATTATATTTCTTTTTAGAGATAGAAGACATAATTTTTATATCAATTCAATATTTGTATAAATCCATCTATATAATATACATTTTTGAAAATTAATGGCAAAAATATTTTCAATTGTTAACATATGAATATAATTTAACCTGTTAAAACCCACGTTGGGCGCCATTGCGGTGGTGATTATAAGGCACGACGAAATTTTTAAAATAGATAGTAGCCATAATTTTTCATATTTAATTTAATAAATGTAGAAATACATATATAAAAATAGTTTGATTATTATTAAGGCCAAAACATTTAATCAACATTAACCTATGAATATAGTCTAGCCTGCTAGAAACCCCTACGTTGGGCGCCATTGCGGGGGGTGGTATACTCGTATTATATGGAACGACGAGTTCAAAATTATTTTTTTTTAATAGATAGAAGCAATAATTTTTCATTTTAAATTTAATAATTGTAGAAATATCCATCTATGTCAAATATTTTGATTATTAAGGCCAAAACATTTAATCAACATTAACCTATGAATATAGTCTAGACTACGAGAAAACCCCACGTTGGGCGCCATTGCGGGGGGTGTAAGGTCGCTGCGCGGCCTTGTCAACCGTGTCCCACACAATGACGCCCGACTAACGACATCCCTCATTAGACATTTCTCCGGAATTCCTCCCGATGTAATGACGGACTATTAAAGCCTTTCCTAGGAGTCATCTCAGGATTCAGAGAGGTTTCATCGATAGATATTCCAGGAAACTGACTGAAAAGAAACCACCAGTTTATTTCAGAATCAACAAATCTCTTCCGAAATAAAGACTTTTTAGTTTCATTTTCGTTTCATCGACTTTCGTTAAATCTGATTTATTGATAAGGGAATAGCGAGCTAATTTTGAGCATAACTATTTCTTTTCAAATAAATCAAAATTCTACTATCCTTTTTGCGATGGAAATTATTAATAGGTCTTTCTTGGCTCATCAGTAGGGAATCTTCCTAGCGATTTCACCCATTTAACCCTCCTCCCTCAACCTTAAAACATAAAACAAACTTCTACTGTTCTTACTTCAATGAAAAATATTGGGAGATCTTGAATCATCAGTGGTAAACCTTTCAGCGTTTCGCCAATTTAATCTACCGATTCTTAGAGTTATAATACTATATTGGACGATTCATCTTTTATAGAGTATTAGAGCTCTAAGAAGCACAGTATGGTAGATTTAATTGGCGAAACCTCTAGGAGAATTCACCACTGATAAGCCAAGCCCTTCCAATAATTTTTCATAGCAGTAAGGATAGTAGAAGTTTGTTTTATGGGTAAAATAGACATTCGTGCTTTAATGTTCATTTCCTATATAGTGTATTAAAGTATTTATTATTTTATGTACAGATTGTTAATTTTGATGTTTATTTATTTTATTTTACACAAATAAATTTACTGGCAATGCGCTTCTTTTAAATATCATCAAATATTATCTCTACAGACCTTACTGCAATGATATGAGTTATTGAATGAGAGGGCTTGGCTCATCAGTAGTGAACCCTATCAGCGGTTTCGTCGAATTAATCGCTTGACCGCTCTACTATTGTATTGAATTGGTTTGGAATATGTTTATGATGCAACTATGATATTATGTCCATAGTTCACTAAACACCCCTAAGCTGCCTTCCATAGAAAATACAGGGTATACTCCAAACCAATCCAATACAATAGTAGAGCGGTCTAGAGATTAATTTGACCAAACCGCTGAGAGGGTTCACTACTGATGAGCCAAGCCCTCTCATTCAATAACTCATATCATTGCAGTAAGGTATGTAGAGATAATATTTGATGATATTTAAAAGAAGCACATTGCCAGTAAATTTATTTGTGTAAAATTTTAACGATAGATGGCAATTAAATTTAATTTACTAGAAAATTTTATTACTCTGAGGACACTTCCCTCATTGATTCTCTTGTATTTTATCAATTTTAGTTTGTGCCTTAAATAATTTGCTGTGTCATCCTAAAGTTTGTCTTTACTAATTATCTACATGACAATATAGATTTGGCGTTTGTTGGATTCCGTAGGCGTTTCTTATTGAGAAAAAGAAAGAGAGGATTCCATAAAATAATTTGAAAGCATTTATAAATAACTAGACGAATGGCCCGGGCAACGCCCGGGGTTTACCCGAGTGCGAATATGTTTTAAAAACGTTGTCTTGGGTGGTCGCTATTGACAGGGTGGTCTGTATAGACAGGTGGATGTATCACACAGCTGATAACAGGGTTGTCTAGAGTGGTCGCTATAGACAGGGTGGTCTGTATAGACAGGTGGATGTATCACACTGCTGATAACAGGGTTGCCTAAGGTGACCGCTATAGACAGGGTGGTCTGTATAGACAGGTGAATGTAACACACTGATGATAACAGGGTTGCCTAAGGTGACCGCTATAGACAGGGTGGTCTGTATAGACAGGCAGCTGATAACAGGGTTGTCTAGAGTGGCCGCTATAGACAGGTGTATGTATCACACAGCAGATAACAGGGTTGTCTATAATGGCCGCTATATACAGGGTGGTCTGTATAGACAGGTGGATGTATCACACAGCTGATAACAGGGTTGCCTAGAGTGACCGCTATAGACAGGGTGGTCTGTATAGACAGGTGGATGTATCACACAGCTGATAACAGGGTTGTCTAGAGTGGCCGCTATAGACAGAGTGGTCTGTTTCGACAGGTGGATGTAGCACACTGTTGATAACAGGGTTGTCTAGAGTGGCCGCTATAGACAGGTGTATGTATCGCACAGCTGATAACAGGGTTGTCTAGAGGGGGGCAGGGAGGCCACGTGTTCGCTGGCAGCCAATGGGCGCGCATTCTATCCGTGAGCTTCAGACATACAGACAAACAGACAGAATAAGGCAAATATATAAGTAGAATATATTTCAAAAACGTTGTCTTGGGTGGTCGCTTTGACAGGGTGGTCTGTATAGACAGGTGAATGTAACACACTGCTGATAACAGGGTTGTCTAGAGTGGTCGCTATAGACAGGGTGGTCTGTATAGACAGGTGGATGTATCACACTGCTGATAACAGGGTTGCCTAAGGTGACCGCTATAGACAGGGTGGTCTGTATAGACAGGTGAATGTACACACTGATGATAACAGGGTTGCCTAAGGTGACCGCTATAGACAGGGTGGTCTGTATAGACAGGCAGCTGATAACAGGGTTGTCTAGAGTGGTCGCTATAGACAGGGTGGTCTGTATAGACAGGTGTATGTATCACACTGCTGTTAACAGGGTTGCCTAAAGTGACCGCTATAGACAGGATGGTCTGTATAGACAGGTGAATGTAACACACTGATGATAACAGGGTTGTCTAGAGTGGCCGCTATAGACAGGTGTATGTATCACACAGCAGATAACAGGGTTGTCTAGAATGGCCACTATATACAGGGTGGTCTGTATAGACAGGTGGATGTATCAAACAGCTGATAACAGGGTTGTCTAGAGTGGCCGCTATAGACAGAGTGGTCTGTTTAGACAGGTGGATGTAGCACACTGCTGATAACAGGGTTGTCTAGAGTGGCCGCTATAGACAGGTGTATGTATCGCACAGCTGATAACAGGGTTGTCTAGAGGGGGGCAGGGAGGCCACGTGTTCGCTGGCAGCCAATGGGCGCGCATTCTATCCGTGAGCTTCAGACATACAGACAAACAGACAGAATAAGGCAAATATATAAGTAGATAAAAAGGTACTAATAACAACAACAAAAGGGAGGCACACACACATCTATCAGAGAGTGCCGTCGTCATCCGGATATTCCTTCTACTGGGGAGCTCGGCTTCTATATTCTGTGCATTATATTCTGTTTATCTGCGGCTCTCTGGTTGGGATGGCGCCTACACGTTATTACTTTAACTCTTGAGTTGATTCGGCGCATGTATAACATAACCCTTATTCTATATTTAAAATTTTTCATATAACTAATTAAAGAAATATTTAAAGTAATTATTGAGCCTATTTAATTATTTTCCATTGCGATAATAGCATCAAGTATTATCTCTACAGACCTTGCTGCAATGATAATGGTTATTGAATGAGAGAACTTGACTCATTAGTGGTGTACCTTCTTACTTGATAACTTTTATCATTGTAGTAAGGTCTGTGGAGATAATATTTGATGATATTATTAATAAAGAAACACATGATCCAACATGTGAATGCCGCTTAGATGTTGAATCACCAGAGCATCTTCTTTTAACTTGCCCTCTTACTAATCAAATTGTATGTAGATATTTTAAAACATTACCAAATTCTCTTTGTGTATATACTCTATCTTATGAGCACTTTGTTAAGTTTAGAACTATTTGTACAATAATTTACAAAACACTACTAATCCATCGTGTAAATATTTAATCATATATATGTAAATAATACTAGCACAGCACAATAGTCCTTTGAACTTCGTGCTTTTGTAACAATAAATAAAAAAATAAAATAAATAAATAACAACAACAATAAACTTTATTAGGGCATCCTGCCCTGTACGGATTCGTCGTAGAGTTACAGACAATATTAAACATAAGAGAAATGGGGAAGATAGAGTATTTACAATTAAGGTATGGCAAACAGGGTGACTTTTTATTGTGCCCCTGTTCTTCTCTGTTCCACGAGTGCAATTTTATTTCCAACCGCTTTTTGATAGTTGAACAGTTCAATTGCCCAACTTTTCTTATCTGAAACAGTTTTTATTAGCTTTATTGAGTTCAAATGCGGTCTAGGAAGACTTTTCAGGATCTTTTTTCTCTCTCCTTCCAGATCCCCGCATTCAACAATAAAATGGTATATTTCATCAGTTATCTGACTTCCACATAACCCACAGTACAAATCTTCTTTCTTAATTGCGTAAATATGATTTTCTTTAATCATTGTTGACATTAATCTGATCTGTGCAATAAAACTCACTGAAGCTGAAGACAAATTGCATGAAAAATAATGTTCTGGAATGAATGAATCATAAAGTAACCTATAGTTTGAGTATGTTTTCGTAAGAGATAATTTTGCTAGATCTTGCTGCAATAGCTGTTCAATTTTTATTTTTAGTATATTCGGAAGTTCGATCTGTATGTCATCATAATTTAACCTATAGTTTAGCCATGTGAGTCCACAATGATTGATGATATCCATAATATTCTTACAAAATCCTATAGGTTTTTTGTCATTAAGGAAATTTCCTTCAATCTATTCCAGCATAGCTTAGGTAGTCTATTGTCCTCCATTTTTTGTAATCTAATGAAATATTTCAAAATTAATTTGATCGTTGTAAAAGTCAGAGATATTCTGCCTGTTTCCAGCCTTACAATATACCCTGGTATATATCTTGGTAGATTCAGAAAATTTTTGATAAACGTATTCTGTAATTGGTCTATAATATCCGTATTGTCCCAAGCCCACACAGGGGCCGCATAGAGTAGTATTGATTTAATTACTGAGTCAAATAGATTGAGTGCAACTTTTAATGAGTTAATTTTTTCTTTTTTTTATCAGTCTAATAGTTGCATTTATTGCCGTATTTGCTTTGGCTTTATAAAAGAGGGCTACCTTCTTACTATTATTAGTGGAAGTGAATGGATATCCCAGATATGTAATATTGGACGCAACAGTCAGTGGGGTGTCGCCCCAGTGCCAGTTTTCATGTCTTGCCGGTCTTCCTCCATTTCTGAATACCATTATTTTGGACTTATTTTCATTTAAAACTAATTTGTTAAAAATAAATAAATAAACATTGTGAGTAAATTTGAATGTTACACAAACTGAATAAAATTATAAAGTAGGTTGAAATCCTCTGAAGAATATAAGTAATAGAATCAAAGCATCCTCGCATGCTTTGATTCTATTACTTAATGAATAAAATTATATTTTAAAATCACCTTTTACCAAACAAAAATGCATTCTTCTTTTTTTTTTTCTTTCTCACTAGTCAAACACAGCCTCGTAAGTATTTGTTGTTGTTGTTACACGTTATTGCTTTAAATTAATGAATTCTATGTATTGTACCATAAGCCGACTTCATGGAATAGGTAGCTCGTGTCAGCGTCATGTTGTTCCACGCGAACTCTCACTAGTGTTTTCTTTCTTTGTTCTCATATAAAACTATTTGAATGTAATTCTACTGTCCTATAAGCTTATGTCCATAGTTTTCTTGAAAACCATATCTGAGATTCCATCCTTCAGTGCTGCATATATAAGCAGAATCGTCCAATACAGTATTAGAGCTCTGAGAAGCGGTCTGGTGGATTAAATTGGCGAAACCGCTGGGAGGGTTCACCACTGATGAGCCAAGCCCTCCCAATATATTTTTTCATCGCAGTAAGGACAGTAGAAGTTTGTATTATGTATAAAAGAAACATTTGTGCTTTTAAATCCTTTCATTTTATATGTAAAACTATCTTTGTTTGTAGAGATTGAGTTAATTAAACTTCTCTTGCTTATTAAATTGTTCTTAATTGCCATACGACTTGATAATTATTTCTCTCATCACAACAATATAAAACAATTCTACCCACTTTCCCGATACCCGCAGTTCCCATGTAAGTAAGGTCCCATGTTGAGACCCCAGGGGTATGAGGAACGACCCCCCGGGCAGGATGTAATACATCACCCCCAACAGCTACCCCCCACCATGAATAAATCTCCCCCATTTAAACCTAATTACATATGCTGTTTACTTTACAACACATTCTATTCTCTCTCTCTCTTATATTTGCAGCCCTATTTAAATGTAAAATACATATTTATAGAGAATTCTACTTCTATATAGTTTATATACTATAATCTTTATTAACGACCAGGTTTCGTTTGGAAAATAATTCAATCGTTCTATGAATGCTGAATTAACAATGGAAGAAATATTTTGCAGACGATTATATAAAATGAAAGGATTTAAAAGCACGAATGTTTCTTTTATACATAATACAAACTCTACTGTCCTTACTGCGAAGAAAAAATATATTGGGAGGGCTTGGCTCATCAAGGGTGAACCCTCCCAGCGGTTTCGCCAATTTAATCCACCAGACCGCTTCTCAGAGCTCTAATACTGTATTGGACAATTCTGCTTATATACGCAGCACTGAAGGATGGAATCTCAGAAATGGTTTTCAAGAAAACTATGGACATAAGCTTATAGGACGGTAAAATTACATTCAAATATTTGCATCAAGCAATGCTCTTCCACAAACAATAAGGACAAGGCCAGTTAGGAATAAATTAATACAAAGCAATAACGCACCATCTATAGACGATTATATGTCTGACGCCATTTTGGCGATAGATTTATTATACCAGAGATTATGGAAAACCTTTTCAACGATTTTTGATTTTTAAATAGATAATGAAAGAATGATTAAATCGCATATTTAAAATTCATCTTTGCATATTAATTTAATTATATTTTATACATAGAGAGAGAGAGAGATTGAAACTGATTTATTACAATGTCCATATAAGATTATATATGGTTAAATATAGAATAAATATAAATATAAATAAATAAGATTATATAATGATAAATATAGGAATAAATAGATATAAATATATAAAATAATTGATAAATATACATATATATATAAATATATACAAGGTCTTTATTGGTGGCGCCCACCGCGGGAAAGACTCCGCCACCGATGGACTGCGAGAGTTCTTTCCCACAGAGTGGGCAGGTCGATGTGATGGCTGGTGTTACTCAAATCAAGACCAAGATGGTACTTGTAGATGGTAGCCTTCGCCACACGCCAGAGAGAGAGAGAGAGGCGAATATATACATACTAGCCGAATGGCCCGGGCAACGCCCGTGTTTTACCCGATTGAATGTTTTTATTCAAATACTATTTGTTACAATTATAAATTGGCGCCTTAAATAAATGCATATATTAGTTAATAACTATAGCCTATGTGCTTTATCTGTCTTTGTACTGTTGGCTTCCGTAGGCGTCTCTTACTGGGAAAAAGAAAGAGAGGATTCCATTTAGTTATTAACTAATATATGCATTATTTAAGGAGCGATCCGCTCCAACACAATAGTTACAAAAACCAAAAAGCGAGTGGGGGGGGGGGCAAAGTCAAAAACAAAGTGTCTCGCGTAGTGGCGGCGCCATCGTAGCCACGTGATCGTAGCCAACCAATAGGAGAGCGCCATTCCAAAAAAAAAAAGCAAACAGTGACAGAGATGATGACGCTCGTAACTGTATATAGAATATATACAAATGATAATATTTTATATTAATAGTTGTGTGTGATATAGACTTTGTTCATTTTTAAGCCTTTATTCTCACATGCACATTTTGTTGTAGATTTTATTTTATTAAATGGTAGAAATAAAGTACAGTTAAACCTGTTTATAGCGCCCCCTCTAAATAGCGCCTTCCTCTCTATAGCGCTCGATTTTAAATACGTAGTACGATGCGATTTACATTAAAAGTGACCTGTCTATAATACTCCCTCTCTGTAGCATCCTATTTTGGTGAGTCCCAAGAGGGGCGCTATAGACAGGTTTAACTGTATATATTTTCATATTTAAAAGTTTCCATTAAATAAAAAGGCAAGCCTTAAATACAATTTGGATAAAAAATGGGAGGTTTCAATTACCATTTGATATAGAAATGGTAATGGCTAAATAAGATTTGGTCTAGAAATGATAGATCTCAAATACAATATGGTCTAGAAATGGCAAGTCTTAAATAAAATTTGGGTAAAGAATGGTAGGTCGTAATTACCATTTGATCTAGAAATGGTAATGACTAAATAAGGTTTGGTGTAAAAATGATAGGTCCCAAATACATTTTGTCTAGAAATGGCAAGTCTTAAATACAATTTGGGTAAAGAATGGTAGGTCGTAATTACCATTTGATCTGGAAATGTTAATGATCAGATAAGATTTGGTCTAGAAATGATAGGTCCCAAATACAATTTGGTCTAGAAATGGCAAGTCTTAAATACAATTTGGGTAAAGAATGGTAGGTCGTAATTACCATTTGATCTGGAAATGTTAATGATCAGATAAGATTTGGTCTAGAAATGATAGATCCCAAATACAATTTGGTCTAGAAATGGCAAGTCTTAGATACAATATACATAAAGAATTGTAGGTCTTAATTACCATTTACCATCTAGAAATGGTAATGGCCATATAAGATTTGGTCTAGGAATGATAGGTCTCAAATACAATTTGGTCTAGAAATGGCAATCCTTAAATACAAGTTACATGAAGAATTGTAGATCTAAATTACCATTTGACTTACAAATTCAGCGTTGAAAACTTCATCGTGGAACGCGACAAGCCTGAAATATGACATCCCCTGAATAAAGCATAGTACGGCATTTACAATTTTATTTCGATAAAGATTTTTTATGTACCCCCCCCCCCCCACTAACAAATTAATGTAATATTTAAAAGTCGTAATAAAGATGGTTGTTGTCGTATTACCATTTTATCTGGTAATGGTTAGATAAGATTTGGTCTAAAAATGATAGGTCTCAAATACAATTTAGCCAAAAAATGGAAATTCATAATTAAAATTTATCCTAGAAATGGTAGTGACAAAAATGTTATTTTGTTCGAGTTAACACACAAAAAGCAATAAACTAGGGCCTACAGTAAGAGTAACTTAAACCCAGAAAAAGGTACACTCAGGAGTACAACAACAACAATAAAAATGAGCAAAAAGAAACGCACGAATTGCTATATAAAAACAAAACAGTACTTATCTTTATTGTAGCGTTGGTAGGGATCTGACCGGAGTTACACAGGTATGTGAGGAGATCACCAAACACGGATAAAGCACGCAGAG
>CP092873.1:7289765-7314736 GCA_030710605.1 Cordylochernes scorpioides
TTAGATCACCTATTATATATCGAAAATCAATTATTTTTATATTATTATTACAGAAGCACGAAGTCTATCAGACTATTGTGCTATATTAGAATTATTTACATATATATCTTTAATTATTTACACAATGAATTAGTAGTGATTTATAAATCTGTGTACAAATTGCTCTAAACTTGCCAAAGTTTTAATAAGATTGAGTATATACAGAAGATGGCATTATGTCAAAGTAAGCAAGTACAATTTGGTTAGTCAGAGGGCAAGCCAACAAAAGATGGTGTTTTAACATCTAGACAGCATTCACATGTTGGATCATTTATAACTCTCAAGTCAAAGAGAAAACCTAAAAAGGGTTCTTTGCCTGTGAAGAACATAGTCGTGAATTTATCAGGAGTAATGAAGCTTGGTACATCTCAGTCAGCTCTGTATTTTGCGATGTCTCAGCATCTAGATCCCGAAGTTAGGCGTCAGTCAGTCTGAGATGGAATGATGAAACCATCCGCTGCTAGATGTCCGTGCTGTGAACTCTGGAAACCAGATACCGAGACTGGGGTCTTATTTCTGTGGAATCTCCGGTTTTTAGTTTCACTGGATTCCATCTCTTCCTATACTTGAGGTATCTGTCTGGTAGCTTGTCCTATTTTGGTCTTTTTTTCTTCTACCATGATTATCATGTTTCTTGAAAATAAAGATACTTCGGCCAGTAAATATTTTTTTATTGTCTCGACGTTTCGACAAAAATATTTAGTCCTCGTCAGGTCTTGTTTCTTTGCCATCCTGACGAGGACTAAATATTTTTGTCGAAACGTCGAGACAATAAAAATATTTACTGGCCGAAATACAATATAATACAATGCGGCTTATGATTGTAAAAACGACATTTGAAAATTATCCCGCATGTGTTTCTTTTCAACGAAAAATCAAAATTTATTTTAAGGAGAAATAACGATTATTTCTAAACTTTGGGATGAGATACTGAAAGGATGAATTGTGAAGAGTAATGATAAATGGAAAAATAAAAGTATCCAGGGATGGGAATCGAACCCACAGGGTTCCGTTTACCGGGCAGATGCCATGTCCACTAGGCTACCCTGGACATATTTTCAAAAAATATGAATGCCGGCCAGGCAGCCTCTATCTTTACCATGATTATTATGGTCTATACGACATGCACTTGGGATTTGTACCATTACTATTATAGATTATATGCCTTGGAAGATGTGCTGAAGTGAACTGATATTGACTGAGAGGTGGTTAGAATGGTTGGTCACAAAACTTCTGCCTCCTTCGTAACTTCTCTTGAGAGATTCTTGAGGCCATCAGTTCTGCCCCAAATTACGTCGTGATGGACCGGATTATCTACAGAGATTATCTCAACGGACACTTTTGCCTTAAGGAAAGGTGAGATATGAGATTAAAACCTGATTACATATCTGTATTGAGGCGCCGTGCTGTACATTTGATGATATGACGTAAGCTTTTAAAGAGATTCGGCATCTTGGGAAACAACTCGAATGGTGCTGAGATAGGTTAATGTAGCAGGAAGATAAAAAAGATAAAATACTTAGAGGAAAATTGATGTTTTAGATAAAATGTTGTCTCAACTGGACTTAAAGAGATTGAAACACTTTTTATTGACATCTTGTCAATTATGCTTTACAAAATAAATGAAGAATAATGGGAATATTTACAATGATTTATGAGTGAGGAAGGCTCCACCATCTTGATAGGGTCCTCCTCCAGACCAGGAGAGGATCCTCTTGGACCCCCCCGCAACTCCAAAATCTCAACTGGACTTAAATATTTAAATTTAAGATTCTTCGGCTAGTAAATCTTTTTTAATGTCTCGACGTTTCAACAAAATCTTTTGTCTTCGTCGGGAGCGAAAAAAATTTTCTAATTTTTAACGCTTTGCCAAATGTTTTAATTTTTGTTCGCTCCTGACGAGGACAAAAGATTTTTGTTGAAACGTCGAGATAATAAAAAAGATTTACTGACCGAAGTATCTTTAAATTTGAAGAACTATGAATACCGGTCAGGCAGCCTCTATCTTTAAGATTAAATATTTAAGAACTCCGAATTCTAAGAGAAGCGTAAAGAATAAATGACACGTTATCACCTTATAATTAAATATACCTAACTGGCCTTGTACTTATTGTTTGTGGAAGAGCATTGCTCGATGCTAAATTTATATGTAATTCTACTATCTAAAAAGCTTATGTCCATAGTTTTTCTTAAATACAATTTCTAAATTCCCACTCTTCATTGCAGCATATATAATCAGAATGATCCAATACAGTATTAGAGCTCTAAGAAGCGGTCTGGTAGATTGAATTAACGAAACCGCTGAGAGGATTCACCACTGTTAAGCCAAGTCCTCCCAATATTTTTTCATCGCAGTAAGGACAGTAGAAGTTTGTATTATGTATAAAAGAAACATTCGTTCTTTAATGTTTCCATTACTTAGATGAGAGTTTAAAAATAATTATACAAATAGAAATTTTTCGAAGGATATCGATCTAAAATATAAAGACTTGTCCACAGCGACCCCTAGCATGAAGATTTTTTTTCACTTATCCTTTTAGTCTAAATTAGACAAGATCTTGGAGGTCGTGCTCATAAAGAAGTTCAAGAACTCTTCTTGGTTCTCTGTACAGGAATCCCTTGTCCTTTCCAATACAATTTAGTATATTTTGGGGATTGGCCTCTTCGGTTTTGCACCTAGTGCACATGGGGGAAGTTTTTGGCTCCCTCTTTATAGACTAGAGGGCGCAGGGGACCAGATTTCTATCTGGCCAACTGTGTCGAAGCATGAAGAATGATACGGTCAAGTAGATGTACAAGTGTTCTGTAGAACAACTAGGATGACGTTAAAGTGAACTGACACATGTACAACGCAGCATGT
Source organism: Cordylochernes scorpioides (assembly GCA_030710605.1). Taxonomy (NCBI): domain Eukaryota; kingdom Metazoa; phylum Arthropoda; class Arachnida; order Pseudoscorpiones; family Chernetidae; genus Cordylochernes; species Cordylochernes scorpioides. The sequence continues at coordinate 7,292,665 of CP092873.1, forward strand.
ACAATCGGCACCAACGTCCAGACTGCCTGTGTCGAAGCATGAAGAAGATGTAGCATCAAGTATATGTTAGTAAAAGTGTTCTGTAGAACGACTTGGATGACGTTAAAGTGAACTGACACATGTGCAACGCAGCATGTACAATCGGCGCCAACGTCCAGACAGCCTTGAGTCAGACAATGTGTGTGGATCAATGGATAAAGCCAACTGAGGATACGCCAAATATCATTACCATCATCATTCTATGAATCACATACTTCAAACTATTGGAGGTATCAAATTTATAAATTAATTGCCATCTGCCATTGATACAATTTGTAACTATTAAATTTACTGTGTTTCTTTTCAATAATACAGTTAAACCTGTCTATAGCGCCCTCTCTAAATAGCGCCTGATTTTAAATACGTGTACAATGCGATTTACATTAAAAGTGACCTGTCTATAGTACCATCCTCTCTATAGCATTCTATTTTTGGTGAGTCCCAAAAGGGGCGCTATAGACAGGTTATCTATATCATCAAATATTATCTCTAAAGACCTTATTGCAATGATATTTGAATGAATTAATTCTCATTCAATAACTTTTATCATTGTAGTAAGGTCTGTAGAGATAATATTTGATGATACAGTTAAACCTGTCTATAGCGCCCCCTCTTGGCACTCACCAAAATAGGGTTCTATAAAGAGGAGGTGCTATAAACAGGTCACTTTTAATGTAAATCGCATTGTACTATGTATTTAAAATCGGGCGCTATAGAGAGGAAGGCGCTATTTAAAGGGGGCGCTATAGACAGATTTTACTGTATTATTAAAAAGAAACACATTGGCAGTAAACAGTGAACCTAGATCTCTCATAGTGCAACACATTAGACAGACAGGACATTCTTTTGATACCTCTCACCCACAGGCATATTACTCAGGAATCAAGAACAAATACAAAAGATTGGTCGTCGAGGCGTTGCTCTCGTTAAAACATATAGTATTAATAGACACATAGGACATCCCTGATATATATAAAACAATATTGCCATAGTGTACCTTGGGAGACCATTGCCAGTACGTTTTATTTGAATTGTTTTATTCATGCAGCCTCAAATTGAATCGCATCGAGAAGCTCCTTTTGATTTCCTACTTAGCGTGCTCAAGACACGCGGATATTTTCTTTCTATTACTTTTCTCACTTATTTAATAATACGTTTATTTTTCTTGTATATAAGCTAATTTTTCTCAATAAGGATATGTAAATAAGAAGCAAGATTATTTAGATAAGATGTCCTGTAGAAGGGTATTGACCCGAAAGCTCGCCGTTATTAAAACTCATAAAGAAACGCATCCTCGTACGCTTTAAATCTATCATTTAGTAAATTTAATTGTTACAAATTTTATCGGTGGTATACTATTATACTTAGAGTTAGGGAAGGAATATTTTATTTCAAAAATTGTCAGTATCCCGGGGCTATCAATATAAAAAGTCGAAGATTTACAAGTTTTCTACCCTATTCATTGGCCGTTATGCTATACCAGTTTCAAAGTTCAGTGAAAAATCTGTGAAATACGTCAAAAAGGAAAAAGAAGATGACTAGAAGACATTCACTGCCAGTACACAACAGTGTTTTCGCATACCTACACACAAACAACAAAGCGACCATTCCTACCAACCTAAACATATCTGCATATATCCGTGTACACAAAGACACAACGACTAAGCGACCACTCACACATTCCTAACATCCATGAACAGATGCACACATACCCACACACAAACAACAAAGCGACCATTCCTACCAACCTAAACATATCTGCATATATCCCTGCACACATAGACACAACGACTAAGCGACCACTCACACATTCCTAACATCCATGAACAGATGCACACATACACACACACAAACAACAAAGCGACCATTCCTACCAACCTAAACATATCTGCATATATCCTGCACACATAGACACAACGACTAAGTGACCACTCACACATTCCTAACATCCATGAACAGATGCACACATACCCACACACAAACAACAAAGCGACCATTCCTACCAACCTAAACATATCTGCATATATCCCTGCACACATAGACACAACGACTAAGCGACCACTCACACATTCCTAACATCCATGAACAGATGCACACATACCTACACACAAAAACAAAGCGACCATTCCTACCAACCTAAACATATCTGCATATATCCCTGCACACATAGACACAACGACTAAGTGACCACTCACACATTCCTAACATCCATGAACAGATGCACACATACCTACATACAAACAACAAAGCGACCATTCCTACCAACCTAAACATATCTGCATATATCCCTGCACACATAGACACAACGACTAAGTGACCACTCACACATTCCTCACATCCATGAACAGATGCGCACATACCTACACACAAACAACAAAGCGACCATTCCTACCAACCTAAACATATCTGCATATATCCCTGCACACATAGACACAACGACTAAGTGACCACTCACACATTCCTAACATCCATGAACAGATGCACACATACCTACACACAAACAACAAAGCGACCATTCCTACCAACCTAAACATATCTGCATATATCCCTGCACACATAGACACAACGACTAAGTGACCACTCACACATTCCTAACATCCATGAACAGATGCACACATACCTACACACAAACAACAAAGCGACCATTCCTACCAACCTAAACATATCTGCATATATCCCTGCACACATAGACACAACGACTAAGTGACCACTCACACATTCCTAACATCCATGAACAGATGCACACATACCTACACACAAACAACAAAGCGACCATTCCTACCAACCTAAACATATCTGCATATATCCCTGCACACATAGACACAACGACTAAGTGACCACTCACACATTCCTAACATCCATGAACAGATGCACACATACCTACACACAAACAACAAAGCGACCATTCCTACCAACCTAAACATATCTGCATATATCCCTGCACACATAGACACAACGACTAAGTGACCACTCACACATTCCTAACATCCATGAACAGATGCACGCACGCACGTACATTCAGCCAATCCGTCAACTTCCCGCAAGTTGGAAGGTCACGAAGCTCCACATCCTGATCTTTCTCAACACCGATCGTAATCAACTGTAGAGTTGGTTCATTCAGAGCAAACACCATCTGGCTTTACCCGAACATGTTGAGTGGCACAATGCCAATTGTTCATAAGTTAGATGCGCGTCTTCGTAGTACTGCTAAAGTTGGCTGTTGATGAGCTTTTCTGGGACGGATTTTATGATTTGCACGTAGTCTCGGGGATATTTATATTGTTCTGTTGATACTTATTAATTATTGAGGGACAATTTTTTCTAAGAATAATCTTTCTTGTTTGACGAGTATGATATGATATATGATTTCACTATTACTTCAGTCTGGGATTTGGTTATTTACATTGGCGTACCGTCTCCCAGCCAATAGCTCTGTCACTGTACAATAGCTTCCATCTCATTCTGGAATTGCTGAAAATAAACTGGCAGACTCTCTGGCAAAATCTAGAGCTCTGACCAGACAATCAATCACCCTACTAGAACAAAAATTAATCTTCCGTACCATCAAGGCCCAATGCCATCGAGAATTGAAATCTACTGTTCTCCCAAGAGAACAGCTATTCTTGATTTCCATACTTGAATTCTCAATCTAAAACACCAAACTACATCATTGACTGTATTTTTCCTCAATATTAATGAGCTTTACTCATCCCCCCCAGAAACCATCAACAAGCTCAACAGGCTTGATACCTTAATATGATTGAGTGAAGATAATAACGAAGAAGACAAATCTTTTTCAACTAATTTTATAAGCGGCGAGTAATCGTAACTAACAGATCAAATTTAGAAATATTTTTACATAGTCACCAAAAGTCGAGACTTGATGGACACTATACCTACAAATTCAACTAATATGGATAGTGGTCTATCATTATATATGGAGAATTTGTGCTTTTTCACTCGTTCTTCTAAAGAACTTTATACATTCTCTAAAGATTTATCAATCTATCGACAGGATTTCACAGATTCTTAAAATTTAATTGCCATCTATCATTAAAATTTGTAAAAAATGAATTTACTGTCAATGTATTTAATGATGTTTGATAATATTATTGAAAAGAAACACATTTCCTGTAAATTTATTTGTTACAAATTTAACAGATTGTACATTTTAGAATGTATATCCAACTGAAAGAAACGCTATTAGCCAGAATTCAACCATAAAAAAGTGTGATAAAAGAACAGGTTTTGATAGAAAGTGCCGCATGTTTGACTATGCAGAAGGAGTTTAAAACCTACAAACTCTCTCCCAGGGTAGGTGAGGATCGTAAATGTTGATTTAGGGGAGAAATAAGTCGGCATTTATGGGGCCAGAATGGGTGGGTGCAGATTTCTTGCTGAAACCTGCCATGATTTTGGAAGGCGGAAGTCTGTTTGAACCTTTCTTCAAATGACGCTAAAAGAATTTTGTTATTCAATTTGCATTACAATAAATATCTAATGCATGGTGTTGGAATACATTATCTTGGGCCTTGTCTTGTTGCATATTTTTTTTTACGATGGGACATTTTTTTGACTGTCTATATATCTCTTTGAGATGGGAAAATGAAGATTTTGGAATTGCACTCATAAACAAAACTTGAAGAAGCTGTACCTTTCAGCATGTATATCGGGATAAAGGCAATAACTCTGAAAGATATTGGATACACAGTGACCTTTATTGAAAATAAACGAGATAACCAAGTGTGTATACACTCATGGATAAAACACAAGGAAGTTGTACCTTTTAGCATGTATATCGGGATTCAGATAATAACTCTGAAAGATATTACAGTGAACTTTATTGAAGACACACGAGATAACCAAGTGTGTATACACTCATGGACAAAACTTAAGGAAGTTGTACCTATTAGCATGTATATCGGGATTCAGATAATAAATCTGAAAGATATTACAGTGACCTTTATTGAAGACACACGAGATAACCAAGTGTATATACACTCATGGACAAAACTTAAGAAAAATATTGAGGCTGCCTGGCCGGCATTCATATTTCTTGAAAATGAAGATACTTCGGCCAGTGAATCTTTTTATTACCTCGACGTTTCGACAAAAAGCTTTTGTCCTCGTCAGGAGCAAACAAAAATCAAACATTCAGCAAGGCGTTTTTTTTAACGCCTTGCTGAATGTTTGATTTTTGTTTGCTCCTGACGAGGACAAAAGCTTTTTGTCGAAACGTCGAGGTAATAAAAAGATTCACTGGCCGAAGTATCTTCATTTTCAAGAAACTTAAGAAAGTTGTACCTTTTATCATATATATCGGGATTCAGACAATAACCCTGAAAGATATTTGATACACAGTGACCTTTATTGAAGACACACGAGATACCCAAGTGTGAACAAAATGGCTTCTGTCTCCATAAAAAAAAAAAAAAAAAAAAAAGCAGACGACTGGTTATATAAAAGATGTTTTACTTCCTCAAGTATCGTCCATGATTTTGGTACTTTAGTAGAGGTTAATCGTATTGTAACAAAGTATTTATTATTGTATTAACAGAGTATTATTTTTTATGCTTATATTTTGCTATATTCTGTAAACCTCCCTTATTGCTTATCTTTTGTTTATCATTCATAGTTTGTTCTTCCCTGAAATAAATTGTTGTCTCATCCCGAAGTTGGTCTTCCCTAATTTTCCACGTGGCAATATTCTTGGATACTAGAAAAGTTTTGTAGTAAAATAAGTGAGTGATATACAGTACAAATAACATCTTCAAATAAATAAAGAATTAAAAATAAAAGATTTATCCTGACCGTTCATAGGAACATTTTTTAGATGGCAGTACGCCATCTATTGGAACAAAAATCAACTAAACGTTGATTTAGGTTTCTTTCATAATATTGTTGAATCATGTTTGATATGTCCTACATTTATTTCAAATAATCTCTGATATTTTAAATTTATTCAAAATTTATAGTAACAGTTTACGAACCATAATGCCATTCCTTTTTATTACAATTATATCATTCCTTTTGTAACATTGTTATTGTTCACATCTTTATATCCATATGCTTATATTTAAACCTGCCTCTGTTTACTTAAAAAAAAAACAGACGACATGCGAGTTTAGTTTTGTACATGAGTGTATTATTTTTTGCCAAGCTGAAAGTTGCTGATGTCTTGCACCATTTTCGGAATAAATAACAGTGTTAATTGTTGATTTTTAACTTTAAAAAAATCAACAATTATTTGAAATTTATTCCGAGAGATGGCGCAAGCCATCAAAAACCCTTATTTTCACGATAACAGTAGATGCACTTTTTATTCTTAAAATTAAAATTGATTAAAAATTACACATCACGTATTCTTTCTGGAATTGACAAAACCCGAACCTTTCATGAAAACCTATTGAAAGTTATCATACTCCCGAGTACAATGCCATCGTGAATAAGCAAGAAGAACAATCAGACGAGCTGTTCTCACTCCCCAAGCGTGAGGAAATCACTATAATTTCTCTTCAGTCACCGAGACTGTAACGGACCGTTGGATCAGAAGAGTCCATCCGGTGGACTTGAGATGGGGATATGAGTTTGAAAGTCCATAGATACCCTTATAAGGTAGAATATTATATAATATTAGACAGAGTTGTGTGGAGAATAAATCAGAATTACAATAATAAATATTAGGCAGAGAGAGATTGATATTGAAACTGATTTATTACAATGTCCATATAAGATTATATAAGGTTAAATATAGAATGAATAAATATGATTATATAATGATAAATATATGATTAAATAGATATAAATATAGTTAAACCTCTCTATAGCGCCCCCTCTTGGGACTCACCAAAATAGGGTGCTATAAACAGGTCACTTTTAATGTAAATCGCATCGTACTACGTATAGAGAGGAAGGCGCTATTAAGAGGGGGCGCTGTAGACAGGTTTAACTGTATATAAAAAATTGATAAATATACATACATAAATATATACAAAGTCTTCATTGGTAGCGCCCACCGCGGGAAAGACTCCGTCACCGATGATGGACTGCGAGAGTTCTTTCCCACAGAGTGGGCAGGTCGATGTGATGTGGCTGGCGTTACCCAACTCAAGACCAATATGGTACTTTTAGATGGTAGCCTTCGCATTGGTTAGTTTCACTGCCTCGGGATGGAGGCCGAGGCCGAAAAGCCAGGCCTGCAAGTCCAGGGGCAAACCACAGGAGGCAAACACCCCCCGGAGCAGGGGTCGCACGGCTCGGCAACTCCGGCAGAGAGAGAGATTGAGATTGAAACTGATTTACCTCAATGTCCATATAAGATTAAATACAGAATAAATAAATATGAATGAAAAAGATTATATAATGATAAATATATGATTAAATAGATATAAATACAGTTAAACCTGTCTATAGCGCCCCCTCTTGGGACTCACCAAAATAGGGTGCTATAGAGAGAGGGTGCTATAAACAGGTCACTTTTAATGTAAATCGCATCGTACTACGTATTTAAAATCGGGAGCTATAGAGAGGAAGGCGCTATTAAGAGGGGGCGCTATAGACAGGTTTAACTGTATATAAAAAAATGATAAATATACATATATAAAAATATACAATATCATCATTGGTGGCGCCCACCGCGGAAAAGACTCCGCTACTGGTGAACTGCGAGAGTTCTTTCCCACAGAGTGGGCAGGTCGATGTGATGGCTGGTGTTACCCACCTCAAGACCAAGATGGTACTTGTAGATGGTAGCCTTCGCTACACTTGTGATATTTATTGCCTCGGGATAGAGAGAGAGACGTTATATTTTTTATTTGATAAATAAAATACACACTACATATTTGATTCTCTTAAGATAAAAGTATTTAAATTACCTGAAAGTTTAAATATTAATTTTTTATAATTATTAATTTAATTGAACAAAATGATTTCGATTTTTTTAGAACATGTTATGTACATCGCTATTAGCAATCGGAAAAGAAAGAGAGGATTGGTTGGAATAAATTGGAATTAGAATCACAGAATATTAGACAGGGTTGCCGAATAAATTAAAAGTACAATCATAGAATATTAAGTATGTGTGATGAGAGAGAATGTATGAAAAATACAATCATAGGATATTAGATAAGATTTCGGAATATATCAGAACTACAATAACAGAATATTAGGTATTGGTATCGAATATATGAGAAATATAATCATAGAATATTAGAGAGGCAGGGTTGCAGGATGTTTGAGAGCTACAATCACAGAATATTAGGAAGGGTTGCGGAATATATCAGAACCACAATAACAGAATATTAGATATGGGTATCGAATATATATGAGAAATACAATCACAGAATATTCGGCAAGATTGCCGGTTGTATGAGGACTACAATAATAAAATATTAGGAAGGCAGGGTTGCTGAATGTTTGAGAATAACAATCACAGAATATTAGGTATGAGTGACGAATATATGAAAAATACAATCATAGAATATTAGGAAGGCAGGATTGCTGGATGTTTGAGAGATATAATCACAGAATATTAGGAAGGGTTGCGGAATATATCAGAACCACAATAACAGAATATTAGGTATGGGTATCGAATATATGAGAAATACAATCACAGAATATTAGGCAAGGTTGACGGTTGTATGAGGACTACAATAATAAAATATTAGGAAGGCAGGGTTACTGAATGTTTGAGAATAACAATCACAGAATATTAGGTATGAGTGACGAATATATATGAAAATACAATCATAGAATATTAGGAAGGCAGTGTTGCTGGATGTTTGAGAGCTATAATCACAGAATATTAGGCAGGGTTGCCGAATATATGAGAATAACATTCATAGAATATTAGGTATGGGTATCGAATATATAAGAAATAAAATCACAGAATATTAGGTAGGGTTGCCGGTTGTACGAGGACTAACAATGATAGAATATTAGGAAGGCAGGGTTGTCGGATGTTTGAGAACTACAATCACAGAATATTAGGCAGGGAATCACATCGAGGTCGGCACATAACTACAAACCGGTAGTTTACAAAACAAACAACTCAATCGTATATTTATTCATCAAAATGCGCGCGGCATTATCTTGGCCCGTAATTTCCCGCCAGAATGTTGATCATGCAGACGACCCCCGTGACCTGCGGCCGGTTGAGGGATTCTGGCCTAGAAAGTTGAGAATGTTCCTGCCAAGACTTTTCCACTTTCTCCTCAGATTTGCATAGAGAAAGTTGTTGGCCTAGCTATGTTTGATGAGATTGAAAACCTTTTGTTAGGAGGTTGTTTGTTGGCAAGCAAAATACATCTGTTTATTAAAATATCTATTCATATATTCCGAAATACACTCATGGACAAAATTTAAAGAAGTTTTACCTATTAGAATGTATATCGGGATTCAGACAATAACTCTGAAAGATATTACAGCGATCGTTATTGAAAACACACGAGATAACCGAGTGTGAACAAAATTGTCTCTGTTTCCTTAAAAAAAAAAAAAAAGGCCACCGGCGACATTTGTTGCGAATTTTTGTGAAGTTATCAAAATATTTTTTTCTGAAACCTCAAATTAGTGCTCAAAATATAAAAGTCATGATGGAAAGAAAATTTGATTACTTTCAAGAACGAATAGGATAAATGGCTAAAAACACCTGAAAGTGGGTTTAACTTTTACACTTGCAATGGTTCAGAGTTTCAGTTAGTAAATTCATGACTCAAATTATCGTAGTAACGATTTTTTGGCGAATGTATTTATTATTTTTATTCCGGTCTTTTCCCCCCTGCATTCATTAATACAACTCAATTCTTTAATAGTTTGAGAAAAATATTCCTTTCTTTCCAATTAGCTCCAGAAATATTTGATCTACAGCGGCTATTTTGCTGAAATTCCTGTAAAATTTGTTCAGATAACTTATCCATTCAAATCTTCCTTATCATAGAAGTTGTTAAATTTTGAAATGTATCTCTTTATCCACTCTATCTTCTGAAGGACTTCCCTCTTTCGTTAACAAAAGCGATTTTTACTTTTTTCTTTATAATTCAATATAATGCAGCTTATGATTGTAAAACGACATTTGAAAATTATCCCGCAAGTGTTTCTTTTAAACGAAAAATCGAAATTTATTTTAAAGGAGAAATAACGATTATTTCTAACCTTGGAAATGAAGTATGAAAGGATGAATTGTGAAGAGTAATGATAAACGGAAAAATAAAGTGTCCAGGGATGGGAAACGAACCCACAGTGTTCCGCTTACCGGGCAGATACCATGTCCATTAGGCTACCCTGGACATGCGGAATAATTTTCAAATGTCTTTTACTTTTTTCTTTAATGGTATGTTTTATTTTCTCTTTTACTGCCTTCATTTCAAACATACTCATTTTGATTACCTTTGTACTTTCCCAATCCCACTTCTGTAGTATCTTACGTTTTAATAGCTAACCATTCTGGTGTTTATACATTGACTAACAAAATTGTTAACCAGTATTATGGCATCATGTTAATAGATCCTTTGTATCAGGAAGACCAAAAATCTCTATGGAAACGGGGAAAAATACTTTTCGAACAAAATGTCCTTTTGATTTCTCGATTTCTCGATATGGAACAAATTGGAATCGTGCTACCGATCTGAATATCCCAGTTTGATCTTAGTTGTGAGGGCAATGTCCTAACAGGAACTAGGACTAACATCCTGAGAGGAAAGTAGCTGGCACGGTGGAGAAAGTCGACGTGTGGAAGGACATTGGCCTGCCTGCCCATCCCCGTCTAGTGATCCATAAATTGCAGGAAGTGTAGGAAGGGGAAAGGCGAGATTCAATACAAATTGGTAAAATGGGAGACGCGAGGAGGAAGTTTTTGTTCTGGGGGGAATCTTGATTCTTTTTCCCCTTTTTTTTTCTAATATGTTTTACAAATTCGTAGATACATACTTATCAGCAGGAAAGACATTGCTGACAGTGTTAGAAGGAAAGCTCCAGGCGAAGAGATCGAGGGGAAGGAGACGACATCGACATCTTGATTCTTCCCTCCTCTTTTTCTAATAAGTTTCACAAATTCGTAGATACATACTTATCAGGAGTAGATATTGCTGACAGTGTTGGAAGGAAATCGAGGGGAAGGAGACGACATCGACATCTTGATTCTTCCCTCCTCTTTTTCTAATAAGTTTTACAAATTCGTAGATACATACTTATCAGCAGGAAAGACATTGCTGACAGTGTTGGAAGGAAAGCTTCAGGGGAAGAGATCGAGGGGAAGGAGACGACATCGACATCTTGATTCTTCCCTCCTCTTTTTCTAATAAGTTTTACAAATTCGTAGATACATACTTATCAGCAGGAAAGACATTGCTGACAGTGTTGGAAGGAAAGCTTCAGGGGAAGAGATCGAGGGGAAGGAGACGACATCGACATCTTGATTCTTCCCTCCTCTTTTTCTAATAAGTTTTACAAATTCGTAGATACATACTTATCAGCAGGAAAGACATTGCTGACAGTGTTGGAAGGAAAGCTTCAGGGGAAGAGATCGAGGGGAAGGAGATGACAGGGATACACAGACGATCTAAAACAATGGACTGGACGACACACCTACGACATGAAGAGGATGGCGGAGGAAGTATGAAGAGACCATACTTGGTATTCTTATATGTACATTTGTCGTATCTTAAGATCACATATCCTTCTCTTTATCAGATTCTATTAAAAAACAATCTCGGCATCAACAATAGAACCATGTTTAAAACATTAGACAAACCCTTCACTAGAACATTGGCTTAGATAGAGAAGAAAATGTATTAAGATTATTGAAAGTGTCTCTATAGAAAACGGACCAGAAAATAATTATAGATTCGTATAATAAGAGAAAGTTCATTTTTTTACCTAAAGATATAAAACAATAAAAGAAGGACAAGAGATCAAATTATATTTACATCAGTAGCTCACGCCGGCCTGCCTTATCCAATAATCACTAGCCAACTAACAAACCAGAGAGAAATAAGGATAACCCAGGCCCCTGGAGCGCAAGATAACTAACAAACCAATAAAGCTGCGCTATATAGGCAGAGATGTCAATTAACATAGACAATACTAAAATGCTATGCAAATCACAAGAGTAGTCTATCGTAGAAATATCTGGAATAGTCACTTTCAACAAAAAGAAGAAAGGAAGATAAAGATAGATTTTCATTAAGCTATTTAGATTTAGTTCAAAATTGTAAACAAAATAATTCTAGTGTGATTTTTGAAAATTGAGACATTAATTGAAAAATATCTTAAATCTAGAGAAATGTCGCAAATATTTTCAATGCATTAAAAAAAGTTCAAAATAACTCTGAAAAAAGCCATCTATTGAGTTGATCAACATAAATTCAGATGAAACTAAGCGAAAAAGAAAAGAACATGAGGAATTGTTTATTTAACAATTCATCTGAATTTAAAAAATGATGTCAAACATCGCCTTTGCCATTTTAAGCTCTTTTTTTTCGAATAATAAAATATAAGTTTAATATTTTTAATTGTTTAAAGTTTTCTCTTAAACGAGGAATATATATATTTAAAAAAGTCCATCTGTGTCTAAATAAAAATCATTATTTTTAAATATAAATTTAAAATGCCTAATTAAAAGTTACAAAAACGTATATATTGCTTGACGAATATCAAATTTTAAATTATATTTCTTTTTAGAGATAGAAGACATAATTTTTATATCAATTCAATATTTGTATAAATCCAACTATATAATATACATTTTTAAAAATTAAGGCAAAAATATTTTCAATTGTTAACATATGAATATAATTTAACCTGTTAAAACCCACGTTGGGCGCCATTGCGGTGGTGATTATAAGGCACGACGAAATTTTTAAAATAGATAGTAGCCATAATTTTTCATATTTAATTTAATAAATGTAGAAATACATATATAAAAATATTTTGATTATTAAGGCCAAAACATTTAATCAACATTAACCTATGAATATAGTCTAGCCTGCTAGAAACCCCTACGTTGGGCGCCATTGCGGGGGTGGTATACTCGTATTATATGGAACGACGAGTTCAAAATTATTTTTTTTTAATAGATAGAAGCAATAATTTTTCATATTAAATTTAATAATTGTAGAAATATCCATCTATGTCAAATATTTTGATTATTAAGGCCAAAACATTTAATCAACATTAACCTATGAATATAGTCTAGACTACGAGAAAACCCCACGTTGGGCGCCATTGCGGGGGTGTAAGGTCGCTGCGCGGCCTTGTCAACCGTGTCCCACACAATGACGCCCGACTAACGACATCCCTCATTAGACATTTCTCCGGAATTCCTCCCGATGTAATGACGGACTATTAGATCCTTTCCTAGGAGTCATCTCAGGATTCAGAGAGGTTTCATCGATATAAATTCCAGGAAACTGACTGAAAAGAAACCACCAGTTTATTTCAGAATCAACAAATTTCTTCCGAAATAAAGACTCTTTAGTTTCATTTTCGTTTCATCGACTCTCGTTAAATCTGATTTATTGATAAGGGAATAGCGAGCTAATTTTGAGCATAACTATTTATTTTCAAATAAATCAAAATTCTACTATCCTTTTTGCGATGGAAATTATTAATAGGTCTCTCTTGGCTCATCAGTAGGGAATCTTCCTAGCGATTTCACCCGTTTAACCCTCCTCCCTCAACCTTAAAACATAAAGCAAACTTCTACTGTTCTTACTGCGATGAAAAATATTGGGAGAGCTTGGATCATCAGTGGTAAACCCTTTCAGCGTTTCGCCAATTTAATCTACCGCTTCTTAGAGTTATAATACTATATTGGACGATTCATCTTTTATAGAGTATTAGAGCTCTAAGAAGTACATTATGGTAGATTTAATTGGCGAAACCTCTAGGAGGGTTCACCACTGATAAGCCAAGCCCTTCCAATAATTTTTCATCGCAGTAAGGATAGTAGAAGTTTGTTTTATGGGTAAAATGGACATTCGTGCTTTAATGCTCATTTCCTATATGGTGTATTAAAGTATTTATTATTTTATGTACAGATTGTTAATTTTGATGTTTATATATTTTATTTCACACAAATAATCATCAAATATTATCTCTGCAGACCTTAGTGCAATGATATGAGTTATTGAATGAGAGGGCTTGGCTCATCAGTAGTGAACCCTCTCAGCGGTTTCGTCGAATTAATCGCTTGACCGCTCTACTATTGTATTGGATTGGTTTGGAATATGCTTATGATGCAACTATTATGTCTATAGTTCACTAAACACCCCTAAGCTGCCTTCCATAGAAAATACAGGGTATACTCCAAACCAATCCAATACAATAGTAGAGCGGTCTAGAGATTAATTTGGCGAAACCGCTGAGAGGGTTCACTACTGATGAGCCAAGCCCTCTCATTCAATAACTCATATCATTGCAGTAAGGTCTGTAGAGATAATATTTGATGATATTTAAAAGAAACACATTGCCAGTAAATTTATTTGTGTAAAATATTAACGATAGATGGCAATTAAATTTAATGTACTAAAATATTTTATTACTCTGAGGAAACTTCTCTCATTTCTTCTTTTGTATTTTTATCAATTTTAGTTTATGCTTTAAATAATTTGCTGTGTCATCCTAAAGTTTGTCTTTCCTAATTATCTACATGACAATATAGATTTCGCGTTTGTTGGCTTCCGTAGGCGTTTCTTATTGGGAAAAAGAAAGAGAGGATTCCATAAAATAATTTGAAAGCATTTATTAATAATAAAAGTACTAATAACAACAACAACAAAGGGAGGCACACACACATCTATCAGAGAGTGCCGTCGTTATCCAGATATTCCTTCTACTGGGGAGCTCGGCTTTTATATTCTGTGCATTATATTCTGTTTATTCTGCGGCTCTCTGGTCGGGATGGCGCCTACACGTTATTACTTTAACTCTTGAGTCGATTCGGTGCATGTATAGCATAACCCTTATTCTATATTTCAAATTTTAAAAGTCAATGATGTACATGCAAAATTAGTAAAAACTCAATAAAAACGATATGTAAAAATAGATATAAACAAATGGCTTGTAAACAAAGGCGGCAATAAAATGAGTTGAGGTAAAATGTCTATTCTATTAACAAACATTTCACTTTTAAAATAATGAACTTTAAAATTAAAGTTTTACAAAACAGAAAATTAACGTTTTAAAATAAAAACGTGGCAATATAACTAATTAAATCAATATTTAAAGTAATTATTGAGCCTTTTTAATTATTTTTCATTGCGACAATAGCATCAAGTATTATCTCTACAGACCTTGCTGTAATGATAATGGTTATTGAATGAGAGAACTTGACTCATCAGTGGTGTACCTTCTTACATTATAACTTTTATCATTGTAGTAAGGTCTGTGGAGATAATATTTGATGATATTATTAATAAAGAAACACATGATCCAACATATGAATGCCGCTTAGATGTTGAATCACCAGAGCATCTTCTTTTAACTTGCCCCCTGACTAATCAAATTGTATGTAGATACTTTAAAACATTACCAAATGTTGAACTTTGTTAAGTTTAGAACTATTTGTACAATAATTTACAAAACACTACTAATCCATCGTGTAAATAATTAATCATATATATGTAAATAATACTAGCACAGCACAATAGTCCTTTGAACTTCGTGCTTTTGTAACAATAAATAAAAAAAAAATAAATAAAATAAACATTATCAGTAAATTTGAATGTTACACAAACTGAATAAAATTATAAAGTAGGTTGAAATCCTCTGAAGAATATAAGTAATAGAATCAAAGCATCCTCGCATGCTTTGATTCTATTACTTAATGAATAAAATTATATTTTAAAATCACCTTTTACCAAACAAAAATGCATTCTTCTTTTTTTTTTTCTTTCTCACTAGTCAAACACAGCTTGGTAAGTATTTGTTGTTGTTGTTACACGTTATTGCTTTAAATTAATGAATTCTATGTATTGTACCATAAGCCGACTTCATGGAACAAGAAGTTCGTGTCAGCGTCATGTTGTTCCACGCGAACTCTCACTAGTGTTTTCTTTCTTTGTTCTCATATAAAACTATTTGAATATAATTCTACTGTCCTATAAGCTTATGTCCATAGTTTTCTTGAAAGCCATATCTGAGATTCCATCCTTCAGTACTGCGTATATAAGCAGAATCGTCCAATACAGTATTAGAGCTCTGAGAAGCTGTCTGGTAGATTAAATTGGCGAAACCTCTGGGAGGGTTCACCACTGATGAGCCAAGCGCCCTCCCAATATATTTTTTCATCGCAGTAAGGGCAGTAGAAGTTTGTATTATGTATAAAAGAAACATTCGTGCTTTTAAATCCTTTCATTTTATATGTAAAACTATCTTTGTTTGTAGAGATGAGTAAGTTAAACTTTTCTTGCTTATTAAATTGTTCTTAATTGCCATACGACTTGCTAATTATTTGATCAATACAATATAAAACAATTCACCCACTTTCCTGATACCCGCAGTTCCCATGTAAGTAAGGTACCATGTTGAGACCCCAAGGGGTATGAGGAACGACCCCCCGGGGCAGGATGTAATACATCACCCCCAACAGCTACCCCCCACCATGAATAAATCTCCCCCATTTAAACCTAATTATATATGCTGTTTACTTTACAACACATTCTATTCTCTCTCTCTCTTATATTGCAGCCCCTATTTAAATATAAAATACATATTTATAGAGAATTCTACTTCTATATAGTTTATATACTAATCTTTATTAACGACCAGGTTTCGTTTGGAAAATAATTCAATCGTTCTATGAATGCTGAATTAACAATGGAAGAAATATTTTGCAGACGATTATATAAAATGAAAGGATTTAAAAGCACGAATGTTTCTTTTATACATAATACAAACTTCTACTGCCCTTACTGCTATGAAAAATATATTGGGAGGGTTTGGCTCATCAGTGGTGAACCCTCCCAGCGGTTTCGCCAAATTAATCCACCAGACCGCTTCTCAGAGCTCTAATACTGTATTGGACGATTCTGCTTATATACGCAGCACTGAAGGGTGGAATCTCAGAAATGGTTTTCAAGAAGACTATGGACATAAGCTTATAGGACAGTAGAATTACATTCAAATATTTGCATCGAGCAATGCTCTTCCACAAACAATAAGGACAAGGCCAGTTAGGTATAAATTAATACAAAGCAATAATCGCGCCATCTATAGACGATTATATGTCTGACGCCATTTTGGCGATAGATTTATAATACCAGAGATTATGGCAAACCTTTTCAACGATTTGATTTTTAAATATATATTAAAAGAATGATTATATCGCATATTTAAAATTCATCTCTGAATATTGATTTAATTATATTTTATGCATAGAGAGTGGGAAGCGAGAAAAAATATATAAATGATAATATTATATATTAAGAGTTTTGTGATATTTTTATATATATTATATATTTTATATTACATTGTTCATTATATATATATGCCTTTATTCACATATGCACATGTTGTTGTAGATTTAATTTTATTTAATGGCAGAAATAAAATTAATAATTTTTATTTTTTAAAATAAAGTTTCTATTAAATAAAATGACAATCCTTAAATACAATTTGGTTGAAGAATTGTAGGTCTTAATTACCATTTGATCTAGAAATGGTATTGGCTAAATAAGATTTGGTCTAGAAATGAGAAGTCTCAAATAAAATATGGTCTAGAAATGGCAAGCCTTAAATACAATTTGGTTGAAGAATTGTAGGTCATAATTACCATTTACCATCTAGTAATGGTAATGGTTAAATAAGATTTGGTCTAGAAAAGATAGGTCTTAAATAAAATATGGTCTAGAAATGGCGATCCTTAAATACAATTTGGATGAAAAATGTAGGTCTTAATTACCATTTGATATAGAAATGGTAATGATTAAATAAGATTTGGTCTAAAAAGGACAGGTCTCAAATACAATATGGTTTAGAAATGGCAATCCTTAAATACAATTTGGATAAAGAATTGTAGGTCTAAATTACCGATTTGACTTACAAATTCAGCGTTGAAAACTTCATCATGGAACGCGACAAGCCTGAAATACGACATCCCCTGAATAAAGCATAGTACGGCATTTACAATTTTATGTCGATAAAGATTTTTTATGTACCCCCCCCCCCCCCCCCACTAACAAATTAATGTAATATTTAAAAGTCGCAATAAAGATGGTTGTTGTCCGTATTACCATTTTATCTGGTAATGGTTAGATAAGATTTGGTCTAAAAATGATAGGTCTCAAATACAATTTGGTCAAAAAATGGAAATTCATAATTAAATTTATCCTAGAAATGGTAGTGACAAAAATGTTATTTTGTTCGAGTTAACACACAAAAAGCAATAAACTAGAGCCTACAGTAAGAGTAACTTAAACCCAGAAAAAGGTACACTCAGGAGTACAACCACTACAATAAAAAGAAGCAAAAAGAAACGCACGGTTTGCTATATAAAAACAAAACAGTACTTATCTTTATTGTAGCGTTGGTAGGGATCGGACCGGGGTTACACAGGTATGCGAGGAGATCACCAGACACGGATAAAGCACGCAGAGAACACTTTAAGCGTCTCCACACCAATAATCCACCACACTCCTCTCTCGCAATACCATAGCTCCCTTATATATACAAACATGGCCACATTCGTTCAATGAGAAGGCGGGAGAGATTGGTTCACAAACAAACGAAAACAAAATGTTTTCCACTAAAACCTGAGATAAGATAAGAGTGCAAATATTTGTCAATATAATTTGACAATAGATCTTAAAAACGATTTGGATATACAAATTCAGTTAGCCTTTAAATAACAACAAAAAAGTCACATCAAATTTCTGGAAACGTATACACACAGAAGGAATTTGCCAAGAAAACGGATCAAACCAAAGCTATTTATCCTAAAAAAATCGTAGACTTGCACTTTTTTATACAGACACTAAAAAAAACTGCAATAAAAAAGTCAAACAAGAAATAGCGCCCTCTTCTTTTAGATGATTAGGCCTAAAAAAAAAAGGGAGGCAAACGATGCATTCTCCCGCAGTATCTTTAAGAACCCAAGGGCCCCCTCCTCAATCAGAAACCGGTATATTATCGAAGTCAACGTTCATAACAAGACTCGGTTCAGTACGATATAAACCTCCCTGTGTTATTGTTTATTATGATAGCTCTACTTTCGTCTGCCCTAATTCCCATTGGTCAGTAACAAAAGAAGATTTTTTTATCGCGCATGCGCTCATTAAAAATGTAAAAAGAGAAACATGCGGGTTAGTCAATCACAATTAGAACTCAATTATGTTGGCGGTGCGGAGTTTAATTGTCCCAATTAGAGAAGTAGAAACAATTCCGAGGACAAGACTTAATTGTCTTCTGCTTTGAAATAACATTCAGCGAATAGGACTCTAGCTTGGGAATCAATGCCTGAAGCTTAAACATATATTAGATGTAGAACGAGATGTTTGACAATTATTCAGGAATTGTTTATTTTGAACGAAAAATCGTAATTTTTTTAAGGAGAAATAACGATCATTTCTATCCTTAGGGATGAAGTATGAAAGGATGAATTGTGAAGAGTAATGATAAACGGAAAAATAAAAGTGTCCAGGGATGGAAATATTGTATTATATATTTGATGGTTGACCGAGCTTTTTGTTCTGTACTACTTACAAGCATGAAATTTTGGAAATGCATCCAAATATTAAAATGTATATCATAATGTTTATTTAATAGTATAATATCTTAGCATTATTCAACATCATTATGGTATCAATTTATATTAAAAAAACATTTGAAAATTTTTCTGATCAGTTTTTAGCGGGAAGAATGTTGTTTTCGTTTGTTAGTGAATCAATCTCTCCCGCCTTCTCATTGGACGAATGTGGCCATGTTTGTATATAAGAGGGGGCTAAGGGAATGTGTTGAGGCCAGAGCGTGGAGAATTGGTGTGGAGACACTTAAAGTGTTTTCTACCTTATTTTTCCGTGTCTGGTGATCTCTTCGCATTCCTGGGTGACCCCAGTCCGATCCCTACTAACGCT
Source organism: Cordylochernes scorpioides (assembly GCA_030710605.1). Taxonomy (NCBI): domain Eukaryota; kingdom Metazoa; phylum Arthropoda; class Arachnida; order Pseudoscorpiones; family Chernetidae; genus Cordylochernes; species Cordylochernes scorpioides. The sequence continues at coordinate 7,312,773 of CP092873.1, forward strand.
ACAATAAAGATAAGTATTATATATTTTTATTTTAATTTACAAATCGTGAGTTTTTATTTATCTCCTTTTTGTTGTTGGTGTTGTACTCTTGAGTGTACGCTTTTCTGTGTATTAAGTTACTCTTACTTTAGCGTTGACTCTTACATTGGAACGATACAGAGAAGATTAGCATGGCCCCTGCGCAAGGATGACACGCAAAATCGTGAAGCGTTCCATACTCTTACTTTAGCCCCTAGTACACCCATACCTCGCTTTGCGTCGGGGTTACGTTCCAAAAAAACACGACGCAAAGTGAAAATAAATTTTTGATGGCCTGGCGCAATCAAAAACAAAGGTGTTGCCATATTTTAGGAAAACATTTTCAAAAAAAAAAAAATTTAAGACTCGAATCCAAAACAACGCAACTTCTAAAATCTAACGACGCACAGTGAAAAATCAGTAAAAATTAAGCAGCGACGCAACTTCGAAAAAACGCAAAACGAAACGACGCAACGCGAGGTATTGGTGTATATTGCATTTTTGTGTGATAACGCGTAATAGTAAATTTTGTCAACAGTATCAAATGATCATCGTTATCATGACTTGAACTAACCTAATTATATTTTTAAAAAATAGCACAAAAGTGAAAGTGTCAACTTATATCTGTGATCTTATTTTTCATTAGTTTCTGGTTAAATTTCTGATTGGGTCACCACTATCATGTGACCTTAAACAACCAATCAGCGTTGAAATTTATCCAGCTCATAGTGTGGAATTAAGAAACAACATTCAATGATAATTCTGTTTCAAATAGTGAAAATGATGATTGGTCCTTTACTCTCACGTGACTTTAGCCAACCAATCAGCATTGAAGCTCATCAAGCTCATATAGTAGAATTAAGAAGAACATTCGATGATAATCCAGTTTCAACTGGCGTGATTGTTGATTGGTCCGATATTATCATGTGATCTTAAATAACCAATCAGCGTTAAGGCGAATCAGGATCATATTCTACAACATTTAATTATCATTCTGTTCCAACTGACATAATTGTTGATTGGTCCGATATTATCATGTGATCTTAAATAACCAATCAGCGTTGAGGCGAATCAGGATCATATTCGACAACATTCAATTATCATTCTGTTCCAACTGGCATAATTGTTGATTGGTCCGATATCATCATGTGACCTTAACCAACGAATCAGCGTTGAGGCAAATCAGAGTCATATAGTGTAATTAAGAAAAAAGCATTCGATGATAATCCTTTTTCAAATGGCGAAAATGTTGATTGGGTTACTACTGTCATGTCATCTTAACTAACCAATCAGCATTGAAGCTCATCAAGCTCTCATTGGTAGAAATAACATTAGATGATGATTCTGTTCCAAATGGCGATGATGTTGATTGGTTCACTTATGACATGTGATTTTAAACAACCAATAAACGTTGAGACTCATCTAGTATATATATATGGTGAAAATTATTTTTAAAAAAACTTCTCTCGATGATAATTCTGATTCAAATGGCAAGAATTTTGATTGGTTCAATACTGTCATGTGACCTTAAATAACCAATCACAAGATTTCTCAGAACAAATTTGTTTACATAGATAAAAAGAAAAGTTTTTGTATAATAATCATTTATTTCATTAAGTTCTAATTATGTAAATATTTACCTGTATATAAATATTATCTTCTAGTTTCTGTGAAAGTAGCCTGTTGAAGGACGTCAAAGTACGAAAGCTTGCCGAATTTATAGCATTAATAAAAGAAACACGTCACCGTTAACTCTTATTCCTTCTTCAAAATAACCAATCATGTTTAGGCTGATTAGTCCAATATTGTGAAAATAAGAAACACCATTCTTAATGATAAATCAGTTTCACTGATGAAAATTCAAGCATCCCGAACGCTTTCTGCGAAAGTTTTCCATGAGACATGACTCAGAAGAACACCCTAGGGTACAGTAAACCCTAATAACA
>CP092873.1:7324118-7380237 GCA_030710605.1 Cordylochernes scorpioides
AGATAATTGCGTCGATTTACATTTTTTAAATAGAAACAGTTATAAACATATTATACAAGAAAGTAATAAAAAATAAAAAGAGAAACAATAATATATATTAGGAACCTGAACCTTTCAGGTTAGAAAGATAATCATAAATATATATACAAAAATAGTTTAACTTATGATAATTCTCTCTGCTATTTACAAATTGATATAGATCCACAACACTATTTATTGTCTGTTGTCTAGCGGTAAAGAAGAGTGGGCATTCCAGCAGTAGGTGTCTCGAGTCCTGGAATTCGTTGCCACAATGACAGCTAGAGTCTTCAACCGCTCTAATTTTTGATAAAAATTCCTTAAAATTTCCATGGTTCGTTGTAAACTGGGTGTTTAAATATTGTTTAAATATTCAACATCCTTATAGTCTCAAATTATATTGACAAACATTTGCAATGTTTTCTGATCAGTTTTTAGCGGGAAGAATGTTGTTTTGGTTTGTTAAGTGAACCAATCTCTCACGTCTTCTCATTGGACGAATGTGAGCATTAATATATATAGTCACGACCGTCTTTCCTCATCGGCCGCCTCTGTCACGGATGCGCGCGCACAGGGAGGTCACGTGCTCGCCGGCAGCCAACGGGCGCGCGCCGCCGGCAGGGGGGGGGGGGGGGGGGCATTACGTCATAGATTATAAACACAAGGTAATAAGGCCAAATAAAAAAATAGTGTGTGATAAGGCACAATTTGGATTATAGATTATGAACACAAGGTAATAAGACCTAATCCAAATAAATAAATAGTGTGTGATAAGGCACAATTTGGATTATTGATTATAAACACAAGGTAATAAGACCAAATCCAAATAAATAAATAGTGTGTGATAAGGCAAAATTTGGAATATAGATTAGAAACAGAAGGCAATAAGACCAAATCTAATGATAAGGCACAATTTGGATTATAGATTAGAAGGTAATAAGACCTAATCTAATGATAAGGTACAATTTGGATTATAGATTAGAAACAGAAGGTAATAAGACCAAATCTAATGATAAGGCACAATTTGGAATATAGATTAGAAACAGAAGGTAATAAGAACAAATCTAATGATAAGGCACAATTTGGATTATAGATTAGAAACAGAAGGTAATAAGACCAAATCTAATGATAAGGTACAATTTGGAATATTGATTAGAAACAGAAGGTAATAAGACCAAATCTAATGATAAGGTACAATTTGGATTATAGATTAGAAACAGAAGGTAATAAGAACAAATCTAATGATAAGGTACAATTTGGAATATAGATTAGAAACAGAAGGTAATAAGACCAAATCTAATGATAAGGCACAATTTGGATTATAGATTAGAAACAGAAGGTAATAAGACCAAATCTAATGATAAGGCACAATTTGGAATATAGATTAGAAACAGAAGGTAATAAGACCAAATCTAATGATAAGGCACAATTTGGAATATAGATTAGAAACAGAAGGTAATAAGAACAAATCTAATGATAAGGTACAATTTGGAATATAGATTAGAAACAGAAGGTAATAAGACCAAATCTAATGATAAGGCACAATTTGGAATATAGATTAGAAACAGAAGGTAATAAGAACAAATCTAATGATAAGGTACAATTTGGAATATAGATTAGAAACAGAAGGTAATAAGACCAAATCTAATGATAAGGCACAATTTGGAATATAGATTAGAAACAGAAGGTAATAAGACCAAATCTAATGATAAGGCACAATTTGGAATATAGATTAGAAACAGAAGGTAATAAGACCAAATCTAATGATAAGGCACAATTTGGAATATAGATTAGAAACAGAAGGTAATAAGAACAAATCTAATGATAAGGTACAATTTGGAATATAGATTAGAAACAGAAGGTAATAAGACCTAATCTAATGATAAGGCACAATTTGGAATATAGATTAGAAACAGAAGGTAATAAGACCAAATCTAATGATAAGGCACAATTTGGAATATAGATTAGAAACAGAAGGTAATAAGACCAAATCTAATGATAAGGCACAATTTGGAATATAGATTAGAAACAGAAGGTAATAAGACCAAATCTAATGATAAGGCACAATTTGGAATATAGATTAGAAACAGAAGGTAATAAGACCAAATCTAATGATAAGGCACAATTTGGAATATAGATTAGAAACAGAAGGTAATAAGACCAAATCTAATGATAAGGCACAATTTGGATTATAGATTAGAAGGTAATAAGACCTAATCTAATGATAAGGTACAATTTGGATTATATATATATACTAGACGAATGACCCGGGCAACGCCCGGGTTTTACCCTATTAAATGTACCCTGTTTCGCCCGTGGTCTCTGTTTTTTGGAATTTTTCCCGATATAATTTTGTATCTGATAATCAAACTAAACCCAGTATTCTTTTACCTATGTATGGAAATTTTGGTTTGAATTAGTGAACTACTGCGAATTTGTAGACGAATGACCCGGGCAACGCCCGGGTTTACACGATTAAATGTATATTACATATGGAAGATGGACGTAGTTCCCGGAGGGCACCCGCGAGGTCACTCTGCCCCCCGCGCAACTGTCCAACTGGGAGCGCCCCGCGCCGTCAAAATCGTCACGCGTTCTAGAGGGCGCTGCTCGGCCGGCCGTCACCCGGGAGATCTCATTTACTCGGCGGGGGGGGGGCAGGGCAGTCACGTGCTGCGCCGGCAGCCAATCGTCGCGCGCCACCGTCGCCCGCCTGAGTGTTCTAGAGGGCGCTGCTCGTGAGCTAAGTTGAATAATTTGAATATATAGTTTTAATAAATGATTTATATATATTTTAAAATAGCCTATCGTCATCCTCGTTATTTTTTACCTATGTATGGAAATTTTGGTTTAAATTAGTGAACTACTGCGAATTTGTATACCGGACATACAAACCAACCAACAGACAAACATACAAACATTCATTTTTATATATATAGATAGATATTGTAACATAGTATTTATTAATTTTATTATTTTTTATTTAACAGAGTGGTCATTTTTATGTTTTATATCTTACCACTCTGTAAATTTCCCTCGTGGCTTATCTTTTGTTTACCTTTGATAGTTTGTCCTTCCCTGAAATAAATTGTTGTTTCCTCCTGAAGTTTTTGTCTTCCCTAATTTTCCCACGTGGCATTTTGGTGGAGATGCTGGGTAAGTTAGGGAAGACAAACTGAAGATCGCCGAGAAGACCTTGAAGCCATGGGTGCTGTGATCTACATTTTCGGAGACTGACTCCAGGATTCCACCGCCGTGCTAAAGCCAAGACTTCCCTCCAAGATGACGATGTCCCTATAGACGATACGACGACAAAGCCGCTCTTCACGCCGCAAGAAAAAGGACGCAAAGGTACTAGGAACAAAGTTCCAAGACTTCGATGGAATCCTTGGCAGAAGCACGTCAAATCCACGTCAGTATCTACAATAATTGCTAGCTGTGGGTCACAGCTCCCATAGGGAAGAAGCTATGTAACATAGTATTTATTAATTTTATTATTTTTTATTTAACAGAGTGGTCATTTTTATGTTTTAGTCAGAAAATGATTATGACGATATTGCTGTATCATGTTTGATTATCAGATACAAAATTATATCGGGAAAAATTCCAAAAAGCAGAGACCACGGGTGAAACCAGTTCATTATTTTGTACGCAGGAACAAAATTCTAACAGAAAAACATTCATTCGAGCAGAAAACAAAAGCCAGATCATCTTTCTATAAAAATATCGCTTCTCAGACACAAAGTTTGGAGCGGGACGTTTCACAAGAGTGACATCCACGGCTCCAATTTATAATTGTAACAAATAGTATTTGAATAAAAACATTCAATCGGGTAAAACACGGGCGTTGCCCGGGTCATTCGGCTAGTGTTTGTATATAAAAGGGGACTAAGGGAATGCGAGGGGGCGGAGCGTGTGGAGAATTGGTGTGGGGACGCTTAATGTCTGGTGATCTCTTCGCATACCTGTATGACCCCAGTCCGATCCCTACCAACGCTACAATAAAGATAAGTACTGTTTTTATTTTACAAATCGTAAGTTTTTATTTACTTCATTTTTGTTGGTGGTGTTGTACTCTTGAGTGTACGCTTTCCTGTGTATTAAGCTACATTTACTTTAGGCCCTAGTATATTGCATTTTTGTGTGATAACCCGTAATAGTAAATTTTGTCAATAGTATCAAATGATCATCGTTATCATGACTTGATCTAACCTAATTATATGAAAGAATAGCACAAAAGTGAAATTATCATATTATGTATATGATCTGATTGTTTATCAGTTTCTGATAAAATTTCTGATTGGGTCACCACTGTCATGTGACCTTTAAGCAACCAATCAGCGTTGAAATTTATCCGGCTCATATTATGGAATTAAGAAACAACATTCAATGATAATTCTGTTTCAAATAGTGAAAATGATGATTGGTCCTTTACTCTCACGTGACCTTAAGCCAACCAATCAGCATTAAAGCTCATCAAGCTCATATAGTAGAATTAAGAAGAACATTCGATGATAATCCAGTTTCAACTGGCGTGATTGTTGATTGGTCCGATATTATCATGTGATCTTAAATAACCAATCAGCGTTGAGGCGAATCAGGATCATATTCGACAACATTCGATTATCATTCTGTTCCAACTGGCATAATTTTTGATTGGTCCGATATCATCATGTGACCTTAACCAACGAATCAGCGTTGAGGCGAATCAGGATTATATTCGACAACATTCGATTATCATTCTGTTCCAACTGGCATAATTGTTGATTGGTCCGATATCATCATGTGACCTTAACCAACGAATCAGCGTTGAGGCAAATCAGAGTCATATAGTGTAATTAAGAAAAAAAGCATTCGATGATAATCCTTTTTCAAATGGCGAAAATGTTGATTGGTTCACTACTGTCATGTGATCTTAACTAACCAATCAGCTCTTTGAAACTCATCAAGCTCTCATTGGTAGAAATAACATTAGATGATGATTCTGTTCCAAATGGCGATAATGTTGATTGGTTCACTTATGACATGTGATTTTAAACAACCAATCAACCTTGAGACTCATCTATTATATATATATGGTGAAAATTATTTTTTTTAAAACTTCTCTCGATGATAATTCTGATTCAAATGGCGAGAATTTTGATTGGTTCAATACTGTCATGTGACCTTAAATAACCAATCACAAGATTTCTCAGGACAAATTTGTTTACATAGATAAAAATAATAGTTTTTGTATAATAATCATTTATTTCACTAAGTTCTAATTATGTAAATATTTACCTGTATATATAAATATTATATTCTAGTTTCTGTGAAAGTAGCCTGTTGAAGGACGTCAAAGTACGAAAACTTGCCGAATTTACAGCTTTAATAAAAGAAACACGTTAACTCTTATTCCTTCTTCAAAATAACCAATCATGTTGAGGCTGATCAGTTCAATATTGTAAAAATAAGAAACACCATTCTTAATGATAATTCAGTTTCACTGATGAAAATTCAAGCATTCCGAACGCTTTCTGCGAAAGTTTTCCATGAGACATGACTCAGAAGAACACCCTAGGGTACAGTAAACCCTAATAACAGGTTTTCTGTCAAGCCTTATGTCTTGGCACAAAGCACCTGCTTATTTTGGAACCTACAATTTAATAATTCCACCACCCCTCGTTGGGCTGGTCTTTCTTATCTAACCTAAATTAAGCGGAGGAAAAAAAACACTTTCCCATCTAGTTTATTATTTTGTTGTTATTTAATTATTTTTTTTAGTTTTTTATTTCATCAATGTGTGAAGTCTCAGGCTATAAGTGTGTCCCACTTTCAAATAAATGAGAATATATAAAAATAAAGGTTGTGCCTCTCTTGTCAGAAATAGACGCTAAACTATAAGTGCTATTTATTGACCATCGCTGCAAAGTAGCGAATTCAGGTGGGTGAAAAAGCCACAACACCAGCTTTGACAAACTGAGCAGCGTCCACCTGGAGATCATAGTTTTGGGTTAATGGCCCTCTTCAGCTTAGGGTGGAATTTATTTTATGAGATCCAAAAGGGATTAAATGAAATCTTCATAATCTTCCAAAGAGGTATTTAGCTGGTAGAGTTGCCAGGCCAAATGAGATTATTTTAGAAAATTGATTTCAATTGAAAACAACCAGAGAATTTGCAATTCAACAAATTAATTCCATGTATGGAGTTGCGATTAAAGTATAAGCCATCCGCGTAAAATAGAATTGAAAGCAAAGTTGAGCAGTTCATAGGGTTTGTAAAATTACACTCATGGACAAAACTTAAGGAAGTTGTGCCTTTTAGCATGTATATCGGATAGCTTGCTGTCTCTACAGAACTACCGAGTAATGACAATCTACAAACCAAGAGTCCAAGAATTTGTGTGTTCTGCGGAAGCTAGGATCGCGTGCTGCGAATACAGAAAAATACTGAATAATTACAATCTACAAACAAGAGTCCAGGGATTTCTATGCCAAGAACGCTAGAATCTTTTGCTATCTCTACAGAACTACTGAGTAACGACAATCTACAAACCAAAAGTCTAAGAATTCCTGTACCGAAGAGGCCGCAGGATAGCGTGCTAACAGTCCTGAGTAATGAGAATCTACAAACCAAGAGTCCAAAGATTCCTGTGCTGATACTCTAGGGGATCATGTGGTACCTCTGCAGAAATACTGAGTTATGACAATCTACAAACAAAACTCCAATTTTTCTTGCGCCGAAGAACTAGGATTGCCTGCTACTAGAGAGTCCTAAGCAATGACAATCTACAAACCAAGAGTCCAAGTATTTCTGTGCCGAGTATGCCGCTAGGATCGCTTTCTATCTCCACAGAACTACTGAATAATGACACAATCTACAAATCAAGAGTCCAAGAATCCCTGTGTCTTGGCTCAAGGATCTCTTCCTGATTCTACTGAATAATGAGAAATTACAAACCAAGAGTCCAAAGATTCCTGTGCTGATACTCTAGGATCACGTGGTACCACTACATAAATACAAAGTAATGACAATATCTACAAATCTAGAGTCCAATAATTTTTGTGCCAAGTAGACCGCTAGGATCGACCGCTGCCATTACTGAATAATGACCAATCTATTAACCAAGAGTCCAAGAATTCCTGTGCCGAGTATGCCGCTGGGATCACCTGCTACTAGAGAGTCCTAAGTAATGACAATCTACAAACCAAGAGTCCAAGAATTCTCGTGTCGTGGACGCAAAGATCGCTTCCTGCTACTACTGAATAATGACACAATCTACAAACCAAGAGTCCAAGAATTCCTGTGCCGAGTATGCCGCTGGGATCACCTGCTACTAGAGAGTCCTAAGTAATGACAATCTACAAACCAAGAGTCCAAGAATTCTCGTGTCGTGGACGCAAAGATCGCTTCCTGCTACTACTGAATAATGACACAATCTACAAACCAAGAGTCCAAGAATTCCTGTGCGAGTATGCCGCTGGGATCACCTGCTACTAGAGAGTCCTAAGTAATGACAATCTACAAACCAAGAGTCCAAGAATTCTCGTGTCGTGGACGCAAAGATCGCTTCCTGCTACTACTGAATAATGACACAATCTACAAACCAAGAGTCCAAGAATTCCTGTGCCGAGTATGCCGCTAGGATTGCCTGCTACTAGAGAGTCCTGAGTAATGACAATCTACAAACCAAGAGTCCAAGAATTCTTGTGTCGTGGACGCAAAGATCGCTTCCTGCTACTACTGAATAATGACACAATCTACAAACCAAGAGTCCAAGAATTCCTGTGCCGAGTATGCCGCTAGGATTGCCTGCTACTAGAGAGTCCTGAGTAATGACAATCTACAAACCAAGAGTCCAAGAATTCTTGTGTCGTGGACGCAAAGATCGCTTCCTGCTACTACTGAATAATGACACAATCTACAAACCAAGAGTCCAAGAATTCCTGTGTCGTGGATCGCGTGCTACCAGTCCTGAGTAATGAGGACCTCACCTTTACGGCCGTGCAAGGTGATGACATGGGAATGCTCTCCAATCATGTCGTTAGACATGCACCAATGGTCGATGATGTCTTTGGGCTCCACTTGACTGCGCCCGTGTTGAACGAACATATTGGGATTCACAGCATTTAAATCTTCATATATGTAAAATTGTTGAATTTGCTTAGAATTATTAATGAAACTGATTCCAATAATTATATTAATTAAACATTATATTTATTGATTTACAAGAGAGAGAACAAAATACAAAAGGGAAACTAATATTGAACAAAGGAACTTTTTTCTGTTTCGGTTAGCGCCTATTTACCTGTGAGCTTACACACACTCTGTGGAACAATTAATTAATATATATGCAACAAAAATACCATTATCACACTTGCACTTATATAAAGTACAATACAAATTATAAAATCCACTCTATATTGTTGCATCATAGCTAATTCACATGTTTTACTTTGATTTGTAATATTATTTTTTATCTTCAAATAAATATATATATATATTTGATCAAAATATCATTTATTTTACCAATATTTCAGTTGACTGAACGCCAACATTTATCAAGGTATTATAACATATTAATGTGTGTCAACAACAAACTCAGCGCCACATAACGTCAACAGCATTAAGTTTTAAAAATATTATGTTATATTCAATGGGGAGAAAAAATATTGATATATATATTTATATAATGGACAAAATAAATTTTGTAAAATGTATATGTCATAATTTGTATATAATTAAATGCAACCCCGACCCACTATGTATGTACCATGTATGAATTTCAAAGACTTAATAAAGAACAAGGTAACTGGAGGAAAGAAAGTAACAAAAGATATAGGAAGTAAGACCTAAGACTGGCACGACTATTTTGGCACCCCTGTGTCAACATTGCAGGGGCAGAGACCGGTCGTCTCTAGTGACCGCAGAAGTTATATTAGACAAGAAGCACTCGACACTTCCTGGAAAAACAGGATGTATTCGGTGACCAGAAGTTATAAATATTAAGCTAACGCCCAACACTTCCGGCAAAAACAGGACGTGTCTAATATCCTTCGAAACTATAAGCGTCAAGACACCAAACACTTCCTGACGAAATCAGATATACCAGGCAGGGCACAGCTTTCACCAAAGGAAGCCGCCGGCCTATCAGAAGATAGCACCTTAAGTAGGTCAACCAATAGGGAAAGATCATGTGAGATCTCTCAACCAATCAGAGAGAAACTGACTCGTGGTGTTAAATCGAAAGACAAGAATGGTTAGTAGTGATTTAGCTTCCAAGAAGGTGACAGCTGCTCTAGACCTCTCTCCCTCTGCTCATCCCACAGCTAAGTACAATCATCGCCATGTGATCAACTAATTAATAAGTCAAATCGCTCAGCCCTTCTCAAGCTTTCTTCCCTCCAATCCAGTTGCCTTTTATTTCAAAACAATCACGTGTCCTGATTATTCCTAACTGTGTGCTTCACTTACCACTCAACGACTGCGCTTCAACCAATCCTCACCATTCAAATCCAACAACAAGGAACCCCGCAACGATATTGCCACAGAACGGTTAAGTCGACAGGATTCTACAACAGTGTAATACATCAAATATTACAGTGTAGTAACAACAATTGCATCAGCATATTACACAGAGTCGACAGGATAAAGATTATGGAACTTAATCAGGATGAAGATGGAAATTAACCCAGGCGCCAGCACAACAAAAGGCAATGACAACCCAAGAGAGAAGAAGCTGACAACGAACGAAGCGACAAGATATACCCTGGCGACGGTAATTTTAGAACTGACCGCCGCGCTACAAGGGGCAATCGCCGCCCGCACCGCCGGTACGTGTCCGAACAACCTGACGCCCACCGAGTTATCGCCACCCGCCATGCCGTACCAGTACACACGGAAGCAACCCACGCGACACGGACCCAGTGTACCGACAACGCGATCCACTCGAATGGAAGCAGTACAAATGACTAGATTTCCCTTTCAATCGCGCGGACAGTGCAAAAGGTCCCGATCCGGTTCAACAGATATTCCAAGCCAACCACACCAAACCGAAGACGCCACAATGGAGACTTTTCGAGACTAAGGTAGGCAATCCACCCAATGACATCATCAAATTAACTTTGGACTTGTATCTGACCCAGGACCTACCATGTACCTTTCTCATTGAACCAGACGCAGGTTCGAACATATTGCCGTATCATTTATACAATAGATTAAAAGCACAACTCCCCAATTTAAGTATTAAAAAACCTTCCCTTGATCTATCCCCCCTAAATAGTTTTACGAAAATAATAGGACATTTAACTTTCCCTCTGACAATAGGCCAAATAACCCGTAGAGAGAACTTCCACGTGGTAAATGCATCCTTGCCATTTGGAATTCTTACCTTAGAAACCCTTTATCAATATAAATTAAAACTAAATTATAATCGCGGCACTATTTTCCAACTTGGCGTCCCATTGTCTAATACTATCTACCACTTTAAACATGTGTCAAATGAATGCAAGCACGGGCTAGGCCAAAACCTGTCCCAAAGGACTCGCACAGCACCCAAAGCTTTCACACATGGAAAACCTTGCCTGCATTCATTGCCCAAACCCCAAATGTTTACATGCCACCATTATAATCTCACACCACACAACTTTTCACTCAACCCAATTACCAGTACTATATGCCCACAACATGTAAAGCCACCACGACTTCAATCTACAACTCCAATAATGCCCAAACAAGTGTCCGTACACCGACACAGCTCACCCACTTACCGCACAAAATTCACACATGACCACACTCCGCCACACCATAATTACGCAAATGTACCTCACAACATACACGCACCCATACGTCACCACGCGACAAACACGCACAACCCGCACAACAAACGCAACACGCACGCCAAAAGACAACAACAACGACAAACAAGCGCATGCACAACCGTTAAGAATAATACAATCATCCCATCTACACAAAACATGGAAAAAATTCATGCCACCAAACAACCACACAATCGAAAAACCTTGCGATCTTTCCTAAAAGCCGTGAACGCCTATAAAGAGTTCATTCCGGACCACGCCCGCTTGCGGACGGCCACTTATCAACCTTCTAAAAAAGGATATCATGTGGGTCTGGGATGACGAATGCCAGAAAGCGTTCACTAACCTGAAAGAAAACCTTACCACACACCCCACATTACACCTTTACCAGGAAGGTCTGCCATGCCAGGTGTACTGTAACACCTCAACATTCAGCATTACAGGCGTACTTAAACAAGTCTACCCTGATGGGAAAACATACAACCGTTAAACATTTCAGCCGATCTCTGCGTAGTCACGAGCGAAATTATTCAGACTTGGAACTACAATGCCTAGCCATTGTGGAAAGTGTGGATAATTTCCGCACCTGTCTAATGGACAGAAAGTTTACAATATTTTCTGACCATCCCGCATTGCAGTGGTTGAAAGAGATCAAAGCTCCGTCAGGCAGATTGTTTCGATGGAGGTTAAGATTGTCAAGATACGAATATGAGGTCCATAGCATAAATGGAGTACAACAATATGAAACGGGCGTTGTAACTCGTATCCCGTTTTGTGGCTTTCTAGATGCGCCACTCATAAAGAACCAACAATCTTCTCCACCGGGAAAACCCCGCGTGACTATGGATCCCAATAAGCTGCGCACCGTCTCCCGAAAAGGAGTACTTAAAACTATAGTCCCAAATTCATTTACAACCAGACTTCTTAAGTCCGTACACACACAACACCACCACCCAAACATCTCCAAGATGACGAGACTCATCTCAGCACAATATTATTGGCAGAACATGACACAAGACATCGCAAAACAGGTAAAAACCTGCCCCACCTGCCGATTCGCTAGAAGAATCGATGAATACAAACAACCTGCACGTAAAAATACCGACACAGGTACCCAAACAAAACAAAATTCATACATAAAGCACAGCGTACACACAACACAAACAATGCCAAAATTACCACATCCACGTCAGAGAAAAGATCACACATTTCAACCTAAACCAACTACCGCCGACATATCTCTAATAAAACCATTGACGGTCAAACAGGAGAACTATAAACCTGACAACCAGTTCAATCATATCACACCACTCCCTAAAGATATCAAACAAGAGAACTATGAACCTACCAATCATTCAAATTCTACAATTAATAAGGTTCAAGCAAATATTTCAGAGTCCCCAGTTACAAAATTGTGGACGAACATGGGGCAATATCCTATTTTTCATCTGATTTTCATCCTTTGTTTGTTACTTCTGCCATACAACTGTATTCCAATTTTATTCATCACTTACTTGTTTATATATACCATGCCCGCTCAGAAAATCTTCGAACTACAAGAGGCAGTTTTTAATTTTGGACAAACATTTATAAAACTTCTCATAACCTTAGGAACCATCTTCGCAGAAAATCTAAATAAACTCCGAAGAGATAACAATAACTGAAAAAATGACCAAACAATGTCGGAGAAAACACGCTCCAAAAACAAGCCCCACACGCCTCGTTTCCGACTCCAATTACGCAAACAGGGGGTGGATAAATTTAGACCGGACCTCGTGTCCCCGAGTCCCGCTTCCGGCGTCTCATTACAAAGCCCCGCTCATCCAAATTAGGTCACCGCTCTCCCCAGCCACAGATTTCGCTATACCACCGATTTTGATTCCAGTTCAAATCTACATATCGATTATTTACCAACCAATTACACATCCACGAAACAACACCTAAAAATAACTCACACATTTCTTACACCACCGACTTCTAACATTTTTTCACAACACACACACAAAGACAAAAAAATTACACATAAAGGTTATATAGATTTCCATGTCTCCTGTACACAGCATAAACACACTTGAGGGCTAGAATCACGTTTTTCACCTAAGTGTCGCTACAGGTGAGACAAAAAATTTATAGGGCATAATTGAGCAAGTAAAACATTTATAGGGCAAAAGGGAACAATCAATACATTTAGATCAGAGCATGTAGATACCAAAGGGTTCCAACCAATACACCTTATTTTTCATATCAATCATTTTCATTATTTTCTCACAATTAAAAATGTAAATATTTAATCAATTTATCAATTTATCCAACTTATTAGCACTTTTAATCATCAATTATCACCTTTTTCAATTAGTTTATATTATCATTTTTATTATCATTCTATTTACCACTTAGCTTAAATTGCCACAACTCAATTACCAACGAAAAATCACTGGTTTTCGATTAAACTAAAAACATTAAATCACCCTTTGTTGTTGAAACCTTTTTATTTTTCATTTTTTAAAACACCCAACTTTGATTTCGTTCAACTTTTATTTTTATTTTTATTTTGATTTCTCACAAACCCTAATAAAATTCCCTCGGTTTCCATTCCCAATTCCGAGCTAGAATAGGGTTAGGCATTTTCCTTTTTTTTTTTTTTTTTTTTTTCTCACAACGCACCAAGCATTCACTTTGATTTCTTCCAACTTTTTATTTCATTTTTATTTTTGATTTCTCAAAAGACCTAATAGAATTCCTTCGATTTCATTACCAATCTCGAATAGAATATGGTTAGGCATTTTTATTTTTTTTTTTCTCACCATTCAACCAAACACATTCAATTTTGCTTTCATTCAACTACTCTTATTTTATTTTGTTTTGATTTCAAAGCACCTTATGAAATTTCCTCGATTCCTTTTTCTCAGAATTCGAGCAAAAAAGTAACTAAGCAGTTGTCTTTGTCACCATGCAACAAAATATTTTTCTTTTAACCAAACACATTCAATTTTGATTTCATTCAACTATTTTTATATCATTTTATTTGATTTCAAAAGCCTTAATAGAACTCCCTCGAATTCATTTCTTAACTCGAGTAGAATTCGTTTAGGCGCATTTTCCTTTTTTTTTTGCCCACTATGTACCATAACATTCATTGACTTCTTACATTTAAAAACCTTTTTGATTTCTATTAATTATACTCAACCTATATCATCAACACCATTCTATCTTACTTTTATGTCGCCACCAATGCTTGTATATAACCCCTCAATACCCACAACTAATTTTCCCACAAAATTATTTTTCATTTTACAGAATTCTCTCAGGTTAACCCCTTCTTGAATTCTTCACATGTAGGGGGCGCATCTGTCATAATTTGTATATAATTAAATGCAACCCCGACCCACTATGTATGTACCATGTATGAATTTCAAAGACTTAATAAAGAACAAGGTAACTGGAGGAAAGAAAGTAACAAAAGATATAGGAAGTAAGACCTAAGACTGGCACGACTATTTTGGCACCCCTGTGTCAACATTGCAGGGGCAGAGACCGGTCGTCTCTAGTGACCGCAGAAGTTATATTAGACAAGAAGCACTCGACACTTCCTGGAAAAACAGGATGTATTCGGTGACCAGAAGTTATAAATATTAAGCTAACGCCCAACACTTCCGGCAAAAACAGGACGTGTCTAATATCCTTCGAAACTATAAGCGTCAAGACACCAAACACTTCCTGACGAAATCAGATATACCAGGCAGGGCACAGCTTTCACCAAAGGAAGCCGCCGGCCTATCAGAAGATAGCACCTTAAGTAGGTCAACCAATAGGGAAAGATCATGTGAGATCTCTCAACCAATCAGAGAGAAACTGACTCGTGGTGTTAAATCGAAAGACAAGAATGGTTAGTAGTGATTTAGCTTCCAAGAAGGTGACAGCTGCTCTAGACCTCTCTCCCCTCTGCTCATCCCACAGCTAAGTACAATCATCGCCATGTGATCAACTAATTAATAAGTCAAATCGCTCAGCCCTTCTCAAGCTTTCTTCCCTCCAATCCAGTTGCCTTTTATTTCAAAACAATCACGTGTCCTGATTATTCCTAACTGTGTGCTTCACTTACCACTCAACGACTGCGCTTCAACCAATCCTCACCATTCAAATCCAACAACAAGGAACCCCGCAACGATATTGCCACAGAACGGTTAAGTCGACAGGATTCTACAACAGTGTAATACATCAAATATTACAGTGTAGTAACAACAATTGCATCAGCATATTACATATATTGTAGAATATATATTATAAACAGACTAGCGGATGTACCCTGCTTCGCCCGAGGTTTTACCCGAGTAAAGGTTTGTCTAGCGAACATTTGTTAAAACAATTCTCTAAAAACTTATTAAAAAAAAAAGATATATTTTGATAATTTGAAACTCGTAAATTTGAATCTCTCGATAAAGTGAACATTTTTCCCGGTCCCTGTGTGCCGTGTCATCCTGAATTTTGTCTTTCCTAATTTTCTACATTAGAAAATCATAGTTTTATCTAGTGAACATTTTTTCCCGGTCCCTTGAAAATACTCGATAAGTTAAATAAAATCAATATTAAAAGAGAAAACGAAAAATTAATTGGTTCCCTCGGTAATTGGAAGTTAAAGGAATTGTATCTTCGCCTTGGAATTGTATCATTATTCTTGTCTCAAATAAATTGCCGTGTCATCCTGAGATAATCTTACTTTTGATAAATAATATTTAAGATAACAAACTTAGTGATAAGAAAACTTGTTATTATCGTCACAATGGGGCGCTGCTTGCGAGTTAAATCTACAAATCTGCAAATAACTCTAAGGATATTCAAGATATTCATGAAATTATTTTTCAAAAATCTTCCCGGTGATATACCTAATAATATCCCAAAATTTCACGGCGATTGGATGTATGGTTTTTGAATCTATAGAGTACTGACAGACAGACAGACATTCAATTTTATATATATAGATTAGGTGTACTATAAAAATCTCCATTTGCTTTTTGGTATACTGTGTGAATACACAATTCTATAAACTTTGATGTGAGAAATAAATATTCTATTCTGGAGGCTACTTAAAGTAGAGTTATCTCATTATTCGCTTATCTAACCTTGTAGGATGGTTGAGACACGTTCTGGTAAGATATGTCTGAAGAAAGATTCAAGGCTGAAGAGTCTGCCAAACGACAATCTGGTACAACAATTTATCAACACGGTATAGTGTCTATACATTGATTTTTTAAACTCTTTATTCAGACATTAACTACATAGCATTATTTACATAGTAGTATTTACATAAAAAATAACAATGGCTATATACACATAGTAAAGTCAGTTTTACATGAGGCAAAGTATCAGTTCAGCAAGTAAAGATGAATATAGAGACATTAAGAGAGTATTTATTTACACCATTTTTATACATTAGACATGAGCCTCTAAAAGTGAGTCAAACTCTGTTTCGATGTTGTAGTCATAGTTAAAAATCGATGCTTATCCAGAATTTCCAGAATCTATACATTGATCTACAATAGCCATTAAGATTATCTGAATTGTAATGGAAGCTGGTCTAAAGATGGTCTAGAAAAAAATCTCAGAAAAAAACGGCTAATATAAACATTCTTAATACAATTTAATACGGCTTGCTTATGATATTGTAGAACGACATTTGACAATTATACCGCAAATGTTTCTTTTGACGGAAAAATCGAAATTTATTTTAAGGAGAAATAACGATTATTTCTAACCTTAGGGATGAGATATGATAGGATGAATTGTGAAGAGTAATGATAAACGGAAAAATAAAGTATCCAGGGATGAGAATCGAACCCACAGTGTTTCGCCTAGTGGACATGACATCTGCTCCGTAAGCGGAACACTGTGAGTTCGATTCCCATTCCTGGTTACTTTATTTTTCCGTTTATCATTACTCTTCACAATTCATCCTTTCATACTTCATCCCTAAAGTTAGAAATAATCGTTATTTATCCTTAAAATAAATTTCGAATTTTCGTTCAAAAGAAACATTTGCGGTATAATATTCCTATAAGTCAATAACACGCGCCATCTATATATAATAAATGAAAGCATCAAGCCACGAATATTTATTTCACACATAAAACACAACTTCTACTATCCTTACTGCGATGAAAATTTATAATTAATTTATGCCTATCTAACTTTGCTCGTATTGTTTAAGGAATAGCAATGCTCGATGCAAATATTTATATGTATTTCTACCGTCTCAAAAAGCTTATATCCATAAATTGCTTGAATACCATTTCTGAGATTCAATTCTTCAATGTGTTACATGTATAGGCAGAATTGCCCAATACAGTATTAGAGCTCTAAGAAGCGGTCTGGTAGATTGAATTGAAGAAACCGCTGAGAGGGTTCACCACTGATGAACCAAGTCTTCACAATATTTTCTCATCGCAGTAAGAACAGTAGAAGTTTGTTTTATATAAAAGAATCATTCATGCTTTAATGTCCATTTCTTATAGATAATTCTTATCCGTTTTTCTCTGGAATTGGATACTAACTAAATTCCAATTTGTATCCAATTTTATTTCTTTCCTTATTGGAATACAAAATTATATATATATATTAATGTAACAAAATTAACTAGTTAACATATCCCAGCTAGCTGGCTGGCTGTAGAAAAACTTCTATCGGCGCAGCTCTCACGTGACGGGACGGCACGATGCGCTGTTCTCTAAAAGCTGACGCCATCTTCCGTGAAAGAAGCGAACCATTTGTTACACTACAGTATACTCTTTTATCTATAAGATGATAAGAAATTTATATTATTTTTATTATTTTATTTATATGTATTTTGAGGCTGATTTAATTTCAATTATCCAAGTGTTTATTGTGATACATCAGGTTGTATCATGCTACGTTTTCCTCACCGTTGGGTGTCCAAGAAGATAAGAAATTTATATTCTTTGTCATGAATATATATCATCTTCATAAAGATACAAAATATTGAAAATTGTTGAAAATATCTTCACTTTTTCTTCTTGTTGTATCCTTTTTACCTTTTCTCTTTTGCTCTGTCCAACTCCAGCGATCTTGCATGTGGTTGTATGTTGTGTTGTGACCGTTGTTTTGTCAATAATCCACTCTGAGTCGTCGGAGCTCCCTTGGTACCGGTTTTATTTATAACCAGTGCCGGAACATAAGAATAACACCACACACAGCCAGATGCGGAGATACTACTCCCGCTCGCAGCCAAAACCGAAACCAAAACCCCCGGGTTCCAGTCTCAGCCGGTTCCCGCCGCCATACTGGCGCCGCCAGGCGCGAAGTGGCATGAGGATTCTCGCCTGAACCCTCAACAGTGTATGACCCAAATAAAAGACATAGGTGTACGTACTTATTACCGTTGTTGGATGATGTACAAAGTTAGCATGGAAATTCTGACATGACCTGACAGATTGCTCCATGCATCAAACTCAAATTTAATGATATAATGGCTGAGGGTGAAGATTTAATGATTCTAATGACACTAAAATCATCTAGCAAGGGTCAGGCAAAAGGGTCAAAAGTGGTGCAAGGAATAGGTCGTAGATTCCTTGATATTAAATCAAACTTATTTCCTTGATTTTCCTAAATGACAAATATATTCATAAATTTTGAAGATTGAGCAATCCATAATTATATATACTGAATGTAATATTTAAATCAAAAATACAATTCTTTCTTTTAAGACGAGTAATCCTTTCAATATATTAAAATACGAATAGAATCATAAAGGATGAGTATCTTTATTGGTAAAAATCGTTTCGAGCTTTCGGGCGCAAGCAGCCCTTCTACAGGAATAAAAAAATTTATTCCTGTAGAAGGGCTGCTTGCGCCCGAAAGCTCGAAACGATTTTTACCAATAAAGATACTCATCCTTTATGATTCTATTCGTATTTTAATACAATTCTTTCATTGGCCTTGTAGAACGAGAGTGGTGTACGCGTGCGCGCATGTCTTAGTGAAAAACACAAACATCCTCGATAAAGAGAGGCGAGTTGCCCCTCGAAATATTGGAATAATAAATGCATTATAAATCCAATATATGCATCTTTTTTAAATATTCATAAATATATACAGTAGAATTTTGATAATTTTCGAACGTTTTTAATTCAAAAATGTCTTTAATTCGAATATTTATCTTGATCCCTAGAATTTCCTATAAATAGAATTTCCGTTTTTAATTCGAATTTTTGGATAATTCGATTTTTTTTTGTCCTTTATTTACCAGTTGCAAATAAGACACGCTATATCCGATCTGAATAATTGCGCGTGAAACTATTTACAATAATTGTATTAGAGTTAGTAACAGAATTGTCAAAAAGAAAATAAACAATTAAGAAAAAGAGCATTGAATAAACATATACATTAAACAAATAAACAACATAAGCAGATAGGAAAAATCACAAGGTAGTTATTTGCAATATGTTAAGTAATGATGGAAGTTGATTTAATGAAGTTATCTGTAATAATTAGAATCGTGGAGAGAGAAAGTTGATAAAATTGAGCTATTTACAATGAGTTATATTCTAAAGTAACTTATTAATTATTTACATTGATGTAAATCAAGTCGCATTGTAGTGTAGTTCCTTAAGCTGCATGAATTTTGGGTCCTTTGAGTATTGAATTAGCAAAATTCGACTGTATTTGAAATTATTTTTTTCTTTTTAAAATTTTGTTTGAAGAATATCAAGTTCGCGTTAGCCTAATTGCTTTTTTGTATCCTGAGCAAGTGTATGACGCCCTGAAAGCCGATTTATCAGCTTGGTAATCATTATGAAAAAGGCATCTCCTTATCGTGCAACTGAAAGTTTTTGATGGCTTGCGCCATCTATTGGAATAAATATCAACCATTCTCGTTGATTTTTAATTATTATCGAATTGGCCAAATACCCATTCTTGATTAATCAAGAAAATTCTGGAATAATTAAAAATCAACGAGAATAGTTGATATTTATTCAGATAGATGGCGAAAGCCATTAGCAACTTTCAGTTGCACGATAAGGTGATGCCATTTTCATAAATTATGCACCTTATCCCGGTACAATATCACATTTGTACTATTTTTTCACATTGGTAATCATTGTTGATATTCTCGCTAGCTTTTTAATATATATTTTCAATTATAAAGGCTCGCACTTAAAAATAAAAGTAAATATATTTTTTTTTACACAGAGAGGGAATGTTTTTCTGTTTTCTTTTAATAATAATCTAATTATTATTCCAATATATATTGTAGCGAAGTATATATATATTTTTTAATAACGGATTATCAATTTCCCGATATTTACTCTATAAACTTCCCTCATTCCTTTTGTTTATCATTCATAGTTTGTTCTTGCCTGAAATAAATTGCTGTCTCATCCTGAAGTTTGTCTTCCCTAATTTTCTACGTAGCATTTTGGTGGAGATGCTGGGTAAATTAGGGAAGAAAAACTGAAGATCGCTGAGAAGACCTAGAGGCCATGGATGCTGTTACGAGTATCTATATTTTTCGATACTGGCGCCAGGATTCCACCGCCGTGTCAATGCCAAGACTTCCCTCCAAGATGACGATGTTCCTATAGACGATACGACGACAAAGCCGCTCTTCACGCCGCAATAAAAAGGACGCAAAAGAACTAGGGACAGAGTTCCAAGACTTCTTTGGAATCCTTGGCAGAAGCACGTCAGATCCATGTCAGTAACCACAATAATTGCAAGCTGTGGGTCACAACTCCCATAGGGAAGAAGCTATGTAGCAAAGTATTTATTATTTTATAAATAGAGTATCAATTTTGTTTATATTTTGCTACTCTGTAAACTTCCCTCATTCCTTATCTTTTGTTTATCATTCATAGTTGTTCTTGCTTCAAATAAATTGCCGTGTCATCCTGAAGTTTGTCTTCCCTAATTTTTCAAGTGGCAATATTAATGGTTTCAAATTTTGGCTATTGTAAAATATACTCTGTTGGTTATGTAAATGACTTACTGCAATTTAAAAAAGAATTAGGAGCGTTTGAGACTTACCCATTCTCAAACTACAGTAAAAAAGGTAGGAGAAGGACTAGACCTGCAAAAGCTATAAAAGAAATAACTACCTTTCGATTTCTTCTATCTTCTTTTATTGTTGCTTATTTGTTTAATCTATATGTTTATTCAATGCTCTTTTTCTTAATTGCTTATTTTCTTTTTGACAATTCTGTTACCTACTCTACTACAATTATTGTAAATAGTTTCACGCGCAATTATCCAGATCGGATATAGCGTGTCTTGTTTGCAACTAGTAATTTTAAAAAAAGCTCCAAATAAAATGTATTTAAAAAAATAAATTGCAGTAATTCAATCATATTGTCGCAGAGATAAATAAAGCAAGGGCAAATTTGGGGATAATTAATTTATTATAAAGGATATTTAACTTTTATTTCTCCAATAAAATTATATACAAGAGGTATTTATAGGAAGAACAACTTATCCCAAGGTAAACATAATAATGATGAGTGTCGTCAGCCACCGTCTCGTTTTCCTTATTTGCAGATAAGATTCCGAGAACCCATCACACCTGTCCCCCCCGGAATCCAGTGATGATTGACAGGTGTTCCATCTGGATTGAGCTTCTTGACAATATCATTTTCATGAATATAGTATTGTTGCATTGTAAGAAGCACTATGTCATACTGTGACGTCAAACAATCCATTAGCTCTCTCACTCAATCATCTTTAATTGAAACAGTTCAACCTTTTATTGACCTCAATTTGTTAATTTTGGGTACCAGCGATATCAACGCTCCACATCTAGTTACGTTCACAAACCATTCTAATCAATCATTATAAAAACTACTTGGGGGCATCTTGGGATAAGTTTTTTTTATATATATATAAATAGTTTTTTCGAACAGAAATTATTGTATACACCTATCCCCCGATTTACACGGTAGATACGTTCCTGAGAAAAACGTGTAAATCGAGGGATAGGTGTATATTAAACTGTCAAATCTGAATAGGTGTTCGCCCCCCTCATGAATCAGAGCCTCCCAATATTCTTTTCAACATAGGTAGTATAGAGTAGAATATCGCATTTTTTAGTATAGTGCGATAAAAACAAAACAAAAAAAAACTTATTTGGAAAACCGTGTAAAAGCGAAAACGTGTAAAACAAGTACCGTGTAAATCGGGGGATAGGTGTATATATTAATTAATTGTTACCACAGAGTGTGTTTAACACAAAGCAATAACGCGCCATCTATATACATAAAATGAAAGGATTTAAAAGCACGAATGTTTCTTTTATACATAATACAAACTTTTACTGTCCTTACTTCTATGAAAAAGCATATTGTTTGCGGAAGAGCATTGCTCGATGCAAATATTTGAATGTAATTCTACTGTTCTATAAGCTTATGTCCATAGTTTTCTTGAAAACCATTTCTGAAATTCCATCCTTCAGTGCTGAGTATATAAGCAGAATCGTCCAATACAGTATTAGAGCTCTGAGAGAAGCGGTCTGGTGGATTAAATTGGCGAAACCGCTGGGAGGGTTCACCACTGATGAGCCAAGCCCTCCCAATATATTTTTTCATCACAGTAAGGACAGTAGAAGTTTGTATTATGTATAAAAGAAACATTCGTGCTTTTAAATCCTTTCATTTTATGTACACAGAGTGTGTGTAAGCTCACAGGTAAATAGGCGCTAACCGAAACAGAAAAAAAGTTCCTTTGTTTAATATAAGTTTCCCTTTTATATTTTGTTCTCTCTCTTGTAAATCAATAAATATAATGTTTAATTAATAATTCTTGGAATCAGTTTCATTAACAATATTCTAAGCAAAGTCAACAGAAATAATGTAATATATTCTTCTCTCAATATATCATAAATATTTAAAATATGTAAATAAATAATGTGTATATAAAAATTGTATTTATAATTAATTTGTTAACGTGATAATCCTGTTAAAGGACTGACAAGTCCGAAAGCTTCAAAATAAAAAAGTCCCACAAGAAACTTAACCATGGAAGCTTTATTTTATAATAAATATTTTCGAAAGATAAAATCTTCTGATATGTTAATAATAATAAAAAAACGGCTTCTGAGTTTATTTATTTATATATTCTTTAAATCTTTCGGGTATTATGAACCTTATCTCTAGTTTTCTCAAAAGAAACTTTAATCACTGAATGACTTATTTTCATTTAAAATAATTTTAATTGATTTGCATAATCAGAAAACTAACCCAATAATAAATACGAGTTGGAAGAAGCGGTTTTAGGCTATCTACGCGTCCAGGCGACAGAGTTCTTTGACTCTGGGTTCCATAAGTGGGTGTCCCGAATGCAAAAAAATGCGTCGAACGAAATGGGGAATAGGTAGAAAATGAAAAAGTCTGATATTTTTCGAAAATGTATAGTTCAGAGCAAATAAACCTGTTTTTCTGTATGAAAAACCTCTGTGGAACTTATTTAACGGACAATCCTCGAATGTATATGTATAAAGAAGAAAGAAAAAAATAATATAAAATATTAATAGATGATATAAGTAATATTGAAGATATACAGCGATTATTTCTGTGAATAATTAAATTTCAGAGAAGACAAGTAAATGTTTAAAACAATTGAAGAAATCAATCATTAAATGGAATTTTTTCTATAACACATTTTTGCCTGAATTATACACACACACAAAAGCCTTTATTAAGACACACTGGTCTTATAGAGGATTCTCCCCGAGATTACAAGAGAGATAGGCCTGTGAAAGTGGGGAATATACAGAAGAAGAAAGATTATGTAAGTATGATATATACATGTTATGAATATTTTGTGTTGTTGTTAGATTAGGCTTGATAAGACAAAGGATCGATAAGATAAAGGGTTGGGGTGCAGTCGTGATAAAAAAAGATAAATATTTACCGTCAAGTAGCTTTTATTTTCAATTACTTGAGGAAAGATTACACATTTGTTAGTTTCACATTATATAGAATTTATAATTTAATCCTATATTAGTGATTTAAAAGGATTGATTGGTTAACTACGCATATTTACAACAAAATTAAACAACGAAACTAAACAACTAAACTAAAAGTCTTTCTAAAAACGATGATAACAAAAATAAAAATTATCAATGAATAAAATGAAATATATATTTTTAAAATATAGAAATATTTAGAGTTTTTAGATTATATAATATTTTTAGATTATATAATATTTCCCCCCTGTGAAAAGATTCTAAAAAAAATAAAATTTTAAAATAAAATTGGTAATTAAAAATAATTAATTAAACGAAATCAATAAATCTTTAGAAATAATTAAAAATGAAACAATAAAAATCAATACGCACATTTTTTTCATAATAAACAAAAGAAAGTTTGTTTACAAATAATTTATACAATTATGAAATTATAATAAAAGTTTATATAAGAAGTATTAATGGTCAAGTCAAATGAAATATGGATATGAAGCAAAAAAGGTATTTAAAATTGATTAAAAATGACATTATGCTAGTTACACTTCAAAATATCAAAAGCAGTAGAAAATGTTATTTTTACATGGTTGAATAATGAAACGCTAATAGATGTATGAAGTGACATTAAGTTATTTGTGAAGGCTTAAGAATTGGTGCTGAAATTTTTTCTTCATTGTCCATGTCCAAAATATGGCCTTCCTGTAAAAAACATGGTTTATCATCAATATCTATTAACTTTGTGTTAGAATTTTGGTTTACTATAAAGTCATTTTCTATGTTAGTACTATAGTGAAGTAAAAAATCTGTTTCTGGGTAAAATAATTTAAGCTTATTTGAGTGTATAATTTCTGTTTGTTTTCTTTGGGGTATATTAGGCTTATCTATTTCATATGTAACTGGAGAAAGTTGTTTTAAAATTGTAAATGGGCCTATATATCTTTGTGTTAATTTACCAGTGTTTGGATAAATAAAGGTTTTTACTAATACCTGATCTCCTTCTTTAAAAATGGGTTCTGGGTGTTTAATGTCATAAAGTTGTTTGCTGTGTTCATGGGATTTTATGGTTCTTTCAATGGCTAATTTTCTTGCCTTTTCAATTGGTGTATGTGTTACTGTGTCATGTTCTATATACTGTGGTTGTATTCCATAGTATAAGAATTTAGGTGTAAAGCCTGTTGTGGTATGTACTGTTTCATTATAGCTTTCAGTAATTTTAGGAATATATTTTGTCCAAGGAATCTTTAAATTATCATTATATTCACATCTTAACCTATTAATGATAGTGGAATTTAGTCTTTCTACTTTTGCATTTGTTTCTGGGTGATGGGAACTGGTGAGTAGATGCTTAACATTATTTCTATCTAAAAAGTGTTTAAATTTTCTGCTAAGAAAAGCTGCATTTCTGTCAGTTATTATTATTTCAGGTTTATTAATTTGGAATAAATTTCTCAAACAAGTTATATAAGAATCAGTTGATACAGATTTTGTTGGAAAAGCCCAAAGGAATCTACTATGGTGATCTACTATCATATGGATACTGTGTCTAGTTGTCCCATAATTATGTAACCCGCCCAATGTATCTAAAGAAAAAATGTGATTTGGGTGTGTAGCTATTGGCATCTGTTGTAGTGGTCCATAAACAATTCTGTTATCCCTAGACTTGTTAAACTGGCAAGTTTCACAATGTTTGGTGTAATTAGCAATATCCCTAGACATATGTGGCCAATAATAGTGTGGAGAAATTATTTTAGTCATTTGAGTTGTTCCAATATGTCCATGCTTTATATGTACTTTGCTTAATAATTTCTGTCTTAGTGTCTGTGGTACATAAGCTCTTTTAAAACCCTTTCTATTTATAATGTAGAGGCCATTTTGTATTTTAATTTTAGCACTACTAATTTGTTCAGTTGATTGGTGTTCTTTTAACTCATTATATGTTAGGTAAAATGAGACAGGTGCTCTTGACAGCATGTCTGCTTCTATATTATTTAATCCTTTAATATGTTTTATGTCAAAGCTATATTGAGATAAGATTAAGGACCATCTAAATAATCTACCTTGTGGATTTTTTACATTTTTGATCCATTTTAAAGGTAAGTGGTCTGTGTGCAAGGTAAAATGTATGTTGTGTAGATATGTGTGAAACCTTTGTACTGAATTAATGATAGCTAATGTTTCAATTTCTGAGGCAGTATAATTCTGTTCATATGGGTGAAGTTTTCTTGAAAAATAACCTATGGGGTGTAAAATGCCTTGTTCATCTGGTTGTTTAAGAACTCCTGCTACTCCTAGACTTGACGCGTCTGTGAATAAATGACATGGTTTTGATGGGTCATAAATATATAGTACAGGCTGTGATATGAGTGCATTTTTAAGTGTTTGGAAGGCTTGTTCATGTTTTGCACTCCATAGCCAAGGAGCATTTTTTAACAAAAGTTCATTCAAAGGTGCCCTAATTTGCGCATAATGGGGAATAAATTTATTATAAATATTTATGGTGCCTAAAAATCTCTGTAAGGTTTTAATATTATATGGTCTATTTAATTTTAAAATTGCTTCAATATTTGTGTTATTTGGTGTATATTTTCCTGAGTTAATAGTGTATCCTAAGAATTGTATTTCTTTTTGTAAAAATTTGCATTTATTGAGATTCAGCTTTATATCCTCTTGTTCGAATATACCTAATATGTCATCTAAATGTTTAATGTGTTCTTCATAAGTTTTGGAGTGTATAATAATATCATCAAAATAATTTAAGGCATAGTGTATATTATGCTTAGTGAAAACTGACTTCATAATCCTTTCAAATTGTGAAGGTGCATTTTTTAGACCATATGGAAGTCTGTTCCATTCATAACATCCTAATTGTGTTACAAAGGAGGTTTTATGTCTATCTTTTTCATCTATGGGTATATGCCAGTATGCATTTTTAACATCTAGAATAGTATATATTTTTGACTGTGATAACCTATCTATAATTTGTTCTATAAGTGGAATTGGTGTATGTTCTGGAACTGTTTTTGATTAAGTTTCCTATAATCTATACAGAGTCTTGTGGGGTGATTTGGGTTATCAGATTTTTTATTCACTAATAATGCAGGAGAACTATAGGGGCTAGATGAGGGTCTAATAATATCATATTTTAATAATTATTTGTTTTTGTATTTCAGCATTATTGTAAAAAGATGTCCTATATGGCTTTTGTGCTATGGGAATATTATCTAAAAGAGATATGCAAATTGGGTTAGTCTTTATGTATCCTATATCAAAATTGTGCTTAGAGAAAACATTCTTATATTTATGCAATATATCTGAAATTGTTTGATTAGAGAAATTTGGATTAATATCTACTTTACTAAGGTCTAAATATGAATTATAATTTGTTATAGAGTCCGGTTGTCGCATACTGTGATATGAGTTATAATCAATAGTGGGATTTGAAGTAGGATCTATAAGTTTAACATTTGTAGTTGGCATATCAAAAGAATTGAAATTACACAATGGGTTAATCTTTAAAAGAGATGAATTTTTAACATAGTATGGGTCTGGAATACATAGGGTAGTGGCATATGACTTCTGATTATCAGTTTTTGGATTAAAAGAATACAAGAATTTATAATTTTGGAAAAGAAGGTTTTTTGAAAAATCTATTTGCAACTTAAATATATAAAATGTTGGTAAACCTAAAATAAGATATTCTATTGGACTATCACAAACAAACATTTCTTGATACTTTGTAATTTTACCTAAGCTAAGCCTAACCAATATTTTGTATAATGGGTAAGTAAATCCTTCTACCTGACCTATTCTTTCTTTTGGGGAATTATCTAAAATTTTATAATAAATATGGTTTAAGTATTTTAAAGGTATAATGGAAATAGATGATGCAGTGTCAAGTACACAGGGAAAGGATATTTGGTTAATAAATACAGAGAAAAGTAATAATGTTCTACCTGGGTTGATGCGCTTCGGATGAGTATTGTTCTTAAGTGGGCAGTCTCTATGGAAATGGATCTGGTTGGGTAGCTGGTGAGATGCACATATCTTGCAGGGGTATGGGGGCTGGTTTATGGATTTGTAGGGTTCTTGTTGGTGGTGAGTTGCTGCTGCTGTCCTGGGAAAAGGCTGGTATTGATGAGCTTTGGAGGAGTTGGAGTTAAATTTTTTTACTGGAGTGCTTGTACTGGTAGAGGGTTGTTGGGGTTCTTCTTCTTTATTTGTTGATAATTTTAATTGGGTTGTGATTTTATACCATTCTGAAGGTTCTTGTACTCTTGCAGCTATTAGATATTTTTTTAGGTGATCTGGCATTCCATCTGTAAGTGCCTCTAGTAAAAGTGTTTTTTCAAGATTAAGTTTATTGGCTAAGGCAGATTTTTCTTTAAAATATTGTTCAAGATCATTATTATTATTATATTTTAAATTTAGAAACCTACTGAATAAATTTGAATCATTTATTGTGAAGTATGATGTTAATTTTTGTTCTATTTCCCCCCAATTATATATATCTTGTAGTTCTTCTATGTAATAACTGAATGCTTCTCCCTCGAGATAATTTGAAATATTATTTAGTTTAAAATCTTCATCAAGATGTTTCTGTAAACATTTTTTGTTAAAGAATTTGAGCCAAGATATTATGTCTAAATTTTGACCATTAAATTTCGGTATTTCTATAGTATTTGGATTAGGCGTCATGGCGTGTTCTACATTCCTTTGTTTGCGAGACATTTTGTAAAAATAGTTTTATGAAATTTGAATAATTAATAGAGCAATTATGTTGAAAATTCAGGTAATCCTGTCGACTTATTGTTATGAATATTTTGTGTTGTTGTTAGATTAGGCTTGATAAGACAAAGGATCGATAAGATAAAGGGTTGGGGTGCAGTCGTGATAAAAAAAGATAAATATTTACCGTCAAGTAGCTTTTATTTTCAATTACTTGAGGAAAGATTACACATTTGTTAGTTTCACATTATATAGAATTTATAATTTAATCCTATATTAGTGATTTAAAAGGATTGATTGGTTAACTACGCATATTTACAACAAAATTAAACAACGAAACTAAACAACTAAACTAAAAGTCTTTCTAAAAACGATGATAACAAAAATAAAAATTATCAATGAATAAAATGAAATATATATTTTTAAAATATAGAAATATTTAGAGTTTTTAGATTATATAATATTTTTAGATTATATAATATACATACACATACATATATACAACATAACAACAAAAGCCCCCATTAAGACCCAAAGTCTTACAAAAGACTCGACTTTTTGCCTGAATTATAATGGAAACTTATCTTTTTAAATCGAAAAATTTTATGACCGAAACTTATACCGTATATTATTTTGAAATATTCAATATTTTCTCCTCCACCTCTCTCTCCTTTTTTACTGTAGTTTGAGAATGGACAAGTCCCAAACGCTCCAAAAAAAATTATTAATTTGCGGCAAGTAATTTACATGATCAACAGCCAAAAGTATTTCACAATAGCCAAAAATTTGAAACCATTATTATTGCCACGTGAAAAACTAAGAAAGACAAACTTCAGGATGAGACAGCAATTTATTTAAGGCAAGAACAAACTATGAATGATAAACAAAAATTAATTTAAATATACAAGTATCAGTCAGAGAGAGTCATCAACAATTCTGTCACCGTTTGCTTTTGGTTCAGTGGTAGAATTCTCGCCTGCCGGGTTCGATTCCCGGCCGATGCATTTTTTTTTTTTTTACAATTTTTAAAACTCATTTATATTATTAAAATATATGTGCTTTTCCTGTCTATGTACAGATTTGTGGTCTATGTACACAAGTATACAAGAATGTATACAAGTTATTTGCAAATTGCGTTGCAAATTTGCCCTTTCGCTCGCAAGCAGCGCCTCTAGCGGTGAAGATGGGAGGTAATATCAGCTGACCTAATGGACATGTAAAACGTGTTTAAACAGGACATAGAGAAAAATCTGGAAGAGATATTTTTCGGATTTTTAGTCAAGAAAAATAAATTGACAGGTTCTGGGAAAAAAATAGTTGTTTTTAATTCAGAAAATGATTATGACAATATTGCTGTATCATATTTGATTATCAGATACAAAATTATATCCGGAAAAATTCCAAAAAGCAGAGACCACGGGTGAAGCCAGTTCATTTTTAGTATGCAGGAACAAAATTCTAACAGAAAAACATTCATTCGAGCAGAAGACACAAAGCCAGATCATCTCTTTATAAAAATATCGCTTCTCAGACATAAACTTTGGAGCGGAACGTTTCACAAGAATGACATCCACGGCGCCAATTTATAATTGTAACGAATAGTATTTGAATAAAAGCATTTAATCGGGTAAAACCCGGGCGTTGCCCGGGTCATTCGGCTAGTTTTATATACAACAACAAACAACAACAACAAAAAAGCCTTTATTTAGGGTCACTGACCCTATACAGGATTCACCAGAGGTATGCATAAGAACAAAGCAGTGAGACAACGGAAATAGCGATATATACAGAGTAAAAAGAGAAAGAAAAAAAAAAAAAACAAGAAAAGGAAAAAAAAAAATAATAATAAGAAAGAGGGAAGCAAGAAATCAACACAAAAAGAGTAGCAGTAAGAAAGTGAGGAGTGAGTATCACTTGGCCTTCTTCTGAGATATGGACTTGTGGAAACCATAAAACGCCGTAGCAATATACTTATTCTGGGTCATATTGTCAATTATTGATGGAAGTGAAGCACAGAGTTGCCCAGTTTTGAGCATAAGGGTTCTTCTTTCTTCTTTCAGAGCAGAGCAATCAAAAATATAGTGAGTGATTTCATTTTGTATTTTTGAATTACAGAAGGTACAAGTCGGGTCCTCACCGCAGAGCATCTTGGTGTGGTTTTCTCTAAAAAAACTTGAAAGTATTCTAACTTGTGCGAGTAGTCTTACAACCGGGAAAGGAAAATCCCCTAAAAGGTATCCCTCCGTCATGAAAGATATGTGAATGTCTTTGTAGTGAGAGTATAGCTTAGATTTATCCATTCTTGTAAGGTCGTTTTGTATAGATTGGTCTGCCGCTGTTTTTAAGAGCCCTGTAATCGCGCTCCTCAGCGTTTCAGGGTCATCACAGGAAACAAGTGCAGGGGATCCATTATCGTTAAGCAGATTAGTGAGCTTTTTAATGAAACCGATGGGTGTGCCCGAAGCATTAGAGAGTTCCCGTGTTCTATTAAAACATATACGTGGCAATCTGTCACTGCTCATATTCAACACCCGCAGCCAATACTTCAGGGTTAATTTTAAGGCTGTTACACTCAATGAGATACGACCGGTTTCTAATCTGATTAGGTAACCTGGAGTGTATCTGGGCAGATTCAGGAACCTACGGATAAATATGTCTTGTATATTGTCCAGTGAGTCTTTATGCTCTGTTGCCCATAATGGAGCGGCATACATCAGGACAGCTCTCACTATTGTATCAAAGAGTTTGATTGATAAATTTATTGACTTTGCTTTTGATTTTATTAATATTGGGTGTGTGGCGTTAATTGCTGTAAGTGCTTTTCCTTTAAAGTAATTTGCCGGGTGAGTAGTTGTTATTGTTGGTGTCAGAGGGAATCCCAAGTATGTATATCTTGAAGTTATAGCTATGGGTTTATCATTCCAGAACCATCTATCCTTATTTGAGGGTTTACCTCCATTACGGAACACCATAATCTTTGACTTGGACTCATTTAGTGTCATTAAGTTCTCATCGAGATATTCTTTCAGTATTTTGATCTTCTTTTGGAGATTTATCCTGGACTCACCTATAATTGCTATGTCGTCGGCGTACAGCAATAAATGGATATCTCCAAATTCTGGCAAATTTACACTCGGCAGGTCTGAGTTATTATAAATTTCGATTAAGTCCGTGATAAATAATATAAATAGCAGTGGGGAAAGTGGTTCTCCCTGGAGGACTCCCGAGTTTATCTTAATACTTTCCGTAAATGATCCCTTCCATCTGATAGCTATAGTTGCTTGTTCGTAGTAACTTTTGATCGTACTTATGAATTGGTAACTTATGCCTAGGTTGTAAAGTTTTTTCCAAAGTAGTGAGTGGGGTACAGTATCAAATGCCTTCCTTAGATCGACAAAAAAGACATATAGTTTTCCCCTCTTTTTTCTTAATGATAGTTGGATTAAAGTAGTTAGTGTAAATATGTGGTCAATACATGATCTTTCTTTTCTAAATCCCGCTTGGTTTTCGGGTATAACCCTTCTTCCTTCGACCCATTCCTCCAGTCGTGATCTTAGGATTGATGTGAAAAGCTTTGATACATTGCTAATCAGTGCAATACCTCGGTAGTTGGAGGGGCTGTTCTTATAACCATTTTTAAAGATTGGGTGTATAGTGGAATTAGTCCAAATTGCTGGGTATTTTCCAGTCGTCATAACACTATTGTAGAGTTGTTTCAACAGCAGTATGTACGAATCAGGGAGTGTTTTTAATACTTCATTGGGGATGCCATCGGGCCCGCATGCCTTGTTACTCCTCAAACCAGCTATCTCCTTGTATATGTCTGCATTGGTTATCTCTGAGTCCAATATAGGATCGTTCTGAGAAATCACATTATGTAAATTACAAATTCTCAAATTTTTCTCTGTAGTCATTAGTTCGCGGTAAAAGTTCAGCCAGTCCTGTATAGATATTTCTCCTTGGATTATAGATGTGCTTTTGTAGAGCGCAATAGTTTTCCAGAAGGTCTTTGAGTCTTTAGCATTTCTGAGTATTTCCTGTTTTTCATTATCAAAGCCTTTCCTTTTTAGATCCAATAAAGCGAGATATTTCTTTCTGGAAGAAGCATAACATTCTCTGTCTTCCAATCTATTTGTTTTACGATATTTCTTCAGACTTTCTTTTGCCAGTTTTTTCATATCATAGCAGTCCTTATCGAACCACGGCTTAGATTTCCTGGGGCCGCCCTTAATTGAGTAGGTTATTTTTGCAGATGACATTGCTTCCAAAATTCGCTGATTGAAAGTGTATACAAGGTCATCGGAGGCTGGTATGTTTTTTTCCCGCAATTCTTCCAGTTTCATTTTAAACATTGCGAGTCCATCGGCTGACCATCTATATCTCGTAATATTATAATCTTCCCGTTTGGTTTTTTTTCTCATTGAAGTTTTGGCCTTTTATCGTTAAAACCAAAGGATGGTGGTCTGAGTACAGTTGGTCATCGACTTTGAAGTCCAGTAAAATTTGTAGTGAACCCTGTGAGAGTATGCAATAGTCAATAGTTGAAGAGCCTCTTTCGGATATGTATGTAAAATCTCCATCTTTATCACCTCTAGATCTTCCATTAACTATTGTCAAAGAATTATCTTCCAGGAAATCAAGAAGTTTATTAGACAGAGATGATATTATATGATCTTTAGCCCTTCTTTCCGATGTTAGGGGGAGCTGGAAATTAAGTGGATTGTGTAGTCCTCCCAACTTCCCAGTTCTGATGTTTAAATCTCCAAGTAAAATAATTTCTTTTCCATCTGCTATTTGCTTTTGAATGTATGTAAACAGTTTATCTAAGTTATGCAGCTGTATTTGGTTTGGAGGAAGAGTTTTATATATCACTCAAACAAATTACATATAACACTTTTAATTTTGAATAATTACATTTATTTTAGAAAAAAATATACACGTATATTAAAGAAATTCTACAAAAGATTAACCAAAAGATATCATTTTTCCATCCTAAATATTCTACTATCTCCTTTTATACAGAGAGCTCACGGGTTAATTATTCTGTGATATACAGTGTACTCCGCTTATAACAAAGTCGGTTATAGCGAAATTCCGCATATAGCGAATGAAATTGTCTGCACGAAAGAAAAGAAGGGCTTAAACCATTAAAAGAACTCTGGATATTGCGAAGTCGGATATAAAGAATTTTCGCTTATAACGAAGTGATTTGCATGTATAAATTTTTATTTTATCCGTTTATAACGAAGTTTTCTCATTTACCATTATAATTGACTAATATATTATGCATAATATATATCAAATTACAACGTGTGAATGCCACAAATTTAATGATACACAACAAATAAGTTAATAATATACAATTTTAAAATATGCAAACATATTATAAGTATTTTTTTTACATTATTTAAACAAAATTAAATTGTTTAATAAACGCTTATATTTTATTAACGTTTACCATGGCAGGAGAACGAAAACAAACAAGAAACTCACTATCTCTGTCAGTCAAGCTGCAAATCCTAAGAGAGATTGAAGTGGAGAAGAAGAAAAAGACAGATGTTGCCCAGAAACATAATATCCCACAGTCGTCGCTCAGCACCATAATAAAGAACTCTGAGAAGATCCACCAACAAGCTCTGCATGCGGGAGAAAGCAGTCGGAAACGAGCACGTGGATCTACATATGCTGATGTTGATGAGGCTCTGCTGCAGTGGTTCAAGCAGGCAAGAAGTGCAGCGCTTCCAGTTAATGGTCCATTGCTTTCCGAAAAGGCGAAGACCCTGGCTCTTGAATTTGGATTAAAGGATTTTACTGGGAGTGGTGGATGGATCGAGCGTTGGAAGGCAAGGCATGGCATCAAGCTGCGCAACATTTGTGGAGAATCAGCTGATGTCAATCGTGAGACAATGACGAACTGGTTGACCGATGTAATGCCTAATATAATTAGTAACTATGCTTGCAAAGACATCTTCAACGCCGATGAAACCGGTCTCTTCTGGCGTCTTCTTCCTGACAAGACACTTCACTTTAAGGGAGAAACTTGCACCGGCGGAAAGGCTAGTAGGCATTCTTCAAGCAAAAGAAGAAGAAGAAACGGACCAAGTTGATGAAGAAGTAGACCCAATTGTCCACATTCCGCATCCAAAAGAGGTCTTGGAGAGCATTCAAACTCTGCGATTGTTTCTTCAATGTCAGGATGAGTCCAAGTCTCTTCATAGGCATCTGTCAGACTTGGACAACATCGAAAAGAGTGTTCAGCACTTGTTACTGACTTCTAAATGTCAAAAGAAAATCACAAACTACTTCTCCAAAAACACCTGATGAGGTTGTTATTGATCTTTGTGTTGCTCTTTTGAGTTGAATAGTAAATAAAATTTTTGGTACAAAACATTTTTTTTTTCCAACTGCGGATATAACAAACTTCGGATATAACAAAGTGATTGTCATGGATAATGCGACTTCGTTATAAGCGGAGTACACTGTATTCATTTAAATGAAATCTTTTTGCTCGCAGTGGTACAGCCTATTCCACGCTAACGAGCGCCAACAGCGCGAAACGCGTTCGTGGATGGCTTTTCTTGATTTATCAAGAAATTGGGTTGGCCAAATATCACGGAACAAGTTAAATAAACGTTAGTTTATTTTTGCTCCACTAGATGGCGCTCTGCCATCTAAAAAGCACATATGCTTGTGGTCAGGATATGCTTTCTTTATTATTAATTTAAATGTGATTCTTTTAAAATATTCTCCCAATATTAAAAAACGATATCAGAAAAAGTACAAGTGTATATTTCCACAAGTGAAAACCTCAGATAAGGTCATATCAAATGTTTACATTAAACAGGTGGGGGGTAGACAAGATTGTTTACCAGACGACAGTAAAAAAAATGTCAGAAGACACCAGGGTTATTGATCCAGACCAATAATCCCCAATCTGACCCACATCTTGTTGTTTTCCCAGGTACTTGCTATTTTTGCCTCCCACTGCTGGGATTGACCTGCTGTGTTGTTACAGTCCAATGGCGTCACGATAACTTTCTGTCGTTACAATATTGTCTTGGTTACACAACTTACATCACACATGCTTCATAATAAAAATAAAGAAAGCTTATCCTGACTAGGAGCACATGTGCTTTACAGATGGCAGAGCGCCATCTAGTGGAACAGAAATCAACTAAACATTGATTTAGCCTGTTCCCTGATATTTGGCCAACCCAATTTCTTGGTAAATCAAGAAAAGCCATCCACGAACGCGTTTCGCGCTGTTGGCGCTCGTCAGTGTGGAGTAGGCTGTACCAGTGCGATCAAAATGATTTTTGGTCCCAGAGGCATCTTGAGAAACAAAGAAATGGGTATTTAAGGCCAAACTTGCGTTAATACGCTTAACACATGAAAAATAATTTTTACAAAATTTCATAATTTGAGGCTCTGATGAGAATACAGCGCAAATTTACACTTCCCACTTTTATCTTTAATGGGGGTCGGTGGAAGGATGGTATAAATCATTGATTTTCGACCGCTACGACCCGTGTTCAATTCCCGCATTGGGCACTTTTTTCCTGATAAAAAAAAAAAAAAATGCTCCAATGGCCTCCGATTCTTGCAAAAGTCCAACTCCACTAGCGAATGCAAGTAACCAAACGAGGCTCTGGTACATTTGTAAGTGCAAAGTCGAACTTACAATATTTATATGACCAAAAGGTGTAGATGTATCACAAAAAAAGTGTCCAGTGCGGGATTTGATCTCCGATCGTGGTTATCGGGAATCGGCAGTTTCTACCACCCCTCCAACAACGGAATATAGAGATAAGCTGGATGTAGATCCAACACTTACAACATTTATATGACCAAAAAGTGTAGATGCATCACAAAAAAGTGCCCAATGCGGGATTTGATCTCCGATCGTGCCTATATGAAAAAAAAATCGACAATTTTTACCACTCCTCCAACAATGACATATACAGATGAGCTAACTGTAGATCCAACAATTCTAACATTTATAGAAACAAAAGGTGTAGATGCATCACAAAAAGGTGCTCAGTGCCGGATTTGATCTCCGATCGTGGTTATCAGAAAAAATCCACGATTTTTACAACCCTTCCAACAGTGACCTATACAGATGAGCTGACTGTGGATCCACAACATTTATAGGAACAAAAGGTATAAATGCACGACAAAAAAGTGTCCAGTGCGGGATTTGATCTCCGATCGTGGTTATCGGATATCGACGGTTTTTACAACCCTTCCAACAATGACCTATACAGATGAGTTGACTGTAGATCCAACACTTACAACATTTATAGGAACAAAAGGTATAAATGTACGACAAAAAAGTGCCCAATGCAGGATTTGGTCTTCGGTCGTGGTTATCGGATATCGACGGTTTTTACAACCCTTCCAACAGTGACATATACAGGTGAACTGACTGTAGATCCAATACTTACATTTATAGGACCAAAAAGTGTAGATACATCACCGAGAACTATGGTAGGTACTGTAAACTTTTGATTATAATTGGCTGTCAGTGTAAGAAAAAGACACCGAACCAGCTTTATACCAAAACAAACAAAACTGGTTTCCTTTATGAGTTCAAATGGGAAAAAGACAAACAAATTTATCAGATGGGAAACTGGATACAACTTCTTTAATTTCATCTACAACCTTTGTTGGTGTCCTTGGTAACCATTTCATTGATTTCTTTCAGAAACCTCAAATATCTGAAGGTTTGAGTACATTATCATCATTATTTTTTATTTACACAAAAGCACCAATAGAGAAACAAAGAGAAATATGTGCATACTATTGCATATATATTAACAGTAAATATATCAATCGATCCAAATCTCATGGATATGAATTAAACAAATGCTACACAAGTTTCTGGAGATGAGTTTCTTTATCTTTTCTTATTTACACAAACCTTGGACCCAGAACAGCAGCTTTACACACCCAAGATAGAGGATATTGCTTCTGCTGTGATAGAGATGTATGGAGACATCTGATGCTCTTCATTGGACACGACAACAACAACAATACAGTGTATACACACCCAAGATAGTGAACATTGCAACTGTTGTGATAGAGATGTATGGAGACATCTGACACTCTTCATTGGACACGACAACAACAACAATACAGTATACACACCCAAGATAGTGGACATTGTTACTGCTGTGATAGAGATGTATGGAGACATCTGAGGCTCTTCATTGGACACGACAACAACAACATTACAGTGTATACACACCCAAGATAGTGAACATTGCAACTGTTGTGATAGAGATGTATGGAGACATCTGAGACTCTTCATTGGACACGACAACAACAACAATACAGTATACACACCCAAGATAGTGGACATTGCTGCTGCTGTGATAGAGATACATGAAGATATCTGAGGCTCTTCATTGGATACGACAACAACAAGGAGGGAAAGTTTGCATAGGTGGATGCAAGAGTAATACTATGAAATTATTTTGTAAGAAGGGAATATTAGGAAATTCCTGAAGACTTTATCATAGTGACCTTTTAATTTATTTCGTCTATTGTCATTTATATACGAATATTTTAAAGGAATTCGCTGATGTATTTTCCTGAAATTCTTTTATAGGACCTTTATATACCGAAATATCATTAAATGGCTTCAAAGCACGTTTTGGGGAGAAATCCAAATACACTCATGGACAAAACTTAAGCAAGATATACTTTTCAGCATGTATATCGGGATTCAGACAATAATTCTGAAAGATACACTCATGGACAAAACTTAAGGAAGTTGTACCTTTTAGCATATATATCGGGATTTACACAATAACGCTGAAAGATACACTCATGGACAAGCCTTAAGGAAGTTGTACATTTTAGCATGTATATCGGGATTCAGACAATAACTCTGAAAGATACACTCATGGACAAAACTTAAGGAAATTGCACCTTTTAGTATGCATATCAGGATTCAGACAATACTTTTTTTCTGATTAAAAAAAAAAATCCCCCAAGGGCCCCCGATTCTTGCAAAAGTTCAACCCCACCAGCGAGTGCAAGTAACCAAACAGTGCACTGGCATATTTGTAAGTGCAAAGTTGAACTGCTTTTCACATGTGTAGACATGTGGTGTACTTACAGTAAAAGCAGTCGCTGACTTCTATTTAGCATGGTTATTATGGCCTGTACCACGTGTACTAGGGATAAGCAAAAAGATTCCTTGTAGAATACTTCGAAATATGATATAAACTTAAGATGCTCCAGGTTTGTAATGCGTACGAAGTTTTCTAACTTCTGAAGAATGATTTATTTTCAAAATTCTTATTTGAGGTTTTCCCTATTCCATTTAGAGGTCATTCTATTTACGAAGAAGGTTTAACTAGTTGATTTATGCCTCTTCTAGACACAAGGAAAGCCTCAGGTACTGTACCATACAGTGTCCTCCTTTAATGCCCTCACGTTATCAGCTTTTCTGACTGACAAGCATTCCGCATTTTTTAATGCTTGATCGCTTCAGGCAATTCTGGACATTGCCCTACTTCATCAACACCGGCTTTTTTTTTATTGAACGCCAAGACCCAACATGACCGTTTTAAACTCACCCGTAGATGGAATACGACCATTGATGACATTTCTATTATCGTCCTAAGACACAATGGTCAATAAGAAACACGCGCCGGTTGTGTTGTCTTCAATTTCAGCGTCTTCATAATTTCCTCCAAATAACTCTTTGTGGCTTTGTTTGGTTGCCCGACTTGACCAATCTGAAACTGCATGGTATATATATAGCTTGTTAAATCATATGTTAGAATACAGTTGTTGTTGTCGTG
The DNA here is from genome assembly GCA_030710605.1 of Cordylochernes scorpioides. Lineage (NCBI taxonomy): Eukaryota > Metazoa > Arthropoda > Arachnida > Pseudoscorpiones > Chernetidae > Cordylochernes > Cordylochernes scorpioides. The sequence continues at coordinate 7,363,437 of CP092873.1, forward strand.
TCCAAAGAAGAGTCTCAGATGTCTCCGTGCATCTCTATCACAGCAGAAGTAATGTCCACTATCTTGGATGTGTATATACTGTATTGTTGTTGTTGTCGTGTCCAAAGAAGAGCCTCAGATGTCTCCATACATCTCCATCACAGCAGTCGCACTGTCCTCTATCTTGGGTATGTATACTGTATTGTTGTTGTTGTCGTATCCAATGAAGAACCTCAGCTGTCTCCATACATCTCTATCACAGCAGTCGCAATGTCCTCTATCTTGGGTGTGTATACTGTATTGTTATTGTTGTCGTATCCAATGAAGAACCTCAGCTGTCTTCATACATCTCTATCACAGCAGTCGCAATGTCCTCTATCTTGGGTGTGTATACTGTATTGTTGTTGTTGTCGTATCCAATGAAGAACCTCAGCTGTCTCCATACATCTCTATCACAGCAGTCGCAATGTCCACTATCTTGGGTGTGTATATACTGTATTGTTGTTGTTGTCGTGTCCAAAGAAGAGTCTCAGATGTCTCCATACATCTCTATCACAGCAGCAGCAATATCCACTATCTTGGGTATGTAAAGCTGCTGCTCTGGGTCTAAGTCAAATTTCTGCAAGGCTGCGACCATTTCTGGGTATGAGAATATGTGAGTAGGTGTTAGTTCCACACCAGGACAGTTGTTACATGTCCTATAGGTTCTTGTGCTATCTGGATGTATTGCCATTCCTTTATAGTGTTTTGTTCTAAGTGTTAGAATGCACTAAAATATCTATAAGAGGACACTCTCTCTAGAGAGGACACTTCTCTAAAAAGAACAGTTTTCATCGTTATAATCACAATTTTTTACTATATAGCTGCTCTCCGATAAGGTGACATCTCTCTCTAAAGGATACTTTGGTTCAACAACTAGGTGTTGTCTCTTTCACAGAGAGATTCTACTATATATTGGATATATTAATTATGGATCCCCTATTTTTATCAGAGACTAACTCTACAAATCCATCATCATATCAACAGCCACTTACGGATCGGAATCTTGGATAATTATAATGAAAAAAGGAAAAGGAATCCTGAAATTCAAGACGAAATGTTTCGATAGAATTAAAGGCACATTCTTTAAAGAGAAAAACCAATGGTAAGATCATAAAATAACTTAGAATAATAGAAATAATTGCACAAATATTGTAGCGTAGAAATCAAGTCTTTGTATATCTGAAAGTGTGAAAGTATTTATTGATGACGTCACCACGACTAGTCGACAATTTTTAACAAATCAACCAAACTATCTACAGCTAGAGAATATCGATTAAGCAAGCTAGGTAACTAAATGATGATTTTCAAATATAAAATAATAAATCTGTTTCAAATATTTTCATTGAATAATTAAATAATAAATTATATTTCTTCGCCACAATATCATTAGGTAAGACACAACTCCAGTAGTTTGGTCCCCTAGTCAGAATAAACCCTGTTAAGCTTCAGTTTAATCCTTACAGAAAGTGATTAGGAAACCAGGAAGAATCATCTAGATACAAACCATTCTGTGGGGGCTGAGAGACTTCCTTCAAACCTGCTGGGATCACAAATGAGGTGTGTCGATTTATTAGTGCAGCAATGGCTCAGATAAGTATTTTAAAGTCGGTGTTTTATTGGTATCACTTATTAGCTACATTTTTTAAGGGAAGACACTAAAAGACAATACCCTAGAATGTCTATTGGGATCTCATTGGCTTCCGTCGATCTGCCGCGCCACACAGCGGTGGCCATCTGTACTATTTCCAAGCCCCGCTTGTATGTTTACCGACGGCGTGGTCTGTCATCCCAGCAGGCTGGAAGGAAGTCTCTCGGCCTCCACATATCAAAGTAGCAGCAAACCTCGCTTCATATGAAAAACTTTACTTCTTTAAATCTCAAGACAAAGATCACTGGTTGTTTGGTCCCATGCGCTCACTAATGATCTTAGACTTGTTTAAGACTAGGAGGTCATTGAAGCAATTTTTGACTACTTCAAATAGCAGGTTTCAAACCTGGATTAAGTCAAAAAGAGCAATTTAGATCAACGCTATCCGCTTGTTACTATATTAGCCGTCCAAAATCTATACATTGGTATGTGACATAGGTACACAGATTAATATTTAATTAAAAAGTCATATATTGGATCAAAATATAATTTATTTACCAGTATTTCATTTGTGTGGCTGAACGCCAACCTTTTTCAAGGTATTATAACATATTGCCACGTGGAAAATTAGGGAAGACAAACTTCAGGATGAGAACAATTTATATAAGGCAAGAACAAACTATGAGTAATAAAACAAAAGATAAACAAAAGAGGGAAGTGTACAGAGTATAACAAAATATAAACATAAAAATAATACTCTGCTAATAAAATAATAAATACTTTGTTGCAATATTTATGGATTGCTCTATTTTCAAAACAGATATGTGAAATAATCAATTAAATCATCATCAATCATTATCAGAAAGTAATTCGTCCATGATTGCCATATGAGGAATGGAAGGGTTTATCTATCTATACCCATTGGTTGCTCAAGAGATTACTTGATCTAAGGTATTGAGCTGAGAAAATATCGTTAGGTTCTTTAACGTTATATATTTTCACATAATTTTTTTTTTCAAATGGTGCCAAGCAGATTTATTGCTTGGAAATTTACATAGAATGCAGAGGTTATCTTAATGATTCTTTGAAAACACAAGGTAATAAGACCAAATCCAAATAAATAAATAGTGTGTGACGTTTCGGTAACAGCGTTGTTACCATCTTCAGACAAAAGTACTGAATGAGAAATTTTACCACAGCATGTTTAAACGTCACACAATATTTATTTATTTGGATTTGGTCTTATTACCTTGTGTTTATAATCTATAATCCAAATTGTGCTTTATGATTCTTTGAAAGGTTACCTTTTGTAATCTCTGGTATTTGAAAGCTGGGCGAGTAAAAAGGAAGAAAGTGGTCTATGGTTGGGTTTTGTTAATTCGGACAAATTGGGTCCTTTTTCAATATATTTGCATAGTAGGCCTGAACCAGCAGGTCAGTGGGGATTTTTGTTGAGATGAATCAATTTAAACAGCAATTGAATGAAGGCAAGACAACATTCACCGAATTCCCCAGGTGAAACACAGCAATGGGAGACCAGTTTGTTCCCAGAAGATTGGACCACAAACCGCACAACTGCTCATGCGTGCACAGGACTTCCTCTCTTTATCAACCCCCGGAAACCCCCTGGTGGCCGATGGGAAAATTAATTTTGTCATTACATCTCATCCCGCGTGATATGGAACAGCGGTTGATGGCCTTGAGACTGGCGACGCCAGTGCTGTCGTCTAAGGCAGCCAGTATACTGGTCCAAGCCTCATTGAAAAAATGTTTTGTCTCTTTTTTTTTAACAATCTCCATATTCTTGTACACAGGGCTGCTGCTTGGGGTGGTCGCTTCCAGAGTTCGATCAGAGTAGCTATCCCAAGAAGAGCCGCAAAATGGCAACCAATCTTAATGCTACCAAAATACCATTAAAAAACTCCTTGACACAATTATCATATTTTATTGATATTGTGGTGTGTCGATTTATTAGTCCAGCGATGGCCCAGAAAGTATTTCAAAGTTAGTGTTTTATTGGTATTACTTATTAGCTACATTTTTAGAGGAAGATAAAAGGACAACACCCTAGAATGTCTATTCTGGTTCTGTTGGCTTCCGCCGATCTGCCGCGCCGCGGTGGTCATCTCCTATTTCATGGCCCCGCTTGTATGTTTGCTCACGGCGTGGTCCGTCATCCCAGCAGGCTGGAAGGAAGTCCCTTGGCCCCCACAATATCATCTAAATACATACAAATTGTATAATCTGAACTATTAATTAAAAATAATTAGATATATGCTACATACAATGAATGGGTACATAGCGGCTTTGCCATTACTGCTGAGTTTCGGGAGAATCGCTAGTTTCAACGACTGCAGGCCTTAGGCTATCATATGACGTGACAGTCATATAAGTGGTGTCATATAGAAGAAGTGGTTGCATTATTTCTTACAAGCTATTACCTTCTGAACGATATATGATCTATATGAGAAACGCGTAACTTGGTAAAGAAGCTATTGTGATATATGATGTTTATAGAAATGGATTTAGCAGGAATGTCTAGCTATATAACCATTAGACAGAGCCAGCATGAACGACACCCGAGCTCCGAGTTCTGTAGGATCTAGGAACAGAGATATCATTGAAATATATTTATGAAGGTTATAGAAATGGCCTTAGCACAGGATATATGGTTATATCGCGCTACAAGCTATAGCCAACAAGAACGACGCCCGAGCTCTGAGTTCTGTAAGAACTTAGAGCGAGAGGCTATTGTAATATGTGACAGTTATAGAAGTGGATTTAGCACCTGAATATGTGGGTATATAGCGCTACAGGCTAGATGGTAACAGGAACGGCGCACGAGCTACATGACGGCTGCAGGAACTAGGGACACAAACCATTGTGGTCCCATACTTCCTGCAATTTCGGCTGTGACAGCTGTTGGCACGGAATATGAACCGCCTTTATTATATGACAGCCTCTGAACACAACATCAACTAAAGGATAGGATTACAATGGCAACTTTAGGATGGAATTTCAAAATGTTTAAGCCTAATGGAAATGTTTGGTAGAATTGATAAACAGCCAAATATATCTATCGGCTGGTAATTTGCTTGGTAATCTCATAGATAACATGCTTCCTGTTTCTTTGACCAAGCAAAGCTATGTTTACGCACTAAGGAACAAATTATTTTTGTTTTAAAGATGGTATAAGCTACGGTTATTAAATCCCTACTACACATGGTACAAGCCATGATAATCATGGTGGGTAGAAGTTGGTAACTGCTTTTATTACTTTCGGTGCACCACATGTCTACACATGTGAAAAGTGCGCAGTTCGACTTTTTCACTTACAAGTTTGACATAGCCACGTTTGTTTACTTGCACTCTCTGGTATGGTTGGACTTTTACAATAATCGTGGGCCATTGGAGCATTCTTTTTTTGTTAGAAAAAAAGTCCCAATGTGGGATTTGATCCAGGATCATAGCGGTCGAAAACCAACGGTTTAGACCATCTTTCAACTGACCCCCTATCTTATGGTGTTATTTTTTAAAACTAAATGCTAAATGCTTTCTGAGTTTTGTAATCCACAAAATTATTTTATGCATTAGGTAACGAAACCATGTGAAAAGCGCGCAGTTATACTTTTTCACTTACAAGCTTGACATAGCCACGTTTGTTTACTTGCACTCGCTGCTGTGGTTCGACTTTTGCAAGAATCGAGGGCGATTTGAGCATTTTTATAATTAGAAAAAAATCTCAATGTGGTATTCCGCACGATCCCAGGTCGTAGCGGTCGAAAACCAACGGTTTAGACCAGGGGTAGGTAAACTGCGGTTCTTTGGACGTGAAGCTGCGGTTCTTTATATAGTTCCATATGTAAATATTATTTATGTGAGTACTATTTATTGTTGGCAAGAAAATAATTTGTGGATCTTTAAAAACTTTGAAATTTGGTAAATTTTAATTGTTGACTCTTCCGACTCAAAAGTTTAGGGACCCTTGGGTCGTCTACCGAAGCCCCATCAAATATCTGAAAAAATATCAATTTATGAAGAGATGTAAATCTTAGGAATCAAATAAAAGGACGCAGATGGATTCTTAGTACAGAAATAGATAAGGTAGCTAAGACTAATGGATTACGTTATAAATACCCTTGAGTTCATCCGTCGCATTTACGACGGTAAAGGGCACCGTTTGGTTACTTGCACTCACTGGTGAGGCAAAACGTCTGCAATAAAATGGCTGCTATTGAGATTGAAACAACTTTTATTAATCGCCCATATACAATTATATAGTACCAAGAAAAAAATTATATTACAGATTTATAAAAGAAAGTAAAATATATATAAAAATTAATAAATATTTACATCAGACATCTCTGAAGGGACATCGTGTCAAATGCTCAAAGCCGCCCTGAATTCGGAAAGGCCCGTGCTTATAACGGGGTTTTTTGTCTCCAACGTGCTCAATTGCATCGCCGAGGAATTCGTACAGGAGTTTTCTGTTTCCAGGCGAGAGATAATTGAGAATTGGCTGCTATTGAAGTAATTGTATTTTTCAGAAAAAGTTCCCCATTCGAGATTCGAACTCGAGTGTTTGGCTGTCGAAAATACACCGTTTATACTACTCGTTCACTAACCTAACTTAACTTAACTCAAATAATTAAATAAACAAATATATTTACATATAGCAACATTTTTAAAACTTAATTCTGTTGACGTTATGTTGCGCTGAGTTTGTTGTTGACACACATTATATATGTTATAACATCTTGATAAAGGTTGGTGTTCAGCCAACTGAAATATTGGTAACATAAATGATATTTTTATCCAATATATGCCTTTTTAATTAAATATAGGAATATGCAAATACGATCACTGCATATGTAAAAAAAATCTGAAACTTAAAAAAAAAAAAAAAAAAGGCAGAAAATCAACAGTACAATATGGAATTCGATTTAATCTTTTTTTTTTTTATTTGTTGATTTTTCCTTTTAGTTTTGGATAGAGCAGAAGACAATAAAAGTCGTGGCCTTGACAACGGGAGACAATCGAATGGCCATTTGGATAAAAAGAAACAAAAGATTTTAGAAGAAATCTGCAAACAATAAAATGTACGTCTGGGTGAGGGACAAAACCTTTGATAATGAGTGAAGAAAATCTAAATGATGGCCCAAGGAAATTATTAGAAAATAAAAATGAAAATAAACATTTTAAATCTAATTAAGCTCAGAGTATTTTTTTTTTTTAATTTAAAGCGCCATGTCCCCCTAGAGACACTTACGCTGTCATACAAAGTATGCCTTTACATTTATCTATACATATATATATATAATACTTTTAGGCCGTGAATAGAATAGTCATATGATATTAACAATGAGAAAGAGAGAAAAAACGAGAATAAACAACTGTGTACAAAAGAAAGAAGTGTCTGGCAATATGTAAAATAAACATAATATAAATTTATTTTACACAAAATGAATTTACTGTCAATGCGTTTCTTTTAAATATCATCAAATATTATCTCTACAGACCTTACTGCAATGTCTGTAGAGATAATATTTGATGATATTTAAAAGAAACGCATTGCCAGTAAATTTATTTTGTGTAAAATATTAACGATAGATGGCAATTAAATTTATAAATTTAATTTACTAATATAATATAAATTAACAGTTTCTTAAAAGATATTTGTTGCTATATAATTTAAAATATATCTACAAAAGGTATTGAATTTAATATACATTTGTTGAGAGTATGGAAAATACATGTGGTATATGTAATTTGAATTTGATATATAAATGTTGCGCTAGCAGCAATAATTGAAGGTATAAACTAGGTAGTGTTTGTATATGGAGTTATATATCACGGGATTGGTGGGGGTGTAATACATACCGTCTACACTCATGGACAAAACTTAAGGAAGTTGTATCTTTCAGCATGTATATCAGGATTCAGACAATAACTCTGAAAGATATTACAGTGACCTTTATTGAGGATACACGAGATAACCAATATACACTCATGGACAAAACTTAAGGAAGTTGTACCTTTCAGCATGTATATCGGGATTCAGACAATAACTCTGAAATATATTACAGTGACCTTTATTGACCTTATTATTTGCCGGTCCCAAGCCCGGATGAAAAAGGAGGAGGGGGAGCAGTAACAAGCTCGCTAAAAAACCTGGGCTCAGCTGGCCCGGCTGATAGTACCCTGTAAGGGCTCCTGATCCAGGGATACACGATGAGCAGCGTTTGTACTCTATGTTAGGAGCGGCTGCACATGGCGTCTGTTCCTCATGTCAGAGGCAGCCATTTCTTTTGGAGCTAAGTCGGCCTGCCACGGAGTAGTGCTCCCAGTCTTAATGACAAAGGCAGACGCATTTTACTTTACCCAATCATGATGGTTTACTCACACCATCAAAAATCTCAAGATTTACAGGCTTGATACCTTAGTGTGATTGGGTGGAGATAAGAAAGAAGAAGAAGAAGAAGATTGAAGACATACGAGATAACCAATATACACTCATGGACAAAACTTAAGGAAGTTGTACCTTTCAGCATGTATATCGGGATTCAGACAATAACTCTGAAAGATATTACAGTGACCTTTATTGAAGACACACGAGATAACCAATATACACTCATGGACAAAACTTAAGGAAGTTGTACCTTTCAGCATGTATATCGGGATTCAGACAATAACTCTGAAAGATATTACAGTGACCTTTATTGAAGACACACGAGATAACCAATATATACACTCATGGACAAAACCTAAGGAAGTTGTACCTTTTAGCATGTATATCGGTATTCAGACAATAACTCTGAAAGATATTACAGTGACCTTTATTGAATACACACAAGATAACCAAGTGTGAACACCTCTGTCTCCTTCATAAAAAGAAACAGACAACCGGCGATATCAAAGACTTACCACTTCAAGTCTTGTTCATGAGTGAAATTTCGACAACCATACCTGGGATCGAATCCCGTATTGAGTAATTTTTTCTGCTTTAATGGCTCTTGATTTTGCAAAATTCCAACCCCACAATCAAGTGCAAGTTAACAAACATTTACAGATTTTGAAGCATATACCGTCTAGATGTATCAAGAAAACAAACACTCAAACAAAGTTTTAAGAATATTTTCTCCAAGATATCTGCAACATATTAACCAAATTAATCTAAAGCAATACCGTCCCATCTATAATAGAGCAAATGAAAAAATAAGACGAATTGGGCGAAAATTAATTGAGTAGTAATGTCATTAATTTATCTCAGACATTCATTAGAGCCGAGATCTTCATTTATTCACCTATTTTGATACACGGAAAGACTATATTACTTTACATAGCAAATGAAGACAATAAGACGCGAATGTTTCTTTCACACATTAATCAAACTTCTACTGTCCTTACTGCGATGAAAAAATATTGGAAGAGCTTGGCTCATCAGTGGTGAACCCTCCTAGCGGTTTCACCAATTCAATCTACCAGACCGCTTCTAAGAGCTCTAACACTGTATTGGATCATTCTATTTATATATGCTACACTGAAAGGTAGAATCTCAGAAATGGTATTAAATCAAACTATAGACATAAGCTTTTAGAACAAGTAGAATTACATATAAATATTTGTATCGAGCAATACTCTTCCGCAGACAATAAATACATGGCTAGTTAGACATAAATTAATATAAAACAATAACATTCAATCTATATAGAGCAAATTAAAACATTAAAACGCTAATGTTCCTTTTACAAATCAATGTTAACTAAATAAAGGAGCTCTGACTTTCACATGTGTAGACTTGTGGTGCACTTACAGTAAAGGCAGTCACCAACTTCTACTTACCATGATTATCATGGCCTTTACCACGTGTACTATGGATAAACAAAAAATAAATAAATAAAGGAGCCTGGGTCAATAATGACATTCCGAGAAAATTTGAATAGTTCAGAAAAGTCAAGATTCACAGAAATTTAAAGAAATTCGAAGGATGAAGCTGTCGTAAATGGCAATTTTGTACACTCAGGTTGATAAAATTAAATGCCAATTTTCGTTCTTTTTTTGGATGATTGAACTTCCTTCTGTACGCTCTTTTTGGAACCTATTTTACGGTGGATTAAGCTTAGCGCATCCATTTGGGATTTACATCTTCATTTTTGGTCTATTTATACTTCGTAATGCTGATTTATAATCCAATTTTGGATTATGGTAATCCATTTCTTGCTCTTCATCGCTTTGACATATTTCGCTTCTCTGTTGAATTCTTTTGTAAAGTCGAACTGAATATTTATTAATATGAACAAGATGTATATACACTCATAGATAAAACTTAAGGAAGTTGTATCTTTTACCATGTATATCGGGATTCAGATAATAACTCTGAAATATATTACAGTGACCTTTATTAAAGACACACGAGATAACCAAGTGTGTATACACTCATGGACAAAACTTAAGGAAGTTGTACCTTTTATCATGTATATCGGGATTGAGACAATAACTCTGAAAGATATCACAGTGACCTTTATTGAAAACACAAGATAACCAAAGTGTGAACAAAATTGCCTATGTCTCCTTCAAAAAATAGATGACCGGCGACATCAACGACTTCCACTTACTTAAGTCTGTAGTTTATTTCTTTCTTCAGTTCTTTATAAAGAGTCCTTCTTTTCCATCCGTTTGTTTTAATTTTATTCCAGATACTATAAGCATATTTCCCTTATCTTTTCGAATCAAGGAAATCTAACAATATAGGTTTTTCAGGTTGTTAATCCTTATCAGTGTATTGCAATCTGTACGTTTTAGGTCTGTAAGGAGAGTGTAATGGCTTCTTTATGAAACAGGAATATGGTGGCTGCAGCGAAATTTGACCCTTCAGATGGAATGTAGCTAACCTCAGCAAACCGACGTCACGTTAATTCCCGAGTTGATTTATTTATTATCCGGCCAGCCAGAGAGGAAACTGGAGCCACACAGAGCGTGTTGATGAATAAGCAGTTTGTGAGGTTTTGACATTAGAATGTCACATTCTTCGACTGTCAGCCCAGCTGTGACACCAAACTACAGCGTTCATTTAGGTTTTGTGTTATTATTAATATTATTTGTTTAGATAACCAAGGTTCGTGTAGCCACGTACAGAAGTCACGAACTACCCAGGCTGTCCTTCTAACACCTATAAGTCTTCTTGGTTTAATTTACAATGTCAGTGTAAATCCAATTACTGAGGTGATCCCAGACAGATTTCGTTCTTGGGAGATTTCTTAAGATGCTGTACTTATATTATGATGCATCAGCACGCCATATGTTATGAAAATTCGTAAAAACCTGTATCAATGTTTAGATGACCTAATAAAGATAACTTTTGTAAAAAAAAAAAAAAACTCTCAACAAATAATGGAATGTTAAAAATGATCTATCTATCTAGATATTTGATAGTTAGGTACTATCCGCTACTGTAAATGATACAGATCAAGTAATCTGCTGAAACATCGAATCAAAATACAGTTTCCTAACCAGTGTTATATTGATAAAGGATGCCATTCAGGGTTGAAAATGCTATTGCATAGGTATCGATCATTTTTCCTACACGTGTTGCTACATGTGGCAATGTGGATGAGTGATTACCATGGGCTGGAACATGTGCCGGAGCATCGTTAGCCCTGCTTGACCATTAGTTAGTTGAGTTGCCAATTAGAAATTTATGCAAATATCCCTTTCACCTACATTTGCACACTTAGTTTTAACGACTTTGTATGTTTTGGTGAGGCAATAGATATACCCTTGTTAAAGTATAATTAGTATGTACTTATTATTTTGAACATTGCCAACCTAAATTAAAGAGTCTTCTTCTTTCTTATCTCCACTCAATCATATCAGGGTATCAAGTTGTGACCCTTGATGGTGTCTGTTTGACAACCATAATGACTGGGTGAAGTAGAATGCCTTTGTCATTAAGACTGGGAGCACTACTCAGTGGCAGGCTGACTTAGCTCCAAAATAAATGGCCGCCTCTGACATGAGGAACAGACGCCATGTGCAGCTGCTCCTAACATGGAGTACAAACGCTGCTCATCCTGTATCCCTGGATTAGGAGCCTTTACAGGGTACTATCAGCCGGGCCAGCTGAACCCAGTTTTTTTTAGCGAGCTTGTTACTGCTCCCCCTCCTCTTTTTTCATCCGGGCTTGGAACCGGCAAAGGCGGAGTTAAAAATTAAAGAGTTATTGGTATGAATGAATTGTAACTGTAGTGTATTTGCATGATTGGGTATTTGCATAAATGCAAATATCCTCTTTGCATACTCAATTATTGCTTTAGGGATTTGTATATACAGTTAAACCTATCTATAGCGCCCCCTCTTGGGATTCACCAATATAGGGTGCTATAGAGAGGGGTTGCTATAGACAGATCACTTTTAATGTAAATCGCATCGTACTACGTATTTAAAATCGGGCGCTATAGAGAAATTAAACAATTTTATTGATTCTTTTAATCAAATTTTACAAAGGTGGAAAAATAAAAGAGTAAAAGGGCATATAAAGTGATGGGGAATCTATATCTATAGACAGTTACGAGCGTCATTCCTCATCAGTCGTCTCTGTCACCGTTTGCTTTTTGTTTGGAATGGCGCCCTCCTATTGGCTACGATCACGCCACCTTTGCCCCCCCCCATCATGCCTCCCCCACTCGCTCTTTCGTTTTTGTAACTATTGTTTTGGAGCGGGTCGCTCTTTAAATAAATGCATATATTAGTTAATAACTAAATGGAATCCTCTCTTTCCTTTTCCCAGTATGAGACGCCTACGGAAGTCAACAGTACATAGACAGATAAAGCACATAGGCTATAGTTATTAACTAATATATGCATTTATTTAAGGCGCCAATTTATAATTGTAACAAATAGTATTTGAATAAAAACATTCAATCGGGTAAAACACGGGCGTTGCCCGGGCCATTCGGCTAGTATATATATAGTTGTGTACAAATGTCTTCAGCGAGGAAGGCTTCCCCACCTTGAGATCTCCAGACAAGGTCTTCACTCCTCAGTTCCACACCAAGGAAGTACCTATAGATGTGTGTCTTGGTAGACGCCAGGATGGCGTCATCGTCTAGGCCATGTACCCAGCCCTGCAGGTCAGGGGGTCGGGCGCTATAGAGAGGGAGGCGTTATTTAGAGGGGGCGCTATAGACAGGTTTAACTGTATATAGCGGCACAATTTTGTCAAGTAGTTAGACAGTAGGAAGTATCAATTGTGATGCTTATTTATAATAAACTATCGTTCTAAGTCCGTGGCCAAATCTAAGCAACACCTCATCCTTTCTATCTAGCTATACAACAGTCAAGATGATAGTTGAGGTATTTTTCTCATATTTGACGCTTTTCTATGAATATGGTCGCACTGAGGACGCTAGTCTTTGTTTCATTGTCTTTCTTCCAGTTGTAATACCATTGTTTCTTATCAATATTACACACGCACACACACACGCGCAAACAGACAAATTTATTAAAACCATCGGTCTTATACAGAATCGTCGCAGGAAGGAAGCAATTTCTCAGAAGTATTTTTTTAAAATCAGTTCTTTTTTTCCTAATATCAGGTATACTGTCAAAAATGTTCTTTGATTCTTAATTTCTTTGACTATTTTTTATAAAATTAGGTTCACATTGCTTATAGTTTTCTATTTGGGTTTTTATCTTTTGGGATATTCTACCATTGAATGTGGTATTAAAAGTTCTTTTGTTGTAGATTTCTAACATTGCAGGTCCTTTGACAATGATGGTTCTTTTATTCTTTCTTTTTAAAGTTTTTTGGGGGGATTTTTCCAAGTTAAAATTCATTAGAGATAGTTTATCTAACGTTTATTTCTTTTTATATCGCATCTAACATAGATTAATATTTTTTAATCTAACTCTTTTACTCTTAAACGTTATTCATCTTAATTCAAATGTGTGTTTCGTGGTAGGTAAACGAAAATCAAGATAGTAACTTCACAAATGGCTTGATATCATCTATATTCTTACACAAGGCTTCTGATTATTGAAGCTAGGAGAATGGCATTAAGGAAAGAATCTTAAGAATCTTGATGTGATGCAGGATGGGAACATGGCATCGGTGTCTTCGTCTCAGAGATCCACCCGGGAACTGAGGCCCATCGCCAGGGATTGAAGGTAAGTACAGCGCGCCAATAATTCTGGTATAATATGTGAAAAAACAAGGGAAATACAAATAAAATTGTCAGGCGTTGATATTAAAAACAAAATAGGAATTGCCTGACCGTTAGCACTCCGCTTGACAAGGATGGAATGGTCTTTGGACTCAACACATATACAGTTAGCACTCCCTTTGACAAGAATGGAATGGTCTTCGGACCTAACACATATACAGTTAGCACTCGCCTTGACAAGTATGGAATGGTCTTCGGACCCAACACATATACAGTTAGCACTCCCCTTGACAAGAATGGAATGGTCTTCGGACCCAACACTATACAGTTAGCACTCCCCTTGACAAGGATGGAATGGTCTTCGGACCCAACACATATATACAGTTAGCACTCCGCTTGACAAGTATGGAATGGTCTTCGGACCCAACACATATACAGTTATCACTCCCCTTGACAAGGATGGAATGGTCTTCGGACCCAACACATATACAGTTTGCACTCCCCTTGACAAGTATGGAATGGTCTTCAGACCCAACACATATACAGTTATCACTCCCCTTGACAAGGATGGAATGGTCTTTGGACCCAACACATATACAGTTAGCACTCCGCTTGACAAGTATGGAATGGTCTTCGGACCCAACACTATACAGTTAGCACTCCCCTTGACAAGGATGGAATGGTCTTCGGACCCAACACACATATACAGTTAGCACTCCGCTTGACAAGTATGGAATGGTCTTCGGACCCAACACATATACAGTTATCACTCCCCTTGACGAGGATGGAATGGTCTTCGGACCCAACACTATACAGTTAGCACTCCCCTTGACAAGGATGGAATGGTCTTCGGACCCAACACATATACAGTTTGCACTCCCCTTGACAAGTATGGAATGGTCTTCAGACCCAACACATATACAGTTATCACTCCCCTTGACAAGGATGGAATGGTCTTTGGACCCAACACATATACAGTTAGCACTCGCCTTGACAAGTATGGAATGGTCTTCGGACCCAACACATATACAGTTAGCACTCCCCTTGACAAGAATGGAATGGTCTTCGGACCCAACACTATACAGTTAGCACTCCCCTTGACAAGGATGGAATGGTCTTCGGACCCAACACACATATACAGTTAGCACTCCGCTTGACAAGTATGGAATGGTCTTCGGACCCAACACATATACAGTTATCACTCCCCTTGACGAGGATGGAATGGTCTTCAGACCCAACACATATACAGTTATCACTCCCCTTGACAAGGATGGAATGGTCTTCGTACCCAACACATATACAGTTAGCACTCCCCTTGACAAGGATGGAATGGTCTTCGGACCCAACACATATACAGTTAGCACTCCCCTTGACAAGGATGGAATGGTCTTCGGACCCAATATTCGGAAGAGATTAATGGAATCACCGAATGTCGTGATCCATTTGGACGAGGAAAGCGAAGGCTAGAACGCGGCTGATTCCACACTCGTCTTTTCAGTGATACGCTAACCAATGCACGGTGGATTCTGTGGCCACTGGACATGCGTCGGATCTGGAGGCTGTTGTTGGGTTCTGTGCTGCCTGGAGTATAGAAGCTCCATCTATGCTTCCTTCCTGTGGTGAATCTGTATAAAACCTGTGGTCTTTATAAAGCTGTATGTGTGTATATATATATTATATTAAAAAATATATATTCTGCTGATTTTGGAATTGTTGAGATTATATTGATTTGTATGCTATGGTGGTGCAGTAGTGGTTGAATAATCTTGAAATAAAAATAAAAATGGTTTTGATCAGTAATTGCTTTTATTGTGCTAAAGGAATAAACATAACTTGGTGAAATTACTGCCTGGCTTAAGGCGTAAGAAAAAAAAATGAAAGGCGTATTTACATAATGTACAAATGTTTTGGGCCGACCAACGGGGAAGTATCTTATCTTTATTTATGGGCTGCTAACCGATGGGGAAGAACATCAATCGGTTTTATATAGGGTAAGCGTGACCTCTGGCGGTCGATTTAACAGAATATTTGTATCTATGAAATTATAATTTTAAATAAAAAAACATTTTAATACATAAAATATTAAAATAAAATATTTCAATATAACATATATATACAAGATTATCACTCCTCTTGACAAAGATGGAATGGTCTTTGAACAAAACTAATATTCTAACTGTACAACCACCTTACATTGGCCAAATTACACAATGCCACATTCCAGTACGAGAACATATGTTGCTTACATAAAACACATGGCAGTTGATTGCGACATAAATTCGTCCTCTACAACCCATACCTCGCTTTTACATCAATGTCAACTTCTGCTTTTATAGAAAATGTCACCTTATGGGACGTTGTCTTTCGGGAGAAGTTTGGTATAGCTATCTGAAATATCTTCAAATAAACTTCAGAAATGGGATATTCTCTCAGAATGAGTTATATTTTAGAGGATTATCTTCTTCTTAGCTGAACATTTGTAGATATTCAGTGATATAAAGCAATATAACACGTCATCTATATACTACGAATGAAGACATTAAGATGCGATTGTTTCTTTTCACAAATAAATCAAACTTCTACTGTCCTTAGTGCGATGAAAAGAATATACTCGTATTGAGAGGGCTTGGCTCATCAGTGGTGAAACCGCCCAGCGGTTTCGCTAATTTAATCTACCAGACCACTTCTTTTGAGCTCTAATACTGTAATGGATCATTCTCTTTTATATGCTACACTACCCGGGGAGTCCAGCTCACTAGTATGGACTAGTGTTGAGCGATTTTACTCGCGTCCTGTTTTGATTGCTGGTTTGAACCAGTTGACCAGAAATCTCCATGCTGAGGTTGAGTCTGGAAGTCTGGCCATAGATGTAGGATTGAGATGGGTCAGTTGTTGCAGGATAGCTATGCTTTACAAGAATCTACTGAAGCAATACTGAAGAAGATTTGTCTGGCTGTCCAGGTGGGAGATCAGATCCTACGTATCAACGGCTTCAGTCTTCAGCATGCCGTCCACGAGGAGGTCTTGGCTC